>CACSLI010000223.1:2400000-3000000 GCA_902706615.1 Meloidogyne luci
AGAGAGAAGAAAAAATACAAAGAAAAGAGAACCTTGACTTCATTGCGGACTTTTGTCTTTAGAATTCGAACTATTCAAGGTTCGTCTGTAGAAACTTGAATAGTTCGAGATTCTGTCACAAAGATTTTTAAAATAAAAATTAAATAATTATAAATTTAGGAGAAGAATTCCTTCCACATTCTCACGCTGATCATCCTAGAAGAAAAGTGAAATATAGTGTACAACGTTATAAAGAATTGGATAAATCTTTGAACTTTACTAAAGGAGTTGAATGCTGTAAACAAATAAATTAATTAAAATATAAATTTATATACATATGTGTTTTTTCCTTAATTATTATTGACTTATTGTTTTCGGGACACGCCCACCTTGTCGCGCGGCCACCTTGTCGCAGAGCCATAACTTGCTAAAAAATTTCTGGCCCTTATCAATTTTGGTACCAATCTCTTTAGCTCGATGAGAGGAATCGTTTAATACTAAAGTTGGTAAGATTCGGAAAACTTGAAGGAAGTTATGGCTCTGCGACAAGGTGGCCGCGCGACAAGGTGGGCCGTACCCATTGTTTTCGTGTTGTTTTTTTATATATATTTTTATTACATCTTTTTAGTGCCACACTACGATATTGTTGTCGGAGTAAGTGGCACGCCCTTTCGATGACTTTTTTTTATGTTGATAAATAAATAAATAAAAAAAATAAATTATTTGTTTAAAAAATTCATTTCTTTAAAAACAAAACATGCCAAAAACATGGATTCTCTCTCTCCCCTTCAATCAATTCCTCTCCCCTTCACTAATAATATGTAATTTACAGCTATTAAAAATATTTAAATTGATTGCCATAATTCGATAAATTTAAGCTGCGCTTGACTATCACTTTACTAAATTTTATATAATTTTCCCTCCTCTAATTAATTCCACTCCCTCTATATCCCTCTCCTCATTCAAAAATATTAAAAAAAAATTTTTATTTAAAATTAAAAATGAATATTTTTTATTTAATTTTAATTTTTTCAACAAATTTATTTTATTTTAAAATGATAAAAGGAATGGAACATTCACGTATCTTTTTCTTTATTTATTAAAATAAATACTTTTTGAAAGAAAAAATTTTTTTAAATTATTCCTCACGACAAAACATGCAAACGCATGTAGTGAGAGTGAAGTTGTAAGTCCGAGGTTCCCTTGGAATTAGGATGGGTCGATGCCAAAGTGGTTTGGGGTTGAGCGTTTAATAGATAAGGTAATCCACAGTCTGCCCCCAAGTCCTTTATCCCTCCTTAATCCACTGAAACAGGAATCCCCTGAACCGGAATTATGTGCCGATCAGATTAAACTCAATATTTCAGCACCGCAGGTGAGGATCTTAGAATTATATTGAGTCGTATACGAGGAAAATAAAAATCTAAAAGTTCGGGTAAATCCCGATCCGTTTTTGGTAAATCCCGATCCGTCTTGATTCAAGACTCAAGACCAAGAGTCCTGGACAGCTCTAAGAAGCAATAACTGATATTCAATGAAAATTATGTTAATCGTTACAACTATTTAAGGTGATAAAGGAAAAGGTGTAGTTGAAGGTCCAAGTTCTCCGCATAGTCCCAGCCATCCAACAACTCTAATTGACTCAATATCTCCAAATATGACGTTTTCTCTTGTTGAGTTGTCATTTCTTGTTCGAATTCTGATTGAAGTTGATAAACTTAAAATAACCAAAAATTATGAAAAAGGACTTTTAAAGATACTTCGAGATCATAAAGAACAGGTATTGGATAGGTTGAATGAAGAAACGGCATTAGGAGTAAGAGATCAGGCAAAACATGAAAAAAATTTTGAGAGAATTTCTAAGAGTGACTTGATCGAAAATATGTTCGAAAAAGTTAAAAAGGTATATTTATGGTTTAAATTAAAGAAACTTAAAAACTAACTCAGACTTATTCAAAGAGTGCATTCTAGGAAATGTATATTTGGTGCAATTTTACATTGGAGTTAAGTTCGGGAAGCTTTTTGATCTTGGAATCATTTTTAATTTTTGTAGAATTAAAAATGTCGAGAATATGCAGATATACCTACATTATAAATGAAAATAAATAACCCAGCATTGAGTGGCACAGTCGGCTGTGCTTCGGTTTGGGGTTAATCCAGGATGGTCTCTCTCTCTCCCTACTGATATACACGGTTACTGGTAGTAAAATACGTAACCATTAGCAGACTTGACCTAGCCCTTCTAAATGCTTTTAATTTAAAACCAGGTTATTCAATTTTACGACAATTTATTAAAGAAATTCTTAAAACAACGTTTCCATTTAATATTGAATAACCAATCAGAAGCTCCAATTGAATTTATTTATAAAAGATTGGATTCGTTACGCAATACAATGACAGTGGATTCTTTAGATGGATTTTTTGAAGAGTTTGGAATAGAGCTGGAAATAGAGTTTTATGAACCTGGGGATGATTTGACAGATCTTATTGATGAAGCTAGAAATGAAATAAAAAATTTAAGGTAAATTTGGGTAGAATTTAAGGTAGATGTTAAGGACTTTTCATTAAGAAAACGACAAAACATATATTGATAAAAATATGTTGGTAATATCTTTATTGGGACCATGGAAGTGTCTAAGATTAGTTTAAGGTGCTCACCGTTGCCTCAATTCCCGTATGCAGAATTAACAAAGTTAACTTTTGTTACTAATTAACCCATTGATGATTATACTGTGATTAAAGATTATTAATATGCCCGACTACTTTTCTGTTTTGCTTTCTTAGTTATTCTCCACTAATTTGCTAACCTCCATTGAAATTATAAGCAAGTAAATTTTGTTGGCTACATCGGATTCATAAACTAGAAAAGTTGCACTTAAGATTGTCAGCAAGGCTGAGAGTTACCGTATATACTCTATTAATTACCCTGGGTAATTATTGTTTCGACCTCCCTCTGGAGAGGGTAATTAATAGAGGTGGGGTAATTATTTGAGGGAGGGTAATTAATAGAGTATATACGGTATAAATTTTAATCCTTAAATGATTCAATAACATTTTCAATTTCTACCCATTAATTAAATCGAAAAGGGTATTGAATCATTATTTATAATTTAAATTTATTTTTTATAACTAAATTAATTAAGCAAAAATATGTTTCTTAAACTTTACAAAAAATGTATAAAAATAACACTAGTTGAACAAAATATTTTCATTCTTTGGCATTTATTTGGATTCGCTAGAAATTTAATTCGTTCTTTTATTTTATTTGAAAGTAAAAATGAACATTATAATGATTTGTTGCTTAAAATAAAGTAATTAATTAATTTTAAAAAACTTTCTTTCATTTAAATTTTTAGTAAAACGATTTCAATTTTTGGATATTTTAAAGCTTATGATATATTTGAAGTAAAAGCAAATTATTTTATGGATTTATTAAAGAAAGTAGATATTTTTACTTTAAATAATGTTGAATTTGAATATGAAGGATATTCTGTTGGTTAGCTTTTTAAATTGAAAATAATGTTTAAATTGGAGATTTTGACTGACCATTATGTACATATTAACAAAAAATTGATTGGAGAAGAGGGGGGGGGGAATGATATATTTGGGGGGGGGGGGGGGAGTATAAAGTTGGAGGAGGAGGGGGGACGACATATTGGGGGGGGATACCATATTTAGCTGGGAAAGGGGGGAATGAATCTTTGGGTTTCGCTGAATTTTACCTAGCAGAATTTTAAACGTTTAGGCGTGGGTCATACGATCTTTTTTTAACAAAATTTAAATTCAGTGCGTGATCAAATGTTAAAAACATTGCAAGAAGCAGAGTCAGAAGAAAATATAATTTTCCCGGCAATATTCTTTCCCATTGAAAAATCTGAACATATTATAATTAATTTGCCTTTATTTTACCTACAAAATAAAGGTTTTTACAGAAATAAAAATTAAAAAAATTTGTTTTATTAAATTTAGTTCCTGTTAAACATTCAAAATTAACCCTTAAAGAATGTGTATCTATAAAGAGAAATTTGGTCTTAGATCCATATAGTACATTCCCAACAACATCATTTTATTTATTTTACTACAATATTGATAAAAAAGAAAAAACAAAACTCGAGGAATTTGTTATCAATCCTTATTTTGTTTATTTAATTGAGGAGGAAAGTAAAAATAAAAGTGAGAGAGAATATTTAGGTGTTGACATTGTTGATTTGGAATATACTGAAGACGGTGATGTTGTTGGTCCGCCTCAAAAACATATTTCGCTTCTTAATTGGGTTAGTTTAAATATAATAAATTTAAAAATATTTGAATAATTTAGATAAGAGGATATGTTCAGAACTGCTGAGAGAAAGTTAGATGAGTCGAATTTGTTAGTGAATTATTTTATTTTGATATTTAGCAAGGAAACTGGCTGTCCGTTTTACAAAATTGTAAAATGGGGTTTCAGTAGGCAGGAGTACCTCTTTCTATATTCTTTTTTTCTGGTACTTTTAAAAGACAAAATTTCTATATTTTAAGATAACACATTATTTAGAGTTGGCAAATCCAGATAATATCCAGATATCCTAGAAAGATCTTATTAAAAAATTTAAAATTGGTGATTCACAAAGTCTGGTCTCGATCCATTTACTAGTCTTAGTCGTTAGACTTGACATTTTTGGGGTCTTGAAAACTTCTCAGTGAACCAATTTGTATATACTTTTGTCGTCCATCGAAAAAGTACGCAACATTGTTCAGATTTTGGGCTTTACTAATAACGCAATAACCATCTAGTATGATCAAACGGATATCCGAAGTTTCTCTAATTTGCCGACTCTATCACAAGGGGTATAGTCTGGGAAGGGTATATCTTGATTTCAAATACATATTTAAAATTTTTAAATGTCATTTTTAAATTTCTTTTCTAGTTTTCTTATATTAACCGAAAACAATGTTGACAATGTTGACCGTTACATTATTACTAGGGATCGGATATATTTTATTTTAGGTTGTTAGAACCTTGAAATAGGACATTAAACTGTTGTTAGAACCTTAAAATTCCTTTGCTAAAATAAAAATAGTAAAAAAATTTATTTTTCAAAATTATCAATTGAACATAATAATTAAGAAAAATTTCTTGAATTTTTGAATTACAAATTTTTTTTTTAAATTTTTAAAAATTACAAATTTTTTTTTAAAAATTTTTGATTAAAAAAGTCATATTTCTACGAAAAAATATTCAAAATAATGAAATATTTAAAAGCTAACAAGGGATTTGAGCTTCTCACACTATGACTATTTCAGAAAAAAATAGACTATACCCAAATATCCGATCCCTAATTACTGCATATTCTAGTATATTACTATTAAAAAATTGTAGTTCTGATAAAAAAAATTTTATTTCAGATTTTTTAAAAATATCTTAGATTTAAAGTGATAAAGAAAATTTATTTTTTTTATATAAGATATTCTGGTACCATTTCCCTATCCTCCTTTTTTTAAATGTCACGCCCATTCTATAACTTTAGTCAAATAGTATAAAATTTCTTTTTTAAATTTCCTCATTTCTTTTTATTATGTCTATCACAATTGATAACCGTATTTCGATTTTAATTGGTTGGTAAATTGTTTCAAGCGTAATGTTGGAGGGTTGAGTGGGGGAATGTTCAATAAATTAGTTTCGCTTAAGGCTCCGGTCATGTTACATAAAGGTGATGTGTTTAAGGGTAAATTATTTTAGGGGTGATCTTTTGTAAGATAAATTATCTAAATAAATAAAAATATAATTAGAGGGAGGGAAAACAAGATAATTAATTAATTTCAAGTTAAAACTATTATTGATGAGGCTGATCTCTCATCATTCGTGATTTCACACCATTCTATTAAATTAAAATTACATTTTTACCCAGATTTATACGAAAAAATGTTTGAAAATGAGAAATAAATTAATATAAAAATTAGTTTAGAGGTAAGAAAAAGAAAATTTAGTAAAATAATAATTGTTTGTGAAAAGTAGAAAAGCAACCAAATTTATGATTTTAAAAGATTATTTGTGTTTTAAAAAATAATTTTTAAATTTATAACTGGAAGGATAACATCGATTATCAAAAATATCGGGGTTTGCATCGATATCTTTACATAGATATATCTGGGTCGGAAGTCCTTGTCAATCGGAACATGATCTCGGAATTATACTCGATTATATCGATAACGATATCTCAGGTCCAAAATGAATAAACACAACCATCATCGGTTGGATGGGGGCACAGTCGGTTGTGCTTCGGTTTGGGCTCAATCTATTATTTGAATCTCCCATCCAATGAATTTTTCGACAGCATGAACATAATACTAACTTAAAATTAGTTGCTTTTCTGTAATAAAAGAAAATAAATTAAAAAAACTAATTTTGACAGAATTTAAATATAAAGAATGTGCACAACAAAAAAATTTTACAAAACTCAAAACTAATTTTTAGATAAACTTTTAGGCATTATTTCTCTTTCAACATCCCTGGCCCGATGGCCTATGGGAGTTCCAAAATGTTTCCCTGTCCAAACCACTAAAAACCAGAAAAGTATTTGATGAAAATAAAAAATATTTGGGGCGCTCTAAAAAATAATTTTTTTTTAAAAATACTCATCAAGTTTTGAGAATTGTAAACAAAAAAATTGTGCCCATTCTTGTTTTAAATAAAGAAAAGATTTGTTTGGAAAAAAATTTAGTTTTGTTTGAACACAAAATTATCAACTAATTTATAAAAAATTTTTTAACAAATACTAATTAACATAGTAGGTACTTTATTAATTACCTTGGGTAATTATTGTTTCACCCCCTGGCTGGAGGGAGTAATTAATAGAGCGGCGTAATTATTCGAGAAATGCCAATTATTATTTCGTTCATTTTTCGGTTATTTACATAATTTGTTATAATATTTAATACTTTTTTAAATTACCCCCTAAAAATACGGAGTATTAATTACAAAGAGCATATAGGTATTCGAAAAAGTGATAATTATACAGGTAATTACCTTATTTTAACAAGTGCATTTTAAAAATATGGAAGTCTACTTTCCGTTATAACAACAAAAGAGTTATTCCAAGATTTCGAAAGTAAATAAAGCTCGAAAATTATAAATCTCCACAAGATAATTTGCCTATATTTTTGTGTTCAAACAAAATTGACATAAAATATTTCCTTTAAATTAATTCGATTTCTTGATCAACCTTTGAAAAGTTTTGAAGGAAATACTTTATGTAAAAATTGGAAATTTAATAATTGAAATTGATTATTAAATTTTCAATTTTTAAAACCAATTTTAGTTTTAAAGACCAAAAGACGAAAAATTAAAAAAGAAAATTTAAATGCTTTCCACGTGTTTTTGTTCTCTGATCTCCTTGTGTGAATTTACGCTTCAATTCTACGCATTTTAATAGCTGCTACATTTATACTCCCATAATTTTCAGCTTCAACAAGGTATGAATAACGATTTTCACTGGGGATATCTATAACCTTTGCCTTAACCCAAACGCCTTCATTGTACACCTCAACATCTTCGCCAACAGCAAAAACTTTAGCTTTAAATAATTCTTTTGGGAATCTGTCAAAGTTTTTCCCAAAAAGTGGTTTCTGGATGATTTGAATTTCGTATTTTCCATTTTCTTTTATCTGTATGACTTTTGCCAAAAGAACTTCGTCCTGTCCAGTTCTCCTGTCCTTTTTCTTTGCTCCAACAATATCACCCACTTTCTTAGCCATTCGCACATAATAAGTACCTCCTTTTACTTTCTTTCCGTTCAGGTCACGACCTCCTATGATTATTGCAGTAAACTTTTCTTCATTTATTTCTTCTAATTTTGCAAGATAAATGTCGCCATTAGCTTTAACCTCAACAATTTCACCAACATTATATTCTTCTCTGTGTGTAAAATTTTAATTAAAATTGTTTGATTTTATAAAAAAGGATTGCGAGATTTTTAGAATTATCTAAGGCATTTTCTTTGTTACACAGGGCAAATTTTTAAATATTTACTTTTCTGCGTTTTTGGAATTCACCCATTTATGGGAGAATGGGTGAATTCACGTAATGTCATTTGAGAGTGTAAATTTTTCACATTTTCCGAGACTAAAATACCGAGATTGAGACAACCAAAACCCCGAGAGATTTCTATATTCGAGACCGACAATTTCGAACAGCACTATTAAAGACCAAGTCTTCCAAATTTCAGTATTTAATGCAAACCCTTCGTATAAGCGACTTTCACCACCCAAATTAATGCATTCTTCTTCCAAATTTTCTATTTCTTTCTTTTTCTTTGAACTGGAACTTCCAGAACCTCGTTTTCTTCCGGCTTAATTTTTATTTATTAAAGAAATAAACTTTTAGAAAATTTGAATTAATGGGGTAAAGTGTTTGTAATTTTTACCGAATATATAAATCTTTTTGAAAATTAATTTCTCAGGCATGTTTTGTGATTATCGGGCCCCAAAGCCGACCAGATATATCTAGGTAATTAGAAAAACATTAAACGATATATTTCCAGTTCTGTTATAGTCCAAATATCGGTCTGTTCACAAAGGGAACAACTACATAACAAGAGTTAAACTCTAATTACTAACATCCTTTAGGATCCATTCCATTAGCCAAATCAAGCAGAATTAATTCAAAATAAATAATTAAAGTTAATAAAAACAAATTCATTTTTTCTTTCTTAACTTTTAAAATTTAAATTATTTTTTATCTCTTAACTTAAAATCTCTTTTATGTTTTGAATAATTGTTTGTTTTATTAAAATTAAATGTTAAATATTTAAAATTTTTTATAAAAATTATTAAAATGAAAGAAAATAACCTGGACCGAGTCATAGGTCCCGAAAGATTTAAAACTATATGGGAGAGTAAGCTCGATTTTGGGGTAAAACATTCGAATATGCAAATACCGTATTTCTTCTAATAGTGCGACCGGTCGGTTATTTTTCAACATGTATTATACTAGAAAAGCTATTCAATCCCTAACGTTTTTAAAATTTTGTAAAAAAATATAAATGAATGGATAATACTACAAAATGACTGGCTTAAATGTTAACAGCATTTACAAATGGATGCGCAACAAATCCCGCAATATAAATAAGCCCGCCCACAAATTATTAAACAAATGAGTCCCAAAATAAAAATCAAGTTTACTCTAAAATATTTGTTTGTTAAAATAAACAAATTATTTGTTTAGTTAATTCAATTATTATTTAAAATATTGTTTTTTGTATTAACAAAAATCTCTTCTTATAACATTTCTTAATTAAATTTATTGGAACTCTAATGTTCTTTGATAGACATAAGCTTACGTGTACATACATACAAGCTATCCCCATTCTCTACCCTTAGTAAATTTTAAAAATTAAAAAAATATGTACTATGTTGGCAATTAATGATTTTGAAAGATTCTCTCTCCTCGTTAACTTTGATTAGCAGAGATAGAGAGAAAAAGAATTTAAAAAAGGCAAATTAATTTTTAAGCGTAAATAATAATTAAAAGACGTGACTCTGGTTGTGATTAGAGACCGGAATCTTGAAAAACCGCGAATGGGAAACGGAAAATTGTAGCAGAAGAAACCTATCGGGACCCGGAACCGGGAAAACAGGGATTTCCCGGTTTCCTCTATTTAAACAGGGAGTTCCCGGTTTCCTCTTTTATACATCCACATCCACTTATATCATGCTTTAATCCCTCCAAATCCCATTTAATCCCCTCAAGATCCGCACGATATCCCATTAATCCCTACAAGCCACTTCTTTTTTCTCCTTTGTTCCCTCAGACCCACCGATTAAAATTGTATTAACAGTAAAGAACGTGAGTTGTCAAAAAGTTGTATGTATGAGGTCTTCAGGGTAAATAGGTCTTCATAGTGTAGGTCTCCATGGTTTAGGTCTTGGGGGTGTAGGTCTTCAGTGTTGACCCCAATTATTATTATTGACCCCAATTATTACCCCAATCACCCCAATTATTACCCCATTTATTGTTAGTTTAACAGTTTTCTAATATAAATATTTTTATGTCAAAAATTAAAACGCCAAACAAAAATATTTACAATTCGCTGCTGAATTTTTCCCGATTTCCCGGTCCAAAAAAGACGGGATCGGAAAATGAGAAATGAAAATTAACCGATCGGGACCAGGAAAACCGGGAATTCCCGATCCCGGTTTCATAACCGGCATCTTCAAAACAGCTGAGAAAAAGGGACCAGGAAACGGGACCGGGTCCGCCATGAATACTTGCTTAGCAGAATCCTTAAAACCTGCGAGAAAAATGGGGAGAAGAAATCTTATAACAATTGTTAATTAAATTTATTGGAACTCTAATGTTCTTTGATAGATATAAGCTTACGTGTATGTGCTTACAAGTACATGTACATGCATTTACAAGCTATCCCCATACTCTACCCTTAGTAAATTTTAAACATTAAATAAAGATGTACTATGTTGGCAATTAATGATTTTGAAAGATTCTCTCTCCTCATTAAGTTTAATTAACAGAGAGAGAGAGAAAAGAATTTAAAAAAGGCAAATTAATTTTTAAGCGTAAATAATAATTAAAAGACGTGACTAGGGTTGTAATATTAAATACCTATTATTGTAAAATTTTTTAAGTTTTGGAGAAAATTCCGGTACATAAAACATCAAAATAAGACGACGTTGAATTTCGGTCTCAATTCCGGTACATAAATCGGTCTCCTCCAATTCAATCAAGCGACATGAACAATAGCCGTGTAGAGAATCCTTAAAACTTGCGAGAAATATGGGTGAAATTTTAAAACTATTAACGAAGTGATCGATAAAGCCTAGGGACAGAATTTTTACGGAGTCCGTCGCATACAAAATAAGTTAGATTTTAATGGAGTCTGTTTATTATGTATTATCATAACTATTTTATTTATTTTTTGTTAAATTTTATTTTAGAAAAAAGTTTTTATATTTATTTTTATTTAATTTTAAATATTTTAGAGATAGAAAATGTGGTGGTACGATAATGAACTACAGGGCAAATGACGGTCTACTCAATATCGATATCCTGATAACTCAAAAACCAATGAAGAGCATGTCTAAGTCTCTTTAAATATTGTTTTGAAATTTTTTAGATCGTTATTTTGGGCTTATTACTAGAAAGCCTTAGAAAGTTGCTATAAGATAGTACTAATACTACATTTCAGAATCTATCAGCGTAATTTTTATAATTCAAAATTTATCATTTGTAAAATAATTAATTAATTAACTAGTTGTGCCCATTGGGGTATGGCGGTAAGTTACGTATGCAATGGCAGTTTAATTTTGCTTTGGGTTTAAATTTTGCTCTGCCCGTTGGAAAGCCTAACGGCTTTGGGGCGCGCTTCGCGCGCTGCTAGAAACATTAAGATTTGCCCTGCCTTTTCATTGCTCCGGGCCTTCGGCCCTCGCCAATAAAATTTAGCCCTGCCTTTTCATTGCTCCGGGCCTTCGGCCCTCGCCGATAAAATTTAGCCCTGCCTTTTCATTGCTTCGGGCCTTCGGCCCTCGCCGATAAAGTTTAGCCCTGCCTTTTCATTGCATCGGGCGTTCGGCCCTCGCGACCCATCTTGGGATGGATCTTAAGCTCGGGCCTTCGGCCCTCACGATCCATTTATGGATGGATCTTAAGCTCGGGCCTTCGGCCCTCGCGACCCATTTTGGGATGGATCTTAAGCTCGGGCCTTCGGCCCTCGCGACCCATTTTGGGATGGATATTAAGCTCGGGCCTTCGGCCCTCGCGACCCATTTCGGATGGATCTTAAGCTCGGGCCTTCGGCCCTCGCGATCCATTTATGGATGGATATTAAGCTCGGGCCTTCGGCCCTCGCGACCCATTTTGGGATGGATCTTAAGCTCGGGCCTTCGGCCCTCGCGTCCATTTATGGATGGATCTTAAGCTCGGGCCTTCGGCCCTCGCGATCCATTTTGGGATGAATCTTAAGCTCGGGCCTTCGGCCCTCGCGATCCATTTATGGATGGATCTTAAGCTCGGGCCTTCGGCCCTCGCGACCCATTTTGGGATGGATCTTAAGCTCGGGCCTTCGGCCCTCGCGACACATTTTGGGATGGATCTTAAGCTCGGGCCTTCGTCCCTCGCCCCCAAACTCCTCGGCCTTCGGCCTCCTTGGGTCATTGCTCTGCCTACCGGGATGGATCTTAAGCTCGGGCCTTCGGCCCTCGCACGGCGGGCCTCCGGCCCGCCGTTTGGGAACCTTCGGCCCCCAAATCCCCACACCTGAAATTTCGACCTTTTGTAACTTTGTACAAAATGGTCACTTCAACGCCAATATCTCTCTCAAAAAAAATCCCAGACTCAAGCGTCCCCAAGTGAAATGTCCCCAACATTCATGCCTACAAATAGTTCAACAGAATCGAAATCGCCCCCAGCAATAAATTTTACAATACAATCAATTACAGCAATCAGACTCAAATATCCCAGCCCCAGACTCAAGTGACTTACTCCAAATAAACATCACAAAACGCGTATTCCCCAACCCTATAAAACCCCCAAAACCCCATCTCGCTATGCCCCTCCATAAAAAAGTTAGACTCAAAAAACAACTTGAGTATGGGTCGGACACTTCAGTCTCACGAGGTTTTCTATATCAGGACTCAACTTTTTTGACCCAAATTTTTTTTCAGAGTTATCTAATAATCGTGGCGGAGTGCCCTCGCCCCAAGCCCAAACCACCTTTCTATTGAAGATTTTCGAGATATGGAATCGACCCAAGCCGTTTCGGTGCTAAGACTTTATCGAAAAATTCAGGTCATAATTTTCCTGGATGCGCCGTAAAAAGTTGCTCCAGTGATCCACAACTTTCACGAGGCTCCCGGCCTTCGGCCGGGAGCAGGAGTTTTTTCTAAGCCTTCGGCCCCCAAACCACCCACACCCAAAATTTCGACATTTTGTAACTTTGTACAAAATGGTCAGAAAATTTTTAAAAAAATATTTTTGTACTCAGTTCGATGAGAGCTTTCGATTGATATAACATTTGGCCCTATATTTCGGTTTTTCGAAAAAAATATTTTTTTGGCAGAAAATTTCAACCGAAAAATTAACGTATTTTTTCAAAAATTCATAACTTCCCAAAAATAAACCCTTTTGAAACATTTTAAAAACCTAATATATAGCAAAAATTCTGTAGTATTTTATAAAAATATTTTTAACCACCCTCAGCTTCGATATACCCCAAAAAATTTTTAAAAACCGAAAATTTTTGAATTTTCAAAAAATCGACCCTACCAGGCCTCAGGTCAAATTTTTCAAAAATTTAAATAGCTCAAAAAATTTGTAATTTTTTGCTTTATTTTATGACCCTTAATTCGTTCAGCTACGACAAAATCTCGAAAAGTTACAATCGATTTAAATTTCACCAAAAAATTTCAAAAGGGGTACCCTTCAAAAATGGGTCAAAAATTCGACCTCGAGAAAAATATGTTTTATGGTACTCCAATAGGTGCTGAACACGAATCCGAACACCGTTTATTTTTAAAAATTTTTTCCGCGGAGATATACTCAAAAAACCGACCACTTTTGGCCCCCAAAATGCCACTTTTTTGAGTATAACTCCCCCAGACTCAAGTGTACCCCCAACGAAGTATATATTTTTAGAGGTTTCAAGGGACGCTCTACAAGATAGGGTACTCAAACCGAGTTTCAATTCACGCGTTAAAAAGTCGAACTTTGCGTGGTCACTTTGGTGCCATAACTATGTCAGGAAAAAATCCCAGACTCAAGTGTCCCCCAACAAAATTGTAGTACACTTAGTGCCCTAACATACCAAAAAAGAGTTGAAACCATTCGCCCAAGTTTAACCATTTTTATAATTACACCCAATGGGAGCCACCCTTCACGTTAGGGGTTTTGGACATTTTGACACTTTGGCATTCTATAACTTTGCCCAAAATGGTCAGAAAAATTTGAACCAAATTTTCCCAGAACCTACTCATGGAGCTCTATCGATTGGCATATAAATCATAAATTGTCGGTGAATTTCGTCGGACACCATGTGTCATTTTTGGACGAAGTGCACAATTTTCGCGACGGCACATCGCACTCAACCGTCCACCCAGAGGTCCCGAAATTTTTCCTACGATATAGTACCTTTCCCAACTTAATCGCCTCCCAGCAAACACTTTTTGATCCAACTTTTGCCTCCCGAGTTATTCCCGTTTGAAAAACCACCCTTGGCCGTTTCAGTGCGAAAACGACGTTTCAGTGCCGAGGTCAGAGTTTTCCTGAATAGAGCGTAAAAAGTTGTAGGGAAAATGTACCCTTCAAAAAATTCCAGCCGCCGGCCTTCGGCCGGCGGAATTTTTGAAAGGGATTTTACCCCCAAAAATAGGGGCAAGTTGGGGTTTTTTATATATATATATAATTAGAGGTATTATTTTTCTTTTGCAAGTAGGAATACCATTTGTTTTACCTCTCTAGGTAAAACAAATGGTTTTCCTTCTCTTTATTGAGAAGGAAAAATGGCAGAAAATAAAGAACAGAGCGAATTCTCTTTGCAGACAGGTAAATTTTTCTTTCCCCATTTCTTTTTATTTTTTATTGTTAATATTTGATAAATTGTTTTAGGGGGACCTTTAGTGAGATAAATTATTTCACTAAATAAAAATATAATTAAAAGGAGTGAAAACAGGATAATTATAAGTAATTAATTTCAAGTTAAAACTATTATTATTGAGGATGATTTCACACCACTTTTGTCATTAAATAATTAATTTTTATAAAATTCTATTAAATTGAAATTACATTTTTACCCAGATTTATACGAAAAAATGTTTGAAAATGAGAAATAAATTAATATAAAAATTAGAAAATTCGATAAAAAGAAAATTTGGTAAAATAATAATTGTTTGTGAAAAGTAGAAAAGCAACCAAATTTATGATTTTAAAAGATTATTTGTGTTTTAAAAAATAATTTTTAAATTTATATCTGGAAGGATAACATCGAGTATCAAAAATATCGGGGGGTTTGTATCGATATCTTTACATAGATATATCTGGGTTGGAAGTCTCTCGGAATTATACTCGATTATATCGTTATCGATAACGATATCTCAGGTCCAAAATGAATAAACACAACCCATCATCGGGTTGGATGGGAGCACAGTCGGTTGTGCTTCGGTTTGGGCTCAATCCATTATTTGAATCTCCCATCCAATGAATTTTTTGACAGCATGAACATAATACTTAATACATATTAAGAAAATATCTAAAATTAGTTGCTTTTCTGTAACAAAAAAAAATTAAAAAAACTAATTTTGACAGAATTTAAATATAAAGAATGTGCACAACAAAAAAATTTTACAAAACTCAAAACTAATTTTTAGATAAACTTTAGGCATTATTTCTCTTTCAACATGCCCGGCCCGATGGCCTATGGGAGCTCTAAAATGTTTCCCAGTCCAAACCACTAAAAATCAGAAAAGTATTTGATGAAAATAAAAAATATTTGGGGCGCTCTAAAAAATAATTTTTTTTTTAAAAATACTCATCAAGTTTTGAGAATTGTAAACAAAAAAATTGTGCCCATTCTTGTTTTAAATAAAGAAAAGATTTGTTTGGAAAAAAAATTTTGTTTTGTTTGAACACAAAATTAATTAATTGTTAATAACTTGATTTTATAAAAATATTAGAGAGAAAATTAGGGTTATTTTCCGTTATGACGACAAAAGAAATTATTTTCAGAATTATAGAGAGTGCCTAGAAAATATATTTTCCACAATTATTCTCTCAAAATTATCAAAATTTGTGTGCTCGAAAAGTAAGAAGAATCTCTCCTCAAAGATAACTTGATTTCAAAATAATTTTTGTGTTCAAACAAAATTTACATAAAATACTTCCTTTAAAATATTTCAGTTTTTCAATCAATTTTTGGAATTATTTGGAGGAAATATTTTAAATATAAATTGGAAATTTAATAATTGAATATAGGTGCAAAATTATGGAAACACCCGAGAAGTTTCAAAGATTCTCTATCAGAATAAAAAATAATTTTTATTTTGTGCTTAGTCGAAAGGCCTTTAAACAGTCGTGTTTTTAAATAAAAAGGGGGCTTCTTAAAAGGTGTAAACACCGCAAATACTGTTTTTCCTCTCCTTTAAAGGACATTTCAGATTATCGGTTATTTATCTTGAAATTGAAATTTTTTTTGAAGAATGAAAATTTGTTTGTTTATAACAAATTTCAAAAGCTTTCGAATAAGCACGAAATAAAAAGTTTAAACAATCCTTTCCGAAAATATTTTTAAAATTAAAAAACCCTGTTTTAGGTTCTAACTTTCTGATTACCGTGATCCCAACACTGTTATGAGATATAGGCTCAGATCCTTTTTATTTTTCCTTATTCAATGTTTGTTCTAACCTTTGTAGATTTTTCCTATTGTTATTATAAAAAAGTGTTTTCATACTTTTGCACTCTATTTTTAAATTTTCAATTTAAAAAAGAAAATCTTTTCCCACTCTAGTTTTAAAGGCCAAAAGGAAATTTTAAATGGGTTTTCACGTTTTTCGGTTTGATTTACTAGTGCTGAATGTGAGTTTCCTCTTCAATTCTGCGCATGTTAATAGCATATATGTCTGCTTGTTCCCCATAAAGTTCAGATTGTTCTGTATATTCAACACGGTATGTCTCTCGGTTTCTATCAGGGATTTCTATAATTTTTGCCTTAACCCAAACGCCTTTATATTCTACTTCAACATCTTCGCCAACATCAAAAACTTTAGCTTTAAATAATTCTCGGGGAAATCTGTCAAAGTTTTTCCCAAAAAGTGGTTGCTGTATGATTTGAATTTCGTATTTTCCATGTTCTTTTATCTGTATGACTTTTGCCAAAAGAACTTCGTCCTGTCTAGTTCTCCTGTCCTTGTTCTTTGCTCCAACAATATCACCCACTTTCTTAGCCATTCGCACATAATAAGTACCCCCTTTTACTTTTCTTCCATTCAGGTTACCTCCTTTGATTATTGCAGTAAACTTTTCTTCATTTATTTCTTCCAATTTTGCAAGATAAATGTCTTCGTCATTAACTTTAACCTCAACAATTTCACCAACATTATATTCTTCTCTGTGTGTAAAATATTAATAAAATTGTTTGATTTTATAATAAAGGATTGCGAGATTTTTAAAATAATTTAGGACATTTTCTTTGTTATACAGGTAAATTTTTAATTTTAACTTTTCTGCGTTTTTGGCGCGAACGTCTATATTTTCAATTATGAAAATTTCTAAACATAAGGCATTATGGTATCAAAAATGTTAAATTTCAGCATTGCAATCGTAAATTTTTATTAATTCCAATCCTTGGGGCAAAAAATCAAAAATTCCAATCCTTTTTGCCTCCCCTCTTTCGCTCGCTTATCTTGTTTCAAAGTCATTCTATCTTCTCGGCAATTTATAAAATCGGGATCAGAGCTGGGCGAAACTTAAAAAAATCGCAAGTTACGAAGCAAAAATATATTTTTAATGAAATACGACACGAAAGAACTCTAATTTAATGCAAACCCTGGGTATAAGCGAATTCTATCTCCCAAAATAATGCATTCTTCTTCCAAATTTTCCATTTCTTTCGTTTTCTTCGAACGGGAGCTCCCAGAACCATGTTTTCTTTTGGCTTAATTTTTATTTATTAAAGAAGTAAACTTTAGAGAATCTGAATTAATGAGTTAAAGGGTTTGTAATTTTTAACTTCTTGAAAATTAATTTCCCAGGCCTGGTCCTGCTTTGTGAATATCGGGGCTCAAAGCCGAACAGCTATAGCTGGGTAATAAGAAAAACATTAAACGATATATTCCCAGTTCTGTTATAGTCCAAATATCGGTCGGCTCATAATGGGAGGGACTACATATACACAACAAGAGTTTTAATTACTAACATCTTTCATTCATTCCATTAGCCAAATCAAGCAGAATTAATTCAAAATAAATAATTAAAGTTAATAAAAACAAATTCATTTTTTCTTTCTTAACTTTTAAAATTTAAATTATTTTTTATCTTTTAAATAAAAATCTCTTTTATGTTTTGAATAATTGTCTGTTTTATTAAAATTAAATGTTAAATGTTAAATATTAAACATTAAAAATTATTATAAAAATTCTTTAATGAAAAATTTAAAAGCAATAATAAATAATTTTTTAAATGAATAGGAAAAATTTTTTTAATGTGCTGCGAATTCTCTTTAAAAATGACTAGATTTGGGGGGAAGGAGGGATAGAGAGAGAGGGAAAGATATATAGGTAGATAATTTTAAAGCAGATAAACACGTGAAATATTCTTATATAAATTTTTCTTTCTACCCCTTTACATTGTATTTTTTCAATTTATCGACAGTCAAGATAAGGGCAGGCTTTTAAATTCAAATGGAATGACTTAAGTGCAACTCAAGACTTATGAAATTAAGAAAGCTTGCACTTCCTGTCGAGTTTGCTGTTTGTAATTGCCAATATTTACTTTTCTTGAGAAATTCCTTAAAATAGTTTGCAAAATATTTTATTTAAAGAATTTTTTAAATTTATTTTTAAATTAAAGCCATTCTAGAATATATATAAACAAAAAAATTCAACAACAACATTTAATAAACATTTCTCAGATTCACCCATTTCTGTATTAAATGGGGAAGACAAACATTATTAATAGCATTTCCGTCCAAACTCGGTGTATAATCATTAACAAGCAAATAAGGAACTTCAACAATTGGATTCGGTTTTGAAGTCATTGTACGTTGAGCAGCTTGTCTTTGAAGCTTGAAAAAAAATTCAAAAATAAGGACAATAACTAATATATAACCTGTTGCCCTCTTTCCCCAACATAACATTGCCTTAAAAATTATCAAATAATTGCTTCTTTAAAAAATTTTTTGGTACTTTATTTGTCGATATCTTTCACGAATAAAACTAGAACAAGTATGCATTGCTTGCTCTACAGGTGAATCTGCAGACAAGGATCGCTCAAAACATATGGTGAATTGAACTGACTGCGAAACAGAAACTTCACTAATTACACAAGAAAGTAAACGGTTTGCATCACATTCCTTAGGGCCGTGATTACAACTAAAATAGATTTATTAATTAAAGATAAAAGGGGTAAGCACTTAATCATAAACACTGATAAATGCTAAAGTGCCCTATTTGAGGTTATAAAAGCCTTTTTTGCCTTTTTTGGCGGAATTTTGGCGAAATGTTTTGCCTTTTGAATTAACTTTCGCCTTTATTTGTTTTGGCACTTCCCTGGTGCATATATGTAGATGTATTGTATGCATTGCTATATATATAATGTATGCATTGCTATATATATATAAATTCCTTAGGGTTCCCCCTAACCAATTCCAGAATTGTCTGGTTTCCAAATTTATATAGTGTGGCAATTATTATTATAGTCTGTAGACGGATTTTGAATCTTTGAAATACAGACGGCTAAAGACTGAAAAACTATAAAGGGGATCTACATATAGTTCAAGACAAAACAAAAATTCGTTTTGAAGAAAAGTCATTAGAAAAACTCATCGAGCTAAGCAAGGATTTATTAAGCTAAGAAATGGATCATCAAGGGGAAAAAATTGTGTGGCAATTATTAGGTGTATTATGTAAGCCAAAAATGCGAGCCAAAAATACCCAGCACTAATTTTCAAAATAAATAAATATCTTGTAAAAGAATTCAAGAAAAAATAAACATTTTAAATTAAAATATAGTTAACATACGATATTTTTCCATTTCTTAGCAAAAGACTATTTCCCCAAGGAACCTGAAAAATAATTTTAAAATTCCCCAAAAAACCCCCTCACCAATTCCAAAATTGTTTGATTCCCAAATTTATATAGTAAAGAGCCAAGATTATTAGCTATATATCTTTGACAATAAGGACATAAAGCTTCGAACATTAAAGTTATTGTTAGGGGCCGACTTGAAGTAGATCGCTTGAAGTTTTCACATTGCTTAATAAGAATAGGGTTAATTATTTATTTTATATTCTCATGTAAATTTTTATTAAAATTATCAAATTTATTAATTAAAAATGAGAACAAAAGGGGCTAGAAGATCTCTCTTAAACAACAATTCCATTCAGTAAAAGCCCAGGCAGACTATTTCCCCAAGGAACTTGAAAAATGAGTTTTAATTATCAAATTAAGGGCATAAAGCTTCGAACAATAAAGTTGTGCCTAACAGTCCAATTATAAGACTTGGCATTTTTTTGCCAAGGCAGGCGTCGAGTCTGCGACTTTCTGACTAATTAAAAATAGAAAGGCAGTAAAAATATAATAAAAAGGCTGGTAGTAAAAGACTTGGAATTTTTTTAAACATAAAATTCGTATTTTAAATTATTTTTTACTTGAACAACATTACACCTCTGTGCAATTTCATAATTATCACACCTTAAATATATTTCAGATTCTTTTATTAATTTAAGGAAATCACCAAAAATCGGGCGGTAAATTGCATTGATGTTGATAATTACGTTCATGTAAATGTTGGGGTTGTTGGGCGTTGTAAACTCTTTGAATTGTGTAGGGCTTAATAAAATTTCTATTTAATCAAATTTTTATTTAAAAGACAATAATTTACATCAGAATAAGCAACTGTTTTTGATATAAAAACAAAAAACAATTCAAACGGCATCCAAAAATTAATTAAAAATTTATTTGACAGAATTATATTCATTTTATTGTTGAAATTGTATTTAAGTAGGTAAATAATTATTTAATTTTTAATTAAAAAGAAATTTAAAAGTTTTTGCAAAATGAACAACAGCTGGTAAAAGAATTGAATTAAGTAAAGACCCAACACAAAACACCTTTAAAAGAAAACATTTGTTTTTAGGAAAATTAAAATGTTTTTTTCAAATGTTTTTGGGAGGGGGGATATATTTATAAAACACATGTCTTTTATTCTTTATTTATTTTTATATTCTTTTTTTTTAAGACTCGAACCGTTTTTAATTAATTTATTGCTTATAATTAGTATTTTAATCGAAATTTAGAGAAAATTAATTTTTTAGAAAAAAAGGAGCAAAGAATTAAAAGAAAATTTAAAGAAAATGCAAACACAATCAAAATTCCGGTCTCGGTTAAACAAAAACTGGGGGTCAAGCAAAAAATCGAAACCGAAAACCGAGGGTCGAAAATCGGCGATAACCTGAAACCGAGGTATTGGTTAATAACCGGTCGCCAACCACCCCTAATTTTTTACAAAAAAGAATCGAAAATTTTATTTTTAAAATTAAAAAAAATAAAACAGAAAACAATTTTTAATAAATATTTCCGTCTTTTCCCTTTTTACTTAAAAATTATTAAAAGAGGCGGCTTTTTATTTGCAACTTGATATCTAAAAATTTTTAAAGAGTTTAGCGGTAAACTTTTTGATGTTTTTAGTGTCGAAAAGAGAAAATGCCGCCTAAACAAAATAATTTTTTCTAAATAAATTTAAGAGATTTATTTTAAATTTTAAAATTTTTCAAGAACTTTCCTTTCCTCTTTTTCGTTTTCTAGTCAATCCACTCAATGAAGGCATCATTGAAGGGTCACAAGGGAGTGGGGAAAGTCTAAAATATTCGTTGTCTAAACATTGTTCAGCTGTTGAACGACGCCTAAAAAATTTTTATTTTTAAAATTTTCAAAAAAAAATTTTTTACTTCGGATCATAAACAAACAAAGAGTTCAAAAGCTTTAAACATTCGGGTGCTCTGTCAGAAAACAAAGCTTTAATATTATTATAGGGTTGCTTCATTAATTGCATTTTCTCTAAAATTGGAAGTTTTGACATTCCCGGCCAAATTTTTTCTGTTGGGGTGCCTAACAGTCCAATTATAAGCCTAATCTAAAAATAATTGTTTTAAAATTAAATTTTTGGAGAAAATATTTTAAACCTGATCAATTTCGTCTTTTCCAGGCATTAAAGGTTTATGTAGCAGCAATTCACCCATTATACTGAATTTTAATTTTTTAAATAAAATTAAAGAAAAAAAAAACAAAAAATGTTAAGTTTAATGTTGTGGTTACAACAAGTCTAGGTACTTTTCGGTTTTGCCACACCCCACCCATATATTCGCGAAATATATTTTCTATTTTTCCTTAATTCGAATAGAAAGGTCAGTCTTCTTTCTTCCTCGAGTTCACTCAATTTTTCCTCTGGCATGTTCAAAGAGTTCACCAACAAAGAAAAGATTAATTTTTCTTTCAAATGTCATCAAAATTGAGATTAACAATTGGGAAAAACGAGTGAACACGGAAGATTGAGTCTACAGAGAAAATTAAGTGAAATTGACGAAGAAAGAAAACTGACCTTTCTATCCGAATTAAGGAAAAATAGAAAATATATTTCGCGAATATATGGGTGGGGTGTGGCAAAACCGAAAAGTACCCAAGTGGATCATAGAAACGAGGAAAAAATATTTCTTCTTTTCAATCCAGTTTTAATCGTAAGAGGCAAAGCGACTTTTATGTAACCACGGTACCGGACTAAATTAGGGGTGGGGGCTCGGTCCGGTCCGAAAGATCGAATCGAGCATCAAATTTTGGCCCGAAAAAGACTCGAACGTCGGCCTGACTCGAAACCCCCAAACCTAAAACTAATGTAAAAACTGTCAAAATGAGTTCAGAATCCAGTAAAAAGGAGAGGTCCACACAATAATCTAAACTTTTCTGAAACTAATTTGCCGAAAAAAAATCCCCAAAAAAACTTTCATATTTATTTAAAAATAAACAAAATTCAAACCATCCACACGCCCACATATCAATAGCCGGCGACTGGTATTTACTTCCAAACAACAATTCTGGTGATCTATACCACAAAGTAACAACCCTGGGTGTCATTTCTGTAGGGGGATCACCATAAAGTCTGGCCAATCCAAAATCAGCAATTTTTAGAATTCCCTGTTCTGTCAACAATAAATTGGAAACCTTAAAAAATTTTTGAGAAAAATTTTTTTTGAAATTTCAAAAAAACCTTAATATCTCGATGAATGAAGAATCGACTGTGTAAATGTGCTACCCCTCTAAATAATTGAAGCAAAATACATTTCACTTGGGATTCGCTAAAGGGAGTCTGCATGTTGTCCAGAAGAGAAGCTAAATCCTTTTTAAGAAAAAATTTTCTTTTTAAAGTTATTTTTCATTAATTTTGAGATAGTGTCATTTACCTATCCAGCCCCCCCCCCACCTCCCGAATTGGAAAAGGAAAAAATTTGGGGAAGGGAGTGGGCAAAAAAAGTAAATTTTTTTGGCCTACGGCCATCTAACATTCTCAAAATTTTTTTCCCTCTTGCCCCCCCCCCGAAAAAATCCTGGTTACGGGCCTGACCTATGCGTTTCAGAATTAGAAATATTTTTAAAATGAACAAATTAAGTGTTTTTGCAAAACAAACAAATTTTGTTTATTTTACTCTAACATTTTTTTCGATTATTTTAGGAAATTACCCCTTCGTCTCAAATATGTTCCCCTACATTTTGGTCAGAAATTAAAAGAAAAATAATTTCAAAAAAACCTGATCACAATATTCCATAACCAAAAATATTTGTTCAATTTTCCGTCCCACAACAACATCAAAAAGTCTGACAATATTTTCGTGTTCAATATCCATTAAAGATTGAATTTCTCTCATTACAGAAATTGAAACCCCTTCTTTTTTTAAATCCAAACGAACTTGCTTAAGAGCTACCTAAAAATTAAAAAAATAATTTTTTTGAAAATTAAAAACAAAAAAAAACTTGCAGTTTTTCCATTCTTTTTGTCCTTCCCTTCATAAACAATTCCATAAGTTCCAGCCCCTAATTGCCTAATTTTATCAAATTCGTTGACTGAACGGCATGCTCCGTTCCCAATTAATTCCTTAAAAATTAATAAAAAAATATTTTGCGGATTATCCGCAAAAAAAAATAAAAAAATTTTGCGGATAATCCGCAAAAAAAAATAAAAAAATAATTTACTAAAGGCAATTTCTCAGGCTTAAGTGTTGCAATAGACACATAACACAAATATTTGCTTCCTCCATCCGTTTTTGAAGACATTTTAGCAAAAACAAGAATTTTTTAACTGTAAAAATTAAAACAATAATATTCAATAAAAATCTGCTAAAAACAAAAATATGAAAAATAAAAAAATTTTCTTGCATTTTTTATGGTCGCTCATTTTTCCGTGTCCACTCAAAACACCGAATTCTTAAAATATCGCCACGAGTAAAAAATTTTTTTTCGTCCCGCTGGACAAAAACCCTGAATTCGTCCCAAATGCAAATTCGTCCCAATCCAAAATGCCCAACAGAGTAAAAATACTCAATTTGTAGAACTGAATATTTAATGATTATGATCTTCGAATCTATTTAATTTTTAGGGGTTTTTAGGATTTCGATGTTTTAGAGAGCAAAAACAACAATTGGCACAACCAACAGCATTTATTCAATAGCAAAAAATTAAAAATTTATTAAAAATTGGCCGAAATTTTGCAAGTTTCGGAATTTCTAATAAATTTTTTGCAAAATATACATATATTTCTTAAAAATTTAAAAATTTTTTGGCAATTTTTAGTGCCTATATAGTAGGGGTTACCCTGTCCCCGAAAGTCGGGGAATTTGAGAGATTTTTTGAAATATGTTTTGATTTGTACTTCACCCATTATATTCAAAACTTTCGTTTAACCTAACCGCCTTTTCCCCGCATAAACCGCCTTTTTCCTTTGTTTTAAGATTAATTTTCATTAATTGTATCTTCCCTGAAATTGGAAGTTTTGACTTGCTTAGTTGCTCAGTTCTCGCTTATTTCATTAAAGAAGTTCGTAGAAAAAATAGTTAAGTAAAAATTACTAATGGCGGACGGTTGAATCTGTTGTTGCGTTTGTTCTTGTTGCTTGATTTAGAAGGCAAATATTTATGTTATATGTCCATTGCAACACTTAAGCCTGCATGGTTTTTATTAGTAAATTTTTTAGACAATCCTTTAATGTCTTCAATTTTTTAAATTAATTTTTAAGGAATTAATCGGAAACGGAGCTTGCACTAAGTCAACGAATTTAATAAAGTTAGACAATTCGGACAATTCGGAGCTTGCACTTTTGTTATTTCTTAATTTTAAGTCTAAATATTTTTTTTAGAAATTAAGGAAAGGGCATATATTGGCAGACGATTGAGAAATCTATTTTTATTTTAAAAGTGCTTTTTACCCATTGCAAAATTTCTTTATATAAATTTTAATGTAAATAACCCAGACTTTTAAAATTTTCTAAACATTTAACATTAAATTTTGCAATTTTGTCGTTGTTAGGTCCGCCAATCTTTTTAATTTTCTAGTAAAAATAGGTTTATTTAAAAAGAGTTATGGCTAGGTTAATCTTGTGTAAAATATAAACCCTCCAAAAATAAACCTGTTTTTCTGAGGTATTTTTTAATTAAAATTATTTCAAAACTGACGGTTACCACCTACAAAAGTTTTGTTGAATAAATATTTAAAAATATTTCAAAATTAAAAATGAAAATTATTTTACTATTTTTCTTTTTAATTTCACTTCAAGTACAAATTGTCAAAGGAGTGTTAAGTTTAAAACGAGGTTTATAATTCTCTAAATTTTTGAAATTATTATAGTCAAACCTCACCTTGATCTGAAAATTTGTATTATTTTATAACGGGTTCATCTTAAATTTAAGGTATTGTTTAGATAACCCCGTTTATTAGCCAACCAAATTAAAAAATATCCTAAATTGAGGTTTATCTAGTATTGGAAGCAGAGGAGAGCGCCAGAGACAAGCGAGAAAAGCGCAACGCTAGGCCAAAATTAAACGCAAATAACCCTTGACGCAATGCGATCGCCCACAGATTGGGAGTATTCTTATAACGAGATCTGACTATAATTTTAACAATTAAGGTCGTGAAGAAGGAAACTTTGAAGAAGGCTCTAGTTCAAAAAGGAATAAAGGGAAAGATAAAGTTGATAGTCCTTCAACGCCCAACATTCTTCCTGATCAGGAATTTTCCTTAGTCGAAGTATCTCTTTTGGCTAGAATATTTACTGATTTTAATAAAGAACACTTTTTAAATTATTCTGATAAGGAAGATTTGTCTCAAATTATTAAAAATTATGGGGATGAACTTTTTAGTAATTTATTAGAAGTTGAAGATATTTTTGATATTGTTCCATTCAACGAAACATTTAAAAAATTGGGAAAGGTAAAAATTTAATTGTTAAAGAGCTGGAAATATTAAGCGGGAATCCATTAAAAATTTTTATGTATGAAAAATTTTATAAAATTTATTTGTCAAACAATCAGTAATTCTTTTGGAATTAAATTTAAATTTTCAAGAAAATAAAGGCTTATTTTCTCATTTATATTGCTGACATTCTATTTAGCAGAGATGGGTCGGAACAGTCCGAGGTGTCGGAAATCGGAAGAGCCGGAAGTCGGAACTCGACAATCGGAAATAAAAATTTTTTCGGAAAACGGAAATCGGAATGAAAAAGACGACGGAAATTGGAAGTCGGAATCGGAATTCCGACCCACCTCTGCTACCTAGTAAAGCGCCGGCTATTTGATATTGTCATAGCTTCACGTTCTGCCTGGAGCTATGACAATAACTTACTAATTTTTAATTAATATTTTTAATAGGTTGTTAACCATTATAAAAAAATAGTGAAAGGAATAAAGCTACAAGATTATAATGAATATGCAAATATTCATACAAAAAGAAGTGTTATTATGAAAAGATTCGTGGAAATAGCCCATACAATGTCTCCAATTAATTTTAAAAAATTCTTCAAATATTTAACTCAAATTGATTTGTGGACTGTTGTTGAAAATAATATTTATTCAATTTTAACGAGAATTCATGCAGAATTAATGCAATTAAAGTAAATATTTAAAAGTTATTTTTAGTTGACATTCTCGGGAATTGGGGATTTGAAAATCAAGACAGCACTGAAACTTCAGAGGAAAATATCTTTTAACGATTTTAGGATTAGTCTCACAGTATTTAATTCTGAAAATCGTCAAAATTGTCTTCATAGACCGTACCAAATTCGCAACCCGCACCAAAATTAATTCTCGTACTCGTACCTGATATGAATACAAGTTCAAGTAAAAATAGGGGATTACGGGGTCATATAAAATAAAATAAGTGTACGAGGCAAAATTTTGGATGATACGAAGTCACCAAAATTACTAAGCACTGAAAACAACCAAAACCCTGCGCAGATTAATTTAAGGAATATCCTAACTAATTCTTTTAAAAAGCTGTGTAAATAAAAAATAGGATTCTATTTAATGAGTAACCATAAAATAATTATTTATTTTATTTTAAGCAATAATCAAAAAAAATTTTTTTTCTAATTTAGCGAAACGCAAATTGGAGGAATTTATTACAATTGTCATTTTATAGCCAATTCTGAACAGAATATTTTTATTTTATTTAATTTATATAAATTTATTCAAAAGCTTATTCAATCATTTATTAATGAATATAATTTGGATATTAATTTTTATAATAATTTATTAAATAATTATTTTGGACAAAATAATACGTAAATATAATTTAAATTATATTAAAATTTTAATTAATTTTAAAGATTCGAAATATCAATAGAAAGTTATCTAGAATCAATCAAAACGATTGAAATTAATGCTAAAGTTTTTGAGAATTTAATTGAAAATTCGAGTATTTTAAATAATTTAGAAGTTTTAGAGTATTTTGGAAAATACTCTAAAGAAAATGATATGAATCCAATTTACTTGAAATTTATGTATTTGGCTTACCTGAAACAGGGTACATAATTATTTTTAATTAGATGTAAAAGGGATCTAGACTGATAATTTTTAGCTCTTGTCCAGTTTTTTGTTATAAGATACTCTTTTTGAGTTTAATTTTATAAAGAGTTCTATATAATTTATTTAATTTTATTTCCCTGCCCAAAAATTTTAAATGTACTTAATGTCTAATCTCTATTTACGCCTCACTTTAGTAAGTCTCCTTTAATTTCGCATTAACTTAGCCCCAACGGTTCTTACTAAATTCATTTTTTTGCAATTTTTAAGTTGATTTTGAGCAACAAGAGGGAGGACAATCATCTCATTATGGAGAATATGCTGCTTATCTAGCAGAACCATAAAGAAGTGATATATTATTCTGAAGATAAATTGAGTATTAAAAACAATTTTTTATTTCAAAAATTACTAGGGGATTTTTTTATAAAATTAAGAAAAAATTAAAAAAATTTAAAAATTTTATGTATTTCACTGAAAGGAATGTTTAACATAAATAATTTAAATTTCTTCAATAAAGACAATAATTTTAAACTCGTCAAATGAGTGATAAATACATTGATACTAAAAAAATTAGACTTTAATTTATTAAAATTTTTGAACTAACCTTTCTTCTAAAATTGTTTTGAGAATTAGAAAGATTAATAAAAAATTTTTTTGATTAAAAACACCATCGATGTACAAACGACGGACCGAACTCGTCATACTCTTCCTTGGCTATACAACTGTAATTATAAGTAAAATATAAATTTTTGATTATATTTAAAAATTAATTAAACATTTTTGGAAATGTAGAAATTGAAGCAACAACGGAACCCCCAATCCAGGCAGAATATTTTCGTTCTGGTGGAGCTGTAATTTTAATTTTTGTTTCTGATGGAGCGAGGGCAGTGATTTCTTTTTGCATACGATCAGAAATCCCAGGATACATTGTTGAGCCACCAGAGAGGACAATATTTGAAAATAATTCTAAAAAAGTATTGAAAATTTTAAAAATAAATTGGGTAATAGAAACTAAATTAAATTTTCTATTAAATTTTGAAATCTGATATATATACATATAATTCTTTAAATCTTTTGGAGAGGGTTTGATATAGAGGTCGGAGCAGGACAGGATCCAGCACAGGATTTTTCAGAATACTGTCCGAAATTCTGCCTTTTTTCAGTTTTCAGGATTAATCCTGCAGGATCCGGTCCTGTACGAAATTTTAAAACCCAATCCTGTTACAGGATCCTGTAAATGATTTTACCGATCTCTAGTTTGATACTTTCGAAAATAAATGAAAAGGATATGTATATATAGCCTTACTTGAATGTCATTTATCAATTAACCTTTATGGATGTCAGTATCGCATTTCATAATCGAATTGAAACAAGTTTGATGAATGCCCGTCATTTCCATTCCAAGGAAAGAAGGCTTGAAAAATATAAAATTAAATCTACCATTATTTCTCTAATTTCCCATTAATTAAACCGGCAATAACAATTTAAAGCACCTCAAATTTTTGACATAATATTAAAAATATGTTAAACTTAGATGATTGAGGTAAAAATACTAATCACCTGAAAGAGCGCCTCTGGACATCGGAAAAGTTCATTCCCAATAGTTATCACATCTTTGTCGGGCAATTCATATTTTTTCTCCAAAGAAGAAGTTTCCTTTGCCATTTCCTTTTCAAAATCCAATGCAACATAACAAAGTTTCTCTTTAATTTCTTCAACAATTTTTCGATCGGAACTTGTACTAAAAGAATATCCACGCTCATTGAGAATCTACATATTTAAAAATTTTTGTAAGGCAATTTTATTTCTGATTTAGAAACTTTCATTAAATAATCAGTCAAATCATTGCCAGCAAAGTCCAGACGAAGAAATGCATGAGGAAAATCATAACCTTGGTAAACTGGAACAGCATGGGTGACTCCTTAAAATTTAAATCTTTTAATTATCTCAATTAAACATAGGGTAGCTCCCTAAGGCGTGGATCGGGCCGGGGAGGGCATTTCGGGGTCGGGGTTGATTTTTGGCACTAATTAAACATTTGAACTCTTACCATGTCCTGAATTAACAACAATGCCAGTAGTACGCCCTGACGCAAATAGAGAAAGCACCTCTTGAATTGCAAAATGCCTATAAATTAAATTTTCTAGTTAAAAGTGTCCTTAGAGTTTATTTCAGTATACATTGCTGGCGTTTTGAATGTCTCAAACAATATTTCAGCCATCTTTTCCCGATTAGCCTTTGGGTTATGTGGAGCCTCAGTCATCAATAAAAGATGTTCTTCAGGCTTGACACGTAATTCATTGTAGAATGTATGATGCCAAATTTTCTCCATATCCTCCCAATTCGTAACAATTCCACGCTCTATGGGATTTATGACAGATAAAATTCCCCGTATAGCTTGGGCATCGTTGCCAACATAGTTGTCTTCCAATCGAATCGAAAAATGAACGCCTGGGTGATGTGGACGTCCCACAATTGAGGGAAAGACAACACTAGGCTCCTCATTACCAGCAAAACCAGCCTTAAAATGATTATAAACTCCAAACTTTTAATAAATTTCGAAACCAGAGTTTGAACTTGAAATAACTTGAATTTCGGAGAACCCCCCCCCCTCCTCACATTATTTGTTTGACAAAAATTTTCTGAAAAAGTTGAGATTCAAGATACACAATAATATTGAATCTTAAAAGTCTCAAAAAACTCTGATCGAGCTCTCGAATCAACAATCTCGAAAATGCTCATTTCATGGTTTTTTTAAAATGTTCAAAAATACTTATAAAAAATTTTTTCTGAAACAAAATGATTAGAAAAGAAAAAGATAAAAATTAATCATTTTGTGGGGATGGGCTGACTTATTTTTAAAAAGAAAATAAACAAAAGTAATTAAAATTTGTAGAAATTTTATGAAGTAAATAAAAAAATTTTAAAGTAATTTTTAATTTATTAAGTTTTAAACAAAATTAATTATGAATTAGTCTTTTGCAAATTTCTATTGAAAATATATTAATATTTTCTGATTAAATACACAATTCCCTGCTTCGATCTTTTGGAGGGGTCGAGCAATTTAGACAAATTTAAATAATAAATACATACTTTACAAACCCCTGAACCATTGTCGATAACAATAGCAACATATTCATGGTCACACATTATTTTTATTATTTACAGTCGAATCTCGATATAACCAACTAGAAAGGACCAAATAAATGATTTGTTAAATTGAAAGACATTTAAGGGGGGAAATCTTAGCCGAAGACCGCTAAAAAGATTGGTTATTTCACAGACTTATTAAGCTTATAAGAAAAGGGAAAATTGAAAAATTGTATAAAAATTGAAAATAAAAACGCGAAAAGAGGAATGTATTTTCAACAAACTCTGACTATTGTTAAAGCAAATAATGAATTTTATTTAAAATAATGTAAGGCTTTTTTAATTATTATTCCAAGAATGGGAGAGGAGGGGGGTCAGAAAGAAAAAAAAGTTGAATGAAAAAATAGAAAGGAGGGGAAATATACAATTTGGACTGATAAGTAATAGGTAGGGAAGAATCAAAAGAAAAATTTTTGAATTGAAAATAAAGAAAAGCGTGAAAGTAGGTTAATGCCCAAAATATGTTCTAACTATAGGATTGTTAAAAATCACCTCACTTCAAAAAGCAATGTTTTATCAATGTTTTATGAATGCCCTCCATGATCACCAATAATTCCAAAATGATAAAATCACGGAGTAACTAAGAAAAATTAGAGTTATGCCATTTTGATTTGGGTTTTCTACAGTCCATGGTTTTTGTGCTAGAGTAAAGCAGCTGGGCTATAGCTATTTCTCTCCTTTAGCTAGTGCAAAAGGTTATTCGGCGGCTGGGAGCGAACCAGCATCTTCAGTAGACCGGATTGATGTGTTAGCCATTACTGCACAGCCTTAGGAAATTAATAGCTATATGCTTTACACTTGTGCCACTCAATCGTATCTGGTGCCACAACTCAACAACCACCATCACATTTTTTGTGGGGATGCCGTCCCAACCCCGCCCTGTCCTCACAATATATTCAAGGTATCAGACAGGAATACATAGACAAAGAAAAACCGTTCTACTACTCTCTTAATCAAAAGTTATAATACAAATCAGTAGCCTAATTTATTTTTACATTTTTACCATTTTATCAATCAATTTATTTAAAATTTAAAAAGTAATTTTACAAAAAAATTTTCAAAGTAAAAAAGCGGCTATCAATATTTCTAAATTTTTATTATTTAAATAAGACGTAGATTTAGGGGGAAATAATTATTTTCTATCTAAATAATTTACTTCAACTTTTCTATCTATTATGCTTTCTCTTTTGATTATTTACTACTTTTCTATCTAAAAAATCTAAAAAAAATTTTCTCTATCTAAATAATCTTTGCCAGGGTTACTTTAAGAATAGATAAAAATGAATAAACACAAAAAAATTTTAAATAAAAAAAATTTTAGGTTATTAGGAGGTGGTGATCACTAAGCTGATATAAAAGATGGAGGGATCATTTGTTTAATAATTTGTGGGCGGGCTTATTTATATTGCGAGATTTGTTGCGGATCCATTTGCCAATGCATTTAAGCCAGTCATTTTGTAGTTATTATCCATTCATTTTTAATATTTTACAAAATTCTAAATTTTTTCATTTAATAATTCTTATAATAATTTTTAATGTTTAATATTTAAACAAACAATTATTCAAAACATAAAAGAGATTTTTATTTAAAAGATAAAAAATAATTTAAATTTTAAAAGTTAAGAAAGAAAAAATGAATTTGTTTTTATTAACTTTAATTATTTATTTTGAATTAATTCTGCTCGATTTGGCTAATGGAATGGATCCTAAAGGATGCTAGTAATTAAAGTTTAACTCTTGTTGTGTATATATATATGAACCGACCGATATTTGGACTATAACAGAGCTGTGAATATATTTAATGTTTTCCTAATTACCCAGCTGTAGCTGGGTCGACTTTGGGCCCCGATAATCACAAAACAGGCACGCGGGATTTATTTTCAAGATTTATATATTCGGTAAAAATTACAAACACTTTAATCCATTAATTCAAATTTTCTAAAAGTTTATTTCTTTAATAAATAAAAATTAAGCCGGAAGAAAACGAGGTTCTGGAAGCTCCAGTTCAAAGAAAAAGAAAGAAATAGAAAATTTGGAAGAAGAATGCATTAATTTGGGTGGTGAAAGTCGCTTATACGAAGGGTTTGCATTAAATACTGAAATTTGGAAGACTTGGTCTTTAATAGTGCTGTTCGAGATTGTCGGTCTCGAATTGAGAAATTTCCCGGGGTTTTGATTGTCTCGATCTCGGCATTTTAGTCTCGGAAAATGAGAAAAATTTACACTCCCTAATGACATTACATGAACATTCTATTCACCCATTCTCTCAGAAATTATCCCAACCCGTCACCCTGCTAAAGAAGCAAATTTCTAAAAATTGCTCCTTTAGCTCCTTACTAAAAATTTCCTTCTTCGTTGCTGAAATTTAACATTTTTTGCAACTTTGGCGCCTTAAATTTAGAAAAATTCCACAAACTGAAAATTTAGGTAAGTAAAAATTTGCCCTTTGTGACAAAGAAAATTTCTTAGATATATTAAAAATATGACAATCCTTATTTATAAAATAAAACAATTTTAATTAAAATTCTACACACAGAGAAAAATATAATGTTGGTGAAATTGTTGAGGTTAACATTTTTGGTGATTATCATCTTGCAGAATTAAAAAGAATAAATGAGAAAAAGTTTAATGCAGTAATCAAAGGAGATCGTGACCTGAATAGAAAAAAAGTAAAAGGGGGTACTTATTATGTGCGAAAGTCTTTAAAAGTGGGTGATTTTGTTGGATTAAAGAACAAGGACAGGAGAACTGGAGAGGACGAAGTTCTTTTGTCCAAAGTCATAAAGATAAAAGAACATGGAAAATACGAAATTCAAATCATACAGCAACCACTTTTTGGGAAAAACTTTGACAAATTTCCCCGAGAATTAACTATAACTAAAGTTTTTGCTGTTGGCGAAGATGTTGAGGTAGACTATGAAGGCGTTTGGGTTAAGGCAAAAGTTAAAGCTATCCCTAGTAAATATCATTATTCATACCTTGTCGAATATACAGAACGATCTGAACTTTTTGGGGAACCAGCACACATAGATGCTATTAACATGAGTAAAGAGGGAACTCACATTCAGCACTAGTAAATCAAACCGAAAAATGTGAAAACCCCCATTTAAAATTTCCTTTCGGTCTTTAAAACTAAAAATTATTTTTAAAATTTATTTCTTTTTAAATTGAAAATTTAAAAATACAGTGCAAAAGTATGACAACACTTTTTTAAAATAACAATAGGAAAAATCTACAAAAGTTGGAAAAAACATTGACTAGGGAAAAATAAAAAGGATCTGAGACTATATCTCATTTCAGTGTTGGGATCCCTGTACTCGGAGAATCAACTTAAAACGGGGATTTTAAAATTAAGGATTGTTTAAACTCCTTATTTCAAGCTTATTCTAAAGCTCTTTAAAGTTGTTATTAACAAACAAATTTTCTTTCTTCAGAGAAATTTCAATTTCAAGATAAATAACTGAAAACTTAAATGTCCGAGAGAAAAACAGCGTCTGGAGTGTTTACACCTTTTAAGAAGACCCCTTTTTATTTAAAAACACGACTGTTTAAAGGGCTTTCGAATAAGCACAAAATAAAAATTATTTTTTATTCCGATAAAGAATCTTTGAAACTTCTCGGGTGTTTCCATAATTTTGCACCTAAATGTATATATTCAATTATTAAATTTCCATAAATTTATACTTAAAATATTTCCTCCAAATAATTCCAAAAATTGATTGAAAAACTGAAATATTTTAAAGGAAGTATTTTATGTAAATTTTGTTTGAACACAAAAATTATTTTGAAATCAAGTTATCTTTGAGGAGAGATTCTTCTTACTTTTCGAGTACACAAATTTTGATAATTTTGAGAATAATTGTGGAAAATATATTTCAAAATTTTCTAGGCACTCTCTATAATTCTGAAAAGAATTTCTTTTGTCGTCATAACGGAAAATAACCCTAATTTTCTCTCTAATATTTTTATAAAATCAAGTTATTAACAAAATTTAATTAATTTTGTGTGTTCAAACAAAACAAAATTTTTTTTCCAAACAAATCTTTTCTTTATTTAAAACAAGAATGGGCACAATTTTTTTGTTTACAATTCTCAAAACTTGATGAGTATTTTTTTAAAAATTTTTTATTTTCATCAAATACTTTTCTGATTTTTAGTGGTTTGGACAGGGAAACATTTTGGAACTCCCATAGGCCATCGGGCCAGGGATGTTGAAAGAGAAATAATGCCTAAAAGTTTATCTAAAAATTAGTTTTGAGTTTTGTAAAATTTTTTTGTTGTGCACATTCTTTATATTTAAATTCTGTCAAAATTTGTTTTTTTTATTTATTTTCCTAAAGAAAAGCAACTATTCTTAGACTAATTTTTATATTAAGTTATTTCTGATTTTCAAACATTTTTTCGTATAAATCTTGGTAAAAATGTAATTTTAATTTAATAGAATTTCAAACAAATTAATTATTTAATGACAAAAGTGTCGAGAAATCAGCCTCATCATTAACAGTTTTAACTTGAAATTAATTAATTATCTTGTTTTCCACCTCTAATTATATATTTATTGGCTCTATTGAAAAGAATTAATGGAAAGGAGAATGCCGCAATACACGTAAATAATACTTTTAATGACGAGGAGTAACTCAAGGAATTCCAAAACACGGTCCAGATAAGCAACAGTCTTATCAAATCACGGACACGAACAAAATTACAGAGTTAATGCAGGCAGAATAAATGTGGAAAGAACTGAAAATCCGGGTTTTGGTTGTTCTGTGATTTGGTAAGCCGTGACTTGTTGACCGTATCTTGTTGCTCCGGTGTCGCACAAAAAGAAAACAAGAGTTGGATTTCCGACATAATGCAAGGGCAAAATACGCATAAATTCCCCAATTTCGAAAAGGATTTTTATTTTTAAACTTTAAAAGTTTTTAAAAATTAAAACTTTCTAAAGGAAAATTTTAAAAATAAATTTTTAGAGATTTTGAATTTTAATAAATGGTAATTAGACGACGTGTTGTTAGAATTTGCTTAAGTCGACGTGTTAATTTTTAATAATTAAGAATGAATAGACAAAGATATATGTACATAGATAAATAGTCATAGAAATATTTAAATTTAGAGAAAACCCCATTTTAAAACTTGTTAATTTTTTAAATGTTTGTTTAATTTATTTAACACATTAATGCCGGAGAGATTTTTCCTTCTGCCTATTTGATAAAAATCAAAGAACCTAGCTTAGAGTTATATCAAACTTGATTTATAGAGTTTGCTGATTAATTTCATCAGTTTTATTATTTACTGTAGCAGATATGGCTTTAGTGTTTCGAAGCAAAAAAGTTCAAAAGGGAATAGAAAAATATAGAAAAAATTGTTATACCTGGATTGATAATTTATAGGATTTGTTATATATATTTATACGGGGTTTGTTAATCCTTACAAAAAAGCAATAGATTTTATAGGATTGACCTGAGGTTACAGTATTGAAACCGAGAAAAATATAGGTGGGGCTATAATTTTGTGGAGGGGTGTACATAGTTTTTACTCAATCATTTATCCAGCATTGACTGGTGTTTTATTTTATCACCTTATTCAACTAGTTTCTCAATTTCAAAATTTTAAATAAATATGTGTTGAACTAGACAGACAAATGTAAATGAGATAAAATTTTTTCTTGAACAAAAAATTAAATTTCAAAATATTTAGTAGATTAAAACAAAAATGAAAAAATCATTTTTGTTTTTATTCGTATTTTTTGTTATTTTCCAACAAGAATTGACTAACGGAGTAAAAAATAAAAAAAAGTTTGTATTTTGAAATAAAAATATTTAAAAATTAAAATTATTAAGAACTTGGAGGTGGAGAAAAGGATAAACGACATTTGCGGACCATTGGGGTCCGCAAAAATCGGCTAACCGAAGAAACACCCCATTCAAAAAGAAGCAACAACAACAAAAATACCCCAAATCCGCAGTTAATAGTTGAAGGGTCTCTTTTAATTCGTATATTTTCTGAATTAGATATTGGGCGTATTATATATTTAAATACCGATATAACTGAATATATAAAAGAATTTGGAAATCATCTAATTCTTTCTACATTTGGCATTTCAAATATTTTTGATAACAACCCATTCGATAAAACATTCAACAAATTAAAAGACGTAAAAAAATTTTTTTTAATTTGTAGTTTTTAAATAATCTAGAAAAAAAATTGTAGGGATTTATATATTTGTTGATGTCATACTTATTATTAGAGCCCGGATTTATAGGCACGATAATGTTAAAAATAGGCGCCTATATAGGCACTAAAAAACTCCCAAAATAGGCACTAAAATCTGAAAAAAAATGCAAAATAGGCAGGATTTTTTCGAGATTTTCTGATTTAAATTGAATAAATTCTATCAAAAAAGATAAATCTAAGCAATAAACTGTTAAATAAATTAATTTTGATGATTAGAATTACATATAAATTAATTTATATTAATTATTTTGTTTCCAAAAATAATTTGATAAATTTTTCAGAAGAAAATTTGGCCCAAAAAAATTTTATGACAAAAATTTTCTGGAAAAAATTTTATATTTTACTAGTAAAAAATTTTTTAGATAACAATTTTCTCAAAAAATGCGCAAAAATTCGCAAATTTTAGTAAAAATATGCAAAATATGCTTAAACTTTTTGTGACAGAGTGTATTAGATTTATGGGTACATTCTAGTAATAGGGTCACTCATTAAAATGATTTAAAAATGGCACTAATATGAGCTGAGGCGAATGGAAACAAAATCAGTCATTGGTCCACAACTTTAGGTTTTAGAAATTACGAATTTTTTCTCAGTACTAAATCTTGTGGTTCCTACCTATCCTAGTCCAGGCTTTATCCTTCATTACATTTAAATTTTATCCCATAAAAATTCGATTTAACCTTATCATTTATTTAATTCTTTATGTAGTTAAAATTAGAGATCGGACCGTACCGTATTAGGTCTTCTTGGACTTTGTTAATTTTTAAAATTTTCATCTCTCCTTTCTCAAAATACATTCAACATTGTGAATCAACTTGCACCTTTCTTGGAATAACATTCCCAGTTACCATTGGAGGGATATAGAGCGATTTAGAGTAATTAAGATTTTTAAGGCTTAACAAAATATAGAAATTCAGGGGATTTGAATTGATTCAAAAAAACAGGATATTGTTGATTAAGAGCGATATCAAGGGATTTGGGTGAATTAAGAGAGATAAAAGGGAATTAAAGGACATATGGTATTACGTGTACGAAATACGGTATGGAACAAAATTCCGATCTCTAGTTAAAATTTTATTTAACCCCGTCTATTAAAAAATTTTATTCTGTTATTTTTTATGAATTTATTTAATTTTTGCTAAGATAAATATTTTTCTAAAAACTGGAAAAACAAAAACTCAGTTTTATTTAATTAAACGGCCTATTCTAAACAAACTTTAAATTTTATTTAACTATTTGTAAACCAGTTTTATTTAAATTCTCTATTCAAATTCTTAATTAAATGAGTAGGGAATTTCAATTTTATTAGCGAACTGATTAAATAAATATTTAAATATAAATTTTTGATAATTGACAGTTGCCCTTGTAGCTCAGTGGTTAGAGCGTCTGTCTTGTAAACAGAAGGTCGATGGTTCGAATCCATTCTGGGGCAATTCTTTTTTTATCAAATTTTAGAATTTATTTATGCGAACAGAGTTTAGAATAAATTTACAAATTTGAATTAAAAAATAAAATAAATGTTAATTTATTCAGAAATAGAGCAGGCAACGTCAGCTAAATTAGACTTTTTAACGTTTCCAATTTGCTGCGGCAACTCTTAATTTAATTACTAATTTTTAGATTTCGGCTAAATTTTGATGTTGTTGTTTTCTTGTTCGCAAAAAGAAATTTTTTTTTAATTTTTTAAACCCTCATTTACTAAGATTCCATCATTTCGTCTCCAGGCAAAATAGCTTCATAAAGCTTTTGGAGCAATTCAGAATTTTCAAATAAATCGTGCTTTTCGATTGGTTTTAAACGTTTTAACTCCGAATATTTTTCCGAGTTTTTATCCTTGAAATTATTGACAATTTTGAGAATTTTTTTGATACTTGCCAAAACTGAAAATTAGAATTATTACCTATTTTGATAATTTGATTAATTAATATTTGTCAAGTTCGGGCTAATTTTCAATAAAAGGTTGGTTGAAATAGAAGGACCAGTCATAACTTGGAAGAGCAATTGCATAAAATACTATGAATATTTTGCCAATTTATTCTTTTTTTTTCTGAAGGTATGTGGCTAAGTACTTTCGGATTGGATCTTTAGGACAGAGCTTACTCAAATTTAATTCTAGGGAGAAATTTCCACTGGCTTAAAAAGTATTTTTCGAATCAAGAATCTCAATTATTATTACACGCTATGTATTATTCATTAAACATACCAAGATCAGCTGTTTCAATTCGAGAATCAATTCTATCAAGAATTAATTCATTGTCATTTTCAAAAAATAAATGTGTATTCTTAACGAGAAAATTGTCTGCTTTATGAATAATTTTGGAGAAATTTTCTATCGCTTCATCTGGAGATACTTTTGAATCATCCTGTGGAAATATTTAAAAATTAAACTTGAATAAGAACACATACTTTTATTTTAAGCAAATCCCATAAGGGATATTTAATATTTTTTTCACTAAAATACTCAAGTAATTTCTTTGGATCGTCTTTGTTTCCCTCCTCCTCAAGCTTCTTCAAAACCATCTCAACCTCAAAAATCAGAGGAGTTACTGAATAGATTTGGTAACACTCATGAAGCGCCACAAACAATTCAGCAGCGCTTTTCAAATTTTCCTCAGAACCTCTATCGTCTTCTTCAAAAGACATTAAAAGATAAGAGATATCCATCAAATTTTTAGTATCATCTTGTGGAGCATTAAAAACATCGTTACGATTAAGCAGTCCAGTTTGAATTTTGAACTCATCTGTATTCTGAACAGGAATGGATTTACTTTGATCTAATATCATTAATATGTAGGGTCGGTAAAAATAAAAATATATTTCTGGTCTTAAGAATTGGCTACATTGGGGATGGGAAATAAATTTGTTTAGAATGGAATCGAAACATAATGGACATAAAGTAGAGACAAGTGTTATTAATTTATTGTCTTTTCGATTTAAGTCACAAATCTTTGTGATTTTAATTACAAGACGTTAATACAAGTGCTCGTTTTCATAACATTCTGTTGTTGCAGAACAAAATAGAACGTTATTAAATTTTGTGACAACTTGGCCATCCTTTTCGGCCAAAATTCCGCAGATAACCAAATTTCATAAACTCAATTACCGTTCATTTTTATTCACTTAAATTATTCAAACTAGGGTTGGGCCCCGAAGCTTCGGGGGCGGGTGTGTCGGGGTACGGGGTTTTCAAATTGTTTCGGGGCGGGGTCGGGGAGCAAAATTAGCTCGGGGACGGGGAACGGGGGTTTAAAGAAAAAATTTTTAAACAAAAAATGCTTCAAAAATAAGTCGTTTTCTGTCTATTTAGGTTAATTTATTCAAAAATTAATGAAATAAGGTGGGATTAAATTATTTTGATGGATTTAAAGTGTATATCTGGGGAGATAAATAAATTTGGACGGATTAAGGAAGATTTGAAGAGATTAACTGACATATCTGATGATATAAACGGTTCAAAGGATTAAAGGTGGTTTAAGGGATATCAGTTATTTAGAAGGCATTGAAGCATTAGGGATTTGAAGTGTTTGCAGGGATATAAGGGGTTTTGTCATGATATCATCTTACTTTTTCTGCGCCGCAGGCGCAGAAAATTTTTGAATTTTTAGCACTAAACAAAAAATATTGCATTGTTTTTTATGTTTGTTAATATTTAAAAATAAAATTAACAATTTAAAATTAAAATTTAACTTTTATAATTTATTTTCGTAAAGAAAAATGTCAAAACAAACGAGTTTTCCTTACTTGGATCCGAACCCAAACCTACATTAATAGAAATATAGACTAGAACCAACAACTAAACCACTCAACCAGACGTCTCTTAGATAAATATTAAAAGAATTTTGTTATTACATTCATTTTTCCTTCAAAAATAATGTCCAAAGTAAATTGGGAGGGAATTTTCTAAATTTTTCTCTTTAAATTCCTCTAAAAAATGGAATTTTAGGGAGTCTTACCCCCGACAACCCCGAAAGTTTTTCGGGTCGGGGGACGGGGTTTTTGAATTGTTCGGGGCGGGGAACGGGGCGGGGAGAAGTCTGAAAAAATCGTTCGGGAGCGGGGTCGGGGATCGGGGAACGGGGTCGGGGTCGGGGCGCAACTCTAATTCAAACTTACTTTAATATATTCTTTTATTTTTTTAGCAAAATTCCCAGCTTTTGAATGAAACATTGGATCAGTTTCTTTTTCAACAATGTTTGCCTTAGTAACGTTTTTACTTTCTATGTTACTTCCGGCTTTGTAGTTTTTGTCATAAGGAATACTGTTTAAATAATGCTCCAATTCCTCTCTTTTCTGATAATTTCCATTATCATTTTCATTCTGTTCTGTATACTTTTGCAAAGCTTCCATGGGTTTAAAAGCTTTTCCATTTCCAGAATCTTTTTCAAGTTCATCATTCTTTTCTGAGCTATATGGAACACTATGTAAATAATGTTCAACAGCAGCTCCATTGCCCTTTTTAGCCTTATTCATTTTATGAATGAGATCATTTCCTTTACCATTTATAAGCTTTTCTGGATTTAAATTCAAAGCTTCTGAGATATTTCCATTCACGGCTTTGAGATTCTTTGGATGGTTATGGCATGCTACCGGGAATGAAACATTTCCCGGCATAAAATGTTTGGTGCCTTTACCACCTCCGCTCATTTTCAATTTATTTTCAATTGTTGCGGATCGACCAGTACAACCTGAATTTTTAAAAATAAATTGTTAATCTGAGTTTATTTCATTTATATCTGTATTTTACCAGACTCTCCAACACGAAACATGACAGGACTTTCTTTTCGTCCTCAAATTTCGTCCCCTTACTAACTTTACAATAAAATATTTAAAAATTATGTTAAATAATTACTCGGATGCATTGAAAGCATTGTTGCTACTTGACGGTTGTAGAGAAAAACAATCGCCTCGAGAACGACCACAGTTAAAGTGAATGATGAAGGGGACATTTAATTGTCTTTAATTGGGGGTTGTTAGTGAAATTTTTTAAATTTAATTTTTGAATAAACAAGCTTTCTCTTCTCCTTTTAAAGTCAAGAATTTAATTAAAGTGCATGTTGTCAGACATGACGAAAAATTTCATCAACAAACAACCTTATGAAATTTTAAAAATCATATAATGAAATGCACTTTGTCAGTCAAAAATAATATTTCCTATTATTTCTTAATTTCCTCTAGTTATTTTATTTTAAAATCCATTTTTCAATTTCTCAGAATTAAAAATAAAATTTGCTTTTAAGTTTCAACTTATGAATAGTTACATAATACATACATGTATAATGAAAATTTCGAAGCAGTAATTAGCATAGTCCCGATGATGTTTAATTATCCTGAAAGACAAGTGAGGGTGTAATTATGCTCTGAATGTCGACAAATGAGTGTCGAAATACAAAAATAATCTTTCAAGCTATTCTACGGGACAGGTTTATTCGGATACGGATACCATAATCAGTATCCGTGATCAGATCTGGTTCACTCAGATTATTTTCGGTTCTACTAAGTCGCATTTCCTGAACGAGAAAGTACTGTTTATTAAAATAAGAGGTCGGTTTGATCCAATTTTTTCAATCTAAAAGAGTCTGACCATTCATTTATTTGTAACAATTATATGTTTATTTTTCACAAAATATTATTTATTATGTCCAATAATCACATTCCGGATAACATTCACCGACATCAGGTTCACTTAAATATGCCAAAACTCTTCCTTCTTTTGGGAATGCAACACCTCCCGATTTTTCTGCTTGTGCTAGCTGACTTCTGACTTCTTCAACAGAAATTCTCTAAAAAATATGAGATTTAACGCCTTTTAAAGACTTATAGTCTGTCCTCTTGCTGTCAAAAATTAAAAAAAAAATTAAAAAATTAAAAAAATTAAGAAAATTAAAAAATTCTCTTTTGCCTTTTCAGTTCTCCAATTCCACCCAGCATATCCACCAATACATTCATCGGGAACGGGTACCTTCTTGAAAGGTGATTCCCAACTTGATGAGATATTTTGTGCTTTCCAGCCTAAAAATTATTTCTAAGAAGACTAATCCAAAATGGATAACCATGCAACATAAAATCACGTGCTGACCAAGAGTCTGTAGTTAAAAACCAGTCTCGTATCCAAGCATGCCCTCGCCTTAGAATTCGCAATTTACCAGGCCATATACGTGTAGCCCCTTCAAGGGAATATATTTTATACGCTAAATAACATTTTTTAGACCTAAAGCTGTTTTAACACAGGTCACATAGCCCATATAACGCTCATAGTTATTAGCTAAATTCCAAAGCTTTTTACAAGCCTAAATATATTTAAAAATATTTTCTAATAAAAATTACTTTAATTTCAGCTTTAGCACTTGGAATAACTGTTTGTAATATATGTAATTGTAGAGCACCATTATCGGCCCCGGAAAAATTTTTCGATTGAGTGTATTGCATATTTGCCCAGTTCATAATAAAAGCACGAGAGAACTCGCTATTTCTAGCCTTTAAAATATATAAACTTTAGTTGCTTTATTGGAGGATCACTATGATATTTATGCAGTGAACTCTCATAATAAATACCAAGATAGGGTAGAACCTTTTTGTTTTATTATTTATATAGGAACCATTATGATTTTGTGAATATCAAGGATGTGCACTGCCGCATTTCTGAAAGCGGCAGACGAAAAGCAAAAACTTGAGAGCAAAATAGATCGTATATATCCCTTGTCCAATATGCTTGTATATAATTGGTAAGGTTTTAATTGGTAAGGTTTATTGCTAGGCATTTTCGCTCACCACATGCAGGTGTTCTACCATTGAGCTAATGCTTCTTTTATCAACTAATGCTTCTTACACAAAAATGCTTCTTTTATCCTTATGTTCGTTAAACTCGCCGCCTAAACATTTAAATGCTGCTAGAATCATCCTTACAATAAAATTAAAAATACAATTAATGCTTCTTTTATCTTTTTTTTACTTTAATATTTCATTAATTATTAAATTCTATCAAAATTTAACTAATTATTTACCAAATAATTCCCAGAAGCAACTTCCCAGTTAAAAAACCGTTCATAAAAAATTAAATCAACTCTATCATCAATCCATTCCTCAATACAATGGTTTGGGTTAACAACACCCGCATCTGCATCCAATACTAAAGTCCAATCAGAATCAGCTAAATACACAGCTACAGCACAATGTTTTTTAAAGAAAAGCTGAAATGAGTTAAATAATTGATATATCCCTTCGGGAAGGTGATTGCAGTCGTATGCTGATATTAACAATGCTAATTGGCAATGAAATCTCTAGAATTCGAATCGGGAAACATTTATGGCTGGTTTCTGTGCCTTTAGTTTAAAAAGATTCTGGGTAGAATTTTTTCGGAATGTCTTCTGTAGTCTTGATAACAAATCGTTCAAAGTTGGAGTGAAATCTAATCACAAATATGGATAATATTCAATAGCTAGCTGCAGGTAGACCTCTTAATAGCAGCATAAAACTCCTACCTGATCATGTTTGCAATATTTATTTGTACGTTCATCATGATCTAAATCAACAAGCTTAAATGTATAATTAGTGGTTCGCAAATAGCATTCTAGTGAGCGCTGAGCAACAGCATAGTGACTTAAAATTTTGGGGGTTTTGTTGATAATAAATGTTTGTATTATGGTTAATTTAAATAAATTTGCCTATAAAATTGGAATTTTAATTTTTTAAATTTTAATTGTCAATCCTTAATTATTTTATTTTAAAAGCACCGATTTTTACGTCTTGTAAGAACTCTCGACAACAATCACAAGAACAGTCACTTTTCCAAATATTGGAGAACATTTACCCATATTAATTCTTGAATTAGCTCGGCTATGTTTAGCTGTTGTCGGCATGGAGATTTGATTGTTGACTTTAAAATCTTTATTAGCTATTTAGCTATACAATCGAGATATTTAAGTTTATTTACTAAACACTCTGAGAAATTAAGGGATGGTTTTAGTCAATATCAAGATTTTCGATTTTTCAGGATAATAATCGAGAATCAATTTAAACTAGAGTTGCAAGAGGTCGAAGTTTTTTGAAAAAATCGAGGTCGAGGATCGTCAAGGCTGGAAAAGCTGAGATAGAGGTCGAGGGGCAAATTGGGCGAGGACCTCGGCGAGGCCTCGAACTAGTACAACCCTAATTTAAACTATCTACTAATTATTAACATACAATTAACATTTCCTATTTCTTCAGGCAACTTGCTGGCATGAGGAAGATGTAAATTATTCCTTCCAATTTTTACTATTTTATTTTGTAAATTATAACTATAATAATTGTTGTGATAATAGAAAATAAAAATTAAAAATATTAGTATTAATGAAATAATAAGTATAAATTTAAATTTTTTAAGAATTGAAGCAAGCATCTGTTTAGTAATAACTGGAAAATTAAACTTTTATTGACTCAAGTCTAGTTTAGAAGTCAAATGAACTTAGAAATTACAAACTATAAACGTTTATAGAATGTCTTCTATTCATGGAAGGCAAAAATAGGACAAGAACAAACAGATAACTTTTAAAGATTACAAACCATCATTAGACTACATATTAAGTCTATTTATTATTAAAAGTATGGTTTCCAAAATGGATCGACTCGGGCCTAAGAATTTGGCCCGAAAGTGACTCGTACAGCCATGACTAAGCCCGAAAAATGCCTCGATCGTCGGCCAGACTCGAAAACGACGACCCTACTTAAAAGCTATCATTCAAACTTGTAATTAGGTCTAATGTTACTAAAAATATTTTCTTTATTAAAAATAATCTTACAAAAATATACAAGAAATAAAATTATTTTCGCGTTATAAATAAACAGAACTAGATATTAAAAAAATAATTTTGTTCAAAAAAGTAAAAAAATAGTAAGGGTGGTCCTGCTCTATTATTTATTGTTTTTAACGTTTTGATTCGCAGCATCTTTTTTCGTAAAATAATTTAGAAAAAAGATGACCCAAATTGACTGAAACAAAATTTGAACGAAAAAATAAAAACGATGATAGGAGTAAATTTAATTGATTTATACTAAAAACAAAAATTAATTTTTTCAAATTTTAAACATTTGGCCGTTTCTAAATACTAAAATAAATACACGGCTACACCCAGGAAATCTTGACAAAATACAAAAAGTAAATGATTAGAAGACTCTCTTAAGCATAAGGACATCGAAGCTTATAATTGACTCAAGTCTTTTCTTGGGGGTTTTCAGTCTTGGGGTGAAGTATTGTCTCTACTAGTTTGATCTTTTTTAAATGTACAGCCTTAAGAATTGAAATTGAACTCTCCTCTAATAAATTTTTAAATGTGTTTTAAAAATGCCACTTCCCTCATAACCAGAAATTTTTATTCTTATTTAAAAATCTGGATTTTTGCCGTTTTCTGTGAGTGGCTACTTGTTTGACAATTTTCTAAAACGTTATTAGACAAAAAAAATTTTTTAATTCACATCCTATACAGAATTTTATTAAAATTTATTCTAGGCGGAACTTTTAGGCCTACTTTAATAATACAACTTTAAGATTACTATATTATTTTTTACAACATATTATTTTTGTTTTACCTTTTATTTTTTATTTTTTTTTAAATTATTTTTAAATTCTTTAAATTTATAATCAATTAGGAAATGTTCTTGACTGTTTTTGATATTATCTGTCCAATAATTATTCTCATGAAGGAAATGTTATCATTCTTATCTTTGTTTTAAATACCTCAAATCAGTACATTATTTTTCCAATAAAAGACTTTATTTTGACGGAGATAATATTTTTTGTTAATAGAAATTAATTGTTTATCATTATCAAATTAATGTTTTTACGTATTAGTAAGAAGTTTAGTATTATTTTTAAAAAAATTCAGAATCTTTTTTTGATTTAATTAAAAGTTTAGGCGGTCCTTAACCGAGTCATTTTTTTATTATTTATTTCTTTTTAATTTACAAGTTTGATAATACCCCAAAATCACTATCATTTTTCATAAATTTTAAAATAAAAACATCTCTAACTACAGTAATTTTTAAATAATTTAGTCTTATCTGATTTAGGCATTTTTTATAAAAATGTCTGAAGGTAAGAAAAGATGCGCAATTGTTGGGGCAGCAGTGAGTGGGTTACCTTCAGCCAGGTTCTTTTTAATCTCAAAAAATGTCCTTAAACGAGGTTTTAATCTAAAGATGGGCAATTGAGTATGGTTATGAACCAGTTATTTTTGAACGTCTTGATCAGATTGGGGGGCTTTGGCGTTATAATCCTCAACAGTTTGGAAATGATATAGCTAGTGTTATGAAATTTACAGTTATAGACAGTATATTTAATTGAATAATTAATTTAGTATTAATAATAATTATTATAGCAAGCAAAGAAATGAATGCTTACAGTGATTTCCCGCCTCCAGATCATTTTGCTAATTATATGCACAATGTAGGGAATTTAATTATTACTATTGCTAAAGCTAATGAAAGTTGGTATTGAAATGTTTTCGGGCCGGTGGGATTAATAAAGTTCTAGAACCACCCGTCCTTATTTAGAAGATAAAGAATAATAATTAGGTAGATTACTTAAAACGGTAAAACTAATGCAAAGACTTGTGGATTTTTATGAAAAAATCTTATTATAATTCTGATCAAAAACAAAACTGTACTCTGTTTCATTTACCAAGCATAAATACCTAATCAAGAAACTCTTGTATTTTTTCTGATTAAAAAGTAACCTTTAAGAATCTTTCAAAGATTTATATCAGGCTATAATAAATTATATTCTGAGTTAAGATATAATATTATACATATTAACATTTAATTAATTTCCAGACTAAAATGATAGAATATTTGGAAATGTATGCAAAACATTGGAGCTTGGATAAATACATTCGGTAGTTAACATTGTCTTTAAAATCTCGAAATAAAGGTTCCAATTTTAAGCAACAGAAATACGGTAACTTCTGTCAACCGAGCTGACAATTATGAAGAAACTGGGTGTTGGAAAGTCTGTTGGGTTGATGAAAACGGACAAAATAAGAAAGAAATATTTGATTGTGTTCTTTTAGCTCAAGGGCATCATGCAAAACCAAAAATTATTAGTTTTCCTGGCCAAGAACTTTTTCAAGGAAAGATAATACATTCACATGAATACAAGGATTCGAAAAACTTTGAAGACAAAGTAAATTATTTTTACTGAAAGAGAATCTAATTTCTCATTAATTTACAATTTTAGATTAACGTTATAGTTGGTGTTGGGAATAGTGGAATGGACTTAGCGGTGGAATTGGGTAATTTATATTTTACAGAGAAATACACTGATCTTTGTGGAATATTAAGGCCGTGTTAGTAAACTCTGTTATTTGTCTACAAGGAGAGGTGCATGGGTTGATAAAAGAGTTGGCCCTGGTGGAATTCCAGGTATACTAATTTAAAACTTAGGTAATAGTAGACAGTGTGCACAAGAGATTGGAAAAGAAATCCCCACAAATGTCATGGATAGGATTGTTGGATTTTTCAGATCCGGATATGGGGTGAGCGCAAGAGACAATCTCAAAAAAACGCAAGTCGCAAAACGCAACGCAAGGCCAAAAATCAACGCAAATGACGCAAAACGCAATGCGCTCACCCATGATCTGGATATTCAAAGATTTTCTAGGAACTGGCAACCCTGGTCATGGATTTCTTATTTTTCTTTCGTGTAAATTGTTTATTTATTAGGAGACTATGCTACTACTCGTTTTAAATGCTGTTTTTGGGATGTTTTGATACCCGAGAATTTGCGCAGCTGGCTAATAATAAATCAATTACAGAAACGTTTTGACCATGCTAAATATGGAATGAAACCCAAACACTCATTTTATGGGTTTGTCTTTGTTGTAAAAATAAATTATTAAAAAATAATAGTCAACACGCAACGATAAGTGATGATCTTCCAACGCGTATTATTACCGGATCTGGTATGTAAAATTAAAAAAAATCTCAAAACTAATAAAAAAATTCTCTGTTAGTTGTGGTTAAAACAAATATTCGCGAATTTACCGAAAAAGGGATTGTTTGGACAGATGGAACTTTTACAGATAATATCGATAATGTGGTAAAAATCAGAGCATTATTTGTTAACAATCTAAAGCAAATAAGCTTTTTAGGTTATGTGCACTGGTTATCATTTCGATTTTGATATAGTGGAGGATGGGAAATTTATTCCAGTTAAGGATAACGAAGCTAGATTATATAAAAACGTGTTCCCTCCATCTCTTGCAAAATGGAATAGTTTGGCGGTTATTGGGCTAGTTCAGCCGTCAGGTTCAATATTACCAGCAGCTGAATTTCAGGTAAATTGAGGACATAAAAGTATGAAACGAATATAAAAAGTAATTGGCAAAATTTTAAGAATAAATCAAAATAAGTTCGCAATAAAATTGTCACTGGATATGTAGTACATTTTTGAAATTTAAGTGAAAGAATTTTTAGCAAAACCCCAAATTTTGAGATTGTCAATTCTGACCGAAATAAAAAAATTATGTCGCTGGTCTAGTTTATGCGTCCAATGAACTTTAATGAGTCCAATCAAAAAATAATTGGATTTTTCTTGGTATTGCAAAGTTGGGTTATGGTACCAAAGCATTTCTTAATGTTCGGGACCAATGCCTACTGGGTCTGGGACCATTCCTGGGACCATTCCCTATCCCTCGAAATTTCGGAAAGTTATAATTGGGTCCAAAATTATATAATAACCTACTAGGCAAGATTGTTCTTTGCTGGACTCAATGGAGAAGCAAAATTGCCTACCGGTCCAGAAATGGAAAAGGAAGTTGATCAGTACAGAGATTGGTTAACAAAAACTTTTGTAGAAAGTACACGGCACACAATCGAAGTTTATTTGAATATAAAAAATTAATTTTGAAAGTACTAATTACAGGTAGACTGTGTGCCTTATATGGATTCGATAGCTGAAATTCTTGACTGCAAGCCCCAACCAATGGATTATATTTTATCAGATCCGCGTTTAGCATATGCCCTCATTTTCGGGCCAAATGTCTCTTATGTCTACAGACTTCGAGGAGCTAAAGCTTGGAATGGGGCACGTGATGCAATTCTTGGGGTAAAAAAAAGAACAGAAATCTGCTTGACTGGAAGGAAAATTGATGAAGATAACAAAGTTTTGGAGGATAATTTTGTCTGGTTTATATTAATGTCCGGATCGATTGGGATACTAATTTTATTATTGGTTATAAAACTAATTTTTCTGTAAGAAAAAAAAATATTTTAAAATCGGACCTCGCTATTAGATCCACGTTTGAGGCAAATAAATATGTAGTTCAATAATGAGGGATACCTCGTTATTATACCGATTAATTCTAATCTTTATGTGCCATCTTATATTGATGTCCTACTGTATTTCTAACAATTTGAAATTACAATTTAATAAATTTTATAATGTAAAACTCGTAAAACGAGGCGCGTACCGCGAGGCCAAGAGCTTAAACTTCGTTCTAATTGTCTGGTGTTACCAGAAGAAATTTGCGGAATCCTTACCCAGTGTGAAGCACAGAATAATAGAATATGAGGGGAATAATAATGTTGTTAGTTAGTCTGGCCGGACAATATTCACCGTTCACTCATCAAGAGCGATTAAATAAAAAACCCTGGGAAAGTTAGTTTAATATTTCTAAATTTATTTCCACCTTATAATAAACGCGCTTAGTCTTGCACTAGATATGTAATTTTTATTTACCTCTTCACATCATTTGATTTTACATCAGCTTAAAAAATTTAAAAAATGAAAGATTTAATTTTAATTTTACTTTCAATTTTTGTCATTAAAGAATTCCAACTTGAATTGACTGATGGAATGTTTACAGGAGGAGATTGTTTGTATTTTTGTATTTTCAAATTTAGTATAATTCACATAGTCTAAAACAATCTAATAATTCCATTCTTAACATACACATAATTAACTAGAGTTTGAATTTTTGGGAATAAATGCTGAAAATTTGAAGCAAACTAGGAACGAAAACTTAAAAAATAAGGAATAAAGTTTGAACAGAAATTATTTATTTTTAATTAAAAAAATATTTAAATAACTTTACATAGTAAAGCTGAACTGGGGACATAGCTACTCATTAAAATCTAAATTAAAGCTCGTGGTCAGGATAGCCGAAAAGGAAAGGAAAAAGCAGGTGGAAGTTCGTCATCAGGCCTGCTGGCGTCAACACCACCAGCCTTCCATGAGAATAATTTTTCTCTTATTGAATTGTCCCTTTTAATTCGGACATTTGATCACATTAATATTCAAGAAATGAAATTAAACAGTCCAACAACAACTTTACATAAAAATATTATTGAACGTGGAAATACAAAAAATTCTAAGTTAATTCCGGACACTCCAAGGATTTTTGAATTAGAATCGTTCAAAATAACATCAGAAAAATTAGAGAAGGTTGATTTCTAAATTAAAGTAACACAGCACGGAGAGTGCTGGCAAGGGCCTTTCCATTTGGGGTATTTAATAAGACTTAAGTCCGGGACAGGGGTGGGCGCATTGCGTTTTGCGTTGATTTTTGGCCTTGCGTTGCGTTTTTTGAAATTGCTTCTTGCGGCCCACCCCTGGTCCCGGATACCTTTCACCTTAATCGGTCAAGCTCCTGAGAGTTGATCAGGTATTCAGGCTTGCCGAAGCATAGATGTTACCGCTAAGTTGTATAAGCACCTTTATTCACATCGGAAATATAGCATTACATTAATAAGGACTTAATGGGAATAAAGGAAATCATTATGTAATAAAAATTAATGGCCAGACAGTTAATGCTAATATTACTACATAACATGTTTACTGGGAAAATAAAAAAATGAGGGGTGAATTAAAGTGCATTTTAGCCTTTGCTGCTAGACTTCGCCTTACATTAAAAATAAATTTTATATTTTAATATAAAGATTATTAACTATTATAATGAAAAATTTGATACAAAATTACAAGTCAAAAAGATTGAAATTGGTTTAAGGAATATGAGTGAAACAATGTCTCCTCAGAAATACTTTTTATTTTTAAACAATTCAAGATTTCTACCGTATGGAATGGATTACTCGTTATTAAATACAAATGAAAGACTGATTGTAGTAGCAATAAATACTTTGAATAATACGAACGCTTTTAGGTAATCTGTAAATATTTATTTGATTAGAAAAAGGCGATAATTACACCGGGAACAGGTCAATTTACCTCCTCCAAAATATTTCTCTTTTTGGCTATCTTAAAATTAAAAACAATGTTGTTGGATCAACATTTGCAAAAATTGAAATTTTTCTATAGTACATATATTTGATGCTTTCAGTGTTTCAATATTAAAAGATAATAGCCATCAAACCCTTTGATCCCTCGATATCCATCTCAAAACCCAGTGTAACAAAAAATAAAATATGTAGTTTCAAAGTACATATATGTAATATTTGATAAAATAGTTTTATTTTCGGTTCCCTAACGTTTCGTCACTGAACCTTTCGTCACCGAACCTTTCGTCAAAACCTTTCGTCACTGAACCTTCCGTCACCAAACCTTTCGTCACTGAACCTTTCGTCACCAAGACTTTATTTTTAAAAATCAAATAAGAAGTTGTCAAAAATGACAAATTGATCATAATCGGTAATTTAGTTATATTTACTGTGTTGCTAAATGATAGGAGACAGTACGTAGGTACGGGTCATTAGCTCGCTGAGCAAATTCAGCAAATATGTTGCAAATTTTGATCTTGAATGACATAAACCGACTTCCGCTTAAGTCCCTTTCCTCGGATACCGTTTGCCGGTGCATTATTATAGTCAGCAATTATTCGTTCCCATCTTGCAAATTCTTTGATCGTTCGCTTTACAAATTTACTTAACAACGGATTTTGTTCAAGTAAGGAGCCCCATGCATTGTGCCATCCCTCCAACGAATTGTTGGTTCTGGATAGACCAATATGAAGACGTTCGCTTAGATTCCACAACTAAGATAACGAAGTTAAGCAAAAGTTTAGCCAGGAATCGAACCTGTATCGGAAAAAGTGCATCTCGATGTGCAATCTGTTCGTGGTTTATCCACGCCCTAAGCCAACCATTGCAACCGTCGCCATAAGTGGCCTCCTCATCATCGCCAGGCAATATTTCTGGATGAGCAACTACATATGATGGGCCAATATATGTGAGAACGAAATATTTTGAAGTTCCTATATTGTGTATAAATACAACTACTCAATGTTATATTACCAAATGCTTGTATAACGCATTTCCAAGATGAAAAACACATCCTCAAAAAATTTTCTAGAGCTAGTTTTTCCTAAGATTTACCGGTAATAGTCGCATGAGGGAAGACTTGGCGCACAGCTGATATCTCAGATTGTTCAAAATCACACATGACACGTTCTGGAGCCCAGTCTTGAATGCGATTTTGAATTGCTCGGAAAACGTTAATATATCCTTGAACGTGTTTCGTGGGTAGACAAGCAAAGATGCAAGGTACGTACTGTCTCCTATCATTTAGCAACACAGTAAATATAACTAAATTACCGATTATGATCAATTTGTCATTTTTGACAACTTCTTATTTGATTTTTAAAAATAAAGTCTTGGTGACGAAAGGTTCAGTGACGAAAGGTTTGGTGACGGAAGGTTCAGTGACGAAAGGTTTTGACGAAAGGTTCGGTGACGAAAAGTTTAGTGACGAAACGTTCGGCCACCTTATTTTCCAGTCATTTACAAATTATATTTCAAGTCCTAAGTATTTAAAAATATTTTATTAGCTCTGAAATTATTTAACGCAAGCTTTGAGTTGTCTGATCCATATCCTCGAACTTGGCTCGGGTCCAAATCAGCCCCTTGATCTCGGCTTTTCAAGCCTCGGTGATCCTCGGCCTCAGTTTTTTTCAAAAAACCTCGACCTCGTGCTACTCTAATTAAAAGCCTTGCTGTGCTAAGTTATTCATTAATTTTTAATATAAATTAAGTAAGGAGGAACTCTTTTTACTCTCTACACATTTTCCAAATCCAAATCCAACCAATCTTGAAAGAAATATATTTATTGTTTGGAATTTAATTAAATTAATTCAACATTTAATTCGTTTGTTTATTAAATTTCACGCACAAAATAAAGACTACTACAATATTATGTTAATTAATTTTTATAAAAAAAGACACGAACGCCTGTAAGTATTTTTATTAAAAATTTTAAAAAATACCAAAATTAGGCAAGTTGTTTCAATTATGTTTTATGTTTACCGTTTCAATTTTCTTGAAGAATTTTCAAAAAAGTTGATGCAAATTTCTGAGGAAGGTTATTAAAGTTAAATAAATATTCTTCTTAGCGCTGGCCAAGACATGCGCATCAGGGATTGCCGAAACAGATTTTAAAAAGCTAAAAGGCGGAAGTCATTTAAAAAAAGCGAAATTGCGAAAGTAAATTTAAAAAGCGAAAGACTTTTTAATTTTTCCGCTATCGTGACAAACTCTAAAGATCGGTCAATTCAAAGCTTTTTTTGCAAATTAGCGCCTCATTTTACCAAATAATTATTATTTAAATTTTCAAAGTTTTACAGTTGTTATAAATTAATTAAAATTTAGGGAACAATTATTGGGGTCACTTTAGTACGTGGGTGCAGGCTTTAAATTACAAATGTTATATCATTTGAAAGAGCTAGTCGAGCTGAGTCGAATGCCATCAAAATTAGCTCTAGGAAAAATTTTTGAACCGAGATACAGGCGATTGAAAATCGAAAAACCATAGGGGGGACCAAGCACTTTTTTGGAGTGAAAAATTCGAAAATGCAAATTATACCTCATTCGAAAGAGCTCGTCGAGCTGAGTCGAATGACACCAAAATTAACGGAATCCGACTTGAATGAACCGAGATATAGACCCCTAAAAATCGAAGGTCCAAAAGGGCGATTTTTGGAATAGAAAATTTTTTATACAAATAATACCTCATTCGAAAGAGCTCGACGAGCTGAGTCAAATGACACCAAAATCACCGTGATTGAAGAAGATTAGACAAAGTTACAACAAGAAAAAACAAAGAACCTAAACCTATGGAGCGTCGGCGAGGCGCTTGTGCAAAACCCCGCGCTTCGCGCGGGGTTTTGCGGCACGCGCCTCGCGGGGAGTCTACGGGCGATGGGTCTGGGCTCGTAACATAAACCTATTCCTAAATCCCTTGCTCTGGACGTATTTGGGGCCTCCGTAGCAACAAAAATCTCAACAGATGCCATAGGTAAGGAGCTAAAAGAAAAGATCATAACTTTGTCCAATCATGTCGGATTTCGTTGATTTTGGTGTCATTCGACTCAGCTCGACGAGCTCTTTCGAATGAGGTATAATTTGCATTTTTGAATTTTTCACCCCAAAAAAGTGCTTGGTCCCCCCTATGGTTTTTCGATTTTCAATCGCCTGTATCTCGGTTCAAAAATTTTTCCTAGAGCTAATTTTGGTGGCATTCGACTCAGCTCGACTAGCTCTTTCAAATGATATAACATTTGTAATTTAAAGCCTGCACCCACGTACTAAAGTACAGCCCAATTATTTGCTATCTTTACTTCAAAATGAAAGCAATGAATATCCAACAAAAATTTCTTTAGATTCTGAAATTCAAGTGGAAGAATTTTTTCCTTTACTTTTTAAAACTTTTGGTATGTTGCTCGTTTGTTTATTTTTCCTTAATTCTTTCAAGTTACTAGATGATTGTTTGACATAATAATGTAATTTCTGTGTCCAATTCTTTGCCTTTTAGTTGTGATGCTAAAAAGAAATAGCACACGTTTTTCTTTCGTTCTCTCCCCATTTATTGACCCCATCCAATTATTCTCTCCCCTCATTTAATGTAAACCCCATTTTCCCTCTTAAATGTTCGTTCGTTCGTTCATTCATAGTTTATGTTTATTTTGTTTGAAAAGGAAAAGTAAAAGGATATTTTTTTATATTTTGTATTTGTCTCTAAATTGATTTGAAAAGAGAAAGAGAGTTTAATTTTATTATTACTTGGCGCTCCTGAGGCAGAGGTTGTTCTTTGTGTGAGAGAATTTATTTACGAATTGACTTTATTTTTTGTTCTTCAATTGGCCCTCGGTGGACCAAATTTATTTGATTTGTTTGGCAACACTGGTCTTTGGATAGACCAACAACAAAATTTGTTTGAAAGTTATTCCTCGGTGGGATAGTTTTCGGATTGACAACTTTTTTTGAGATTTTTTAAAAAAAAAATCTTATTCAGTTTTCCCTCGGCGGGTGGATTGAATTCTCTTCGTATCAAATTTTAGCCCCGGTGGATAAAATTTGAATTTGGTTTGGCTCAACAAAAAAAAAAATGCATTCTTCTCAACAAAATATGAATCAATATTTCCTTCATCAACCTTTCACAGCCTACAACCCTATGATGAATTTTCCCACGAATAACCAGCAACTAGGGCAAATTCAAAATTATGGCGTCCCAAATCTCTTCTTTGGTTACCCTAATGCCTTTTCTCAGCAAATAATGTACCCCAATCAATTCATTCCATCACAATCAGTTCAACAAAATTACCAAAATGCTAATTTAATTTCTGAAAATTCGTCTCTAGCTAACATCGAAAAATTACTTTTAGAAACCATTCCCGATTTGGATGGATCCGAAGGAAGTTTTGAGATTAAAAAATTTTTCAAAAAATTCGATGCATATTTAGAAGATTGGCCAGAGAAAAAGAAAATTTTTGCTTTAAAATCCAAGCTGGATGGCAAGGCAAAGAGTTTCTTCATTCTTGCAATCAAGTCCAAACGCTACAACTATAAATCGATTAAGAATTTCATCCTTTGTCAACTCCTTCCATCTGAGTACAAAGTCGAGGAGTCAATCGATTTAGCTAAAAAGCGAACCAATTCCTCTCAACAAAAGAAAAATTTGAAAACACCTGAGAAAAGTCACAAACCTGAGAAAATTCCCACGCCATCTTTCATAAATAAGGTCAACATTCAATTTGAAAAAGAAGAATTTTCAAAAGAAATTCTGGAATTTTTTGAAAAGCCAATCGACCAAGATTCGGCCAAAGACGAAAGCGAAATTGAAAATTTGGAAAAAGGAAAATTTTCGGAAAATTTGGTACCAATGGTTGAAAAAGAATTTAAATTTGAATTATTGAAAGATTTTGGGAAGGATCAATTTTGTGAATTGGATGTGGAACTTAAATGCTCCTTAGATGGAGAACAGGATTTTGCATCTGTTGAATTTCCTATTCCAACAGAAATCCATGTGTTTCAAGAAATTGTTCCACTGGATATTCCTGTTTCCCATGAAGAAAGTGTATGTTCTGAAGAAAAAGAATGTGAAGAGAGTGAAGAGTTGCAAGTGATAAGGGAAGAAGGAGGTGAAGAATATGTTGATTTAGAGGAGAAAGAAGGCGAGGAATGTTTGGAATTGAAAGAAAAAGGAAGTGAAGTTTGTGTTGATTTGAAAGAGAAAGAAAGCGAGGAGTGTTTTGATTTGAAGGAAATTGATGAATATCGTGATGATTTGGAAATTATTTTGGAAGAAAAAGAGTGTGATAATTTGAAAGTGATAGGAGAAGGAAGTGATTATTGTTATGGTTTGGAAGCAGAAGAAAATGTTGATGAAAAAGGAATTTTGGAATTTAAATTGGATGTATTTGAAAAGGATCCTGAAAAGGAAATCCTTCCAACACGAGACAAATTGAACATTTTGGAAGAAATTAAGAAAAAGAGAAATGTTTTAAGGTCAAAGATGAAGGAAGCTAAAATTATGAGAATGTTAAGATTTGAAATTCCAAGGAATGATTTTGGAAAGGATTTTGAATGTGGATTTTTGAAAAGAAAAATCACGGGACGATTTTTTCTCGGAGTTCGGAGGTGTTTGAACTTTGAAAAACTGGTCACGCTGATCAGAGTCCCGAAACGTTCTAAGAACTTTCTGAAGGAAACGGACCGTCAAATGCTTGATGTGAAACCGATGAAGGTCTTGCAAATTGTCTCGGTGACAAAACAAGACGTAATTCAAGTACCAAAAGATGTTGAAATTGAAAAAGACTGGAAGAAAAGGAAACGGAAGCAAGAAAAGGGACTGGTAGAATCGGTTTCGGTGACCGAATTTCTCACCATTGGAGTCCGATTGGAAAATTTTCATCGAAGATCGGGTTCCTTAAATCGAGTCGGTCTCGAGAACCCCATGATCACCTTGACACTGACTAGTCCCAAGAGCAAAGAAAGATCAACCTCGCCACCCAAAACCTTTCGCGGAAAACAGGCCGAGATCGAAGAACTTATTCTGACGTCGAGGACGCCGTCATCTGAAGCGAGCGGGATGTGATGCTAAAAAGAAATAGCACACGTTTTTCTTTCGTTCTCTCCCCATTTATTGACCCCATCCAATTATTCTCTCCCCTCATTTAATGTAAACCCCATTTTCCCTCTTAAATGTTCGTTCGTTCGTTCATTCATAGTTTATGTTTATTTTGTTTGAAAAGGAAAAGTAAAAGGATATTTTTTTATATTTTGTATTTGTCTCTAAATTGATTTGAAAAGAGAAAGAGAGTTTAATTTTATTATTACTTAGTTTACTTTACGTTAGGATAACTGATAAAAATTTGAATAAATAATTTTAAAAAAATATTTTTTAAGCAAACAACGAAAAATTGAACAAGCTTAACTGTAATATAATTAATGATGCATTAAATTGTTTTACTTTTGGAAATTTTACTCGACTATACATTCATCTGGGGAAAAATAATTCGAAAGATCGAAATTTGTTAGAAAAGCTTAAAAGAATTATAGTCAACATATTATTAGCTGATGAAAGTAAACAAAAATACCTCTTTCGCGGTTTTCACCAAAACATATTGCTGTATCATCCGGATAACGAAACTTTTCAACTACATCAATCGATACTCGATAATGTTTTTAAAAAATTATTTATTAAATTAATTTTTTAAATAATAAATTACTATTTAAAGCTTTTTAATTATAAGCTGAAAGAAATGTGCCGTAGATATGGAGATACTTCAACTTGGGGATATCAACATAATTTTGTACAAGGAAATGCTTTGGGATACATTCAAGCAAGTATTCAAGGAAATTATTTCCCTGCACATCAGCAGCAAAACTATGGATATCAGACAGGCTATGGAAATCAACAAATTTATGGTTATCAACAAGCTTTTGGGGATTATACATGGAGCGGACACCAGCCATACACTGGACATCTCGAAGGAAATATGGGAATCCAAGGAGACTCTGGATATCATGGTGAAGAATATAAGGATACATAAGAAGGAGAATTTAATTACTGAAATAGTGAACGTTGAAAGAAGGATTTGAATGCTGGGAATTCTGCTTATGATAATTTAAAGCTTTTCGTTTGATATTTCATAGAAAATCTATAAATTCTGATTAAAAGTTTAATTAAATGTAGAACTGAGCCTTTAATTTGTTTATTTTCGGAGTTAAAGCCCGAGCATAGATTTTCTAAATTACGATTTCCAATGGGTTTTCTTTCGAATTTCGAAAATTTAATTTTGTGGCGTTAAGAAGGAATTCTTTACTGACTGTACTTAACTGTGACCTTTAAAAGGAAAAAAGAGCTGAAGAAGAAAATGGAAAGAAAAGTCGGGCAGTTAACAGAAAATTTGGCTCGTGGCACTAGTGCCTAGACATTATTGAGCTTTTATCTCTAATTTAAATTTATTTTTGCTTTTGAATTTTTTCATTTTATAACTAACTTCCCCTTCCAAATTAAACAATTCCCCCTCCATATATTAAAAGCATCCAGTATATTACTGGAATTTAAAGTGTTCAATAAGGCCGATTTAGCGGTCTTGGTAGGAAACACTAATTTATTTTTTATTCCCCCATTATTTTTGGATTTTTCGGATTAAATTCTGTCTCTTTATTTTTAAAAGTAATTTTAATTTTCTGATATTTATTATTAAATTATTTTTGATAAATTGAAGAAAATTGTTTAAAATGTGTAGCTTTTTTTATTTTTACTGAGCCTTTTTATTTGAAATAATATTTTAAATTTAAAAGTAGCTAAGTAAGTTTGTTTCTTTATATTTAACAATTTAGAAAATTAAAAAAAATGTTAAGATTGCCATGTCAATTTTTGAAAAAAATATGTTCAGTCTAACCTCAAAATTCTTATGTTTAGGGTAGGTGAAAACAGTCTTTCTTTTGCGGCTCTGGAAATTTAAAAGTTAGACTTGAGACTAACTATAGTTTTTTTGTAAAGTTGTTGATTTTGAAAATATAAATTTTATTTTTTTTATTTTTATATTTATTTTTTGAAACAATAAATATGGGACACGCCCACATTGTCGCAGAGCCATAACTTGCTAAAAAATTTCTGGCCCTTATCAATTTTGGGGCCTAACTTCGGTTTATGGTTCTGATCCAGATTTGGATGATTTATATGTCATTCGAAATAGCTCGGCGAGCTGAGTCGAATGACACCAAAATTAGCCCGCGGACTCAACTGCGAGCCGAGATATAGGGCTCGAAATGGTCAAATTTATGGGGGGATTTTTGGGGTGAAAAATTCGAATATGCAAATAATAGCTCATTCGAAAGGGCTCGACAAGCTGAGTTGAATGACTCCAAAATCAGCTCGATTGGATGATTCTGAACAAAGTTATGACCAACTGAATCTTCGCTGGAAAAACTTTTTGTGCTGCTACGGAGGGTAGGCCGGGCATGGTCTTCGCTACACGATGGCCGTGCTTCGCTGCGGTCGTGCTCGCTTCGCTCGCGGCGACCGTAGCGAAGCGGCGGCCGTCGTTCCGCTCGAAATGCCCGGCTTCCTCCGCAGCGGCAAAAACTTTTTTCCGCGAAAACCTTGTGGAAGGGGTAAAAACAAACGGTCATAACTTTGTCAAATCAAGTCGGATTTTGTTGATTTTGGTGTCATTCGACTCAGCTTGATATGCTCTTTCGAATGAGGCATAATTTGCATTTTCGAATTTTTCACCCCTAAAAAGTGCTTGGTCCTCCCCAGGGCTGTGCGCCAAAATTTTCTGGTGGAACGCCAAACGCTAAACGCCAATTTTTCAAATTTTTAAAACACGCCAAACGCAAAACGCCAAAAATCGGCCAAAAATGGACGCCAAACGCAAAACGCCAGACGCCAAACGCCAAAATTTTTAGAATGTATAAAGGCCCCAAAAAACCGGAATACATCTTTTTTATGCACCGCAGGCGAAAATTTTGAGAATTTTGGAAGGCTGTAGCCAGAAAAATTCGATTTTTTAAATATCTTTCCTCCATTTATTTAAAAAATTTCCATCATTAGGGGTGTTGGCGTTTTGGCGCGCCAAAAGACGAAAATCACGCCAAACGCCAAAAATCGGCCAAAAATGGACGCCAAACGCCAAACGCCATGACGCTCAGCCCTGGTCCTCCCTATGATTTTTCGATTTTTGGGAACCTATATCTCGGCTCACAGTTGAGTCCGCGGACTAATTTTGATGTTGTTCGACTCAGCTCGACGAGCTCTTTCGAATGACATATAAATCATCCATATCTGGATCAGAACCATAAACCGAAGTTTAGCCAATTTTGGTACCAATCTCTTTAGCTCGATGAGAGGAATCGTTTAATACTAAATTTGGAAAGATTCGGAAATCTTAAAGCAAGTTATGGCTCTGCGACAATGTGGCCGCGCGACAAAGTGGGCCGAACCCAATAAATATATAGTAAAGCGGTTGGTCCCATTCCCTTGTGCCTCGTTGTACAGTTGATGTTATTAGAAGAGTCGCAGATGTTGGAAACATATTTGAACTCCACGGAGTGGAGTTTAATTTAAGTCAATGAAAATTATTTTTTATGAAATTTTAATTTAAAAAATTGATTTAATTAAGTGAAATCTAGAGGGTAAAGAGAGAGAGAGAGAATTTTGAGTGTATATATGGTCTAGAGCTGTTTCGAAACAAGAATAGCAACGAAAATCGAAAAAAATCGAAATAGAAAATATTTAAAATAATTTTCAAATCCTGCAACTGAAATTCTTTAATCTGGACCCAAAATTCTGTGTGTTCTGGGTTCAGTTATTCTGCCATCCTTATTCCAGAAACTGCCGAAAATCAGTAATTTCCGTTTTTGTTCCGGAATTCACGAAATCGGGACTCAACTTTACTTGAAAATCACTTGAAAAATTGGGAATTTTTTCTGTCATATTTCTCTAAAATTTTATTGCTTCTTGTCTTCAAAAATTGTCAAAATTGTCGCCTACAGCGCTGAATACCCTTATCACCCTACTTTTTGAAGTAGAAAATCAACATATGTATATCCATAAACAATATAGAACCGAAGATTTCAGCATTTGGAACTGAAAACTTGTTTTTAAAGTAAATCGGTATCATAACTCCTTTATAAAAGAATTCATCCTTTTTAAATTACTTTAGAAAAAATTTAAAAAAAATCGTCAAAATGTCTAAATCGAAAATTCGAACGATAAAGATCTCTGAAATCGAAATTTCGATACAGCCCTGACAGTAAAAATCCATTATTAAGGGGTATTAAATAAACGCGCCTGTCTTCTCTTCACTTTTTATTTTCCTCTCCACATCCTCCTTTTCATTTAAACATAGCTAAAAAATTTTAAAAATGAAAAATTTAATTTTAATTTTACTTTCAATTTTTGTCATTAAAGAATTCCAACTTGAATTGACTGATGGAATGTTTACAGGAGGAGATTGTCTGTATTTTTAGATTTTCAATTATTTTTAATTATAAAAAATATGAACTGGGATATGGCTATTTCGAACCAGAATATTTAGCTGAAAGGACCGATGTGTTATAAATTACACCATGCCACCTCCTGCATTTCCTTAGGAATTAAATAGCTATGAGATGCTTTACAATACATATAGTCAATATTACGATGAATAATTCTAACCCCAGAATTATTATAGGCAAACGTGAACTAAATTCACTTTAAGTGACCAGACAATGGTTTTAGCGATAGAAAATAACGACTATATCAGAGAGAAATTACACATTGGGGGATAAACGACAATGCTATAAAAATTCTTTAAAAATCAGAATATTTTATAAAATTTGATAAAAATTCTCCTGGGTTGGGTTAGGGGTTTTAAGTTATTCCACTCAAAATCCGTAAACAAATACAGAAACTAATTAAAATCTAAATTAAAGCTCGTGGTCAGGCTAGTCGAAAAGGAAAGGAAAAAGCTGGTGGAAGTTCGTCAACACCAGCAGCCTTTCATGAAACGAATTTCTCTCTTATTAAATTGTCCCTTTTACTTCGGACATTTAATAAAATTGAAATTGAAGAATTGGAATTGGACAATTTACATAAAATTATTATTGAACGTGGAAACAAAGTAATTTCTACTTTAATTCCAAACATTCCGAAGATTTTTGAATCCGAATTGTTTAAAATAACATCAAAAAAATTAGAGAAGGTTTATTTCTAAATTAAAAATAAATTTTACATTTAATAAAGATTATTAACTATTATAATGGAAAATTTGATTCAAAATTTGTGAACTTGATTAATTTTTGTAAGTTTCATTGACCAACTCTTTCCTTTTACTCATTAGAAATGGATCATAGCTTCCTTTCTCAATATTTATACTTGGGCGGGAAGAAATACGCGGTGTTATGACAATTGCGGATACACACGGCGGATGCGAAAATTGCGGACGACGATTGCGAACGACATCAGCGGACGACAATTCCGGATTTGCCAATTGCGGACTTAAAATTTCTAAAAAGAATTTTAAAAATTAGTGAAATGGGATACGGTTTTCTAGTCCCAGCTTTTACCACTTCTAAACTGACGCGGCACTGAATACTTTAAAAATCCTTAGATTTAAAAAAAATTTATGTCCGCATTTGTCGTCCGGAATTGTCGCATCCACAGTTACGTATCAGCAATTGTTGTAAAATAAGTAAACATAAATTTTAAGATCCACAATTACAACGGAAAAAGATTGAAATTGGTTTAGAGGAATTTAGTGGAAGAATGACTATTGAGTATTATTTTGAATTTCTAAACAATTTAAGACTTTTACCATATCAAGTAAATTACTCGTCATTAAATACAAAAGACGAATTGACTCAAGAAGCTATAAATACTTTGAACAATTTTGGGTAATAAATAACGTTATTTGCTCTAATTGAATAACTGACTTACAATAATTTAAACTAAGCCGATAATTTAGAAAAATATTTCCGAAGCACCCAAAAGGGATTATCGATATTTAGAGTTTTCAACCATAATTTACCAAATAAACTAGGAAAAAATTCTAACCTTTTTAGAGATTAAACAAAATTTTGTTGCGGCAATTTTTGCGGCAATTACATTAAAATAAAAAATTTTGGTGCCTAATAATTCAACAAACTTTAGCCTTCAAATGTCTCTGAACTTTATTAATTTTAATTAACATAAATTAAGTAATGAGGAACTCTTTATAACCTCGCTCTCTTCTTATTTTCCATATTCACCAAATATTCCAACCAATCTTGAAAGAAATATATTTATTGTTTGGAATTTAATCAAATTAATTCAACATTTAATTCGTTTGTTTATTAAATTTCACTCAAAAAATAAAAATTATTATAATGATATGGTAATTAATTTTTATGAAAAAAGACACGAATTCCCGTAAGTTTTTAATAAAATCTATTTAAAAAATATAAAACTAGAAATGTTGTTTCGATTTTTGCTTATGTTTACCGTTTCAATGATCTTGAAGAATTCTCAGAAAAGTTGAAAAAAATAGGTTAAATTTTGATAATTTACAAAATTTTCGCCTATAGTGCTGAAAAATAAAGAAATCAGGCTGGAATCTTAATTGATATTATGAATAGGGTGCGGCAAAATATGCATTAAAAATCCAAAAATACCGTATTTCCTCTAATAGAACGACATGCCGTTTTATTTTTCAACCTCCCTCAGACTGGCGTTCTATTAAAGGCTGTCGTTCAAATAGAGGCTGTCGTTCTATTTTTCAACATAATATTTAGTTAAATTTTATATTTCAATAGAAACGTACCGTGGGCCCAATGTACTGCCGAACAAAATTTTTATTTTTTTGGAATTCTTCCTTGGTTGTTAAACTAATCCCCCGTTATTGAAGCAAAATCCTCCGTTCTTGGAACAACCTCCCCTGTTAACGGAACAACTTAACCCGTCATTCCAACAACTTCCCCCGTTCTTGGAATAACTTCCCCCTTTGACAGGACAACTTCCCCCGTTGACGGACCAACTGCCCCCGTTCTTGGAGTAACCTCCCCGTTGTTGTGCTATAGAAAACGGGTCCATAATGTTCATGTCGACGTAAAAACACCGATTTTTAGCGTTTCAGTTAATGGCATATCCGCATACAAAATAAACATTTGCATGTTTTGCCGCACCCTAATTATGAGATTTTTTGTTCTTATTCTAGCGATCATTAATTATCTTCCAAATTTTCTTTTTTTTTTATTTGTCTATGAATAAATTAAAATTTAGGAAACAATTATTTACTTCCTTTACTTCATGATGAAAGCGATGAATATCCAACAAAAATTTCTTTAGATTCTGAAATTCAAGTGGAACAATTTCTTCCTTTACTTTTTAAGGATTATGGTAGTTTTATTTTAAAATGCTGCAAAATCGCAGTAATGGGATCAGAGCTGAGCGAAAATTTCGTTTTTTTCCTTTATTTTTTAAAGATTATGGTAGTCACACACACAAACTATCATATGAGATGGGATCTGCTTGATTAATCTGTTTATCATAATTCTGTTATCAAATTTATTGTGATCCTGCAGGCAAAAGGGTTAGACAAAATGTAAATTTTAATGAGTCAAAATTTAAAGAATAAGAAAAATTAATTGTCAAATAAACATAATTACTCGTAATAATTTTTAAAAATATTTTTAAAGCAAACAATGAAAAATTGAGCAGATATAACTGCAATTTAATTAAAAAAGAATTGGATAATTCTAGAGATTTTATTTCGTTCTACCATAATCTGAAAGATAAAAAGAAGGGTTTGGTGGAAAAAATTAACAGAATTACTTTAAACATTTTGTTGGATGATGCAGAAAAACAAGAATATCTCTTTAATGGTTTTTACAGTAACATAATCAACCGTAAAAATACGGGAAGCCTTGAGGGAATACATCAAATGATTATCTATAAGGTTTTAAAAAATTATTTAATTTTATAAACAATAAACTGAAATAATATTTGCTAGCTAATTTTGATAATTTTAAGATTAAAGAAATGTGTGGTAAACAAGGAATAGATACTTCCACTTGGGGATTTGGACATGATTATGGACAGGGAAGTTCTTCACGACAGAACAAACGACGTAATCGTGAATACCTGGAACACAGTGGATATGGTGGCCATCAGCAGCAAAACTATGGATATCCGACAGACTATGGAAATCAACATATTTATGGATATCAACAAGGTTTTGGGGATTATACAGGACACCAACAATATATTGGACACGGACACGAACAATACACTGGACATGGAGACTACAACATGGGGCATTTTGAAGAAAATATGGGAATCCAAGGAGGTTCGGAGTATCATGGTGAAGATATGGATGCAAAGGAAGAAGGGGAATTTAGTGACTGAAAAATGGAGGATGGGAATTCCGGTGAGAAAAAATTAGAGGTTAAACCGAGCTTTTTTTGTTTAATTTTCGAGGTTTAAGTCCTAAACAATCATTAAGATTTTATCTCTAATTTAAATTTATTTTTTCTTTTGAATTCCTTCATTTTATAAACACTTCCCCCCTCTTAAATTAAACAATCCCCCTCCTTATATTAAAAACATCCAGTATATTACTGGCATTTAAAGTGTTCATAAGGCCGATTTAGCGGTCTTGGTAGGAAACACTAATTTATTTTTTACTCTCCATTATTTTTTTGATAAATTTCTGTCTCCCATTCTAAAAGAAATTTTTTTATTCTTATTTTCTGATATTTATCATTAAATTGTTTTATTAAAAATGTCGATAAATTGAAGAAAATTGTTTTTAAATTTGCAGTTTTATTATTTCTATTGAAACTTTTTATTTTTATAATATTAGAGATATGATTTTTAAGCTAATGTTTGATAGGAATGATAGTTTGATAGGGATGTGCTCGAATCCAGAAATGGGGCTGAGAAAATTTTTCTTTTTAAAAATAAATGTTTTTAAACTTTGGTTTTGATTTTAAATTTTTAAATTTATTTTTTTTTAATATTTTAAACTTGAAAAAACATTAAAAATTTTAACTTAGTCATGAATTATCAAAAATTTTCGCTTGCGGCGTATAAAATTTAAGAGTTCTGACTTCATGACCAACTAAACTTCAAAAAAATTTTTGCCTGCGGCTCTGACAATTGAATTTTTTTAAACACCAGAAAATTTTAAACACTCAACTTTCCTGTATTTTTTATAAAAAAAGAATTTCTTAGTTTAGCCTTCGGAATCACAGTATTTTTGCTGTGATAATAGGAATTAATTTTGGGTTTTGGACTTTATGCTTTATAAAAAATTTGGCGTTTAGTGTCACAGTTAGCATATTTTTGGCATTTTGGGCACTCAATATCCTAGAAAAACTTAACCTCAAAACTTAACTTTTGAATAAAATTATTTTGAATATTATTGTTAAGATATTTTATTTTATTAATTTTATTTTCTTAATAAAATTATTATAATTATTATTAAAAAAATTTAAAAAAATTAAAATTTCTAAATTTTTATCGTATGTTGTAGACCTCCGAGGAATTATAGATAAAATTTTGAAATAAATATTCAATAATGCACTTTGAACTTACTTTTCTCTGTAGAGTCCAAACTCGCGCTTTATCGATAAAAATTTGTAAATATAAATTTCCGACAAATCAAAAATTAGATTAAAATTTGTCGGTGAGATATAAATATACATGTACATATACACAGATTCATTGCGCGAGCGGTTTTTCAATAAATTCCACAATGTACATATTTAGACGCCCCTTTTTACAAACCTGATTTTAGACACCTATTTATTATTACAAAAAAGTCTGAAAATAAAAACACCGGTTACAATATAGAAACCGAGTAAAATAGGGGTGGCGCTATACTTTTGTGGAGCAGTGTATTCTCTTTTAAAAGATATAAAATTTTGAATAACACTTAAAATTTATAGGGGGGTTTAGTTGTTAAAATACAAATAAGAAATTAGGGATATAAAATAATATTTTCTTAAATTTACAAATTTTTGGAGGTTATTTTCGTTTCTACTCATAAATTAGGATTATTGCAGCTATCTTGCTAAATAAATCCTTAGCAGAACTGGATTAAAATAAAAATTATCAAGCTTCGGAAGTAAAAGATAGGATCAAGCAGCTCCCAATCATTCCTCTATTTCCTAAAATTATTTTAAAAACTTTTTGAGATTGGATGGGTTTTAGACTAAAGTGTAGCACAAAACCGTTTAACTAAACTGTAAACGGTATACGGTCTAAAATTTACTCTAAAATTAGACTGTATAAACATAAATATTTAAAATAACGTTTTAAATATTTTTAAGATGAAAGCATTCATTTTGCTTTTCCTCTTGTTTTTTGTGATAAAACAAACTTTATTAATGGATCAGTGGCAACAGCAGCATCCAGGAGATTGTTTATATTTTTAAATAATTTATATTTTATTAAATAAACAAAAAATTTAATAAATATTTAATGGTATAAATCGAAAGTTTTTGACAGGTTTTGCATATAGAATCCACATTTTACTTTCTCAATCAGAATAATTTGTTTCTGGGCATGCGCCATTGCGTTTAGTTTGATTGTTTGTTAAATTATAGGCTAATTTTGGCATGTGGCACTTGAAAATGTAGTACCTGTTAGACCGGTCGAAAAGTTTTCGAAAATATCAGAATTTAGAAAAATGCAGAAACATGATAACTGAGATACAAATAGAGCTTTCGATTGCTATATAGAACGTATTTTTTAAATAAGTGTGCATAAACTTATGCAACGCAGTGTACATTTAACATTATATAAAAGTCGTTAGAAATCAGAATATTTATAAAATTAGACAGAAATTGGAAACGGGCCTGTCGCGGTCGCGGATCCGTGTAAGATCCGCGACAGTCCATAAACAAATACAGAAAATAATTCATCAAAATTTAAAGCCCATGGTCATGCTAGCCGAAAAGGAAAGGGTAAAGTTGGTGGAAGTTCTTCAACACCAGCAACCTCCTTTGATGAAAATAATTTTTCTCTTATTGAATTGTCCCTTTTAATTCGGACATTGGATAAAATTGAAATTGAAGAATTGGAATTGGACGGGCCAACAAACAATTTACGCAAGAATATTAATGAACGTGGAAACAAAATAATTTCTACTTTAATTCCACACACTCCAAAGATTTTCAAATCCGAATCGTTCAAAATAACATCAAAAAAATTAAAGAAGGTTTATTTTTAAATTTATATTTAAAAATAAATTTTATTTTTTAATAAAGATTATTAAACATTATAATAAAAGATTTGATTCAAAATTTGTGAACTTGATTAATAATTGTATGTTTTTTCATTCCTTTTACCCATTAGAAATGGATCATAGCTTCCTTTCTCAATATTTATACTTGGGTGGGAAGAAATACGCGGTGTTACGACAATTGCGGATACGCACGGCGGATGCGAAAATTGCATTTTCAAAAATGCAAAAAACAAAAAAAAAAATATTGCGGACGACATCAGCGGACGACAATTCCGGATTTGCCAATTGCGGACTTAAAATTTCTAAAAGAATTTTAAAAATTAGTGAAAGCCGAAATACGTCAGCCGAAATACGTAAAATAAGTAAACATTAATTTTAAGATCCACAATTACAACGGAAAAAGATTGAAATTGGTTTAAAGGAATTTAGTGAAAGAATGACTTTTGAGCATTATTTTGCATTTTTAAACAATTTAAGACTTTTACCATATCATGTAAATTACGTGACATTAAATACAAAAGACAAATTGACTCAAGGAGCTATAAATACTTTGAACAATTTTGGGTAATAAATATTTATTTGCTCTAATTGAATGTCTGACTTACGATAAGTTAAACTAAGCCGATAATTTAGAAAAATATTTCCGAAGCACCCAAGAGGGATTATCGATATTTAGAGTTTTCAACCATAATCTACCAAATAAACGAGAAAAAATTCTAACCTTTTTGGAGTTTAAACAAAATTTTGTAACTCTTTGCGGCAATTAAAATCAAAAATTTCGGTGCCTAATAATACTAAAAAAATTATTAGCCCTCAAATGTCTCAGAGCTTTATTAATTTTAATTAATATACTTAAATTAAGTAATGAGGAACTCTTTTTACTCTCTACCTATTTTTCATATTCACCAAATATTGCAACCGATCTTGAAAGAAATATATTTATTGTTTGGAATTTAATTAAATTAATTCAACATTTAATTCGTTTGTTTATTAAATTTCACGGGCAAAATAAAGGTTACTACAATGATATGTTAATTAATTATTTTGAGAAAAGAAACCCGTAAGTATTTTTTAATGAAATATTTATGTAAAAAATATCAAAATTAGGAAAGTTTTGACAATTCTGGTTTATGTTTACATATACAATAATCTTGAAGAATTCTCAGATAAGTTGAAAGGAAAAGGTTAATTTATTTTCCAAAATTTTATAATTTTCATTAGGGTTACGACTCCGAATAAGCCCGACCTTTCAGCTAAGGGGATTTTTACGCCTAGCACATCTGATCCGTAAACGAAAAGTCGAAAATCAGTAACTGGAGAAAAACTAAAACAACAGAATTGAGAATTTTGTAAGGTTCAGAAGCCAGATTTCTTCCATTTTCAGCATCTAGGGCAAAAATTTTGGGAATTTAGATAACATTTTTGTTAACTAATGGCTGGCTTTTATCTATTCTATTTAAAGGCACCGATACACAACAATTAATTATCTTATAATTTTTTTTCATTTGTCTATAAATGAATAAAAATTTAGGAAGCAATTATTTGGTATTTATACTTCAGGATGAGAGCAAAGAATATCCAACAAATATTTCTTTAGATTCCGAAATTCAAGTGGAAGAATTTCTTCCTTTACTTTTTAAAAATTCTGGTAGTTTTATTTTAAAATGCTGCAAAATCGAGTCCCATAACGTGGTTTTTGGGGGGATTAATCCGGGGGGATTAATTAATTAAATTAATTTTTGGGGGATTAATTTTTCCGCGGGAGTAATCCGTGTAAAATCTCTCAAATTCCCCGACTTTCGGGGAGGGGTACAACCCTAATAATTACTCGTAATATATTTTAAAAAATATTTTTAAAGTATCCAAAGAAGAATTGAGCAAACATAACTGCAATTTAATTAAAGAAGTATTGGATAATTCTAGAGATTTTATTTCGTTCTACTATAAAATGAAAGATAGAAAGAAGGGTTTGGCGCTAAAAATTAACAGAATTACTTTAAACATTTTGTTGGATGATGCAGAAAACCAAAAATACCTCTTTAATGGTTTTTACAGAAACATACTCAACCGTAGAAATAAGGAAAGCCTTGATGAAATACATCAAATGATTATCGATAAGGTTTTAAAAAATTATTTAATTTTTTAAATCATAAGCTAAAATAATATTTGCTAGCTAATTTTGATAATTTTAAGATTAAAGAAATGTGCAGTGAATACGGAGATACTTCGAATTGGGGATATCGACATGATTATGGAAGTGCTTTGGGACAGAACAAACGACGTAATCGTGAATACCTGAAACACAGTGAATATAGTGGACATCAGCAACAAAACTATGGATATCAGACAGGCTATGGAAATCAACATATTTATGGATATCAACAAGGTTTTGGGGATTATACAGGACACGAACAATATACTGGACATGGACACGAACAATACACTGGACATGGAGACTACAACATGGGGTATCTCGAAGAAGATATGGGAATCCAAGGAGGTTCTGAGTATCATGGTGAAGAAGATATGGATACAAAGGAGGACGGGGAATTTAGTGACTAAACATGTAGGATGGAAATTCCGGTGTGAACTAATTTGAGAGCTATGAGTTTGAACTTTTCATTTTATAAACAACTCCCCGATTAAATTAAACAATCCCCCTCCCCCCCCCCTCATATTAAAAACATCCAGTATATTACTGGCATTTAAAGTGTTCAATAAGGCCGATTTAGCGGTCTTGGTAGGAAACACTAATTTATTTTTTAAATCTTTTTTTGATAAATTTCTGTCTCTTATTTTAAAAGTATTTGATAAATTTTATTTGCTTTTATTCTTCTTTCCTGATCATTATTTGTCTTTGACCATTTTGAAAGGAGAAAAAGGAATGGAGAAGAAAATAAGAACGAAAGAAAAATGAGGGGCGATAACGGTTTAATTTTAACAATTTATACGAAATTAAAATTGATGTCAGAACTGTTTTGTGACAAAAAATTTTTAAAGTTGAGACCCGGTTTGTTTTAATGTCTGTGACTGATCTTTTGGTTTCGTCGATGGAAATTTAAAAATTAGACTTGGCTGACTACTATGTTTTTTTAATTGTTAACACGAAGAATTTAAATTTTATTTTTCTCTTATTTTCAATAAAAATTTAAATATTTTGTTTAATTTCAAACAATAAATATATACAAATAAACTACTATCAAATATATATATATTTTTGTTTCTCTTTTTATTTTTGCCTCTGTACAAGTTTATAATAAAGACCCCCATTCTGCAATAATTGTAAATGTGTCCCCATCTCCAAAACTTGTCCTTCACGCATTACAATAATTAAATCAGCAGATTGAACAGTACTTAGGCGATGAGCTATTACTAAACAAGTACGGCCTGTTCGGGCTGCTTCTAATGCTTTTTGGACTACCTGAAATGTTGTTTGTTTTTATCAGATTATCATTATTGAATTATAATTATTTTTTTTTACTATACTTTGATTTTTACGTGACAGACGTGTCACTAAAGACACCGAGGTCTAAATATACTGTGATGAGGAGGTACGTGATAGTGACTACATATAAATAAATTCCCCACCCCGGGAATTGGGAATTCTCGACCCAAAAAAATGACGGAAATTTGCGGATTCGAGTGTACATAACAGCTGATTCCTTGCCTAGCAACAAAACTAGGAAAATCACTTCGAAATAATCGTTAGAAAAATGTTGCTAGCATAAGACTAAAGGAAATTTTGTTTAGAGGATTATGTACATTTAATGAATAGCGACCATTTTTACAAGAATAATTCCTATAAAAAATATGAAAAAATCATCCCCCACCTTTTCACTTTCAGTATCTAATGCACTAGTTGCTTCATCCAACAAAAGAATTTTCGGATCTCTAATAATTGCTCGTGCAATAGCAATACGTTGTTTTTGTCCCCCACTTAACTGCGCTCCACGTGAGCCTACTGGAGTATCATATTTCTATTTTTAAAATTTTTTTTTAATTTCAAAAAAAAATTTTTCTTTTTACTTGAGGAAGAGATTCTATAAAATCGTGAATATTAGCTAATTTTGCCGCTAATTTAATTTTATCTTCATTAATATCGTTTTTATCAAGTCCATAAGTTATATTTTCTTTTATTGAAAGTGCAAATAAAGTAGGTTCTTGACCAACTAAGGAGATTGACTTTCGTAAATGACGGATATTGTAGCGACGAATATCTACTCCGTCAATACTTAATATTCCGCCTGTTCAAAAAAATAATTTTTTTTATTTAATTTCTCTTAAAAGACTCACTAAAAGGATCATAAAATCGTTCAAGTAACTGTATCATTGTACTTTTCCCACACCCACTAGGCCCAACTAGGGCAACAGTTTTTCCTGCTAAAGCTGTCAATGAAAACCCATTTAATGCTAATTGGAAATTTCCAGAATTTGGATAGGCAAAATGGATGTTTTGGGCATCAATTTGGCCGGTAATTGGTGCGTCTAGACCAGTATCGGAAAGAGAATCGATGCGGGGGCGAAGACTAGCCATTGCAAACATTAAACTGAAATTCAGAATTAATAATTAAATTGAAAAATACAAAAAGAATATTAACGAGAAGAAAAATCAGAATAGAAAAATACAGAATTAATAGAAAAATACAGAAATCAGAATTAATAGAGAAATACAGAAATCAGAATTAATAGAAAAATACAGAAATCAGAATTAATAGAAAAATACAGAAATCAGAATTAATAGAAAAATACAGAAATCAGAATTAATAGAAAAATACAGAAATCAGAATTAATAGAAAAATACAGAAATCAGAATTAATAGAAAAATACAGAAATCAGAATTAATAGAAAAATACAGAAATCAGAATTAATAGAAAAATACAGAAATCAGAATTAATAGAAAATACAAAAAAATACAAAAATCAGAATTTCTATTAAAATAAAATACAAAAATTACCCAGCAGAAAGTTTAGCTCTCATATATTCAGGAAAATATGCCGCCGCAGTCATTATTGTAAATGAAGCCATATTTAATGCTTCAACAACTTGGAATAATACAAAAGGCGTTGTATAACCTCTTTGAATTAAACAAAGTCCCAAATAATAAGTAATGGCAAAATTAAAGGGAACAAAGCTTGAACTAAGTGCTATCGATAAAGAAGTCCAAATACCTTAAGAAAATGAGGTTCTTTTAATTATAAATATTTCTAAAATGCCTCTAATAAAAGCAAGTTTATGTGGAAGCTTTGCTGCTGAACGGAATCGTTCATAAACAGTTCTTTGCCTATTGAGCGCTTGAACAGTGCGGACATATTCTATTGACTCTGTTGCTATCTTTAAATTTTTTAAAATTTTCCAAAAAAAAATGTCAGAATCCCCCCTACCCTACTAGCATCTTCAGCAAGTAACATATCCCTCATTCCTCTCCTTTTCAAGTAATTAGTAACTGAAGTTTGTGCTACAACCAAAATAGCTGCTGTAGTCAATCCAATTGGGGCTACATTCCATCCAAAATAAAAGGCTACAATTACCCCAGTCATTACAGAAACTATTCCTTGAAGGACTTCTGCAAGTCTTTGGTCAATAGCTGCTTGAACATTTGGAGCATCTGTTGCAAGGCGCTGACAAAGTTTGCCGCTATAGTGGCGTTCGTTGTCAAAAAAGTAGCCGTCTTTTTTAATTAAGAAAATAAATAAAATACAAAAAAGAAAATACAAAAGTGTATTTTTGTTATTTTTAAAAAGTATTTTTGTGTTAATACTAAATTTCTTGTATTTTTATGTATTTTTGTATTTTTTGTATTTTACATAATTTTCCGGAAAAATACTTATTTAATTCACAATGTAAAAGTATTCTAAACTACGTATGTATTTATCTTGTATTTCCGTTTTTATTATTAAATTAATCTTTGTAAACTTTTCTTTAATTTTAATTTTGTATTTTTTAAACATTTTTCGGAAATAATTTGATTTGTAGAAAAAATAATTTTATTTTTCACCTTGTGACAAAATATTCCTAAATACATCCAATCGTAAACGTTGAGTTAATCTTTCACCCACAATACCTAACAATGTTCCCGATCCAAATGTGGTAATTGCACCCCAAAAGCCGAGAAGGAGGAAAGCAATAGAATTAGCTATTGTTGAGATATGTAAATCGTTAAGTTTTAGTGCTGCCTCTTCTGCCTAGAATATTTTTTTGTGTTTTTTGTGTTTATTGTATTTTTTGTGTTTTTTGCATTTTAAATAATTTTCCGGAAAACACGTTCCGGAAATGTTTCTTGTGTTTTTCATTTGTTTGTTTTGTTTGTTGTTTTGTTTATTTTAAAAATTTTCTGTCCCCAACAAACAAAACAAATGTTTGTTTCCCATGTTTTGGAATTAATTGTTGTGTGTTTTGCAAAGAAATGTTTTCCAAAACAATTAAAACAAAAATGTGTTTTTCTCTCAAATTGTGTTTTGTTTGTTTTTGTTTCTAAAACACAATTTCCCACAAAATGTTTTAAACAAACATACACTTTCTTCTTGTGTAATATTAACTATTGTCTTATTAATTGTGTTTTGTTGGAGTTCAATAGAATTTGAAAGGTCAAGGAATAGACGGCCATAAATTATTGAAAAGACAGGAAAAGACACTCCTCTACAAAGGGCGAGAAGCTTCAAAAAAATTAAAAATAATTTTTAAATTTTTTTTAAATTTTCTACCACTCCAACAACAATAAACAAAACTTCTTTTCTTGCATACAATAGAATTTCCCAAACAGAAGCTGGTTTTGCTTCCAATTCTTGCATAACTTCATCCAATCTAAAAGGAAATATTTTTTTCTAATTAAATTTTCTTCTCTCACTCTTCCATTTCCTCCTCATTTCCTTCATTAACCGAAGTCATTGAACGACCAATTCTTTCTGAGGCACGTATCATTTTATTATTTATTGTGATACTGCCTAGACTAGCAACAGAATTTCTCATTGCTCGAGGGGGATGGTGATATGAAGATTTTCGTTGATTATTGTCTATATCATCATCTTAATTTATTTAAGGAAATTAGGAATATTTTTTTAATTTTCTACCAGACGAATTTTCATCAGTTTCAAAGCCGGGTGAACTATTTCCAGAAATTTGTTGAGCAAGAACCTTTATTAAAAAATAATTAAAAAAAATATTTTTAATGCCCAACCAATTGACGATAGACTGAATCGGGGTTGGACATTAATTTTTCGTGGTTCCCCGTCTCAACAATTTGTCCCCGTTCAAAGACAATTATGCGATCAACATTGCGAACAGTGCTAAGTCGATGCTGAAAACATTTTAAATGTTTAATTATTTAAAAACATGTGAGATTTAAAGTATTTTCCGGAACATTGAAAATTTTACGTATTTTCCGTAAAACACACAGTAAAACAACTAAAAATATTACCGCAATTGTAATAGTTGTACGGCCGGAACTTGCTCTTTCGAGCGCTTCCTGTACAACTTGCTCACTTTCTGCATCCAATGCACTCGTAGCTTCGTCCAGAAGGAGAATGCGAGGATTTCTAACTAATGCCCGGGCAATTGCTAGTCTAAAAAGATTAAATGAAGCTATTTTATTTTCCATCAAAACACCTTTGTTTTTGTCCACCAGAAAGTTGCACTCCTCCCTGGCCTATACGTGTACGGTACCCTTCGGGTAATTTACAAATAAATTCGTGTGCATTAGCCATTCTACAAACATCCACCATCTATAAAGTTTTTTTAATCCTATAATTCTCAATGTTCCCGAACCTCTTCAGCAGTCACATCTTCCTTCCCCATTCGAATGTTTGCCTCAACAGTATCCGCAAAAAGTATCGGTTCTTGTTGCACAAGAGCTATGTTGTTGCGTAACCATTCAATGTTTAAATCGCGAATTGGTAACTAACAATGAAAATATAATTAAATTATAAAAACAAATATCAAAATTCTTTCCGGAAAAATGTTCAGTTAAAATAAATTCCGTAATCAATTTCCGGAAAACAATTTTTGTATTTTTGTATTTTTTCAATTTTTGTATTTTCTTAATTAATCTAGCAATAATTAATTTTTTTTACAAATTTTATACAAAAAATTTCTTTAATTTCCTACCCCATCAAGAGTAACACAACCACGTTTCGAATCATAAAATCTCATTAGTAGACCAACCATCGTAGATTTTCCACATCCAGAATGTCCAACTAACGCTACTGACTCTCCAGATTTAACAGAAAAAGAAACTCCTCTAAAAATAATTTTAAAATAAAAATTTGGAAAGAATTATTCTTAGAGTTATAATTCTGATTTTTCCAGAAATTTAAATTTTACCTAAGTATAGGTACTTTAGGCCTTGTTGGGTATGTAAAATGAACATCAACAAATTCTATTTCTCCCTTAACATTAGCAAGTTTCATTCCACTTTCATTACAAGCTTCGATAGTTGGGGTACGGTCAATTATTGAAAACAATTCCCCAGCTGCCAATTTAGAAGCTACAATAACTCCAATTTCTGGCAATGCCTGGCCAATACGCAATGCACCGGCAACTACTGACCAGAATACGGCGAATACCTTTTTTTGAAATTAAAAAAAAAATATTTTTTGTCAATTTTACAGTTCCAGGGGAAATAGTCCCATGCAATACAAGCCAAGTACCATACCAAAAAGCAGCACCCATCGACCCAAACATAACAAGCAAATGAATACCCGCGAAGAAAGCTATCCAAGTACCTTTACAAATCCCAGTCTTTCTTCCCTCGTCTATCAAAAAATTTTATTATTTTAATAAAAAATACAGAAAAGTACCCAAATGTTTTTTATAACGGCCAATTTCAAAATATTGGGCATTAAAAGACGTAACAGTTTTAATTCCATTAAGTACTTCTTCAGCAACAGCACCTGCTGCTGAATAGGCACTCATTTCTTTTCTTACTAATTTTGAAGCAGCGGTAGCAGAACCGACAAAAGAAATGACGAGAAATGGAGAAACACCTTAATAAACAATCCTGAAGTTTATAATTATCCTTTTGGGTAAGATACATTTTCAAACCAGAAAATAAAACACAAAATACCTAAGTTCCAAAAAAATCATTCAGGAACGAATAAATACATATAACACTCCGGAAATGTATCCAATAGAGAGTAAAACAATATATGAAAATATAACTTTTCCGGAATTTTCCGGAAAAGTTTTCTAATTAAAATAGAAATATAACACACCCAACATAACCAATGTCATTTGCCAGCTCATAGTTGCTCCATAAAATATTCCAGCTACACAACAAGATATAGCTTGGATACATATTGCAACCTTATCATTCATACCCGCTTTTATTTTCTCAACACCACTAATAATAATTTAATTTAAATATAAAATATTTTATTCTTTATTTACTAGCTCATTTTGTGGGTTAATGCTCCAACTTGATTAGAAGGATTATCAAACCATCCAGGTTCCTGTGCCAAAATCGCTTTGAAAAGATGTTGTCTAATTCTATGAATTTGCCTTTCACATAAAGTTGAGAAAGCTGACATAGATATTTGGCTACTGATGAATGTAATTACTCCAAGTAAAAAGTAGAGTAACGTGTGGTGAGTTACTGTAATTTTGTAAAATAATGTTTTTGATAAAACATCTAACAAAATATTTAATAATTTTCCGTAAAATAACTAAGCATTTGTGATATTTATAGAATATTTGATTGAAGTTCAGAAAACAAACGTAATTATTTTTAAAACATTTTCCGGAAATGTTTAAAAACGTAGAATTCACCAAAACACCTCTGAACATCAGGAAAATTATTTGAACCCAAATTTCCGGAAAGTATTTCAAAACATAAAGAAATGTTTTTAGTAAACATTTCAAACAAAATTTTCTCCAAACATCAAGTTAAACATCCCCATTTTAACATTAATTTTCCGGAAAACATTTTCCGAATTATTTAAAATTTTCTTACACACTTTTCTTAGAAAAATCATCCATATCTAAATTTCCATTTTCCAAGTTATGTTGTCCTTCCATAAGAACATCAGTAATACCACGAAAAATAAGAGAACTTGCGGGGGTTATAGCACCCACAAATATGCTGGTAAGTACACCTTTGAGGAAAATATATTTTTTATTCAGACTTTTGACAGACCTATAGTCAGTAAAAGCCAATCCCATCCCTCAGCATAGCGTAACTAAATATTTTTAAATTTATTAGTATTTTTTATTAAATGTCGATTTTATTTTGATCGATTCTATAATAAATATTTTTTTCAAATTTGTATTTTTCTTTGTTAAACTCCCATATTCTTCTAATACAGCCCCATGGGGCTCTATTTCTCAATTATCCTTCAAGGAGGGTCTGTATTAGGGTATGGGTCTATTTGAGGAAATACAGGGTGACAAGAAAGTTCGGAGTGGATTATTTATTTACATAACTTCAATCAAAAATATTCTACGGATATAAAATAAATATGATAAAATAGAGAACTAAATAGTGAATAAATTTTATTTGAAGTTTAAAAGATTCCGACTTTCTGCATCGATACAGTATCGAAAGCGTGTGTTAAGATTTTTGATTCAAAAAGAAAGTTATGGTGACAAATTCTTCACTTCGAACTTTCTTGTCACCCTGTACAGTATAATAACACATGTTTTTGTTTATTTTACGAGATATTTTGTGTTTTATTTACCTATATATATTTTTCTTAAAAACACAAAATAAAAACACAAACCATTTCACAAAAACTTGCACCTCCAAACTTTTCTTTTATCAAAGAAGTTTTCCTTCTTCTTTTCCCGCCTATTTTAGAATCAAAAACTTTTGAGGGCATTTTTCTTCCTTTAATAGAAAATTCTTCTTTAGATTCTGTATCAGAAATATTTTCTTCTTCTTTTTTTCCCAAAATATTTTTTTCGTCAAAATTTTCTTTTAATTTTCTATAAAAATTATTATTTTTTGAAGGAGAAGAAATTTTTTTATTTTTTCCTTCTTCCTCCTCCTCTTGCCGGACCAATAAAGGCACATTTTCTAATTTTAGTTGTTCATTATTTTTATTTATTTCTTCAATTTTTTCATTTTTATTTTTTAAATTTAAATTATTGCTATTTGATGTGTGAGAATTATTTATTAAGTGAGAATTATCAACAGGCATTGTTTAGAAGAAAATTTTTTAAAAGCTCTTTGGGAAAGAAAAAAAGCATTTTAGGGATAAAAGCAATTTGGAGAAAATTATTTAAGCAGGAAAAATTTTTTTAGAAAAGTTAAGCTTTTAATGAGAGAAAGGAAAAAAGATATTTAAAAAATTAAAACATTTTATTTTTTAAATTGTCATTCAACCATTCAACAAGCTTATAAAAAAGTAACAAAATTTGTGTGAGGTCTTAATTCTTGATGTTTTTCTTAAAAATATCAAAATTTCAGATTTTTTGTTTAATCAAAATTAAAATTAATTGGAAAGACTTTTAAGGTCAACCATGTTTATTAGATACATTCAAACTCTCTAATATATCAACCCTAGGGACCAAATCAAGCTGATATATTTTACAAGCTTTTAAATAGTAAAAAGTGATATAGAAGCAAGGCTAAATGAGGAGATTCGAATGTATGTAATTTTTCAACTCTGAATTGAAAAAAAATATTTTTGAAAAAAAAAAGAAAAAAACAACATCTTGCATGATAAAAATATTTTCTCGTTAAACAATAGAAAAAAAAGGTAAAAATCCTACCAGACATTTATTTCCTCTAATAATTCCAGAAATTTAAAAATATTTTATTTTTCCCAATTTGTTTATTATTCTTAACCTATTTTTAAATTAAATATCAAATGATGACGAAAATAAAAATTTTATAGATAATTATTTAATAAAAACTAATTTCGGGTCAAGAAATATTATTTTTAAATAAATTATGTGAACGACTTATTTAATTTATTTATTTGTTTATGCAAGATGTTGCTATCTTTTTTAATTTTTAAAAATATATTATATGTATATATTATGGTTCAGATACCTATAAATTTTGGTTATTAAATATCCCAAAAAAAGCCCTGGGCGTTTATTAGGGATTTTAATAGGGACTGGCTTAAATTTTTGGTATTTAAATATTAATTAAATTATTTTATTTTAACAATTCTAAATAAATTAATAGAAGCTTGTTTAATTGTAGATTTTAAAAAGAAAGTAAATAATTAATAAAATAGTAAGGGATTAAAAGCTAATATATGTATGTGTATGTATATTGCGTAAAATTAACAAAGAAAAAAAATAAATGTAAAAACAGGAACGGATTTAGTGGAGCATGAATTTTAAAGAAAGGAATTTGTAATTAATTTATTTTTAATAATACATAAATCCATAGAAAATGTGATTTTTTATTTTAATTTAATTTTTAAAAAATTATAGACGATTAAAATGCTTTCAATAAAATTTTAAAAATAAATTAAAAATAAAAATAATTTAAAATTAAAATAAAATTTCTTTAAATCTTTTTAGCCTTTTAAAATTATTTAAAGGAAGATTTTTGTTTAAACAAATGGATTTTAGAGAAAAAAATTTTAAACATAAAATAAATATAAAAGGAACAGAAATTAGGAAAAGTTATAATAAAAATAGAGTCATTAAATTTATTTAAAAAAGAATTATTTATTAAATTTATTAAAAAATTTTTTGGAAATACCTCAAGGAAAATCCGAAATATATCTCAATTAATCTAGACAGAAACTTCAAATCTTAAAAAAATATTTTGGGAGCTATAGAGAAAATAAGACTAGACTCTCATAAAAAATAAAAAATTTTGTCCTTAATTAAAAATAATTTTTCTTATTAAATATTTTGTTGAATGAACATATTTAAAATGAAATTGATATTTATAAAAAATACAAAGGAAATTAAATAAAATTGGTAAAAAACTTAGGTAAAAGTTAAAGAAAATGATTTTTATTCATAAAATAAAATATTTAGTAAGTAGTAGAAACAATACATTTAATTTTTAACAAAAAGTCGATATTTAATTGTTTGTTTATAAAATTAAATTAAAATTTAAGTACTACATACTTATAATAGTTCAAATGGAAATAATTTAAAAAAAGGTGTTTTTATTTAATTTTAAAAATTAAATAAATAAAAATAAAATTTGTATACAATTAATGATAATGGGAAAATATAATTTAAATTTAAAGTTTATTGCAAAATAAATTTTTAAAAAAATTAAAAATTAAAGAACTAAATATAAAATAAATTTTAATTAATATTGTAAATAATATCACGAAAGAAATATTGTTTAAGATTAATCTTAAAGTTTAAAGCTTACTAGTTTAAGTATAATCCTAGTCATAATTATTAAACTTAAACAATCAAGTTTAAACTTTATTTATTTTTAAGTTTAAACTTGGCTAAACTTAAGTTTGAAATTTGTTTAAATTTAAGCTTAAGCTTGTTTAAAGTTGATTAAACTTAAAAAGCGAATTTCAAGTTTATTTTATTTTAAAGTTTATTTCAAATTAAAATTAAGCTTTAAAACTTTAAAAAGTCTAAACTTAAAAACTTAAGTAGCAAACATTAATTCCCAAACAAGTTTTAAATTAAAAACAAGTTTTAAGTTTTAATTTTAAATTTAAGTTTAAACTAGAAAACACTTCTTTTAATATTTTAAAAATAATTGATAAATTTTAAGGAAAATATAGAAAAGCATTTTTAAGCAAGTAAACTATACAAACATTAAAGCAAGAACGTTAGAATAAAAAAGAACGAGCTTAAAAGCTATGGATGTTTGTAGTGTGTATGTAGTAGTTTATGCTTACAATTAGAAAAGAAAGAAAAGCTTAGCTTAGAGTAGACAGATTAAAGCTTAGAAAATAGTAGAAAATAGAGAACAAAAAGCAGGAACACTTATTTAAAGCTATAGCTGTAAAATTAATAATTAATAAGTAGAAAATAATTTTTTTAATATTTTCTTTATGTCAGTTAATAGAGAAATAAATTTATTAATAATTTATTAAAAAATCATTATTAATAATTAAAAAATAAAATTATTCATTGTCTAAACCAGGGCTCGGATTCGTACTTTATAAAAGTATTCTACTTTAAAATCGCCTTCGTGCTTAAGAAATTGAATTTATACTTTTTTGAAAGTATTACGTTTAAATCAACATTTTGGGAAAAATGAAAGAAATCTGGCTTAAGGACCTCCAAAATTCACAAAATTTTCGCCTGCGGCGCTGAAAATGGAAATCTGGCTTAAGAACCTCCCATTTTCTCAAAATTTTCGCATGCGGCGCAAAAATAGAAGACTTTTTGGCGCCTTCGGCGCCAAAAAAAGCGAAGAAATGCACAAAATGCTCAGTGGAAACAAGAAATTATTAGAAAAGATAGATTTAGGAGAGAAAGATAATGGATTTGAGGACGAATAAATATTTTCTAATTTAATTTGGAGTCTACTTTTTATTTGCAAATTTTCTCCTCATATACTTTTTAATCAAGACTTTGATACTTTTGATTGGCATTTTGTCGATCCGAGCCCTGGTCTAAACCCATCAAAAAACAGACATTTTCACCAAAAATGTTTGTTTTTTGACTAAACATTTTTTGAAAAATATATATAAATTTTATATTTATTTTTATTTTATAAACAATTTAATTCTCTATTAAATAGCAATTAAAAGTAATTTAATAATCACAAATTATATTTCTGTTATGAGGGGAAACAAGCATAAATAAACTTAATTTTATAGAAGAAAGAATTATTTAAATAAAATAAATTATTAGAGAAAATAATTATTTATTAGACAACCCATAAAATAATTTTTAGAAATTAAAACAAAAAAGTAAAATAAATTATATTAATTAATTTATTTTGTATTTTATAGTTTGTAAATTAATAAAGAAAAATTAATAAAGATAAATTTAAATAATTTTTAAAAAAATTTTAATTTTTAAAAAATTAACTTTGTTTTTTTTGAAAAATTGGAGTTATGGAGAATGGCATTTTTAAAATTAATTTTACAAATTAAATTATAAAAAATAGAGATCGAGCTAGACCTAGACCAAGGTCTGGATTTTTCCTGTACCCAAAGTCCAGGTCCAGGCATTTTTTGACCTTCCTGGGTTATTCCTGGGCCTGGGTTTTTTCTGGACTACAGGCCCAGGGTCCAGTCCATGTCAATAAATCAAACTCAGGGTCCAGGAACAGGTCCAGACTTTTCAAAAATCTCGATCTCTAATAAGGAGTTTGCCCTCCTCTTTTTGTCTTTTTTAGATATGTTTCTGTAAAATAATTTTTATTTTTTTAGAAAAATTTTTATATTCTGACTATTTTGAGATCAAAAATAAAAAAAAATTTAATTTTGGAATATAAAATTAAAATATAAAAATAACTTCATTAAATACAAAAATAAAAAGATTTTTTAAATTCCCACGCATATTTAGCTAATTAAATAAGCTAATAATTTAAAACTGATGTTTGTTGTTTGTAGGGTAAAATTAAAAAATTTGTTAAGCCAACAAATTGGTCCGGCAATTTAATTAATTAATTTTAAATAATTTTTTAAATTAAATTTTTAAAGAAAAACACGAATTATTTGTTGAAAAATAAAAAATAAAGTCCTTTAATTAAATTCGGTAAATGTCCAGTTGGCGGTCCACCTGTCCGCAAAGAGAATCTGCTTTTTTCTTTCCTTTTCTTGCAATTTGGCGTTAGGAAAAGTGCTCGCTCATTTTTCCTTTTCCTTGTTATTATGCCTAATGAAAGAAAAAAGTGAAAAGAAAAATAATAACAAATAAAAATGTAGTTTGTAATGATCAATGACCTACAAATAATACCTCAGTAGAAAAATTCTGGATCCCATTGTTCGACGATCAAACCCTTGATATTGAATCAAGGAAAAAGTCTCAATTGCTAGTTATTGAATATTTACAAGGTTTTCAAATATTGAAGACTGAAATGATCTGCCATAAATGCAATACCAATATGAACATAAAGTGGGTCGATGGGTATTTTTGGATGTGAATTATTATTTTAAAACAAGAATAAATTTTTTAAACAATGGATAAAATTAAGGTGTCCTAAAAAATCATGTCATACTAAAGTTTCAATCCGTAAAATGTTGTTATCCACCAGACATTTTAGAAAGCTATTTGAGAATGTTATCCAAAATCTATCATTTGTAAATATGTAAATATTTTGTAAATTAAATGTAAATATTAACTTAGTTTACAAGTATCAAGGGAAAACATACTGTATTGAGAAGTATTAACGTTAGGAAAAGGAAAAATGAGCGAGCACTTTCCCTAACGCAAAATTGCAAGAAAAGGAAAGAAAAAAGCAGATTCTCTTTGCGGACAGGTGGACCGCCAACTGGACATTTACCATTAAATTCTAATTGCTCAGATTCTGCGGTGTTCGCAGATTATCGAAAAATAATTTTTCATTAAAATAGGCCCAGTCCTAGTTATAGGACTATATCTATATCTATCTATAGTGATGCTCGGGAGCAAAGAAAAACACCCCGGGAAACGGGAGTCAGGATCGGAATCAGGGCCGGACGCAATTGCGTATTGCGTAAAATTCCATGTTTTTTTAACTTGCGGGTTGAGTCTGCGGATTTTAAATATAAGATTGCGAGTTGCTGATTGCGGCACCCCCAGTCGGGATACCCTATCATCCTACTATAATAAATATGTATTTAAAAAACGCTTTTTTAAATAAAAAAAGCATAATACAGATATCAAGCAGCATTCGGCAAATGGGCTTTTTCGTTATTTGGTATACCGGGAAAACACCTATATCGAAGGGTATTGTAGCAAAAAGTTTTGGAATATCGGCTAGTATCTGTATTTTTTCGAAATTTTATTTTAAAAGAATAAATATATAAAAGATAATTAGAAATTGTAGTGACAATATTCTCACCTTAAATTAAACTATTTTTTATCAAAAACCAAAAATTATTTTAGTGCTTATTCCTAAATTTATATACTTATAGGTTATATGTAGTTTGTTTTTTTAAAATTTGTGCTTATCATTTAAAATTAAATTTCCCTTCTTATCTTTTATTTTGAAATTTTTTAAATAATTTGTGAACATTTTTAAATTATTTTTAAATTTTTTGTAATATTAATTGGCTCTTTTTGAAATAAAATTTTAAGATTGTTTTAAACAAAAAATGGAAGTTATTTAGGGATGAGGAGTTTTTTAAAAAAAATTTTTTTAATTGCAAATTTATTTTAAAAAATAACTAGCTGAAGGGCGTGTAGCTGCAGGCGGCGAATTGCTAAATGGGTTTAGTTTTATCGGGGGGAGCCTTTTGTACTAAACTTTTTGGTTTTGGAAAGCCTGACGGCTTTGGGGCGCGCTTCGCGCGCTGCTAGAGCTTTGGGGGCGCGTCCAAGGACGCGCGTGGAAAGCCTGCGGCTTTAAAAAGACGCTAGATTTTCTTTTTTGCTTGGCGATTTACGTTAATATGTTTGGATTCCTTGGCTTTGCATTTTGGGGGCCTTCGGCCCCCTTTTCGTTTCGAGTGTTTTAAATTATTTTTAAATTTTTTGTAATATTAATTGGCTCTTTTTGAAATAAAATTTTAAGATTGTTTTAAACAAAAAATGGAAGTTATTTAGGGATGAGGAGATTTTTTTAAAAAAAATTTTTTTAATTGCAAATTTATTTTAAAAAATAAATGAAAAATATATATGAGGGAGTTTCTCTCTCTCTCAAAAATGAATTCATATATATATTTATGGCACTAAATGTGTTTGTCCCTCAACTAAATTTTTTTTAACAATGATATCATAAAACTTGGGACAAACAGAAAAAACTTATTTTTGTAAATTAAAAGTGATAATAAAAAAAAACTTTTTAACATACAAGTTTTTACATAATATATATTATTCAAATATTACCAACATTTTTTATTACTATTTTGTGATTTCTTGCTATATTTTTAAAAAAATATTCTTGAAAAGTGTTCGTCCATTGTTTGTTTAAATTTTTATGGTTTTCGAAAAAATTTTTAACCCGAGTTTTTATATTTACGATTTTTGATTTCTAAGGAGGCTTTTAAGAATAATATTGAAAGTATTCGATTTTTTAACATTTTTTTGGACAATAAAAGGAGGGGGCTAAACGAGATACTTTCAGAGAATAAAAAGGGAACCCCGCGAAGTGTGAACAAAAATTTCTAAATAAAAATTATATCATCGTGTAGAGCATGACGATAACTTATTGCCAATTTTTGGTTGCCCTTTCCCCCAAATCTAAAAATTGTAGCTGATCAAACCTTTAGGAGAGAATAAATTTCTACCATTTATCTTATTAAAGAGAGAATACCGGAAAATACCGACAGCGATAAATGCCGATGAACTTAAAATTTAAAGTTCATCGGCACTTCCCACTCCGATTATATTACATACATAGCACTAATTAAAAAAGCAAGTCTGACATTTAAAAGCAAAGTCTGACTTACTGTATTTAAAAATAATTTTTACTAATTTTTTTGGTTTAAATTTTTTTTTAATTTTTTAGGAAAATAATTTTTGCATATTTTGCATTTTATGATTTCATTTTCAAAAAAAATATCCTGGAATTAAAATAAACATTTTTTAACATCATTGTGTATTCTGTAAATGTGTATTAAAACACAAAATAGATAGAAAATTTTCTCTTAAAGTTTTGAATCTATTTTATACACGATGTTTGTTTTGAATATTTTTTATTATCTTTATGCAAATATTTAAAGGTTTATAGTTGGGACAAGAAAAAGAAATTAATATTTTTAAAAAATTTATTCAAATCTTAAAAGGGGTTAACTGAAAAATAATTGTCTGCTACAATTATGTATTGAAGTAAGATCAACTTCTAATCATTCTAGCACCATAAACTAAAGAATCCTCCACTTATCCACTTAGCTAAAGTATATATCTAGTAAAAAACTATTTAAAACTGAGTTTTAAATTAAAGGGAGAATGAACTACCGTATTTATTCGAATTAAATGGCCCCTCCAATTGAATGACAATTTTTTGTGGGATTGAAAAATATAATGGCGGTTATTCTATTAGAATAAATACGGTAAATTGGAGGAAATTTTATGCATTTTAAATATTTAAATTGTTAACTTGGAAAATTTTTAATTAAAAATTTTCATCAATTATTAAATTCTAGGGATTAAAATTTGATTTCTCGACTTAAGCCATTAACAAAAATGAAAAAATCTAAATGATTATATATTTTGTTTAAGTAACAATTTGAATTAAAAATGAATTAATAAATGTTTGACATTTGGTGTTCCTTTCCTACCAAATACACAAAGACTTGTATTCAAAAAATAGTTTAGATCCATTATGAATTTTTTAAAAATTTTATTTTGAGCCTATTCGATAGCTCTTGAAATTTTTATAAACTAGCCAAATTTCATTTTTCAGAAAAAATATTTCGCTAGCTGTGAAGCTAATGTCGCAAAAAACAACAAACGCTACATAAACTCCTTCTTAAACGGCATTTTGGAGAATTGTCGCAGCTGTCCAGAAAAAGTATATTACCCCTTCTCTTTACATTTAAAAAACTTTTTATAATTCAAAATTTATTATCTCCACTAATTAAAACAAAAAAAACCCCACAAATAAAAAAAAAACAATTTTTTTAATTTTATTTTTTGTATTGCTTAACTTTTCTAGGTTTCTTTCTGTGTGTTCTAACCCCTCTATAACAAAAATGTGGATGTGTAGCAGAAGTTAATAACTTTGGATCAGGAGGGTCACCTTTCCATTTACTATAGACAGTAAAGATGTCGTGACCTTTAGTTTCACAGTCCCAAATTTGAAGGCCACGAGGAAGAATCGTGGCAACTTTGCAGCGAAAACCTTTAAAAATTTTAAACAATTTTTTGGTAAAAGCAGAAAACGAAAATACTTGATCGGTAATCTCCACCCTCAGCAAATTGTTCTACCATCGTCAAAATTTGGCAAGGATCTTTCCAACAAAGACGATGAATTCTTTTTCGTTCAAATTCAAAACTACAAATTTAAAAATTATTTAAAATTTAATGAGAAGAGAAATATTTATTTGGAGAAAATTTGAATAGAAAATAAACCGCGTTTTAGGCCCACTTTCCGAAATAATTTTTAATTTTTCTGGATTAAACCAACAAAACGTAGCGGGATTTGTACCGCATCGATAGCAGGAGTGCCATGGGTTGTGTGAGAAAAGCAGGGTCGGATTTTGAGTCGAAAAAAGACAGAATTTTGGGTAACCCCGATTGATAGTAAACAGTTAATGACCTATTATTTTTTATGTTCTCTTTTTTCTTAAATATTTAATCGCTTTTAGCCTAGTATATTTTTTTAAAAATAAATTTAATTAAAAAATACAAACACTCCAATAAGCCACGGATCAACATTAACATAACCTCTTTGTAACGTAAATTTAATTTGAGGATTATTTTCTCTAAAAAATATCAAAATTAATTTTAAAAAACCCCCAACCAAACCTAATTATTGGCAAATAATTTTCCACAAATTTTTCCGTCCCTTCACTCATTGGAGCAAAAGCAGTCCAATAAACTTTCATTTCACGAAAATTTTCACCAAAACGTATTCTTTCAGCAATAAATGAATTTCTTGGTGCAAAATAATTTAAAATACGATTCATTTTTCTGAAAAAAAAATTTAGAAAAAATTTAAAATTCAAAAAAATATTTTCATATCAACTTAAAGATAAATTTAAAATTTAAGAAAGAAAATAAAATAATTCAATTTATCAATTCAAAAGTTTAACAAAAACAATAGCATAATCTACCGCAACAAATTGAAAAAAAATAAGTAAATGAACCAAATAAAATTGACCAAAACTTTTTATTTAATATTTATTGTCAAAAAAATTTTATGGAAAATTTAATAACTTTTTAGAAGATACAATTTAGCTGATACAATTATGTTATTTATTCTAGAAAACAGTACTTTCAAAATAGGAATGAATTTGGAAGAATAATCAAAAAAAATTTGGAATTTTCCGTCTGTTACCCTAGAAAATTAACAAAATATTATTAAAAATTTTAATTTTCCGCACCCTCAATTCTTATTAAATTTTATTTTATAAATTTGACATCCTAGTAGGCTTGTCGGTTCCTGGAAAATTTTCGGTACTTTTCGGTTCTGCCACACCCTTCCCATATATTCGCAGGTTACCTTTTATATTCTTCCTTCATATGTACTTTCTCCTTTATCAATTCCCTCCATTTTCCCTGTGGCATGTTCAATGAGTGGCATTAATAAAAAAAAGATTATTTTTTACTCAGTTTTCCCTTGAAACAACTTACCCTAGAAAGGAGGAAGTCTGACCATTCTGTATGCATGAAGGTAAAATATAAAATATAACCTGCGAATATATGGGAGGGTGTGGCAGAAGCGAAAAGTACCAAATTTTCGGTTATCAGGAATAGAACCGAACCGAAAAATCATCAGTACTTCTGTTTGGTCCAGAACTGGGAAACCCCCTTTCTTTCCCCAAGTTTTTGGCCAAAAAATAAATAAAATATTTAAACTTAAAATTTATTCATTTTCCTTTGCAGTATTTCTTGAAGAACCTCCATCATCTGTTTGTGAAACATTCCCTCCTCCTCCACCCCCATTTATTAATTTCCTAACACGTAAATATTCATCGACATCTGCTGACATTTCCAATTTAAGTTCGCGAATTAAATTGTATTGAAATTTTTTATAAATTTCTGTTTTGCCGTTTAACTTGAAAAAAAAATTTTTTTAGAAATTTTGGATAACTAGATTAAATTAAAAGTTAATTAAAGTCTCGAATTTAAGATATATCCCAGAGAATTATTATCCGCAAACTTAAAGATAAGCAAAAATAAACTAGTTGAAAGCTATTTAAAAAGGATTAAGGGAAAATTACGGGAAGAAAAGGAATTAGTCCAAAACTTAAATTTGCCAAAAAAGAATTCTACCTGACACTTAAATGAAATATAAAAACCCCAGAAATGATTTTAAAAAAATTTAAAAAACCTCTTTATTCCTCTTCCTCGTATCTTCTAAAGCTTCTTTAGTGAATAATTGTGGATTGTTCCCTTCATCTAAAATATCCAACAAACGAATAGGTACGCGAACATCAACAAATTGGTTTTTTAATTGATCCAAAACCTTTAAAAATATTTTTAATGAAATTTAAAAAATTAAGAAAAAATACTTGAAGACCAGAAACGAGCGTTTGAACTTTTTGATTTAAAGGTTCTTGACTCTGTACACTAAAATCACTAGCAATTACACCCATATGACGAGCATTTTCCTTTAAAAGCAAAATAAAATTTATCAAAAATTAAATTATTTGATGAAAATACTGAAAAGGTCTCAATTAAATCCAGTCTTATCTATGTAAGCAAAGGCAACCTCGGCAAACTTATGTAAAGGAGTAACGTGGGTACTTATTTACTTACTCTACGCAGTCAATTTTTTCGGTAAATATGTAAAAAATGGTCAGTCTGTAATAGGTTATAGAACTCGTCGAGCCTTGACAAACTGAACCTTTTTTTACATATTTACTGAAAAAATTGACTGGGGGAGGGGAGTAAATAAGTACCGTAACGTGTGGGTAAGTATTTAATAAAAACCTGAAAAAGTTCCAAATTCCTCTCCAAATTATTAAAACGCGTTTCAAAAGATTGGTCTGGCTGTGTTGAGCTAATCCCCCCAGATGTTGTACCTCCATTCACTGCGCTTTGAACAAATTCATTCATTGTTTATCTAATTGCCGTTCCGAACCTTTTCGTTTTGCAGATCAGTCAAAACTTGTTTTCGAACTTCGTCAATGTCAATATCAAAAGGTTTGTGCAATTTAAGATTCTTAATTGAAAAAAATAATCTGGTTAATTAAGAAAAAAATGGGATATCTAAAGAACGCAAAAGAAACGTAATAATTGAGAAAAGGTAAAATTTTGTAAAAATGTTCACCAAATTCGCCATATATTCAGTTCTCTTAAAAATCCCTCAAAACTTCCCCCCAACAACCCCTCCAAAAAAAGCCAAACCTTTTCAACACAATCTCTATAAACAAAATGTACTTGTTCACAAGGATTATTCAAACCACTAGAATGTCGATATTCCGGACTTATAAATTTTTGGAAAAAAGCGTTAAAACAATTGTCGTATTCTTTCTTTAATTGATCACACTCTTGGAAAATACTATGCATATAACGAGAATTATTTGTGTTTTTTGTTGTTTTTGTTGAACCTTCTAATGTTTGTTTTTGTTGTTCAGACATTAAATTTGCATAACTAAAAAATAAATTTTTAACAATTAATAAATAAAAAAGACAAAAAGGGTAAAAAAATCGGTTAAGGACGATTCAGTATCGCCGATTCAGTATAGCCGATTCAGTATCGCCGATTCAGTATCCGCCGATTCAGTATATGGCCATAACTTTACTGATATTCGACCGATTTGAATAATTCTCATATCATTCGAAAGGTCTCGAGATTCGACATCTTTTTCATAATTGGCCCGATCTTATCCGACGATCACAAAAAAAGTTACAGCGTGAAAACCGATTTTTTATGCCTGTGACGTCGTTTATCAGTGATAACATTTTGTAGAGTGATTAATCATTATTAAAAAGATGCCGCGTTTCGAGACCTTTCGAATGATATGAGACTTACTCAAATCAGAGGAATGAAAAGAAAGTTATGACCCAAAATATGGCCTAGACACTGAATCGGTGATACTGAATCGTCCTAATCCGGGATTATGAGGTGACCGTTTTGGTGCGAGCTTCGGCGCGTTTCGTGAGTTTTTTGTTTTCCTAATTTTAGAAAAATAATTTTTAGAAAAGATGTGTTTTACTAATGAAAGAATGAGACAAGCGTCATTGAAGCGTAAAGAAAAGAAAGAAAAACGTAGACAACTCGCACGGAAAGCATTAGAGGCAAAAATTAAAAAACAACGGGAAAGAAAAGCAGCCTTAAGCGATCATTGTTATTTTAACCAAAGTTCATCTGTAAATGCTGGTCCTTCACTCGCTCAAAATATTCCCAAAAGCAAGGAAGTTTCTACTCAAACATTTTCTCCACAAAAATGTGTAGCTACACAATCAAAAATGGAAGGAAGAAGGGTGGCTACCCAAACAGTCCCAAGTCATCGTTCTAAAGGAACACAAACTTATCCAGCTCTTTTTCGAAATGAAATGTCAACACAAACAATTGCACATTGTAAATAAATAAAATTTTATAACTAAAAATTACTATAAAGTTTAGGTTATGCATTGCTGCCACTATGGGTACAGAAATCGAGTGGATGGAAAACAGGCTCAACTTCTAATTAAAAGAAGTGATGTAAATTCAGTTTATTTTTTGTTTTAATTTATTTTGGTTGTTTGACTTTTATTATTTTATTTATTTAAATACCTAGAATATATGAAGTGTAAAAAATAAAATTTTACGTAGAAAATTCTTTTAATAGTTGACCACTGAGTTTTTAAAGTCTCAGATTTTTATTTTTTAAATTTTTTCACAACTTGAATTTTTTAGAAATTAAAAAAATTTTCTTGCTTTAAATTCTTCAAATAATGAAACCTGACAGTATTAAAGATCGTGATTTTATGTACAAACTGATAATAGGGTAATTTTTCTTTACATTTTAAAAATTAATTTTTAATTTTTTCTAGCCAAATGTTTTATGATGGACACCAACAATTGGCATTAAATTTGGTAATTTTTTGCTAAAGAGTTTTCGAATTTTTGCAAGAAATTTTGTTAAAAAAATTTTTTTCAAGGCTCAATCACTCGGCCTTTCTTTACGTCCACCCCCTCCTTCAGACAAACTTTTTCGGTTAGTAACTGTCGCTCGCCAATATGTTGAAGACCCAGAATCTAAAGAAAAGGAGGCTGTTGGTGACCAGGTTTTTCTTTAAAATTTTTCTCGTAAAAATTAATTTTTTTTTAGTTCGGTGTGGAATCTTCCGGGTTGGATTTGGAATTTGATGCAGATGTTGTTCCTACTAGTTAATTTATTTTTTAAATTAATTCTTGAATTTTTAACAGGCCCAGAACCTAGTTTATACGAAACTGTCTATTTAACAACACATAAAGGCCCGTGCCGTGCTGCTGCTTTTTCTTCTGACGGTTTTTATTTTTTTTATATTTTTAATTAATTTTATGGAAAATACTCTAACACCATTTCTCTTTCGACTTTTTACTAACCTTTTCCATATTTCCAATTGTATATTTCAGTTCCTTTTCCAAAAATCTCAAATAAGTTTTAATTTTTAGGTGCACTTATTGCAACAGCTTCAGTAGATTGTTCAATAAAAATAATGGATGTAGACAAAGTTATTTCGAGGTTCGTTTGAAGTGTTTTTTGCGGACAATTTTTTGAGGATTCCAATCTTTCTCATTTGCCTATCAATTAAAGTTTTTTATGAATAAATTATGTTTAACTTTTTTCTTTACAAAAATTCGCAGAAATTTTACACAGAAATACCGGATTCTTTATAAAAATTAGTTTTTTCAGGATTGATACAGCTGCTTTAAGTGAATCAGGTCCCGATTCACACCATCCAGTAATACGAACACTTTACGACCATTTGGATGTTTGTTTTTTTTTAATTTATTAAGTATAGTTTTTATTGAATTTTTGATTGTTAAAAAATAATTTCTTTAAATTTATGGGGTTAAGAATTAATTTTTTCATATTTTTTTAATTTTTCTTTTAAGAATTTTATTTTTTTAATTAAAATAGGGTAGCACCCCGTCCCCCGAAACCCCGACTTTTTTTTGGTAAAAGCCCTGACCCGAACCCCGAAGGCTCTACCCCGGCAAATCCCAATCCCGACACTCCCGCCCCGAAGGCTCGGGGTGCTACCTTAATTTAAAATAAATATTTTTCGAAACTTTTCTTTCAATTTAAGGAAGTCACTTGTGTTGCTTTCCATCCTCGAGAACAACTTCTACTCTCTGGAAGCAACGATTTTACTTTAAAATTATTTGATTATTCAAAAACTGCTGTTAAAAGAGCAATGAGGACAATTAATGTTTTTTTTCTGTTAAATTTTTTTTTAAATATTTCAAAGGAAGTCGAGCCAATTTCTTCAATTACATTTCACCCAAGCGGAGAATTCTTTTTGTGTGGTACTAGACATCCTACTTTGAGGCTTTATAACACTGAAACACAGGTTTTTTACAAAAATTTAGAGGATTTATTTTTTGTTAAAATTCTGACTAAATTCTCTAAATTTTTTCGATTATGAATTTTTCAGTAGATTTAGTCATCGAGAAATATTTTTCTATTTGATAAAAAATCTTTTGGAAATTTTTATTTGATATTTTATCAAAAAACTCAGCTTCTGGTCGGTTTTTTAAACAATTCTTTATTTGTTTGACAATAACTAGGCACGTGGCTATGTGGAAAAATTTTCGAGGGGCATCCTTCTGAAGATGATGAACTTTATATTTTTAACGTAGGAGTCAAAAAAGTGAAAATTTCTGAAGGCCTTAGACGAAAATAAATCATTTTTCTGAACATTATTCCTCTCTATTTCGAGAATTTTCTTCTTTTTTTAAATTAAAAATTTTAATTTTAAAGCAATGCTTTGTTTCTTCAATGCCCAAAGATCAACATAACGATACAATAACAGATGTTTGTTATTCTGAAAATGCTCGAATTTTTGTGACTGGAAGTCGGGATGGAAATGTTAAAGGTTTTCTTTGGGGTTTTTAAAATTTTCAATTATTTTTTTAAAGTTTGGGATGGCGTTTCCAATCGTTGTATTGAATGTTTTAATCGAGCTCATGACGGAGCACCAATTTGTAGTGCTAGATTTACAAGAAATGGAAAGGTTGTTTTTTTTTGTTGGGTTTAAATGGGGGTTTTTTAGAAAACTTTAACAAAAACTACCTTTGTATGTTTATACAAGGTCAAAGGTTGTTAGGCTTTGACCATTCTCTACATGAGAGGGTTCGAAAATTTACCACTAACAATAAGATTGTGATGACTGCCCCCTTTAATCTTTTCAAAAATTTTCGATCCGAAATTTATAAATCATGGGCAAGCGAAAGGCTTTCTAAACTTTCTGGGGGAATTTTTTGGTTTTTTCTGGTTTTCTTAAAAATAATTTTTTATTTCACAGTACGTTCTCACTGTTGGAATGGATAGTGTCCCCAAATTATGGGAATTATCAACTAACCGTTGTTTAATTGCATATACAGGAGCAGGGGCTACTGGAGCAAGAGAATATTCTATGCCTGCTGTCTTTAATCATACAGAGGATTATGGTAAATAAACAAAATTTTTTGAATTATTTGGGATCCTGCCATCCCAATTCCTCATTCCCAACAATCAGAAAAGTTTCTTGGGTCGGGAATCACGATTTCTCGAAATCAGAAATTTATTTCTTTGACGCCAGGATCCCTGATACAAGCACACTTTTTTATAATAATTTTTAAAAATAACAATTCCTATAGTAATGCTCCCTGATGAAAAGTCTGGATCATTATGTTCATGGGATGCTCGTAATTCTGATCGGGAACGTTTGTTAGCTTTGGGACATACTGCAGAAACACGGGCATTTGTCCACTCACCAACTATGCCAATGTGAAGGAAAATATTTTTATAATAAAAATTTTTTTATTTTAATAGTTTTGTCACTGGTTCAGACGATCACAGGTATATATACCTGTATAATTTGAGATATTTTTTTAAAAATTATTTAGAGTTCGTTTTTGGTTTAGAAAACAGGAATGGAAGTAAAAAAGTATAATATATCTAAATTTATTTATAAAAATAATTGTTTTTTTTTCATTTTTTACAAGAAAAACATAACTTTATGTTCCCCAATAAAATAATTTTCTGAAAATGTTGCATTAAAATCTGTGTTTTGTTCGGCATCAAGCCCTTGTCACTACAGGGTATACTACATAAATTTTTCGAGCTGTTTAACAAAACTCAAAATTTTTAAAAAGATTTTTAAAAATTCTACAAAATAATATGCACAAGTCTTGAATTAACACTCTGATTCAACAATATTTCACGTAATACATGGAAATAAATATGAAAGTCAAACTAAAAATATTTCTTTTAATTAATTTATATTCTACAATTTTCAACAATTTTCATTTCCTTGTCCATGATCCTTCTTCATTTCTTTAGATTGTCATTTTAAACTGAAATTTTATATAATAGTGATTATAATTCTTTTATGAAAATTAATTTTCTTTTGTCGTATAATGAGGGTATTTTTAAATTAAAATTAATTTAGTGAAAAAAAATCAAAATTTCGACATAGTAGTCAATATTTAATTTTTAAATTTACCTTTATCGAGATAAATTAAAGGTAAGAAAATAAACATTTCCTTATGTTCACCAGTAAAATAATTTTCTGAAAATTTTGCGTTAAAAACATGGCTTTGTTCTTCTTCAGCTTCTTCCAAAGAAATAATAAGATTTTTACGTTCTGAAATTTGAAATTAATCAAATTTATTAAATGGGGTTATGAATCCTGAGAGAACTCTACACACCCAAAGTAGGGCTGTGTCATCGCGTTTGGCGTTTTGGCGTTCATTTTTGGCCGATTTATGGCGTTTGGCGTGACTTCGTTTTTTGGCGCGCCAAACGACAAAATTATACACCCCTAATGATGGAAATTTTGCAAAATAATTGGGAAAGGGGTGATCGAGAAAGAAAATTTTTCTGCATTAATTCATCTAAAATTCTCAAAATTTTTGCCTGCTGCGCATAAAAAATGAAGAAATCTACTGCTTGGACTTCCAAAATTTTCGTCTGCGGCGTTTAAAGGAGGAAGCCCTCCTCTAGGGCCGATATTCGGAGACATATATCTCGCTCGATCCACAAGCATTTCAGTAAATAAAGAGTAGTACCGCTCGACTCAGCTCGCCGAGGCTAATCGAATATATGTGTCTCTTATCGAAATTTTGCCTCAGGACATCCCTTCTTTTTTCTTACCAAATTTTTTTTCATAAAATTCAAAAATAATATTTTTTGATTGTAAAATATTCAATTTTTCTATTACACTCATAAAATTGTCAGCGATTTCTTTTAATTCATCAACAGCTTTTTCGTATTTTTTTATTGAAATTTCCTCTCTTAAAAGATAAAAAGAAAAGTTTAAAAAAATAATCTTTTAAGCATTTCCAATTAAAAAGACTTTGAATGTATTTTTGGTTCTAAAAGCTGCATATAGGTAATCAAAAATTCTTTTTTTAAATAAATTGTTTTGGGTTGTAACTTGCGAGGTTGGTTGGAATTGTTGGAACTAGAAAGGAACTAAAGAATGTCTAGGAACAATAAACCAGTCCAATAAGGGTTCTGGTTTAACTACCCGCAGCTACATCTACTTAACTACTCCTACCCCGTTTTTATAATACGGCCCCAGGTTACCGGAAGTAGTAAGTAGTTACTCACCGTCGTGGGAGCGGTAAAATTTCGCGCAATTAATTCAAAGGAATTGAGGGAGCCGTGGGGGGAAGGGTCCGAACGCGGATAGCCTGTGGGTAAAGGAGGGTTACCGGGACTTTGTAACGACCAAAAAATTAATTTAACCGCAAAACTAATTAGCATCATAAAGAAACACAAAATAAAAATTTTTTTGTGTAATGTTAAAAAAGGGAAACTAGTATCATTAATTAAAAAAACAAATTACCTACCTATTATCAGTAAGGCCAGCTATATAATAACTTAACAATTCATTCTTATAATAATTATTATTTTTTCTGTAGAATTCAACAAACGATTTAACAAGCATTTGAATAAAAACAATTAAATGCCAAAATATAAAAATATTTTTTTCAACATTTGTAATGCCTTTACATTTTTTATACATCAAGAATGAGGCTCTTTTTGCCCAATAATCTTCCTCGCTTTTTCTAAAATATATATATAATAAATTAAAATTCTAATTAGTCTCAACAATATTTTCCTTAAAATTAGTCTAAACAAATATTACATTATTTTATTCAAGATTTTCATAGCCTCCTCATACATTTCTTTATTAGTATTAAAATCTTTGTTCTCCACACTAATTTCACATTTTTTCAGAAAATCCTTATAATCTTCTACATTCATTGTTAAACTTAAATCACTCAGTCTTTTCTCGATAATTACTTTTTTAAACTTTTCTTGAGATATGCTAGATTCTTTATTATAAACTTCTTTAGGTAATGCATTCAACATATTTTTATGATAAACGATAACCTTTCAAAATTGACAAATATGTATTTTAAAATTTGTTTGTGGAATCAGGAATGAATTTTCTGCTTTCGTTTCAATCGAACCCCATCCCTGTAGGAATTTAAATTTTGGGAACTCTATGGATTGCACCTAAGCTGGGTTAAATTTAAATTAAGATTGGGTTAGCAAACCTGACCTCGACGATTTTTTCTGGCAAGAACCCTGATCCTCGAACCCCGAAGGCTCTACCTCGATAAATCCCGATCCTCGACACTCTCGACCCGAAGAGGCGGTTGCTACCCCTAATTAAGATGTAAACCTCATAAATTTTATCAAATGTTCCATTAAAATGGAACAAATAATTTTCCTTTGTTTGTGACAATTTTGGCAAGAAATTTATTTCATCTTGAATAATCGAAATAATATTTTTTGTTGATTTATCAATTATCTTTTCTACCCCAATTTTGTTTAATAAATTAATTAAAAAAGAAATTTCAACAAGCGAAAATTTCATTTTAGAAATTGGAGAAGTTGAAATATTCTGTTGAAAATCTTCGATTTTGTCTGTGTTTTTTGAAGAAGAGCTTTCTCCTTCCAATTTTTGTCTCTTTGGGGCTTTAAATTTTTTTATTTTGGAATTTAATTTAAAATTTATTATAACTTATAAAAATTAAAAAAAACACAAAATAAAAAATAACGGATTTTAATTTTTAAAGTATCTAAAAGTTGTTTTCTAAAAATGAAATTTATCAATTATGTACTAATATAAAATTAAAAAAATGTTTATTTGTTTACTTTGTTTCTAAAGATATTGAAGTTTAACGTATCTGACTCATTCAGTAAATTTGGTTATACAACTTATCCGAACCTTGAAAAATTCGAGAATAAACACAAAAATTACCTGCATTTTCCATTTCATTAGTTAAATAAAATTGTGTTATAATTAAAATTAAAAAATAAATATTCATTTTTCTTAATTACTAAGAAAAAATTAAAAACAAATTTATTTTAGAAATGAAGGGAGGGAAAGGAGAGGGGGGGGGGTAGCAATAAAGGGAGGGAGTGGGGAGGGTAGTAAATATGAATTAAAAGAAAAATTAATTACGAAATAAAAATCGTCAATAATAAAAATAAATTTAAAATCAAAGAAAGGGCATAAAAATCTATAAAATTAATTTATTGAGAAAGTCTTGTCTAACAAAGACGGAAAGGGCAAAATTTCAAAAGAAAAAATTCTAAGTAATTGTCAAACAAACAACCAAAAAAACAAACAAAAGTTTCAAATTAAAAATTTATTTTTAATTAATCTAAAGTCCGTTAAGAAATTATAAGAGCAAGCAATTTTTTGATGTTTCTCATACTTCCTACCTATGTATGTCAAATTGAATCGAAAATTTTTCTAAAATTAAATATTCGAAAAATATTAGGATTTTGAGAGTTTAAGAGAGTTTTGGTGAAATTTAAATTTTTTATGAATTTTTTTTCAAAAATGGGGTATTAAGAAATTATAAGAGCAAGATTACAATCCTTATTTTATATGCTATAATTGTTTGAAAAATTCTGAAAAAATTCCTGTTAGTTTCAATATTAATTGAAAAAAACTATTGGCTACTGCATAAACATATTGCCGTTACTGTATTTTAGATTTTTAAAAAATTTTTTAAATTAAATTAGTAATTATAATTTTTTAATCGACTATTTTTAAATAGCAATAAGGCAAAAATTAGATAGAGGAGGAGAGTGCATTTTCCTATAAGCACGTCTTAACATGTTTTTTTTTTTGAATTTCATATTAAATTTCGAAAATTTCATATTAAATTTCGAAATAAGTTTTAGTGTTTTTGCCAAAACAAAATAAACAACTTAATTATTGGTCATCGGATATAATTGGGTAATTCTTCGGTTTAGACCCCCCCACCATTTTCCCGAATCCCTGACCATTTTGAGCTTTCTTGCTTTATCAATAATTTAGCACATATTGTTCGAAAGAGCTCTTCGAACTGGTTAGAATAATACCAATGCGTAGATTTGTTAATACTTAACAAAATTAAGAAGCTGGATCTTCTCTGTGAAAGCTTTTTGTCCCTCTGCAAAGGATTAAAACAAGTGATCATAACTTTGTTCGGATTTCGTTCATTTTAGTTTCATTCGACTCAGTTCAAAAAGCTCTTTCGAATGATATATAATAATCCTTAACAATATAACAGATACCACAAAGGGATTCAGGAAATCTGGAAAACGGGGGGGGGGTCTAAAACGAAGAATTACCAATAATTGTTTGGATGTAAATACCTGTGTATTAGTGGAAAAATAATGAAAAAATTTTTGTAATTCAGTTTAATTCAAAATATGATAAAATATGACTAAATAAATACATATATATATATATGTATATTATGTAATTTTTATATAAAGGGGGTGCAGGTAGCATGTTAGTAGTACTGAATTTAGGATGGATTTTTGTGTTAAATAATTGATATAAAAATGATAATTTTTTACTTAGAGGAGAGAAAATATATTCTTACAATTAGTCTTAAATATTTTAAATAAAATTAAATTAAAGTTAGTATATATAAATATAATCATTTGTCAGAATTTTTTGTGGCGTTGGAATTCTCCTAGTTTGTAAAAAATATGTTCAATGTCATTAGGATAACTTTCAATAATCTCATAATCCCCATCATCAATTTTCACATACAAGCTGTACTTTTCATGTTCATTTATTCCATTAACTACAGTTGCTTGAACAAATTTTTGGTCGTCCAATTTTACACTAACTACTTCCCCAACTTGAAAGAATTTTCGAATATCTACAGGATGTACTTTTAGAGGTCTTGATTGTCCATCTACCTCCACTAAATAATTATTTTCTGTTTTCCTTCCAATAATTTCCTTTCCCTCAACAATTCCCCTAACCACCCCTTTTACCCACAATCTTTCATAATTCCAAACTTCAACCTTTTCACCAATTCTAAATGAAGCAATTTTAATTTTACTTAACTCATCTCTATGTCTAAGAACATTTAAACCATAATTTGGATTTCTCTTTATTGTCAATTCAAAATCTTTAAATTCAACACCGATTATTTCTGCTAATTCCAATGCTTCATAGTATTTTGTTTTTATTGCACTAACAAATTCACCAATTTGAAAAGTCTTTTGAATATTTTTTGAATTTAATTTATTTTGTGTTTGTTTATTTTTACTTGTAATTTCAACAATATAATCTCCATTTTCCAAAACTTTGATTACTTTTCCCATTTGCCATATATAGTGTCCAAGTTTTTTAGAATGCATCCCCGCAAGTACTATTTCATCAACGACGTACTCTTGTCTAAATTAAAATACAAAAGTATGATCTATAAAAGATATTCAAATGTCCAAGCAATCTTTTCATCCTATAACCTCGCCGGCATTAAAAATTCTTCCAAAAAGGAGCGAAAATCGTTTCTCCCCATAACTGGGGTTGTTGACTCTTAGAAAAGCTTAAGATATCCAGGCTGAACAAACGAAAATCCTCGGTTCTTAAGTTTATTTCGTGCCACAACCGACAACCCTCTCCTAGCTTTTTTAATCAGATAAGATTTACACACTCATTAGGAAGAGCAGTTATCTCCTCATTTCGAGCAGGTATCTCCTCACTTCGATTTACAGACCATAAACCATTATCCAAGACATAGAGCGGCGAACCTTTTAATTTTTGTTTTCCTTTTGAACTTGATCCTTCCTCTATTTGCCCTTAAAATATAAATCTTTTGCTAAAAACTTTAAGGAATTTGTCTGGAAAATTTTCACTATATTTACTAGGATTCACTATATTTACAAAAACTTTCCTTAAAGAAAAATAAAAAATTTGTAATAGAAAAACAAACAATTTCTTTGATGTTCCATTCCATTAGTCAACTCAAACATTTTTATTTCAAAAAATAAAAATAAATAAAATAATAGAAATATTCTCATTTTTTAAATGATTTATTTTAAATATATGTAGGTAATTTACTTTAACTAAATTAAATAAAAAAATACCTAGATTAAATTATTCTACTTACAGTGACGGCAAAATATATTTATGCAGGATACCTTGAACCGAGAAACCCTAAAATTATGTTTTAGCATAGTCCCCGAGCATTTTAAGAATCGGGTCTTAGTCCATATTTTGGAGCTTTCGTGAATATGTATTTGAATATTTTGGCATTTTTCTGGCAAATTTGGCATATTTTGTTTATAGTTCTGTCATCTTCTGTAAAGTTTTGCCAAAAATTGGTCAAAATTTTCAAAATTCTTGGCAAAAAAAAACTTTTACTAAAATTTATTAAATTTAAGTCCATAAATTCCTTTAATAGTGCCTTAAATTGCAATTTTAACAACATAAAAATATTGCCGTTACTGTATTTTAAATCATTTTATAAAATTTTTTTTAAATTAAATTATTAATTTAAATCTTTGATTAGGTTTTTAATAGACTATTTTTAAATAGCAATGGGGTAAAAATTAGAGAGGAGAAGAGGGGGGAAATTTCTCTATAATTCTCACTCAATAAATCGACAATCAACGTCTTAATACGTGTATATTAAATTTCAAAATAAGTTTTAGTGTTTTTGCCCAAACAAAATGAAGAAATTAATTATTGAATAATTGTTTGGATGTTCGTGCCTGTGTACAAGTACGAGTAAACAAATAAATTTAAAATATCGGAGACAAAATTTCAATTTAAAACACGATTCGTCTCGGTGAGTTGAGTCGAACGGTAACACTCTCTAGTTGCGGAAATGCCTGTCGAACGAGATATAAGTACCCAAAAATTGAAAACCATAGAGGAGAGTAAACACATTTTTGGGGTCAAAACTTGAATTTGCATTCGAAAGAACTTGTCGAGCTAAGTGAAGGACACCAAAATCAACGAAATCTAAGATTTTTGAACAAGTTATGATCGTTTGTTTTAGACCAATACATATGGTTTTTGTGGAGGTTTTTGCTGCTGCGGAAGAAGTCAGGCATGTCCAACACAGCGATAATTGGAAAATTCTCCCAAAATACCTCTCCTAAATAAATATTTTGGTGAAAATGTGAAGGAATGGACAGTATGTATTTATTCGCTCTAGCTTTTTAGTGTTTAACCGACCGAATATTTTAATTAACGGGAGTTTCATTGCAGCAATCTTATCGCAATAAATAAATAAATTTTTTTAATTTTTATCACTCTCGATTGGTGTAATTTCTTCCCAAAAGTTTTAATCTTATACGATTATAGTAAAATTGCAACAAACAAATAAAAAGAAATTTTCACGGTAATATTGAACCGGACAGGCCCCCTTTTTTCCTATCCAATTTTCCCCTATATTTGTGCAAAATGGTCAGACTTTCTTCCATCCAAAATGTCTTTCTAATTTTTACCTACAATCAAACAAAAAGGATTATTTTTGATATTTTTTTACTGATTTTTGATGTAAGAAAGGCAATTTGGATGGAAGGAAAAAATCTGACCATATTGCAAAAATATGGGTAAAAATTGGATAAGAAAAAAGGGGGTCTGTCCGGTTAAATATTACCGATTTCACTGAATTTTTTATTTTTTTTATTGATTTTAAATTTCTTTCTCCAAATTTTCAGAAAAAAACAATGAGATTTCCATTAATTTGTCGACGTTTTGCTTCAACTTATGGGTTTTTTAAATTAATTTTTCTTTAATTTTTTTATTTTTAAAGAGGCCTTACTTCTGAACAATTTATGAAAAATCCTTTAAATGAGCCTGTTTTAAATTATCTTAAGGGAAGTGAAGAACGAAAAGCGTTGGAAGCTGAATTGGACATTTTGTCCCAAAATGTTGTCCAAGTACCTTTGGTAATTGGAGGGAACAAATTATTTAGTAAGGAGAATAGCCGTAAACAAATTATGGTTTTTTGAATTTTTTGACTAAGAAATTTTTTGTTTTAGCCTTTTAATCATAGAAATACAATCGCTAATTATAATTATGCTACTGCTGAGGATATTGAAGAAGCAATTAAGGTTGGAATGGGAGCACGTGAAGCTTGGGAACGAAAATCTTTAAAGTTTGATTTTTTAATTTTGTGTTTAAATGTTTGGGGAGGTGGCGGGAGTGGGGTTATGTTGGCCCTTTTTCGTATTTTAACTTTTCTCTTCATGTTTTATATTTTAATTAGAGGGGCTGGACCAAGGCCTGGGTTTTTCTTGTACCCAGATTACAGGCCTAGGCATTTTTTGACCTTCCTGGGTTTTTCATGGATTGCAGGCCCAGGACATAAATCAAACCTGGAACCCAGGAACAGGCCCAGGCTTTTCAAAATTTCCGTCTTTAATTTTAATAAATTTACTAAATCTTATTCCTCGCTATCTTTTCTTAAAATTTTACAAAACTTAGGGAACGCGCTGACATTTTCTTACACGCAGCTGATTTATGTGCTGGCAAATATCGAATGCGTTTGAATGCTGCAACTATGCTGGGACAAGCAAAGAATATACAACAAGCAGAAATTGGTTAATTTTAATTTTTGGATATCTTCTGAATTTTTTTTAGTAATCACTTCAAATTCCTCTTTTATGTCAAATTCACTTTTCCGACCCCGACTCCTTTGTACCCAAAAAAATTTTTTAGAATTAAAAATATTTTCTTTTCTCTTTTTTAGATTCTGCCTGTGAACTCGTTGATTTTCTTCGTTTCAATGCTTACTTTGCTTTTGAAGTAGCTAGTTATCAACCAATTTCTACTAAAATTTATTTTGATAGTTTAATCTATAGAGGATTGGAGGTTTGTTTTTTCTAAAAAATTTGATAGAAAGTATTTTTAAGGGTTTTGTTGCTGCAATTGCTCCATTCAATTTTACGGCAATTGGAGGGAACTTGGCAACAGCTCCGGCTTTAATGGTTTTCATTTATTTTAATTTTCATTTTTGTTTTATTTTTCTTGGGGTCATTTTAGTTCATCTGTAGATTTATTCAGCTAACATAAGCAGAATTTACATTTGGTGACCTTACAAAGGAAAAATTTTTTGTCCTTTTTCCGGGACACGCCCAAAATGGCGCGCGACCATAGCGGCGCAAAGCCATAACTTGCTTGAGATTGCTTAGTCTTACCAGATATGGTATCAAAAGATTCCTCTCATTGAGCAAGGGAGATTGGTACCAGAATTGACAATAGCCAAACAATTTCCCTCAAGTTATGGCTTTGCGCCGTTTGGACGCGCGCCCTTTTGGGCTGTACCACCTTTCTCCTTGTCAGATAAGACAAAAGCTTTATTCTTTAGGACTTTACCCTCTCTTTTTTCTATATTTTAAAATATTAAAAAATTGTTTTTCAGGGAAATGTTGTCCTATGGAAACCTTCCGACACAGGTTTTCGATTCTTGTAATTTAAAAATTTTATTTTTCTTCTAGCTGTTCTTTCCAATTTTATTGCTTTTGAAGCCCTTTTAGAAGCAGGAATCCCTCCTGGCGTAATTTCATTTTTACCTTCTGATGGCCCAACTTTTGGTAATACAATTTGTTCAAACCGTCATTTGGCCGGAATTAATTTTACTGGTTCAATGCCCACTTTCTTGTATTTGTATAATTCTGTTGCTAAAAATATGGGGAAATATGTAACATTTCCTCGTTTGGTTGGAGGTTTGTTTGTTTTTCGAAAATTGGAATTTTTTGACAAAAGCCAAAATATCTCTCCGAGAAACATCTTTTGGATTATGGGTTAACTTAATCACTTTCCCTTCCGTTACCGCGGCTCTTATGGTCGAAACCTAAAGTTATTTTGATATTTAGAGTTCGGGACTGATAGTTTTACATAGTTAATTTAAAATTGGCCCCTTTGCTCGACCAATTTTATTGGCCCCTTTGCTCGTTTTACATAGTTAATTTAAAATTGGCCCCTATACTCGACTCCTTTAATCCAATCCTAGAATAAGGTATATTAAAATATAAAAATTATTTTTAATTTAAAATTGCTCTTTCTGAACTATTTTCTAAAATAAGACTTTTATTCCTCCACCGATGGGCCACAAATATATTCCTCCACTTACATTCCAAGGGAGGAATATTTTTTGGCTCTCTAGTCTGTAAATATTTTTTGTCGGCAATTTTTTCTTTTAACAATAAAATTTTTTAAAAATATTTCTTTTTATTTCTTAGAATGTGGAGGTAAAAATTTTCATTTTGTTCATCCTTCAGCAAATATTAATATTGTTGTTCCTTGTACTCTTCGGGCTGCTTATGAATATCAGGGGCAAAAATGTAGTGCTTGGTTGGTATTTTTAAATTTTTTAAAAATATTTTCTTTAAATTTCTAAAGTTCTCGCTTTTTCGTTCCTCAAAGTTTATGGCCAAAAATAAAAGAAGGATTAATTAATTTGGCTAGTCAAGTAAAAATGGATGATGTAAGTGGAGTTTTTTTGGGTTTTTAAATTAAAAAAATAAAATTTAAAGGTTCGGGATGGCTCAGTTTTTATGTCGGCAGTAATTGATGATAAAGCTTTTAAACGGATAAAATCTTATATTGATTTTGCGAAAAGTGGGAATGATGGAATGGAAATTATTTTTGGAGGAAAATGTGACGATTCTAAAGGATATTTTGTTCAGCCAACAATTATTGAAGTTAAAAATGCTAATTCTAAATTACTTACTGAGGTTTCTTCTTAAATTTATGTTTTCTAATTATTTGGGGTATTTTACTTGGTAGGGGCAAGGGAATATCCCAATGGAGGGGGAGGGCATAGTTATGCACTGGTTAGTATTTTTCATTTAAATCAATTAAAATAAATTGGTTAATTCTGGTAAAATGGGGGATTTTTCTAACGTTAAAATTTTTTTGCAAATTTATTTTCCACAGACAGACGAAAAAACCAAAAATCCAAAAATTCTCCGTGAAAAATAGATTTTATCTAAGAGAAATGCCTAAAATTTCAATTTTTTTTTCTAAATTAAATTTAAAAAATATTTTTAAGGAAATTTTTGGTCCAGTTTTGGCCGTGTATGTTTACCCTGATGGTGAAGAACTTAAATATTTAAAATCTTTGAAAAATTCGACTCCATATGGATTGACTGGAGCTGTTTTTGGAGAGGATAAGTAATCAGAGAGTTAATTTAAATTTAAAAAAATTTAAAATTTTTTAGACAATTTCTTGAAACTGCTAAAGATGTTCTTCGAGATGCTGTCGGTTAGTTTAAAAATTTTTTGAAATTTTTTTAAATTTTTTATTTTGAGGTAATCTTTATTTGAACGATAAATGTACTGGTGCAGTTGTTGGCCAACAACCGTTTGGAGGGGCTAGACAATCTGGTAATTGATTTTTGGGGAAATTTTTTTAATCAAAAATAATTAAGGAACAAACGACAAAGCTGGCGGTTTGCATTATTTACTTCGTTGGACATCTCCACAAACAATTAAAGAGACTACTTCGCCTCAAACTGAATGGCGTTATCCAAATATGGATTGAAAAAAAATAAATTTAGGAAATGGAAAAGGCAATAAAAAAAAGTTTTTTTAAAAAAATAATTTTGGCTTTAAGAAAGTCTGTTAAGTAAGAGATATTTATTTTTGAAAATATAATTTCTGGTGCTTTTTCTGTCATTTTTGATTAATTTTTAGGTTATACTTTAATTCTATTTATTTTAAAAGAAATATTTTTGTGGTTCAATTCGTTGCTGGACTTTTCGTCATATTTCCCATTCCTCCATAAGTTTCTTTCTCATCTACTTTCATATCCCTTTCTTCTTCCCCAACAATTCGAATTTACACAAACATTGTTCCCTTCACACTACTCCTTGGGCGAAGGGAACATTAACTTCCTTTCGACTTAAAACGAATTGAACCATAATTTTTTTAGTCATTCCTTTTATTTAGTTATGTACTTTTAAAAAGTCTCAAAACTTTCTTTTTTCCTTAATTAGCCCCAATGTGCAATTTGTACGTTTTGGTTTGCTTTAATATAAGATGATAATAAATTTTTGAATAAATTTTTGATTGGATTTATTTTTTATTTTAATTTTTTGTTTTTTTTTTTCAAAAATTTTATTTTTAATTTTTTTCTTCTCATTTTTATTTATTTTAGGTTTCTGACAAACTTTATAAATTTAATCTATATTTATAATGATGGAAGAATGGACACCTACTGCAATGTCTTATGAGGGTTTTTAATAATAAAATTTTTTTTAATTTTTATTTTTAAAGAAGCAAGTAGTACACTCAAAAAATGGCGAGAAGAACACTCAAGACGTTCAGAAGATGTTGTGGAAATATGGGAATTTGTTTTGAGTCGATATTGTGCTGCTTTGGGTGATGAACTTTGGGTTGTTTTGGAACAGGTTTAAAATATTTTGTTAAAGTTTTAGTGGCTGTGGGAATTTAAAAAAGTTTAGCTTATTTGAATAAAATACCCGTTGACTGCTAGAAAATTTTGATCGTTTTTGGTCCAAAATAACTCAGGGTAACGATACTGCCAAAACTGAACCAAAAATTTTATAATTGGGAACGCAATCTAGCTGGAAGGTAGATTCATTCTATCGGAAAATTCGTTCTATCGGTCTTTTATTAAATGGCAAAAATCGTTGATATCTGAATCGAATCAGACTTTATTAATTTTTACCTTCGAAATTTTTTTTGTATAATATTACTGATATTTTGGTCTTTAAATGAAAACCCAGGGAATGTAGAACTTGGCAAACTGTTAGGATTCTATAAAATGATTGACGGCCATTTTAAGTATGGGAAAAATTAATTTTATTTTTAATTATTTTTTTTTATTTAAAATACCTATTTAAAGGTAGCAATTGCAGCTTTAGACCAAGCCCGTCACGATTTGGCAATTGATTGTATTCAACAATTACACCAACAATTCCCCAAAAGTATGAGAGTTACAAAACTTCAAGCAATGCGTTTAGAAGCTATTGGGAATTATGAAGATGCCGATAAACTTTATGAAAAGCTTATTGAAGCTGATGAAACTAATCAAGTTTGAAATTAAAAAAAATTTTTTTTAATTCTAAAAATTTTTAAGGTATTTCGAAAACGTCGAATTGCCATTTTGATAGCTAAAGGGGAAAGGCAGGGAGCAATACGCGAATTAAATAAATATTTGGAAAGCTTTGGAACGGATACAGAAGGGTGGCTTCAACTTTCTGAACTTTTTCTTCAAGAAGGGGATTATACTAGAGCGGCATTTTGTTTTGAGGAATTAATTCTTTCAAATGTTTGTTTTTTAATTTTTTATTATTTTTCTAGGGTTGTTCACGACATGTTTTAAAACCTTAAATTTTGAGATTTTTTGCCAAAAATTAAAGCGTTTTTATGAAATTAAAAAAAACAAAAAGCTTTTGAAAATGAGTGATTTTATTAAAAATTCCCCCAAAATAAAAACGGTATTTATCTAAAACTCACAACCGAGAACTGGGGGTACTGGTTAATAACCGGTAGTGAACAACACTAATTTTTCCTTGTATTTTTGAGGGAAAGGATGGAAAGACGGGTTGGGGTCATAAGGGCGCGGGGCCATTAGGGCGCCAGCACTAGAAACTGACACTTGGGTGAGACCCAAATTCATGAAAATTTTCTCAAATTTCTTTAACATCATTGACTCTCTCCTCCAGAAATTTCAGAATTTTTCATCGAATATTTCTTAAGTTATAGTCGATAAACCGCGAAAAATTAGGGTTTTTTCGGAAAATCAACATTTTTTGGCCACAATTTCCGAAATTCTTGCTCATAAATTCTGAAATTTTTGGAGAACGTAGATAAAGGCATGAGAGTTATTATTGCAAAATTTTATCTTTTTTGATAAGCAACTCAATGTTTTATAAGCTCGCGCCCTAATGGCCCAGTCCCTGCAAAGACAGCTTCGAGTCTTGAAAATTTTAATTAAAATTTTAATTATTTTTTAAGCCTCACAATTCTTGTTATTTACAAAAAATGGCAGAAATACGTTATACATTAGGAGGGCAAGAAAATGTTGAATTGGCAAAAAGTTATTTTGAAAAATCGGCTTCAATATCTTCTAGTGCTGCTTCTCTTTATGGATTAATTTTGGTACTAATTTATTTTATTTTTTAAAAATCAGAATCCTCGATTTATTTTAAAATTTAAATTCTTTTATCCTTCCTTTAGTGTTACAATCAACTTGCCCAAAAAGCTTCTGGACAGCGTAAACACGAAATTGTTTTGGCTGGCCAAAATGTTTGTGATCGTTTACTTTTATTATACGACAATGAAGAAACTGATTCATCTTCAAATGAGCTTATTGAACGGCAACCAAATTTTGATAAACAAATTGGGGTTATTAAATTTTTAAAAAGTTGTTTTAAAGAATGAAGAGAGATCCTTTTATAAATTAATAAAATTATTTTTTTAGGAAATGTAAAAAATTCTTTTGATGTTTTTTTTTGAATTTCCGTCTAATACTATTTGATATAAACTAAATTAGTGAGTGGACAGTTTGTGTTTGAAAGTTTTAGGCCAGTGAAAGTTTTGAAGCTAGTGGGGGAGTAAAATTCTGGGGTGAAAATTCGAATAATAAAATGATAGCTTATTCGGAAGTGCACACTAAACCTATTCTTATCTCGCTGTGTTGGACATTCCTGACTTCCTCCGTAGCAGCAAAAAACTGAACGGAGACCATTAGGTAAGGGGCTAAAACAAAAGACCATAACTAATCCAAAATTGTTAGATTCTGTTGATTTTGGTGTCCTTCACTTAGCTCGACGAGGTCTTTCAAATTCGTATTCAAGTTTTGACCCCAAAAATGAGCTAATCCACCCTATAGGTTTTCAATTTTTGGAAACCTATACCTCGATCGACAGGCATTTCCGCAACTAGAGAGTGTTACCGTTCAATTCAGCTCGCCGAGAGGAATCGAACAGTATATTTTTAAATCGAATTTTGCCTCCGATATTTTAAATTTGTTTGCTTTACTCGTACTTTGTACACAGTATAAACATCCAAACAATTATTCCGATGAACAATAATTAAGTTGTTCATTTTGTTTGGGCAAAAACACTAATTCTTATTTTGAAATTTAATATACACGTATTAAGACGTGTTGATTGTCGATTTATTGAGAAAAGCTTATAGCGAAATTCACTCTCCTCCTCTAATTTTTGCCTTATTGCTATTTAAAAATAGTCGATTAAAAATTTAATTAAAAATTTATGTAATTAAAAATCTAAAATACAGTAACGGCAATATGTTTATGCAGTAGAGTCGGGGTGGCCCCTTCCAAAACACTCAAAAATAGGGCGAAATCGGCCAAAAATAGGACAAAATTAGGGTATAGTTTTAAAAGCAAACATAATTAAAATTTCGGTACTTATCGGTTATCTCCCCACACATTATTTCTCTTTTATTTCTCCCTAAAAGCTTAAACTGGAGGCCAAACACTGAAATCCTCCTTTTATTTTGATTTACCGTATTTCCTCTAAAATAACCCCTCCCTCTAAAATACCCCCCCCCCCATAAATATCTTAATTGTTTTTGATTTGTGTTTTTCAAGTAATGGCATAGCTGAGTCCATAAATTTCATTAAAATTAAAAAGGATTAAGAGGGATATAGGGAAATTTGGAGTGATATAAGGGGATTCTGATGGATTAAGGAGATAGTGGAGGATTAATATGGATATCTGAGGATTTAAAGAGACCACTTTATTTCAATTAAATACGCGACATTTTATTCATTTAATTGCCCCTCTAGAGGTCGATCGAAAAAAATAACCCCCCGGGGGTTATTTTAGAGGAAATACGGTAATTTAGTTACTACACTCTGTCAAAAAAGTATTAGCACCCTCCAACTTTTTGTAAAAATACATAATCCCTAAGCAATATTCCAAATTAATTCATTTTAAAAAATGAGAATATTTCTATTATTTTATTTATTTTTATTTTTTGAAATAAAAATATATGAATTGACTAATGGAATGGAACATCAAAGAAATTGTTTGTTTTTTTGAAATTTTTTTATTTTTCATAAGTTTTTAGCAAACAATTTATATCGTATTTATTCTAATATAAAGACAGTCTCTATTATAACGACAGTCTCTCGCTCTTTTTCCTTTGAACATTTGATAATCATGTCCTATTTGTTTAAAGTCAATGGACAGAAAAGGAAGCCATATAAAAAAATTTCTTAAAGTTTCTAGCAAACAATTTATATTTTAAGGGCAAATAGAGGAAGGATCAAGTTCAAAAGGAAAACAAAAATTAAAAGGTTCGCCGCTCTATGTCTTGGATAATGGAATATGGTCTGTAAATCGAAGTGAGGAGATACCTGCTCTTCCTAATGAGGCTATGTCTGCTCGAAATGAGGAGATGCCTGCTCTTTCTGATGAGTATGTAAATCTTATCGGATTAAAAAAGGCTAGGACCGAGGATTTTCGTTTGTTCAGCCTGGATATCTTCAGCTTTTCTAAGAGTCAACAACCCCAGTTATGGGGATTTATTTATATAAAGTATTATAGAATAGAGAATGAGGGGAAACGATTTTCGCTCCTTTTTGGAAGAATTTTTAATTCAAATGAGATTATAGGATGAAAAGATTGCTTGGACATTTGAATAATTTTTTATAAATCATATTTTTGCTTTGTTATTTAGACAGGAGTACGTTGCTGGAGAAATAGTACTTGCGTGGTTGTATGTTCCCACAAAAGGATATTATAGATGGCATATTGGAAAAGTAATAGAAGTTTTGGAAAATGGAAATTATATTGTTGAAATTGAAAGTATACATAAAAAAACACAAAATAAATTAAATTCAGAAAATATTCAAAAGACTTTTCAAATTGGCGAATTTGTTAGTGCAATAAAAACAAATAAAAATGAAGAATTGGAATTAGCAGAAATAATCGGTGTTGAATTTAAAGATTTTGAATTGACAATAAAGAGAAATCCAAATTATGGTTTAAATGTTCTTAGACATAGAGATGAGTTAATTAGAATTAAAATTGCTTCATTTAGAATTGGTGAAAAGGTTGAAGTTTGGAATTATGAAAAGTTGTGGGTAAAAGGGGTGGTTAGGGGAATTGTTGAGGGAAAGGAAATTATTGGAAGGAAGACAGAAAATAATTATTTAGTGGAGGTAGATGGACAATCAAGACCTCTAAAAGTACATCCTGTAGATATTCGAAAATTCTTTCAAGTTGGGGAAGTAGTTAGTGTAAAATTGGACGACCAAAAATTTGTTCAAGCAACTGTAGTTAATGGAATAAATAAACACGAAAAGTACAGCATGTCTGTGATGATTGATGAGTTGAATTATATTGATATTGAAAATTATCCTGATGAAATTGAACATATTTTTTAAAAAACCCTTAGTTAAACAAAAACACAACCTAGAAGAATTCCAACGCCAAAAGTAGAAGTCACAAAAAAATTCTGGCAAATGAAAGTTATACATATTTAAATATAGATTTTCATTTAATTTTATTTAAAATATTTAAAACTAAAAATATACCTATATTCTCTCCTCCAATTTAAACACAAAAATTCATACTAAATTCATAATTTTTAACGTACTACCTGCACCCCTTTATATGTAACAACTATATTTATTATGTCATATTTTATCATATTTTAAATTAACGTATATGCTGAATAATTACTCTGGGTAATTATTGTTTCAATCTCTCGTTGGAGGAAGTAATTATTCGAGAGGAGGTGCTAAATTTGGTGTATATCTCAATAAATCGAGGAGGAAATCGAGTTAGTTTTTGATATTGATTAATAAACTGTTTCAATAATTAAAATTGACAATAATTTTTCAATATACCGTATTTCCTCTAAAATAGGTCCTCCTCCAAAATAAGCCCCCCCCCTCGAAAATAAGCCCCCTCATTTAAATATCTAATTATGTTTGGTATTATGTTTTTATATGCATGTCATTGTGTTTCTATGTTATTTTTATTAGAGTGTGGCCTCACAATCCCTCTATATCTCCGTTAATCCCAAGAATTCATTCTTAATTACTTGTAATCCAACCATTTTTTTTAAAAATTGTACAAAATGCTCCCTCTAAATGTTTCAATATTACCTTAATCCTCCGATATCCCCCTTGATACCTTAAAATCCACTTATCTCCCTCGATTTCACTCCATATCCAGCGATATCCACTTGACTCCTCGATGTCACATACATATCCCCTGATATTCACTTTAATGCTTTGAACTCCCCATATAGGTATTAGGGGAGTTATCCTTTTTAATTATTAAAAAAATAATTAAAAAAGAGTTAATCCTTTTTAAAAAGTTATCCTTTTTCTTAATCATTTTTAATCGTAATAGACTATAGAGACTCAATGGGATATATACAAGGGAGAATAATCTAAGATATTTTTTACTTATCTCCAACTTAAACGCATATCTAGGATGAGAGATCTATTGATTGAGTACTTGATGAGTTTTTGGACAAGGATTTTTCGAGAAGAGACTTAGTATGGGATCAATTCTATTGAATTTTAGAAAAATTGTTTCTTAATGTTTGTTAATAAATTTTAGTCTTTGAAAAATTTAGACATCGAAAAAAATAGGCCCCCTCCAAAATAAGCCCCCCCCCCTAAAATAAGCCCCCTCTAGAGGTTGATCGAAAAAATAAGCCCCGGGGGAAAGTGCCCCGGGGAAATGCCCCGGGGCTTATTTTAGAGGAAATACGGTATTTAAAACTCTTAATAATTTGTAAGATGCTATCCCATCATTTGCAATAGATAAAGTTAAATATAAAAAATTATAAAAACAATTTCCTTCAATTTATCGAAATTTAAATAAAAAATTTAATAATAAATATCAGAAAATAAAGCTAATAAACTACTTTTAAAATAAAAAATCAGAAAGTTTATAAAGTTTGGAAAATTTTAAATAAATAATGGGGGAATTGTTAAAAACTACATTTAGTGTTTCCTACCAAGACCGCTAAATCGGCCATATTGAACACTTCAAATGCCAGTAATATACTGGATGTTTTAATATATAGAGGGGGGAATTGTTTAATTTGGAAGGGGAAGTTAGTTATAAAATGAAGAAATTCAAAAACAAAAATAAATTTAAATTAAAGATAAAAGCTCAATAATGTCTAGGCACTAGTGCCACTGAGCCATATTTTCTGTTAACTGCCCGACCTTTCTTTCCATTTTCTTCTTCAGCTCTTTTTTCCTTTTAAAGGTCATAGTTACAGGCAGTAAAGAATTCCTTCTTAACGCCACAAAATTAAATTTTCGAAATTCGAAAGAAAACCCATTGGAAATCGTAATTTAGAAACATCTATGATCGGGCTTTAACTCCGAAAATAAAGAAATTAAAGGCTCAGTTCTACCTTTAATTTAAATTTTTTGACAGATTTTAAATGGTCTTTATATGAAATATCAAACGAAAAGCTTTAAATTATCATCAGCTGAATTCCCAACTTTCAAATTCTCAACGTGAATATTTCAGTCATCAAATTCTCCTTCTTCTATATCCATATCTTCTTCACCATGATACTCCGAACCTCCTTGGATTCCCTTATCTCCTTCAATATGCCCCATGCTGTAGTCTCCATGTCCAGTATATTGTCCGTGTCCATGTCCAGTATATTGTTGGTGTCCTGTATAATCCCCAAAACCTTGTTGATATCCATAAATATGTTGATGTCCATAGCCTGTCAGATATCCATAGTTTTGCTGCTGATGTCCAGTGAAATAATTTCCTTGAATTCTTGGTTGATTGTATCCCAAAGCGCTTCCCTGTCCATAATCATGTCCAAATCCCCAATTCGAAGTATCTCCGTATTCACTGCACATTTCCTTGATCTTAGAATTATCAAAATTAGCTAGCAAATATTATTTTAGTTTATTATTTAAAGAATTAAATAATTTTTTAAAACTTTATGGATAATCATTTGATGTATTTCATCAAGGCTTCCCGTATTTTTACGGTTGATTATGTTACTGCAAAAGCCAGTAAAGAGGTATTCTTGTTTTTCTGTATCATCCAACAAAATGTTTAAAGTAATTCTGCTAATTTTTTGCGCCAAACTACTCTCTTTTTTATTCAGATTATGGTAGAACGAAATAAAATCTTTAGAATTATCCAATTCTTTTTTAATTAAATTGCAGTTATTTTTGTCCAAATTTTCTTTGGATACTTTAAAAATATTTTTAAAAATGTTTATTTGATAATCCCACTCATGAACGTTTGCCTGAGGGATCCCAGTAAATATGAGAACAGGATCATAATACATTGATTAATACCGCGGATCCCATCCTATACGAAATCAAGTTACGGGATCCCAGGACTGCCATTTTGCAGCATTTTAAAATAAAACTACCAAAATTTTTATAAAGTAAAGGAAAAAATTCTTCCACTTGAACTTCCGAATCTAAAGAAATATTTGTTGGATATTCATTGCTCTCATCTTGAAGTAAAGGAAGTAAATAATTGTTTCCTAAATTTTAATTTATTTATAGACAAATGAAAAAAAAGTATAAAATTTAGAAGATAAGAGAATGTGAACAGAAAGTCTCATAAATTAGGGTGCGGCAAGACACGCAAATGTTGGTAATGGTGCAGAATTGGGTGCAGAATAAAAAAAATAAAATTCTGTAATGGTGCGGAATAAACCATTACCCAAATGTTTATTTTCCATGCGTATATGGCATCAGCTGAAGCGCTCAAAATAATTTTTTTACGTCGTTATGAATATTGGGGACCCAGTTCCTATATCATATTTTTGTATTTTTGGCGTTCTAGTTTTCAGAACCACAGGCGAAAATATTGTAAAAATTATCAAAATTTAACCTTTTTCTCTCAACTTTTTTGCTAATCTTTCAAGATCATTGTAACCGTAAACATAAACCAGAGTTGCAACAATACTCCTAATGTTTGTATTTTTAAAATATTTTAATAAAAATACTTACGGGTATCCGTGTCTTTTATCAAAATAATTAATTAACATAATATTGTAGTAATTTTTATTTTTTGAGTGAAATTTAATAAATAAACGAATTAAATGTTGAATTAATTTAATTAAATTCCAAACAATAAATATATTTCGTTCAAGATTGGTTGGAGTTGGATTTGGAAAATAAGAAGAGAGTAAAAAGAGTTCGTCATTACTTAATTTACACATAGGTATATTAATTAAAATTAATAAAGTTCTGCGGAATTTGAGGGCTAATATTTTGTAGTACATAGTATTATTAGGCAACGAAAATATTGATTTTAATTGCCGAAAAAGTTACAAAATTTTGTTTAATCTCTAAAAGTTTGGAATTTTTTTCCCATGTAAATATTTGGTAAATTATGGTTGAAAAAAAAATTTAGAAAATGGACAGTTTTCTAAAAACCCGAATATCCCTTTTTGGGTGCCCAGGAAATATTTTTCTAAATTATTGGCTTAGTTTCAATTAGAGGTCGGTAAAATCGTATTTGCGGGATCCCGCATGCGGGATTTTTTTTTTGAAATCGTTGCGGGACGGGATCCCGCGGGATAAATCCCGCATCCCGCAAAATCCCGCATTCTGAATTTGCGGGATCCCGCGCGGGATTGCGGGATTTTTTTAAAATTTTTGTAATTATCAAATTCGGTTGTAAAAAGAAAATTTGGGGCTCTACTCCAGTTTATGCGTCCAATCGACTTTTATGCGTCCAATGACAGTTTATGCGTCCAATCAACAAAAATTCGATTTTTCTTGGTGTTGCAAAGTTGGGGTATGGTTACAAAGCATTTCTTTATGTTCGGGACCTAAGCCCACTGGGTCTGGGACCATTCCTTGCCCTATCCCTCGAAATTTCGGAAAGTTATAATTGTTTTTCCGAAATTTTTAAAAATTGGCTATAACTTTCCGAAATTTCGAGGGATAGGGTAAGGAACGGTCCCAGACCCAGTGGGCTTAGGTCCCGAACATAAAGAAATGCTTTGGAACCATACCCCAACTTTGCAACACCAAGAAAAATCGAATTTTTTGTTGATTGGACGCATAAACTGTCATTGGACGCATAAAAGTCGATTGGACGCATAAACTGGAGTAGAGCCAAATTTGGCTGTACTTTAGCGTACCCCCTGCAGAAAAAACGTGTCTACGCAACCTCATTACCTATCTTTGTTAAAATAAAATAATTATTATATGGTTTTGTAACACGGAAACTCCTATGGGCCGAGATATAGGCTCCCAAAAATCGAAAAATCATAGGGGGGACCAAGCACCTTTTGGGGTGAAAAATTCGAATATGCAAATGATAGCTCATTCGAAAGAGCTCGTCGAGCTGAGTTGAATGACACCAAAATCAACGAAATCTGACTTGATTGGACAAAGTTATGACCATTTGTTTTTACACCTTCCACGTTCTCCGCGGAAAAAGTTTTTGCCGCTGCGGAGGAAGCCGGGCATGTCGAGCGGAACGACGGCCGCCGCTTCGCTACGGTCGCCGCGAGCGAAGCGAGCATGACCGCAGCAAAGCACGGCCATCGTGTAGCGAAGACCATGCCCGGCCTACACTCCGTAGCAGCACAAAAACAGTTTTTCCAGCGAAGATTCAGTTGGTCATAACTTTGTTGATAATCATCCAATCGAGCTGATTTTGGTGTCATTCAACTCAGCTCGTCGAGCCCTTTCGAATGAGCTATTATTTGTATATTCGAATTTTTTACCCAAAAATGGGCTTGCTCTCTCTCTCTCTTAAGCCTAAAATTAATAAATAGAAAAGAACATGTTGCCAAAATAGAACATTTTGCCAATATTTTCCAAAATCCCGCAAATTAAAAAATATTTTGCGGGATCCCGCATGCGGGATTTTTTCTAAAATTCTTTGCGGGACGGGATCCCGCGGGATAATCCCGCAAAAATCCCGCATCCCGCAAATTTAAAAAAGTGCGGGATTGCGGGACGGGATCCCGCAAAATCCCGCGCGGGATCCCGTCCCGCACCGACCTCTAGTTTCAATTATCGTAAAGTCAGCTAAAACTTGTATTTTGAGCCGTTTTTAATCAAATAAATATTTATTACCCAAAAGTGTTCAAAGTATTCATAGCTACTTGAGTCAATCTTATATTTGTATTTACTGACGAGTAATCCAGTTGATATGGTAAAAGTCTTCGTTTGACTAAATATGCATAATATTCCCCAAAAGCCTTTCCTTCACTAAATTTCTCTATACCATTCTCAATCTTTTTCCGTTGTAATTGTGGATCTTAAAGATTATTTTAACTTATTTTACTCGCCACCCAAGTATTTCTTCCCACTACAATATAAATATTGAGAAAGGAAGCTATATATGATCCATTTCTAATGGGTAGAAGGAAAGAGAGTGGTCAATAAAACTTACAATCATTAATCAAGTTCACAAATTTTGAATCAAATTTATCGTTATAATATTCAATAATCTTTATTAAAAAATAAAATTTATTTTCAAATATAAATTTAAAAATAAACCTTCTTTAATTTTTCTGTTGTTATTTTAAACGATTCTAATTCAAAAATTCTTGGAGTGTCTGGAATTAAAGTAGAAATTAATTCGTTTCCACGTTTAATAATAATTTTATTTAAGCTCGTTGCTGGCCCATGTAATTCCAATTCTTCAATATTAATGCGACTAAATGTCCGAAGTAAAAGGGACAATTCGATAAGAGAAAAATTATTTTCATCAAAGGAGGCTGCTGGTGTTGAAGAACTTCCACCAACTTTTTCTTTTCCTTTTCGGCTAGCCTGACCACGAGCTTTAATTTAGATTTTAATTTGTTCCTGTATTCGTTTACGAATTTCCGAGAGGAGTAACTTAAAAATACCAGCCCAGGCTTAATACCAGCCAAGGCTCAAGCTTAATCAAATTTTATAAAATATTCTGATTTTTAAAGAATTTTTATCGTTTTCAATTGAACGTCGATTTCTCTCTGGTATAGTCGTAATAATGTTCTATATATCGCTAAACTAAAGATTCTGGTTAGCTTCCAGCAGCTGAAGGAGAAATAGCTATATCCCCAGTTCAGCTTTACTATGTAAAGTTATTTAAATATTTTTTTATAATTAAAAATAAATAATTTCTGTTCAAACTTTATTCCCTATTTTAAAGGTTTTCGTTACTACTATTTTGCTTCAAATTTTCAGGATTTATTCCCAAAAATTCAAACTCTAGTTAATTATGTGTAGGTAAGAATAGAACTATTAGATTGTTTATGCCAGTGTAAATTATACTAAAAATTTGAAAATACAAAAATACAAACAATCTCCTCCTGTAAACATTCCATCAGTCAATTCAAGTTGGAATTCTTTAATGACAAAAATTGAAAGTAAAATTAAAATTAGATTTTTCATTTTTAAATTTTTTAGTTAAATATGTTTAAATGAATAGGAGGATGTGGAGAGGAAAATTAAAAGTGAAGAGAAGCCAGGCTCGTTTGTCTTATATCACTTAGTAATGGATATAAGACAAACGTGGATAATAGATATAAGACAAACGAACTTATATCCCTTAGTAATCTCTTTCTCTATCTCTCTTCTTTACCCCCTAGATTACACTTAATTAAATCAATTTTTAAAATAAAATTTAATAAAAGATAATTTTCATCGATTTTTAAAATTTAAAATTTAATTTTAAATTTTAAAATTAAATTTAAAAAAATTTAAATTGACCTAGCAAAAACCCACTGTGTACTCCGCGGAGTTCATACTTGATTTCAACATGCGCGACTCTACTAATAAAATCAACTGTACAACGACGGAATGGGTCCAACCGCTTTACTATAAAGGGTGTCAAGAAAGTAATGGGGCACAGATTTTATGCCATAACTTTATTCAAATGAAAGATAAAGGGATCTAATAAAACTTATATGATAGAGAATTAAACAAGGAGCAAGAATAATCAAGAATTTTTGAAGTGCCCACCCTTCCCTTGGAAACAAAGTCGAAGGCGCGTTTATTGTTTCAAAAAATAAATATAAAAATAAGAAATTTATATTTTCAAAATCAACAACGTTACAAAAAAACTATAGTTAGTCTCAAGTTTATTTTTAAATTTCCAGAGTCGTAACCAAAAAACTGGTCACCTACCCTAAACAAGAATTTTGAGGTTCGACTGAACATACATATTTTTTTCAAAAAAATTGACATGGCAATCTCAACATTTTTTTTATTTCTTTAAATTGTTAAATATAAAGAAACGAACTTAAGTAGCTACTTTTAAATTTCGAATATTTATTTTGCAAATAAAAAGGCTCAGTAAAAATAAAAAAAGCTACACATTTTTAAACAATTTCCTTCAATTTATCAAAAATAATTTAATAATAAATATCAGAAAATAAAAATTACTTTTAGAATAAGTGACAGAAGTTTATCAAAAAAGAATTTAAAAATAATGGGGGAATAAAAAACTACATTTAGTGTTTCCTACCAAGACCGCTAAATCGGCCTCATTGAACACTTTAAAAGTTGCCAGTAATATACTGGATGTTTTTAAATGAATGGACTTGTTCAGAAAATTTAAATTAGAGAGAAATGCTTAATGAGGTTCACTAGTTAGCAAAATTTCCAAACTATCTAGGGATTTAATTTGGAAAATGAATATCCAACGTACAACGACACTTCGGTTCTATCTCTAATTAAATTTTTGCCAGATCTTTTTAATTAAACTTCACGCCTTCAGTTTACAAATTAGTCTGTGCGCCTGATTCCCCTCCATATGGGCGAAGATTTCCTCTTAGAGTTGAAGGATCCTAAGAAATCACCGGATATCCAAATCCCCTAACTCTAGTTCCTCTTATTTGGTTTGTCTTTAACTACTACAGATGTGTTAAAAGAAAAACTAAAAAGAATCTGGCAATCCTGACATAAATGTATAAATTTTGAATGTTTTAAATGACATTACTATCATTGGTTTCCTCAATAATTTCCATAGTTTCCACCTTAACTATCTTGGAATTTAGAGTACTAATAATCTCCCCCATATCCCTGGCCATAAGAATGCCCTTGTCCACTATGTCCTCCGTGTTGTTTACCAAGTGATCCGCCGTGATAATCTCCCCAGCCTCCTTGTCCTGAATGGCTTTTTTCACCTCCATATTGTTCACCTCCAGATTCTATTATTTTATTACACTCATCACGAATCTTAAATTTTTTAAGTACTCATTGATAAAACTTAAAATTATATAGAAAAAAATTTGATTATAATATACTACTCTCTTAGGTTAAAAAGTTCTATAAAATATTAAATAAAAATACTTGATAGGTAAGATGATTGCGTGGCTGAGGCAGAAAATCACTATACCATTCTTCAACTACTTGAATGTACTTTGAAAACATTCTATTCCTACCACCTTTATATTTTTCCTCTGTCAAAAAAGGATTTATAATATATTGCTCAACTTTAAGTTGAACATTTTTGCCAAAATTTCTAAAGTAAAAATAGAATCGATTGTAGTTGATATCATCTTTATATAGTATTTTTCTTATTATATCTTTACAATTCTCAACAGTTAATACTTCGTTATTTGCTTAAAATAATGAAAAAAATTACTTGCCAAGCTTGCTATCACCCAAAAATAAGAAAAAAAATTTTATTTGTATTTTCGCGAGAAATACAACTTGTGCCCAATTATGGTGCTCCGATTTTATTTAGGTACCTATATCATATTTCGTATATTCTTTTTAGCTTTAACAGCTTATTTTAGTGTACGGTATTTCAGACTAAAAGTCCGTACAACTAAACAAAATTTCTTTGAAAAAAAAATCCCTTCGAATTTCTAGAAAATAGGGTAAATAAATAAGGATCAGTAGATATTTCTTTTACGTAAAAATATAATTTTTTATAATAATCAAGGATGAAAAATTTGGGATAAATTCTCAAATAATTTCAAGAATATCTGGGGGATAAGAACCTTTTATGGGATTGTAATGGAATGATAAAAACTAGAGCCCGGAATTTCGTACCGTACCGTATTCCGTACAGTAGGCGAAAATTTTGGGAATTTTAGTATACCAGTCACCAGATTTCTTTTTTTTCATGCGCCGCAGGCAAAAATTTTAAGAATTTTGGTAAACCAAGTCACAGATTCCTTGATTTTTTTTATCGGTCGGTAGTATCGGTATTTTAGTTTTTCCGTACCGTATTACCGATACGGAATACCGAAAAATACCGATACCGATAAATACCGATCAACTTCAAAATTTTATCGGTCGGTATTCCGTATCGTACTACCGATACGGAATACCGATAAATACCGAAAAATACGGCCGTAGTACGGTACGGTCCGGGCTCTAATAAAAACCAATAAAACGTAAGGTATCTGGGCAAGTCGGCTTCTGTACTTCACTTTGTGGTGTGTTTGCGCGGTTTTCAGGATTCATAAAAAATTTTTGGTGATTTACGATTGATGCTCACATCCTAACTGGTCTCCTAACTGATCTAGAACAAAGTTCAAACTTCATAATTATTAGTTTTTGATCTTTTATTTCCACTGTTATAATTATTTTCATCCTTTTTTCTAAGTGCCGAAAGGCATACTATAGCAGAAAATAAAAAAATGAGCGAGCGCTACTCCTAGAGGGAAAAATGCAAGAAAAGGGAAGAAAAGTACGCATTTCATTTGCGGACAGGTAGGACATCAACTGGACATTTGTCATATTAATGTTTGGAAAAACGTTTAAACTAAAATTAGATTACGATAATATTGATAAATCAAATTCATCAAAGTTTCATGCATCCAAAAATCATTCAAGTCGCCAATCCTTGCCGAATAAATATTTTCTCGATCATTTTCTATTGCTTCCAACGAATTTGGGAATATATTAATTCCTAAAAATTTTTAACTAAATTGCGATAAAAATTAATTACCATCTGGTTTTCGAATTTTACTCAACAAACTATTTGCCAAAACCTCAAAAAAGTCATAGGCGTACAAATATTCTCGAAGTGAAACTTTTCTTGCATTTCTTAGATAATTAAAAAATTAAAATTAAAGGAAACTCAAGTTATATGCTAAAGGCCTTAAGATTCGCATTTGAGTGTAATATTTCGAAACCCGTTAAGAGTTACAATAATAATTATATTTTATTTAGGAAAAACCGAAAAAGAGCTGAAAAGTTTTTGTTGGATGATTACAAAAATTATTCAAATTTTCGACGTATTTTCCATTGTTTATTATAATTTTATTATCAAAAATATCTATACCCAGTATTATGCGCAACAAATTGGTCATAGTATTTATTTCCCCCATGAAAATCAAAAAATGAACGGATGAGCTTTCGAGCAAAGACAAGAAGATACACATAAAGTGACCTTTTGAAGTAACGATATTGGATAGACAAATCCTTTTCGCTTAAAAAAATAATTATACTGTGCATAGCTAAATCAAAAGAAATGTTACAAAACTAAACTCAATTATAAAATCCAAGGATAACACCTTTTGGAAGGCTAGTGTCTCATAGGAAATATAGCTATTTTTATAGATATATAAACTCATTAAACTCAAATATGTTCTCCTAAAAATAGTGTTTTTATAGTTGTTGTGACCAGTGCTGGGTATGGCTCCGGGAGCTAGCTCCGGAGCCGGCTCCGGCGGAGCCGAAGCTAAGATTTTAAGCCCCGGAGCCGGAGCCAAGATTTTCAAACCCCGGAGCCCGGAGCCGGAGCCAATAAATGGCAAATACCCAGCACTGGTTGTGACATATATGCTTGCACTAAAAAGTATACCTTAATGGCAATTTGACAAAAGCAGCAGAAGTCTTTTGTTTGTAAAATTCAATCACCTTTTAATTATAAATTTTATTAAATATTCAAAAAAATCTTTTGTTTAGCATCAGTTTGTTAATACGCAAAAGGGCTTGGTCACCAGTTAATAGCCCTAATTTAAATAAAAATCAAAACTAATTAAAAAATTTCCAAGTCACGAATTGTTTTCAAACAACTTAATTTCCGCGGTAATATAAAAACTAAAAAGAAACCGATGGATCTGGAAAATCTCTGAATTTTTAAAAATATTTAAGATGGGGGGCCTATTTTAGAGGATTTACGGTATGTTATCTCGATATTTTTAAACGATACGGCTATTAGGTATAGTTACACATTAACGCCTATAACTAAAGAATACTTTAACACTTTGTTTAATCTATTGAACTGGACATATTTCACTTTTTTGGAGGATATTTTGGTATGAAGATATTTTGTAGGTGATAAGAAACTTGAGGACTATCTAAGGAAAATTATGGATCAATTCACCATTTTTATTTTTTGTTGCATTTGCTCATGAATATTTATATTGAGTTGATTTTCCATACTAACAACTTCACTGTAATGGTTAACAACTTCAATAAAAATAGTTTCAGAATCTAAATCTTTCCCTTGTATTTTTTTCAATATTTCAATCAGAAAGGTAAGTTGAGGGAGCGAAAATTCGTGCTCTTCGGGATTCTGAGTAACCACATTTGTAGTTACTTGCTGGCTTCTTGAAGAACTGCCCATTACAGCCTTTCCTTTCCGATCTTAAAAATTAAGAAAAGGATGTTTTTCAATCCAATTTTTAATATTGTAAACATAGCAAGTTTGCAAATTTGATAAAAATATAAAATAATTCGTAAAGCTTTGCGGGAGGCCGTGTGGTAGCCACTATGACATAACATTGCAATTCAATTTATGTACTAAATTAAAAACAAACCGATTCTATGTCCTTCCATTCCTCCAACAAATTGCCATTGAAGAAGGTTTTTCAAATAAAATAGAAGGAAAAAGTAAAGAAAAATTTTCATTTTTGGTTTTTAAACAAAGTATTAAAATTTTGTTTAGAGACCCTGTAATTAAGGATCTAAAAGATAAAGTCCAAGAATTTTCGGAAAGTTGGGCTCCACCGTGTTAGAATTTTTGGCCCCAGAGTAGTATGTATGCTGGGCTCAGAAAGTATTTTGGATTCTAAGGACGGAAGTCTATAATCTTTAAAGTGTATAAAATTTCAAAACCATAGCTAATGAGCCTTGTTTCATGCTTTTATGCTTCATATCTCAGATTTAAGGATCGAATTTGATATTTTTCCAAATTTCTGGGTTTGGGATCTTCGACCATGTGGAAGGTTTCGAAGTAAATTTTTAAACCCGTCCGTATTTTTCCTAATTGAAGAGGACAATATCACATCAATAGTCCAATTTTCCACAAATATTCTTATGACACCGCTTGATCCTTCCGAATTCCTTTCATATTCCCCTTAATACCCGTTATCCCATTAATCCCGTATATACACTTTATCCCCCCTACAAATCCCTGATATCCTCACTTACATTTAATTAATCAATCCAAGTCTCCTTATATACTCCTTTGGTCCCCCGATATCCGTCTAAACCCAGGTACCAAATAAACAAATAGTATCAAAGTAAATTAATATTTGATCAAATAATTTGATTTTCCAGTCCTTTGCTAATCAAATTTCAAAAACAAAGTATTTAAAAAGAAAGCTTTGAAATTATTTGACCAAGGCTTTAAGTTGCTGATCGGCATTGGTCAGCCTACTGGTATAGACAAAAAATCGCCAAAACACCATGGCGTTTAAGCTGAATCTTGTTAATAAGAGAAAATCAAACATCAACAGAGGTAAGGTTGGATTATCTTTCCTGTCACTTACTAGAAAGTCCCGAGCATTTTAAAATTTTGTAAAAAATATAAATGAATTAATGGATAACAACTACAAAATGACTGGCTTAAATGCTAACAGAATTTGCAAATGGATTGCAACAAATCTCGCAATATAAATAAGCCCGCCCACAAATTATTAAACAAAAGAGTCTCAAAATAAAAATCAAGTTTACTCTAAAATATTTATTTGTTAAAATAATGAACTTATTTGTTTAGTTAATTCAATTATTATTTAAAATATTCTTTTGTATTTCAAAAATCTCTTCTAAATATAACAATTGTTAATTAAATTTATTGGAACTCTAATGTTCTTTAATAGATATAAGCTTACGTGTATATGCTTACATGATATATGTATGTGTGTACAAGCTATCCCCATGATTTGACCTTTTTAAATTTTAAAATTAAATAAACTAATGTTGGCAATTAATGATTTTGAAAGATTCTCTCCCCTCAATAACTTTATATACATATTTAGCAGAGAGAGAAAATAATTTTAAAAAAGGCAGATTAATTGTTAAGCGTAAATAATAATTAAAAGACATGGCTGTGATATACAATATTCATGTAGTTCAAGTTCAAGTTCAGTTCTGTTCAGTTGTTCAAACAAACAAACAAAAAAAACAGTAGTTCAAAACACAGTTCAGTAGTTTAAAAATTTATTAAGGGTAGAGCATGTGGATAGCTTGTACACACATACATATATCATGTAAGTATATACACGTAAGCTTATATCCATCAAAGAACATTAGAGTTCCAATAAATTTAATTAACAATTGTTATATTTAGAAGAGATTTTTGAAATACAAAAGAATATTTTAAATAATAATTGAATTAACTAAACAAATAAGTTCATTATTTTAACAAATAAATATTTTAGAGTAAACTTGATTTTTATTTTGAGACTCTTTTGTTTAATAATTTGTGGGCGGGCTTATTTATATTGCGAGATTTGCTGCGCATCCATTTGCAAATTCTGTTAGCATATAAGCCAGTCATTTTGTAGTTGTTATTCATTAATTCATTTATATTTTTTACAAAATTTTAAAAACGTTAGGGTTGAATAGCTTTTTCTAGTATATGTAATACATTACTTATCCGACTTAAATTTACATTAAAGATACATAGCTAGGATGTGTCGTGGTGAAAAAAAGTTTTGTTTATCAAAAAAGAAAGATAAGGGGGTTAACAAAGAAGCGATAATTTTAATCCATTTTTCTTTCCAATTCTTTCAAATACATGTCTGATTAAGTGGAAGAACACACTACCCAGCTATTGTCAATTTAATCTTATGTTCGACTGCGGAAATAATAATGTATTGGAAAATTTTCGGTCTCGGACAGCTGAGCACCAATTACAGTATTAATAATCCTTTTAAAAATATTATTGGGATTTCAGGTGAATACATGTACTGAACAAATTCAAATGTCAAAATTATAGCTAAAATCTATTACTGAATATTAATAATCATATATAAATTTTTCTTTATTTTTTTCTTACAGAAATAAAAAAATTTCAAAAATGAAACAATTTTTTTTCATTTTATTATTTTATTTTTTCATAAACCAATGTCAAATACAATTGACGGTTGGAATGGAGCATGGTATGTTGTTTTAAAAAATTAGATTTAAAGAATTGAATTACGGTTATTGAAAATTGCAAATTAGAAAAAATTAATAAAAATTTTAATTAAAAATAAAAAAATTTAGCAAAGGGAAAGCAACTGATGCAAGGAAGTGCATCAGAAATTGAACAAGGGGTTCAAGCAGTTGAGCAAAATTATGCAGAATTTGAGGCTGAAGTTGAGGAAATTCAAGAAGTTCCCAACTTTTCGCTTACGGAAATATATTCTCTTATTGTAATTTTGAGCAATTTAACAGTTGGAATATTACAACAATTTGAGAATGTTCGTTTAGAAATAATTATAGACAGCTATTGCAATCCTGTAGCTCTAGCTTGTAAAAAAATTAAAAAGGTTAATAAACACTTTATATTTCATTTAAAAATTATTTGAAAAGGTTGTTAGTGAGTATAATGACACTCTACGCCTAGATGGAGTATCAGAAAATGAGAGAAATCATTACCTTTCCTTAGGTCTTTTTGTTTTTGCCCGAAAGTTCATCCGTTCATTTTTTGAATTTCATAATGAAAATAAATACTATGACAACTTGGTTGTGCGGTTTAATCCGTAGGTTTTATCATATTTTCACAATAATTTAAAACATTATGCAAATATTTGCGGGTTTCTTCATTTGTGTTTTACTGATAGGGCGATGAGGATTATTTTTAAAAATACGAATTTTAAAAATTCGGATTTATATTTTCCTGTAGTTTAAAGAATAAAATGTCATTCTTTCTCTTATGTCCTTCCAAAATCTCAAAATTTGCAAAAAGTGATTTATGCGCCGAATGAGCATTTTCGAATTTTTGACACCAAATCTAACTTACTCTCTCCTATGATTTTCGGATTTCTGTATCTCGGTCCTCAGGCATTGACCCTGACGGTGGTACCATTAAATTCTGCCCGCGGAACGGATCGAATGATATATGAATTGAACCGGTTTCGAACCAGAAACCGGCTAAATTACAGCCAAATAATAAATTTTAAGCGGAAAGAAAGTTTCAATTTTGCAATATTTGATAACCTATGACCTTTATGAGGCAAAAGCAAACGAATGGATAATCGAAATAAAAAAGTGGGATGAGCATCAAATGCCCCTTGAATATGTAGAAAATTCAAATTATCTACCTACGTCAGTGGTTTCAAAAGAAAACGAAAATGATATTGACGAAGATATTGTTGGCGAAAAAATTTTCACATATAATGGTAGGATATTTTATTTCTTAAAAGTTATAAAATTCGAAATTGAATTATAGTTAAATTGAAGAAAATTTTTTAAAAATTTTTTAAAAATTATTACAAGAAGGTCTGGATTCGATAATTAAATGGAGTCAGGACTGGGCTCTTCCAATAGCACATGATAAAACCTTTATTCTTCATATTGGTAAACACAACACTGGTGTAAAATACAAAATTGATAATATAATCCTCCAAGAAACCTCATCTGTTAGGGATTTAGGTATTGAAATCAATGAATCTCTCTCCTTTAATTCTCACATCAATAAAATTGTCAAAAATGCATTCTACCGCTCCATTCAACTTTTAAGGACTATTCACTCAACCAACCCTAAAATATGGTCTATTTCATTTAAATCCTATGTTAGACCCATACTTGAATATGGACCTGAAATCTGGAATCCGATGACTAAAATCCTTACTAATCATATCGAAAAAGTTCAAAAGTTTTACACCTTTCATGCTCTCAGAAAATGTAAGCGATCCAAAATCGCTTATTTAGATAGATTAAAAGTTTTTGACCTAGAAACCCTCAGTCTAAGACGCACTCTATACGATTTAACTATGATTTATAAAATTATCAATCACTTTACTTCAATCGATCCTACAAAATTAATAACATTTTCCTCCAGACCTAATAGAAATAAACACAAACAACAAATACAAATTTTAAGAAAAACATCTAAAACTGAAAATTGGATTATAAATAGGTGTACAAATACTTGGAATTCTCTCCCAGAAAACATAATTAACTCGAAAACTTCAAAACAATTTTGGGTATTACTTAAAAATCATTTATTAAAAACCAAGGAAATAAATAATACATTTATATATTACTAAAAAATTGTTTTAATTTCCTCATACATATATATTAAATGGGTTACATTCACGCACTTATATATTTTTATTGAATTTGTGTCCTTTGATTTTACGTGAATAAATTATTTATTAGGTAAGAAAAAAAATTTTTGAAAAAATTTCTGAAGATTTAAAAACCATAGACTAATTTTTTTGAATATAAGTGTGTTTTCAGAAACTAATCCAATAATTATTATTTTTTAGTTATAAACGAAGAAGTAACTTCTGAAGATTGTAGACAGTTTAATAGAGCCTGCATGGTTCCAGGAGAGAAGAACGCATTTAAGCCATTCTATTCCTACTTTAATGGTCTTAACGAAAATGTTAAACTAAAACTTGAACATCAACTTATAAATCCATTTTTGACTGATAAAATATATGAGGAACACAGGAATAAAATGTTTGGATTTTACCAGAACATTAAAGAAGATCATGTTAAATATAATATATATCTGCCACAGTCACATTTTCAGTTAACAGTTACTGTAAGTTTTTATAATCAAAACTCTTGTGGAAAAAATAACAATGCTAATAAATTTGAAGATGAATAATTAAATTGTCAATAGGCTGAAAACGTTTATTTACAGAATAGGATGCCGGCTTCGTATTTTTCCTTACTTAGACTAGCTCGGAATTTTCAATTTTCCTTACTATCTATTGTTGAAGGGTGGATATAGAAAAAGAGACATGATATAGATAAAGAGCAATTAAGGAGATAACTAATCTCAGACATATGTCGGCAATTATGGGATCCTATATATTTATATTGTAACCTATTTTCAAGCTTATGTAACCTAATTTTGTGTTTATTTAAGAGGTTAAACCGAAAATCCTATACTTAATTATAATTTTTTGAGGCATTTAAATAATATTAATTAAATAAACAATTTAAGATACGTCAATATTGTTGGAAATTCAGCAAAGCAAAATTACAATCTGATCAAATTGGGGGACATGGACATCGAGGTGGTCATAGCGGAGGACGCCATTCAAAAAACAAAGGTGGCCGAGGTGAAGGACATAATTATGGCTCAGGATACAAAAGTGGATATGGTGAAGGACAAAGTTATGACTTTGCAGGTCATGGTGGAAATTACTGAAGAAGATATTGACTAGAGATGGCATTAAAAGTATTGAAAAAGGATTTGTTTAAATTTGAATAGCCAGATTTTTGAACTTTTTCAATTAACGTATTTCTATAGTAATCTTTTCGAATTTATCAAATGTCGGTGACTGAATTCCTTTATACGAGTCCTAGAAATACTAAAAAGAAATAACATATAAGTTCAATGACTAATTCATTTATCAGACGGATAAGAGTTAAATATTTCACAAAGACAATTTCAAAAATCTGGCAAAAATTTAAATGAGAAATAGAAATTAAGTGAGAAATTTCTGAATCTAATTTAAATTTTCTGAACAAGTCCATTCATTTAAAAACATCCAGTATATTACTGGCAACTTTTAAAGTGTTCAATGAGGCCGATTTAGCGGTCTTGGTAGGAAACACTAAATGTAGTTTTTAGCTTTATTTTTTCTGATATTTATCATTAAATTGTTTTTTTATTTTAAACTCGATAAATTGAAGAAAATTTGCTTTTTTATTTAAATTTTATTAAAACTTGAAAAATAAAAAATATAAAAACATGTTATGTATGTGGAATTAAAGTAATTTATTAAAGATTTCGGTAAAAACCACAGGAGCGATTTTTTGGAATAAAAAAAAGTTAATGCAAATGATAGCTCATTCGAAAGAGTTCGTCGAGTTGAGTCGAATGACACCAAAATCAACGTGATTGGACAAGATTTGACAAAGTTATGAAATAAGTCATCGACTCCGGTAAGTCTAAATAATGTCATAACTTTGTCAAATCTTGTCCAATCACGTTGATTTTGGTGTCATTCGACTCAACCCGAAGAGCTCTTTCGAATGAGCTATCATTTGTATAATTTTCGTCATTATGGTTTTTCGCCCCTATGGTTTTTCAATTTTTAGGGCTGTATTTCGGTCAAATCAAGTCCGATTTTTCTGATTTTGGTGTCATTCGACACAGCTCGATGAGTTCTATAACTTAAAATTGACTGACCATTTTTTAATACTTTGAGGGTGAAAAAAGGAGGGGGCGAAAACCGAAGAATTACCAAGATTGATTTCAAAAAACATTAAATTTGTTAATTCTCTTCCTTAAAAATACCTTTATTTAAAATTTACCGTATATGCTTAATTAATTGCCCTCTCGATTAGATAACCCCTCCAGTATGAGGTTGAGTAATAATTACCCATGATAATTATTTAACATTTTCGGTAAAGGTCAACTGACAAAAAAGTCTATAGATAATAAAGAAAAAGATGATTATTAAAAATGTTTAAGCGTCAGGGGTTTAAAAGTTAATAAGAGAGTTGTAGATTACATTAGTAGGTAAAACTTTGAAAACCAAAATTCTAAAAGAAATTGAAGGTATCTTTAAACAATAAGTTGATTTCTGGAGAAATTTTTAATTTTATTTAAAATTCACAAATGTTTTTATTTCCAAAGAATTTTTCGATTAATTTATTCGGAAAACATGTCGAAACATTCCATTGTATTTTAATAAATTACTATTATTGTAAAGTATAATAATAGTAATTTATTAAAATAGGCTTTCCCGAGCTTTCGATGTGTGTGCTAAAAGCCTTTAATAAATAAAATTAGAATTAAATTGAAAAAAACTTGATATCAAAGAAAGAATTAGGACCTTTCTGTTTTTATTTTTGACACTTCAAATATCTGTTATTGACTCTAACTCAATAAAATCAGTAAAAATATAAAGAAAGTAAAATAAAAGAAGCAGATTATATACTAGATAAATTCACCCAGATAACGGCAGCAGGTTATTCTCAGAAATAAAGCCAAATAGTGAAAACCTCACAGAATTTCTGTTGTCGCAAAAACTTACCTCGCCATTGCCTTAAATTAATCAAAATTTACTCATATTAACTATCCAAAAATCTTTTAAAAAACAGATTTTCTTCAATTTATCGAGTTTAAAATAATAAAACAATTTAATAATAAATATCAGAAAATAAAGCTAAAAACTACATTTAGTGTTTCCTACCAAGACCGCTAAATCGGCCTCATTGAACACTTTAAAAGTTGCCAGTAATATACTGGATGTTTTTAATATAAGGAGGGGAATTGTTTAATTTAGCTAGTTAAAGAAATGTAGGACGAATTGACAACCATTTTTTAGTTTTCCTTTGTAAGAAGATAAATATGCAGTTGCATATTTATCCCATCCCAAGCAAAAAATCGAACAAAAAGTTTAAAATAAAATTGCAATCTTCTCAATTTTCCGAATCTGAATTTTCTTCTCAATAATTCCCTTGCTTCACAATTAAATTGCAACTGTTTAGAATCTAAAAATATTTTTTAAATTTAATTTTCATATATCTTAAAAAATCCATACAAATTGGACAAGCCCATGACGTTTCTGAATCGGCATTACTCGGTCATACCCAAGATTTTTAGTATTTTCTTGTAAATATTCCTCTTGATTTAAACTCATTTCATGAACCAAAAAAGGGTTAATAATTATTTGTTCAAGTTTTTTCTGAATTTCGATGTCCAACCCTTCAAATAATTGATAAAGTGTTTGTTCTGAATTTAAATTATATTTTCCGAAAATTGTGTAGCATTCATTGCTTGTCAATACGCCATCAGTTGCTAAAAGTTTAAAGAGTATTTTTGAATTTTTAACGATAATTTCATTAAATATTGAATTATTTAGGGTTTAAATGTACTTTTTCTTTTAATTTTGTTTTTAATCAGATATTAGTTTCTTTAATCCAAAATCCTCTCGAAACCCGAAACTCAGAAATGCTAGAGCCCTATTTTCTAAAAAATGATTAAGCCCAACTTTGTGAGCAAATCATTCGTTGTAAGAATTTATTATGTGAATATTTATCAAATAAACATATCAGAATATATGGGTACACCCCGATGTACCGCGAGCCCAATGTACCGCCGAAATATAACTTTGTCCAAAATTGTCGAATCTGTGGCGCCCTGGTATGGTTCGATTCAAAATGTCGAGACGCATCGAACCATACCGGGCGCCACGGATTCGATAATTTTGGACAAAGTTATAGCTCGGTGGTACATTGGGCTCGCGGTACACTGGCCTGCTTCCAGAATATATATAGTTTACTCATAACCGACACTATAAACAGTGTTTTAAAAACAATTACCGAAATGAATATATAATAAACGCAGATGTGTTTGCACAATCACATTAGTATCAGGCATAAAAGAAGTTGGAAATATTATGTTATCTCCACTATTTTCAGCTTCTTGAAGGGACATTAACATTCTTTCCCTTACTAAAAAGTTTAAGAATATTTTTAAAATTTTTTAAATTTTCATTACTAAATTCAATTCCTCTATACGTAAATTCAACATTTTTTAATTGGAATATACTCAATTGTTTTAATATTTCCATCCAATTATTTGCTTTAATTTCCAATTCATCATAAGCTTTAATATAGCTTAGAATTGAAATTTTCTCTCTAAATTAGGTAATTTTGAATTTAAATAAGAAACACAAACTGTAAATAATTAGGAAATTGTTGTATCATCAATTGCCAAATATTCTCCACAATATTATCATAATAATTTGGATATTGTTTATAAAACAATATAAACGAACGGATTCTCATTCTAGCAAAAGCAAATAAATGCCAAATAATGAAAATATTTTTTTCCGAAAATTTTATTTCTCGTAAATAGTTGTACATTTTATTTATTGTTGTTATACTAAATACAAATATAAATATTAGAGTAGTTAATTATTACCCTTTTTCAGGCAAAATTGAAATAGCATTATTGTACAATTGATCAGCTGAGATGTTAGGATCATCATTACAGTAATCTAAAGCTCTCCTAAAATTGAACTCATCAAACATCAAAAACTTGTATTTATCTATATCCATTGTTAAACTTAAATCTTTCATTCTATTTTTAATAAGTTCAAGTTTAATCTGATTAGTTTTATCCTTATAGGTAAGAATATTTATTTCATTTAACAGACAATTGTAGTAAACAATAACCTTTAAATTGAAGAAAATTAGCTTTTAAATAATGGGATTACTTAAAGAATCAGCTTAAAGAGCTTATTCGAATGTTATAAATTTCCCCGGGTACACCCCAACCTACCGCGAGGCCAACCTACCGCCGAGGTATAACTTCGTTCAAAGACATCGAATCCGGGATTTATTGGTATGGTTCGATGCGCCTCGATGAGCTGAATCGAACCGTACCAGGGCGTCCCGGACTCGACAATTTTAAACAAAGTTATAGCTCGGCGGTAGGCTGGGCTCGCGGTAGGTTGGCCTGCTCCCATTTCCCCCATATCAAACATATAGCCTTTAAATCAGACGACTTTTGGTCCAAAAATTTTTCCAAAACTTTAAGAAAAAATAATCAAATTAATTTCCAAAATTTAGAGAATATTTTGTTACCAAAAATTTGCTTAGTGTTGGGAATAAAATAAAAAATTAGCAATTTTCATCGACTTTGAAGAAAGTTATGTCAAAAACAAAAGTGGCGCAAAATTTGCCGCGCCCTGTATTATTCTGGCTTCTATTCAACTTTACCTGATTCAGTTTATCAAATGTTCCTTGAACCACTGGAGAAATAATTAAATTTAGATCATTAAATCCGGAAATATATTGCTTCTTGTAATATTCAATTACAGTATTTAAAGCTTCGTCTGGATTACTTTTAATTGTTGTAAGCTCAATATTACGCAATATTTGCAATAAAATGGTCAATTCAACAAGAGAAAAATCCAATTTAGGAAATGCTTGTTTTTTAGGAATTTGTGCAATTTCTTTTCCTTTTCTTCTTGATTGGCCCTCCATTACTTGTTTTCCTTTACTATGTCCTTAATATATATTTTATAAAAAAATTATAGTTAACTTTAACTAGATACTTTTTATTTGAGAAAATATTTAAGTCATAAACGTCTCATGCCTGGAATAATCACCAGGAGTGTTTAGTAAATTGCTTATTTGAGTCGCTTATTAGGCGACTCAACTAAATAATATCTCATATTTCTTTCCTCTTAAGGACTATGATTTCAGCTATTAGCCAAAATGATAGTAAATTTTTTATGAGTTTTTCCCCCTTGTCATGCAGTTGAAATGAAATATAATTTTTAAAATGACGTACCAGTATTCATTCCATCCGCCAATTGTATTTGAAATTGGTTTATGACAAAATAAAATAATAAAATGAAAAGAAATTTTTTCATTTTTTGAAAATTTTAAGAGTATTTCTCTGTAAAAGAAATTAAAGCAAATTTCGAAATATATTAACATTCGGTAAAAGGGACATATTGGCTTTGGTTTTGGACATGCGTCCAATGTTATTTATCTTTTGGATGTTTTTATATACTAGATCGGTACCGGTATGCGAAAAAAAATAAGCAGATTTTAACAAAAATTTCAAAATATTTTCAATTATGTACACATTTTTAGCATCTAAAAGACCCCAAAAACTATCTAAAATTTTGAGAAGAGGATATAAAGGTATGGGCATTATCATTAATTTGTGGCGTTTAAATATATCAGGATTTACACATAAAATCGCTCGCACAACGAATTCAAATATGTGTCGACATTAATTGATGTCGAGTTTGTGATGATAATAATGTAGCTATTTCATTATTAATGCTTACACACACATACATGTATGTAAATAATTTTATATAGAGAGTTAAATCTCGCTATTACGACGCCTCATTAAAAGACATAATCCAAAAGTTTAGAGTCGCTACTACAATCACCCGTTCGAGAATGAGAAAAAATTTTATCGGTTACTTTTTTGTCACCCTGTATTTTAAAATATTGTAAAAAAATTAAAAACTTTAAAAAAATTAGAATTTCGAAATTTTTATCGTGTCTTGTAGACTTTCAAAGAAATACTTAAAAAATATGTAAAATTATCGGATAAATATTCAATAATTGGACTCTCTTTTTTGTAAGAGTGCAAACTCGTGCTTTCTTATAAATATATGTATAATGTTGCCTACAAATTTAAAAATTTGATTAAACGTCAAAAAATTCGTTATTTTAGGCATCAACTCTATACGAAAATCATGTGTAGGCGACCGAATTGTGATGACTCGACAATAAAATTGTCGTTTAATGAGGCGTCATAATAGCGAGATTTAACTCTCTATATAAAATTATTTACATACATGTATGTGTGTGTAAGCATTAATAATGAAATAGCCACATTATTATCATCACAAACTCGACATCAATTAATGTCGACACATATTTGAATTCGTTGTGCGAGCGATTTTATGTGTAAATCCTGATATATTTAAACGCCACAAATTAATTATATTGCCCATACATTTATATTCTCTTTTTAAAAATTAAAATTTTAATTAGATTTAGATTTTTTGGAGGCTTTTAGACGCTAAAAATTATTCATAACTAAAAATAGTTTTATTAAAATATGTAGTTTACTCTAACCCGGGCCGGTTTTCGTGCTGAATCTCGAAAATGCGGAAAACATGAAAATTTGGTTTTTTCAAAATTTTTATATTTTAAATAGATGTATCAAAAATTTAACAAAAATCAAGACTTTTCTTGGGGTTTTTTCGGTCTTGGTCCACTCAATTCCACTACCTTTTGGAGATGATTGAAAAATAAATGGCCAGCCATTTAAATTGAGGAACTACGGTAAATCCCCTTCAAATCCTTCAAAAGCTTAGGAACTTATGTCGAAAATACCTATTCTTTATTATTACCGAATATTAATATTTTTTTATTTAACTTCCTTCTTACAGAAACAAAAAAATTTTCAAAATGAAAAAATTTCTTTTCATTTTATTATTTTATTTTATCATAAACCAATTTCAAATGGCTGATGGAATGGAGCATGGTATGCCTTTTTAAAAATTAGATTTTCAGAATTGAATTGCAATTATTGAAAATCTTGTAAAATTTACAAAAAAGTAAAGTAAAGCAGCTGGGCTATAGCTATTTCTCTCCTTCAGCTAGTGCAAAAGGTTAATCGGCGGCTGGGATCGAACCAGCATCTTCAGTAGACCGGACTGATGTGTTAGCCATTACACCACGCGCCTACTGCACAGCCTTAGGAATTAAATAGCTATATGCTTTACAGCAATAGAATTTTAAATTAAAAATAAAAGGCTTAGGAAAGCAACTGATGGAAGGAAGTGCATCAGAATTAGAAGAAGGGTTTCAAGAGGTTGAGCAATATTATGAAGAATTTGAGAGTAAAGTTGATGGAATTCAAAAAGTTCCTAACTTTTCGCTCACAGAAATATATTTTCTTATTAATATATTGGAAAATATAACTCTTGAAATATTAGAAAAATATTCGACTGTTCGCTTAGAAAAATTTACAGACTACTATTGCAATACTGCAGAGCTAGCTTGTAAAAAAATTAAAAAGGTGAATACGCACATTATATTTTATATAAAAATTATCTTAAAAGGTTATTAGTGTGTATAATGACTTTCTATGCAAAGGAGGAGAATCAGAAAATGCGAGAAATCATTACCTTACCTTTGGTCTTTTTGTTTTCGCCCGAAAGTTCATCCGTTCATTCTTTAACCTTCATGCTACAAATAAATACTATGACAATTTGGTTGAGGCGTTTAATCCGTAGGATTTATTATATTTTCACAATAATTTAAAATATGGTTAGGATATTTGTGGTTTTCCTCATTTTGTGGTTTTCTGATAGGTCGATGAGGATTATTTTCAAAAATGCGGAAATTTAGAAATCTTTTGAAGATTATGAGTATTTTTTATATTTTCTTTTGGAAAATCTTTTTCTTTCTTACGGCTTCCTTTCTTTCTTATTTTTAATTTAAAATGCGGAATTTTTAGCTCAAAATTGTTGGTTTTTAAAAATTCGGAAATCTCTCTTACGGCTTCCTGAAATTAAAAATTATTTAAAAGTTTTTTTTAAAAATATATCTAATAATGTAATATAATCTAATTGAAAAGAAATAATAATTCTTAAGGGGAAAGAAAGTTTCACTTTTGAAATATATGAAGGCTTATGACCTTTTTGAAGTAAAGGCAAACGAATTGATATTAGAAATGAAAAAGTGGAATGAAGAGGATGTGAATCCAGTTTCACTTGAAGATATAGAAAATTCAAATTATTTACCTACGGCAATGGTCTCAAAAGAAAATGAAAATATTGACGAAGAGAATGTGAACGTTAAGATTTACCAATACTATGGTAAAATATTTTATTTTTATAAAGTTAAAATTTATAATAAATTATACAAAAATTGAAAAACTGAAAATATAGTTTTTGAAAATAAGTGAGATTCAAAATTCTTAGCTAAAAACTGAATTCCAAAGTAGACACTTTTATCAAAAATCGATTTATTTTTAAGTTATAAATGATGGATTAAATAATGGAGATTGTGCATATCTTAACAAATTTGTTATGCATAAGACAGAAAAGAACCAATTAAATCCATTCTATTCATACTTTGATCGGCTTGACGAATATGTTCAACTTAAACTTGAACATTATTTTATAAATCCGTTTTTGACTGAGAAAATGAATGAGCGATTTAGGAACGAAATGTTTGAAAACTACTTCCAACTACGTGAAGATCGTGTCAAATATAATAAATATTTACCACAGAAACGCGTCCAGTTAACAAAATACGTACGGTTCTTATTTCAAATATAATGCTTTGCTTTTAATAAATGTACAGAAAAGGTTTTTGTTTCCTGTCTTCTATTCAAAATTAATTGAATAGGAAAATAAAAAACCTGAATCTCTAAATCTTAAATAAACACACAAATTTTCCAATTCTTTTATCAATAAATTCTTTCAAAGGGGTTTGAGCACAAAAGCCTAAAAATATTTGAAAATGAGGTCCCCCCTCCCCCAGGTCTACTGAAGGTGCTGGTTTGCACCCAGCCGCCGATTAACCTTTTGCATTAGCTGAAAGGGAGAAATAGTTATAGCCCAGCTGCTTTACTTACCTAATTATTATCATTTATTTTTGAGGCATTTAAATAATATTAATTAAATAAACAATTTAAGATACGTCAATATTGTTGGGACCTCCGCAAATCAAAATTACAACCTGATCAAATTGGGGGACATGGACATCGAGATGGTCATAGCGGAGGACACCATTCAAGAAACATAGGTAGCCGAGGTGGAGGACATAATTATGACTTAGGGGGTCATAGTGGATATCATGGAAATTACTGAAGAAGATATTGACTAGAGATGGCATTAAAAGTATTGAAAAAGGATTTGTTTAAATTTGAATAGCCAGATTTTTGAACTTTTTCAATTAACGTATTTCTATAGTAATCTTTTCGAATTTATCAAATGTCGGTGACTGAATTCCTTTATACGAGTCCTAGAAATACTAAAAAGAAATAACATATGTATAAGTTCAATGACTAATTCATTTATCAGACGGATAAGAGTTAAATATTTCACAAAGACAATTTCAAAAATCTGGCAAAAATTTAAATGAGAAATAGAAATTAAGTGAGAAATTTCTGAATCTAATTTAAATTTTCTGAACAAGCCCATTCATTTAAAAACATCCAGTATATTACTGGCAACTTTTAAAGTGTTCAATGAGGCCGATTTAGCGGTCTTGGTAGGAAACACTAAATTTATTTTATTAGCTTTATTTTTTCTGATATTTATCATTAAATTGTTTTTATTTTAAACCCGATAAATTGAAAAAAATTTGTATTTTTTTGTATTACTTGTATTATTTTTTGTCGGATGAGTCCGAAAAAAATATTTGCCATCAAGGCGTTCTTTAAAAATGTTGATTTTTGTGGGGGCCAACTATTTATTCCTTGCTAGCTTTTAGTCAATTGATACTTAGATACATATAAAATGTATTTAAGTATCAATTGACTAAAGGTTAGCAAGGAATAAACAGTTGGCAGCCGCAAAAATCAACATTTTTAAAGAAGGCCTTGATGGCATATCTTTTTTTCGGTCTCATCCAACATATAACAAAAAATAAAATCCTAGAAAAACATTTTGGCAGATGAGTTTTCATTCGAAAAAGTGATTTGGAAACTGAGTCGAACTAGTTGTGGAAGAAGTTGAACATTCCGGGACCGAGTTACAGATTTTTGAAAATCGGATAATAATAGAGAAGTTCAGATCGTCGGGCCGAGTCAAAGGAACTATCATTTGTATAATCGAATTTTTCACCAAAAAATCGACTTTTCAACGCTTTATTTAATGACAATAGTCTGTCCAAATTGCTCCGGAAAGACATAACCTAGGATAGATTACAGTACCCCCGTTTACTCAGATTTTTAAAAAGGGGGCCTTACTAATGAAAAGGACCTATGAATAAACAAATCTCTGACTAAAATTCCCTCGGTAGTAACTAACTTATGACAAGACTACCGGATATGATTGACTTTATCGCAAACATGGGACGGTTTGGCCCGCACCTATGTCAAGCATGGTTCATCTTTCTACACCATACCCAAAGAAGATGATCCTTTGACCATAAATGAAGACAAAAAAGAAAGCAGATGCTAAAAGCTTATCAAAGCTTTTCCAAATTTAAATTTATTTAAAGATATGGACGAAACATTTTCCTTTGTTTTTTAATTAATGGATTTATTTTATTATAATCCTCAACAACATCATTATTTGTTATTTGTTCATTTTCTCTTTTATTGTAATTTTCTTCTTCATGTTGTTTTTTATTTTCATTTAATTGTTGTTGTCTTTTTAAAAATATTTGTTGTTGTTGTTGTTGTATTATTGTAGCGGCCATTATTCCACTTAATAAAAATGTTGATGGATGTAGTAATGGAGGAATTAATTGGGGTTGTAAAAATTGTGGGGGAATGAATGGAGGGATTGAAATTGTGTTTGTTGGGTGTTGTGGGATTTGATTACTTTAAAGATTAAAATTTTATTTTTCAAAATTTTATTAAAATCTGAATTCACTTTTAATACACCCCTTTAAGTCTTCCAGATGAGGGTTATCTTATAGGGGTATCTTAATTTGACGGTATCTTGAAGGTGAGTACCTTACGTAGTTTAGTTCGTAGTTTAATAATGAGATAGAACTATTCTACATATAGGCAGGACTAGATCTTTAGCTATCTCAAATCGTTCTCTATAATTAAAATTTTTGTCAGAGACTTTTAATACACCCCCTTTGAAGTCTTCAAGATCTTATAATAAGGGGTATCTTAATTTGACGGTATCTGGAAGGTGAGTACCTTACGTAGTCTGGTCTTTAGTTTAATAATGAGGTACAACTAAACTATAGACCGGACTGGGTCTATAGCTATCTCAAATCGTTCTCGATAGCTCAAGATTTTTGTTAGAGATCTCGCCTTCGTCGGGCTCAAGTAGAAAATTTCTGCGTCTGCATGTGTAAATTTAATATTATTTTGAAATTGTTTACTTTTAAGTAAATTTGAAAATTCTAATTTCTTTTTGACAATTTCTTTAAAGAAAAATATTTTGAATTTGTAAATTTCTGATTTTGAAAATAAAAAAATTTGAAAATTTACCGATTTGCATTGTGAACAAAATTGTTTTGTTGAATACCATTTGTACTAATATTATTTATTTTGACATTTTTATTGTTCTCCTCGTTTATTAACATCTAAAAATTTTTAGAATTAATTTAAAATTTGCTTTATTTAAATAAATTCAGCCTTCGTTATACATAAGAAGTCTACTAGGGTTGGAAAAGTCGTGTCTAGCGAGGGATATCTTAAATAAAAATGGGGTTTTCCTCATCCTCTATCGTTTTGGTATCTCCTCCACGAAATTGAGAGCAAATTTTAAAACCGATCCTCAACTGAGAAGTGTCTAAGTCTGTTTTATCTTATCTGGGTTGTCAACAGAATTTTAAAGACAGCATGAGCGATAACAAAACCCGAAGCAATCCACGAAACAAAAAGAACGCGAGCCTCTAGGAGAGCGGGATAGCCACCCTCTAACTAGTAGGGAGAGAGGTTATAATGAGTTATAATCTCTCTTATAATGTGTTCTCCATTTATTATAAATTTACAATATGTTTGTTTTTTCCTAATTGTCTTCCTCGATGTTTTCTGACAGTTGTAAGATCCACATTCTTACTAAAATTAATACTAGAATTATTTAAAGACAATAAAGAAGAATATTTTGAGGAGGAAGAGGGTATATTTGATGATATTCCGTTATTTAAATTTGTTTTTGTTTGTGCCATAATAATTGCACTTAGTTCTTCTGCTGCTCTTTCAGCTACTCGAGTTCGTAAACTTTGGAATAAAAAATATTTAAAAATTAATTTAATCAAATGATACATTCTGTTAATTGAACTAATGCTTGGAGGTTGTTGGCAAACTGCTGAAAATTGTAAATAAATTTTATAAAAAGATTTTTGAGTTTAATAATTTAAATTTTAACAGGTAAACAGATTTTTATGATTTGTCTTCAATATTTGACTAATAAAATATTAATTTGACTACTAATTTTTTCTTTGGTTAGGTTTCACATCATCAGCCATAGCAAGGATGTATTTTATAAAAAGTTTCAACTCCATTATAATAATTTAAAATTAATTTTTCCCTCACTATACCTTCCTCAATCAACCTCTCTCTTATTTCCCAAGCAAAAATTGTCGGATTCTCCCTCTTATAAGCTTCAATTTTAGCAACAACTGCAGGCGTAGCTACTTTTGGTTTTGTCCCATATTTTCCTTTTGTTTTTAATTTTTGTTGCAAATTATTGGTTGAATTATTTGTTGTTGTTTTTTGTATAGAAGAAGAGGTTATTTGAAAATATTTTTGTTGATTATTAAATGGATTTATTCTTTCCATTTATGTAAATATTTCCCGTTTCCACTTTTAACGGGCCGATTAATTTCTAATTTTAAATACAAAATTTCTAACTGGATTAAGGGATATCCCCGATTTTCGGGATCCAACTCCTGTCAAAATTGTCTGGTTCCAATTACTTTTTCTTTATAAAGTTTATAGATTCTGACCGAGATTCAGGCTTGTTCTTTTCATGAATATTAATTCAGCAAGCTGGATTTTTTGTTTAAATATTATGGCATTTCTAAGATAATTGAGAACTTTTTTACAATAATGGGAGAGCCTCAGGAAGGTGTTCTATTAAAAAACATTCCTCTACAGAACTTGGAGGGATCGTTATTATATAGGGATTTTAAAGTAATTTAAAATATTCTCGTGCCTTTAAAAGAAATTTTTAAAATAAATATTGTAATTTGATTTCAGTAAAATAACCATTTAAAAAAAGAATTGCACGCCCATCGGCACGACGAATAAAAATAGGCACTTGAGTTGCGCGCAATGCTTGGAGATTAGAAAAGTAAAGGATTGACCTTTCTTGGGTTTTTTGAATTTTTCGGCTTTTTTATTTAAAAAATTATTCATGCAAATTTTTATTTTATATTCCCATTCCGTTGCACATAACGAAAAAAAATATTCGAGTATTAAAATTAAAATTTGCTTTAAGGCTTTTATGGTTAATTAATCAGAGTGGCTGTAAGATGCTCAAACATATTTTTTTTAATTTTTAGTTTCTCCGAATCTTATTTGAGAAAATTATTCTTGGAGAGCACCTAGGACATGAAAAATTATTTATACAAATTTTTAATTAATCCCCCTCTATATTAATTACCCAGACGTAGTTATTACAGAAAATACGGTAAATCTATTAGAGGGTGTATGAGAAAATAGCTAGATAGGGACACGCCCAAAACGGCGCGCGGCCATAACGGCGCAAAGTCATAACTTGCTTCAAGATTTCTTAATCTTACAAGATTTAGCATCAAACGATTCCTCTCATCGAGCTAGGGAGATTAGTACCAAAATTGACAAGGGCCAGACATTTTCCAGCAAGTTATAGCTTTGCGCCGTTATGGCCGCGCGCCGTTTTGGGCTGTACCCAGCTAGATAAATAAATAGGCTTTGATTAGATACCATGGAAAATATTAGGATGATTACGGTAAATTAAATAGTCTAATTACTTATCAAGGTTTAAAATAGTATTTAAATGTCATGATATTTTACTCAATAAAATTGAAATACTCATTAAATAGAGGATATTTAATTTTGATGAATTGCTTTAAAAATCAAATAATTCCTATAAAATTAAAATATATAGAAAAATAAAAAATAAAATTCTTTTTTACCTGTTCCCGACTTGTTAATAACACCTCTCTAATATTGAATAATATCCAATAATATCCCAATTACAAGAGCAAAAAACATCAAAAAAAAATTTTTAAGCCAACATAACATCACCTTTTTCTTAAAATTCCCTTCAGTTTTTTCTATTTGCCCGCCCCTCTTTAACACATTTTCTTTTTGTAATTTTAGTTTAGCCATCTTTTAAGCCTTTTTCCATCTTATCTCGAATATATTAACGCTTTTGTATTCTTTTTTCTCTTTTGACTTGGCTCTATTTGTCACAAAAATTGTCAAGAGGAGCATTATTTGAGTAGCGAGATGGGTGCATTCTAGTCCAAATAACTCTGTAAAAAATCAACTTTTTTGATAAGCTTTTGGTATCATTCGATAGAGAATTAAATTTTCTACAATAATAACTAGAAAATAAAAATTTCAAGAAAATAAGGAAAAAGTTAGAGTCAAAAAACTTTGAAAAACTCCTCATTTTTAATGAACAATGTTAGTTTTTTGACCAAAACTTTTTCCTCCTAGAATCAAAAATTTTTATTTTTTTTTCATTTTATAGAGAATTTAATTCTCTATCCATTGATACCAAAATCATCCAAAACGGTCCATTTATTAAAGAGTTACAAGGAGACTCAATTGCTGCCCTTCTCCTGTCAAGTGGTCATAGGCGCCATTTTGACAGAATAAATCCCCCAAAAACCAAAAAGATGTTATTTTACAATGCTGGTAATATGTTAAAATAAAAGATGAAAAATAAAGAATATAGTAATTTTGGTAGAATTCAAGTGGAATTTATAAACATCAAAAGTAATTTGAGAACAATAGGAAGGTTATTTTCTAGTTGTTTGTAGAGCAAAATGAGTGGAAATTGAATTAAATAAATATTTTTTAAAAAATTGTGTATACTGTAGCTAATTTATATTTACTATTATTTTATTAATTAGAAAAATTATTGGTTGAAATTAGGGTTGCACGAGGTCGAGGCCTCGCCGAGGCCGAGGTCCTCGCCCATTTTCCAATCTCGGTCTCGGTCCTCGCCTCAAATTTGACCCTTGACCTCGAACCTCACTTTTTCAGTCTCGGTGATCCTCGGTCTCGGTTTTTTCGAAAAACCTTGACCTCGCGCAACCTTAGTCAAAATTATGTCGAATTCACTCAATTATCAACCTAATTTTAAAGAAATGAAGATGGCTTTAATTGAATAAAATTATTTATTTAATTTTTAAATTTATTTTTTAAATTTTTTCCTTATTTTTTACACTCAAAAATATTCTGCTCTAAAATGCATTTCATTGTCTGATAAAATTGAAACACTTGTATGTCCCATATTTAATAGTACAGAACCTGATTTTCTGAACACATTTTTAATTAATAAATTTATTAATAAAATGTGTTTTTTTATTTGTTTTATATTCAGGTTCTATTTTATTAATTCTGATTTTAATAAATTAAATTCTGATTTTTAATTAATTCTGATTATCTTCTGATTTTAAAAATGTGTGTTTTTAATTTTATTTGTTTTGTGTTTTTCTGTTGTGATTTTTGTGTTTCTTTCAGGGCTGCACGCAATTGAAAAAAAAATTCCGCAACTCGCAATCCGCAACTCGCAATTTCTTTTTAAAAATCCGCAAACGCAATCCGCAACTCGCAATTTTCTTTTCAAAATCCGCAAACGCAATCCGCAACTCGCAATTGCAAAAAACCCCGCAATTTACGCAATTTCCGCAACTCGCAATCCGCAATTTTTAAAAATGGAGATAAAAAATTTAATCACTTCAAACTATAGTTAAAATTGTTTTGTCGGATATAAGTGATTGGTAACGGGCGATAAAAGAGGTTCTGAAATAAGGGGTATTTAATAAGGAAGGATATACGTTATAATAAGGAGGTATATACGTTTTGTGGGAATAAGGAAGGATTAATGAATATTAGGGGATTTGGAGGATCACCGAATTTCTTCGAATTATCCTTAATCCCACCAGATCCTTAATCCCACCAGATCACTAGATATCAACTCCAGATCCCCATTAATCCATGCTTACTCTCAAAAAACTCCAAATCCCCAGATATATCCAATCATCATGATCGAAGAACTTCTTCCATTTTCAGCGCTGCAGGCGAAAATTTTGAGAATTTTTGAGGTCCTTAGGCCAGATTTCTTCCATTTTCTGCGCCGCAGGCGAAAATTTTGAGAATTTTTGAGGTCCTTAGGCCAGATTTCTTCCATTTTCTGCGCCGCAGGCGAAAATTTTGAGAATTTGGGAAGGATAAGAAGCCAAATTTTTTCCATTTGTTGTGAGGGTAATTTCGAAAAATTGCGTGAAAATTGCGTGAAAACCATGAAAATCCGCAAACGCAATCCGCAACTCGCAATTTTTATTTTAAAATCCGCAAACGCAATCCGCAACTCGCAATTGCAAAAAACCCCGCAATTTACGCAATCCGCAACTCGCAATCCGCAATTGCGTGCAGCCCTGGTTTCTTTTTATAATTCTGATGTGTTTTTATGGTGTTTTAAATTAATTTTAAAACAACATTTTTGACTGTTTCCATCAGAATTTTATCATTTCTTATAAAATATTTTTTATTTTTATCTTCTTAAAAATTTCTTTTTTCCCTTATAAAATAATTTTTTATTCTTATATTTAAAAAATATTATTTTCTAATCATTTCACAATTTCTTAAACAAATACAAAAAATTCCTTTCTAAGCTAAAACCAAAACTGTCATGCTTTAATCAATAAATGACGGCCAAATAAAACAAAAGCAAAAGTTTTTAAAATTATTTTTAGAATTATTTTGATAAATACAAAATTTAAAAATATTTTTAAGTTTAACAATTAATTGTTTTTTAAAATTCTGGTTTAATTTGTTTCTGATTTTTGTGTTTTTGTTTCTATTTAATTCTGATTTTTGTGTTTTTGTTTTTTCATTGTTCTGATATTTATTTTTTATTTGTTTTTGTTTTGTATTTCTATTCTTTCTTGTTCTGTTTTCAATGTTTCCGTTCCCTTTACTTTACATGTTTTTATGCTTTGTTTTTGTGTTTTTATGTGTTTCTGTTTTATTTTCCTCTTTTACCATGTTTTAAACTTTATGTTTGGTTGTTTCAATTTGTGTTTTTCCTGTGTTTAATTTAAAAAGAACAAACACATTGTTGTATTTTATTTGTTATAATTTTTTCTTTAATATTTCCCACCATTTTTCTTTCATTTTCTTTGCTATCAATGCTTTCTAGTTGAATTTTTTTCTTTTTTATTTATTTTCTCTTTTAGCTAAAAATGATATTCTCTTCATTTCTTGATTTTTGCTATTGTGATTTTTCACAAAAAAAAATATTTTTTAAAAATAAATTTTTGTTTCCTCTTTTTATTCATACTTTAACTGAAACATTTTTAGGTTTAAATAAATTTTTAAATATTTTTCTTCAGAAAAAACAACAGTTCCCTTTACCCATTATTACCTTTTTATGTTTTCTCTTTGTTTTCCGAAAATAATTTTTTTTAATTTTTTCGCGCATTGCCAAGGAAACCTTTTCTTTTCTCTTTTTTGTTGAAAAAATGCCATGAGACGTAAACTAAAAATTATTATTTTTTATTAAAATTTTATAAACCTTTAAATATGTATTTTAAAAGAAATACCAAAGAAATTTCATTCTCTTTAGATGACAAAATTTTATTTGTTTGTTATTTGTGTGTTTTTCATTTTTTTGTATTTTTTATGTGTTTTATTTTTAATTCTGTTTTAGCGTGTTTTTATGTTATTCTGGTTTTCTTGAATGTTTTTATTTTATTCTGATTTTGTATTTTATTTGTGTTTTTGTTCTTCTAAATTTTATATTCTTTGTTGTTGTTTCTTTGTATTTTCTGATTATTTGTTCATTTTTAACCACAACGATTTTATCTATTTATTTTTTATCTATAAATTTCTTATGTTCGTTTTCTTCCTCTAACAGCAAATTATTATTAAAAAATTAATTTATTTAATATTTTTTCTCCTAATTTTTAAAATAAATTTTAGCAACAATTAATTAAATTTATTTTTTATTTTTTTAAAATTAATTATGGCAATGAATCTGCAGAGATTTGTTTCCTTGCCTAACGCATTTAAACCACTTATTTTGGTAAATTAATTAAAAATAAAAAAAAATTATTTTTAATTAAAAATTTTTGTTTGTTCAAAAATTGTTTTTTAAGTTACTCACACTCCTTGCCATTTTACTTGTAGCATCGGCGCCAATGAAAGACACACCTGGCGGAATGTGGTTCTTTTGGCTTTCTTCTATTTTACAATTGGTATTAGAGAAAATTAAAAAATATTTTAAATAGACCCCTCTCTAAAAACTTTCCCTTAATGCTTGCAAAGTTTACCAAAAATTGTTTTTTTGGTTAAAAAAGAATAAAAAAAATTTTTTTAAAGACATTAGAAAACATTCTATACTCGGTTAAAGTTCTTAAGTTCTCGATTAATTCCCCTGGGTAATTAATATTTCAAGAGTTTTGGCATTTGAACGTGCAGTAGGGTAATTGGGATTGGGAATTATTATTATTTCAACCCATCCCTAGCAGGGGGAATTAATCGAGAGGGAGAATTATTCGAGGGAGGGGGAATTAATCGAGAAAATACGTTATCTGTTTTCTTTCATAAGGTGTAGTCGCCGGTTCATCCCTTCTAAAAATTTTCTTTTTGGAGTGAAATTTTATAAAAAAATTTTTTCCCTTCTAAAAAATTTTCAGATATTTATGACAAGTATTTGTGTTCTTTTTCTTTACGAAGCCGAATCTTTTCTTAGTTGTGGCCGAGAAAGTGGATGGCCTGTTGTGGTTAGATTAATTTTTAATTTTCGTTCAAAAATTATTAAAAATTAAAAGGAAATGTCCTATTCGGGAGTTTGTACATTTTCTAATTTTATTAACACATTTATTTTGGCTGGGGCTCATAAACATGAGAAAAATGAAGCAAATAGTTGTATGGTTGCCGCGGTAATATTTGACATTCTTATTTAAATGTGTAAATATACAGTCGAATTTCAAATAAAATATTCCAATAATGAACTAGTGTTCGGCACGGTTTGGTGCCTTTACCGTACCGATAATATTTTGGAATTTGCGGTATTCATTAGGTTCCGGTATTTTGATTTTATAAAAAATTTCGGTTGCTTTTCAGTACTTTTCGTTATTACTGGAACCCAAAAAAGGCAGTTGCCTAACACTACTGTGAACTCTTGTATTTAAGTAAATCTCATATAGGAGGAGAGTATATCACTTTGGCAGCCCCAGAGGTGGGGTGGAATTCCGATTTCCGACACCTCTGACTGTTCCGACCCACCTCTGGGCAGCCCCCACCCAGCGACCAACCAAAATTTAGAAACTTCTGATAACTCGAGGTTTATATAATATTGGTTGTATCTACAAATGAGGTCCGCCTATAAAATAATTTTAAAATAATAACCTTCTAATTAAGTGGTATTTTTAAAAAACTCAAGAGACTAAGGTTCGAACCCTCCCCATGCTAAACATTTTTTATTTTCTCAAAATTAAATAAAATCAACTTATATTTTAAGTTTACAACACTTTTTATGTGTATATTATTTGCTATTGGAGGTTTAATGATGTTTCGTATATGGCGAGGTTTTGTAAAATCTGGAGGAAATCAAAATCCAACCCCAAATGTGCAAACTGGAAATATTGGAAGTATGCACCCTGGAATTTAATTTAAAAAATTTTGAAGAAAATATTGACGAAAAAAAATGTTTTTTTATTTTGCAATTTTTTAAATTGATAAAAACTTTTATTATATATTTTTCTTGAAGTAAGGCTTAATAAGAGGCGAAAAATTGTTTTTTTATTTTGAAATTTTATAATAGGCCCCAGGGCAATCCATCAATGAATAAGTCAGACAGACTAGCACTACCTAACTAATATTGCCTGAATTTTTATTTGTGTGGGGGATAAAAAGAGATATCGATCAGGAGTGTGCCGAAACGGATTTTAAAAAGCGAAACGCGAAATGCGAAAATCATTTAAAAAAAGCGACATTACATTGCGACATCCTTCCCATGGGATTTTTTGCGTCCCATGAGCACTTTAGCGCCCCACAGAGAATATGCGTCCCAAAAATAGAATTGGGACGTCAACAAGCAAATGAAGGCCAGGCAAGAGTACATCTCTGTGATGATAGCAATAGGGCTAAGTTATAAATGTGTATAACTCAGCGATCGCGAAACGATTGATTGGCGGTGATTGACGGATTGACGTACGGTGATTGACGCCCGATTGACGGACGGTCCATTAACTAAAGGTATTGGAGGAAGGTTCATTGACGAATGTTTCAGCCACCTAAATAAAACAATTCTTTAATAAAAAAAATAAATTTTAACGATAAAAGCTTAAAGCTGTTCGGAGAAAAAAGCTAGTGTTGGTTCAATAACTTATTTAAATTTATATTTATTTATAAAACTCTAACCCACAGTTTTCAGATTCACGGATAGCAAGAATCCCCCTTCATTTGCTTGTTGACGTCCCATGGGACGCATATTCTCTGTGGGACGCTATAGTGCTCATGGGACGCAAAAAATCTCATGGGACGGATGTCTCAATGCACTAGAGCCTTTATCCCATTTAAAATTTTACTCTATAAGACGCGCAGTCTGTCTCGTGCATCTTTTTTTAATACGCCTTCTTCTTAATTGTCGTCCCAATTCTATTTTTGGGACGCATTTTCTCTATGGGACGCTAAAGTGCTTATGGGACGCAAAAAATCTCATGGGATGTATATCGCTATGTAGAGCTAATATTCCATCTCGTGCATCCTTTTTCAAATACGCCTTTTTATTTAATTTAAATCAGGCATTTACGCCTAGTATTTTCATTTATTAATTTACTCATTTCTCCCTTCCTTACATAAAATAAAATTTTCCCTTGTTGAGTTTGAAAAAATGAAGACTTGTCTTTATTTTTTCCTTTTGTTTTATTTGTTTAATCTTCTAAAATGGCAATTTGTTGAAGGAATGGAACGACATGGAGTCGGTTTGTTTTTAATTTTGTTTTTGGTTGTAAAATTGCTTTTTTGACTTTTTAGATAGAAAAGGAAAGGCTGTAATGGGTAGTTCTTCAAGAAGTCAACAAATAGCTACAGATGTGGCTATTCAGAATCCGGAAGAGGCTATTATGGAATTTTCGCTCCCAGAACTTACCTTTCTGATTAAAATATTGCAAAGCATAAAAGAGGAGAATTTATTAATTTCTGAGGATATTTTTATCAAAATTGTTAACAATTATAGTAACAAAATTGGATTTAATTTAGAAAATCAGCCTTTGACAAAACAAAAAATAAAAATGGTAAATGGAAGCCCTAAATTTCAAAAATATTCTAAGGGAATTTTTTCATTCCATCCATTAAAGTCGTGCTAGAACAAAACACCGTCCTGACTAAACACCGTTTATAAGAGTAAAACTGATTTTATTGAGTATTTATGGCTTCGGCTCAAACAGTTTTCAAATCCTAGCTTTAATAGATGCACATACTATTTTTAGGGTTCTTATATAATCTGATGGACGCTTAACTTCCTGTGGAACTCATAAAAGTTTATTTAAACATGCCCTAAGGCATAGCCAACGCAATATCTTTGGGGGTTTAGTCAAATACTGATCATAATATAGGGGGATTTACTAAATCAATTCCTGAAATTGGGGTTTGGCTTTTATATTTGAGTTCCGGAAATATGGGGGAAAACTGTGCTACAACTATTCGGAATCTTGGGCTCCAGCAAAATTTTGGGCTTTAGTGAAAAAAGCACTGAAGATATATTCGTCTTAAAATTAAATCAAAATTTTAATTTAAAGGTAATTGAATTTTACAAACAAAAGACATTTGAAGCTTTCGACAATTTGGGAATAGAGTATACTACTCGATATTATTACTTCAAATCGTCTCTTTATGTGCATCTTCTTGTTTTTGCCCGAAAGCTCATCCGTTCATTTTTTGATTTTCACGGGGGAAACAAATACTATGATAATCATGTTACAAAGTACATATATATAATTATTTTGATAAATATATATTAATTTTTTAACTTCCTAAGAAAAGGAAACAAGGTTTCACACAGGAATTACTTGGATGCTTATGACCGTTTTGAAGTTTACGCAGTTAATTTGTTGATTGAAATGAGAGATCGTAATTAATTTTTAATTTAATTTAGTTTAAAAAATCTTAGGAATTAATATATTTCCAAAATCTTTGGAAGAATTAGAAAAAGATGAAGAAAATATTTATCCGGCAAAGATTGTTGAATTGAAATATTGGTCTTTATCAAATGAAACTTTGATGAATTTTATTTATCAATATGAAGGTAATTTGATTTTATTTGAAGTGGTTTTCGGACATTAACATTCAAGTCCCAATTGTCTATTTTGTCCCACAACTTTTTTTTAAATTTAAAGGCTTTTAATTTAAAGTATTATAGGTCGAAAATTGAAATTTACATTTTAGGTGTGTTCCAAAAGTAATGGGCCAAAAATAAATTTTAAATTACTTGTGACCGAAAATTAATTTAAAATAATGATATATAATAAAGATTATATAATAGAGAATTGAATAAGGAATAAATATAATGAAGAATTTTTGAAATCACCCTTCGCCCTAAGGTTGGCGGTTCCGGGTATCCGTAACCGAAAAAATCTTGGATATCCGGAAATTTTCAGTTCGGATACCGGATCCGGATATCCGAAAGTTTCGGTTCGGTTCCTAGAACTAGAGAAAAAGGAAGAAATCGTGCCCAATGGCCTTTCAAATTTTTCAAAATTTTCGTCTGCTGCGCTGAAAAATCGCACCCAAGGTGGTGCGAACTTTTACCCAAAATCTTTCCATGCACATTCAACCGTGTATCCGGGCGAAGGGTGAGTATTTGGTAATAGTTCGGTTCGTACCCCCCTCCCCTTTTTCTTTCTAAAAGTATTAAAAATGTTCAGTCAGTCTCAGGTTATAGAACTCGTCGAGCTGTGGCGAACAACACCAAAATCAACCCCATTATGTCATTACTTTGTCAAATCTTGTTCAATTATGTTGATTTTGAAGTCGTTCGAATCAGCTCGACAAGCTCTTTCGAATGAGCTATTATTTGTTTAATCGAATTAGTAGCCCAAAAAATGAGCTTGATCCTCCCTTTTATTTTTCGGGGTGTTGATTTTAGTGTCATTCACCACAGCTCGACGAGTTCTATAACCTGAGACTGACTGACCATTTTTTAATACTTTTAGGAAGGAAAAAAGGGGGGTACAAACCGAACTATTACCGAGTATTTCAAAAATTCTTCATTACAGTTACTCCTTATTTAATTCTCTATTATTTAATCTTTATTTTATCTCATTATCTTATGTAAATCTGAATAAAGTTATGGCAATAATTTTTACTTTTGGGTCACACTGATTTCACGTAAAAGAAAACCCCCTAAACCTCTTATATTTACCATATTTTCTCGAATAATAATACTTGATAATTATTGTAATTAATTTAGAGAATATGTACACTCAAATGTCTTTGTACCAAAAGACCTTTGGTTCTCGTCCAATTATTTTAAAATTATTTTTTCTATTATTTTTAAGTGACTAACGAAGGATTAACTTCTCAGGAATGTGAATCCATTAAAGAAAAAATGACTAATAAATCATCAGGCTTCTCATATAAATTTTATTTATACTTTAAAACTTTCGACGAAAATGTTCAACTAAAACTTGAACAATATATTATAAATCCATTTTTGACTGAGATAGGTTATGAAGGTCGAAGGGATGATATGTTTACAAAGTATCTTCCAATGGATGAAAATACTTTATGGCGCTACAATGAATACCTGCCTCAACCTCGCAATCAACTTTCCTATGAAGTATATTTATTTTTAATTTAATAATTTATATGATTAGAAAAAGAAAACCCCCTAAACCGAAGATTTGTACTATATTCTAATCCAATTTTTTCTTCCATATAATTGGAAGTCTTTCCAATAAATACTTAAATAATTTAAGATTCGTGAGGTGTGTTGGATGATAATAGAAGGGCAAATGTATCATGGCACAGAATATAGAAGTGATAAAAGCCCATCAGGACTTGAAGGCTCGGGAGATTATCTCGGCGGATCACATGGTGCAAGCCACGGAAGCCATAGTGGAGGAGGTCATCATCAGGGGCAGGGACATGAAGATGGTTATGGAGGATATGAACATTACCCAGAATTCCAAGGAAAGTATGGAGGAAACCCCGGAAATTATTGAAAAACCCAATTATGTTGATGTTTAAGGCATCCAAGATTTTATATTTAAATGCGAATTGCCAGATTCTTTAGATCCTTTTGATTAACATGCCTTAGTTATAGACATAATTGAAATGAGAGACTCATCTCTAATATGAAAAGACAATTGGACATAACCGAAATGATAAATATGGGTTAAAAACAATGCGGGTATGGCTTCGGCTTCGTAGCTAAGATTATTAAAGCCAGAGCAAAGAATTTGAAAAATTAATACCGAGCCGATTATTAGTTTAATATAAAGAATCTGGCAAAAATTTAAATTAGAGATTTATTCGTTAAATGTTTAATTTTCCAAACTAAGTCCTTGAAATCTTTAAGGATTTTATCTCTAATTTAAATTTATTTTTCCTTTTGAAGGAATTGATTTATTATTATTTAAACAATTTCCCTCCCCAAAACATGCAGTATATTACTGGCAACTTTTAAAGTGTTCAATAAGGCCGATTTAGCGGTCTTGGTAGCAAACACTAAATGTAGTTTTTAGCTTTATTTTCTGATATTTATCATTAAATTGTTTTTTATTTTAAACTCGATAAATTGAAGAAAATTTGTTTTATTTTAATTTTATTAAAACTAGAAAAATAACCGGCAATCCACGAGAATTGGGGTCCCTGCGAAAAAAAAATTTTAAAATAATAAAAAGGATTTTTCTAGAGTTTCTAGGGTAAAATAATTTAAGTTTATTAAAATTAAATTTATATTTAAATTTTTTTTTATTAAAAATTTTTTTTTAAATTTTTTTTTATCCTATTTTTTATCCTATTATTTAAATTTTTTTTTATCCTATTTATTGCACTTAAGCTGACTCTGCCATCTTTTTTGTACGATTTTTGTAGCCCTTTCTCAAAAAAATTAAAAATTGTTTATTAATTTTAATTAAAAAGATTTTCCCGATTTATAAAATTCTTTATATAAAATATTATTTTTTTAAACTCACTCTAAATCTTTTTTTTTAATTTATTGCAAAATAATAATTTATTATAATTATGCTGAATTTAAAATGTGATTTATTTATATTTATCGCTATTCAAAATTTCTAACTTAATTATTTATTATTATTTTACTCTCAAAAATTTTTTAAAATGTTTAGAGGACTTTTTTTAAGCAGTTGAATATTTTATATAAAAAAAATTTTTTTTAATTAGCAAGATTTTATGTTGTTTACGTATTTATCATTTTCCTATCTAGCTAATATTAAAAAAAAGCTATACACTAAAATCAGCCCATGTCTTTTCCTCTATTCAAATTAAATTGAATAAAAATATAAATTAAATCCTAAATGCCAAAATTTCACATCTTTGGTACCACAACCAAGAATCTTGAACGGAAGGGTATATGAAAAGTGAAAAAGTGAATGAATGTGTATATTTGTATCAAGACTAAATCCTTCATTTTAAGCTCAAACTGAGCTACTTTTAATTTTGTAAAACATTTTTTAAATTTTTTATAGAAAAAATGAATTTTTTTTTCTTTGTTGCTCAAATATTTCTTCTGATAACTCATCTTCATTTGTCTAATGAAATGTTTCATCAAGGTGGTTTTTATTTATTAAATAATAATTTAGAGTATTTAAAGGTATTTTCAATTTAAATTAAAATTTTCTTAGGAGAAAGTTCAACCTCTAGAGGAAAGCAGGTTGAAATGCCTTCAATTCCTCAACCTTCTGCTGATCCTGGTATGCAGTTTTCGCTCGTTGAGTTGTCAATTTTAATTCGAATATTTCGCTATATTGATATTAATGCAATCAAGGGCCTCGATGACAAAACACTTGAATTTGAGAAGATTATTGAATGGTATTGCAACAATGAATTTATCAATTTAGAAATGCGAAATAAAGATTCAATCGGACATGTATATGTTCAATTGAAAGATAAATTGACACAGGTGGATAAATATTTTGCTCTATTTTTGATAAATTTGCGGTTTAGAGGCTTGAAATTAAAAAATTAACTACTAAACATGTCCTCAAAGCACAAAATTTAATAATTTTTATTACTCTTTTAACCCCCTTATTTTTCTAAACCCTCTAAAAATAAGCCCCGCCTGCCTATTACCAGCCAGATCGCTTTTCTTTTGAGCTGGCTGGTTCAGTTGTTGTTTCACCGCTTAATTTTAATATATTTTTCTCCCACTCATATATATTTGGTTAATTTTTAATTTAAATGAATTTTTCTTTTTAAATATATTTTGTTTGTTTGAGTTAGGGTTGAGTAAATAAATTGCCAAACTTGGCACAATACTAAAATCATTTCGTAATTTCAAAATGAAAATCCTTACAAATTGTTGTGTATGGGCGTCAGCCCTTAAAGTGTTTAGTATAAAAGCCAGTGAAAGCGTCAGTCTATTCGGATCATACTAGCGGGGCTAGTCACTGATCTCCGTCTGTTCCATTCCCTTCGCCTACACATGTTTATTTCTACATGTGATAAGGTATTATTATTGTGCTCGTCGACATTAGTTAAATCTCGGACACCTCGGGTCGTAACACAAATCATTAATCATAACATGATTGCTAAAACTAGAGCACGAAATCGCCGATTCAGTATCCGTTTTTAGATGATAATTTTTTGTTTGATCAATATTTCAAAAATTTTTATATACCTATTTAAGGTTGCTGAACACTATACTCAATATTTTCCTAATCATCTAATAAATGATGAGAACAATTCAATACGATTTAGAAAGTCAATTATTGATATTGGATTGAAAGAGTATAGTTCAGAAATGGATAAAAAAGGATTTGTCGATTTTTTGAAAACATCGGCAATTTTGCCCCAATATTGGCGGAATATGAATATTCCCGCTTTGTTATATCATTCTATTGAAATAACGGCATATTTAAAGTAAACATATAGTTATTTAATTATATAAATAGCATATAGCTATTTAATTATATAATATTTAATTATATAAATAATTATATAAATAGCATATAGCTATTTAATTCCTAAGGCTATGCAGTAGGCGGCGTGGTGTAATGGCTAACACATCAGTCCGGTCTACTGAAGATGCTGGTTCGCTCCCAGCCGCCGAATAACCTTTTGCACTAGCTAAAGGAGAGAAATAGCTATAGCCAGCTGCTTTACTGTAGGAGTAAAGCCTAGACTTATCTAATATTTTTTATAATTCAGTGAAAAAGAGCATAGAAATTTGTATATCAAATGTAGAAATAAATTGCAACTTATATACAATGCCAAAAGAAATATTTATCTCATCTGGCATTTTTTTGTACTTGCTCGTATGCTCATTCGACAGTTCATGCAAAACAGTAACTCAGACTATGTCAATTTATTGGCAGAGTTGAGGGCAAAAAATTTGTATGTTTCTGTGTTCAAACGTCCAGTTGTTGTCCACGTGTTGCCATCTAACGCAAAATTCATCTAACCAACTTATGGAACGACCAAATCATGGAATATTTTAAAAATCAGAATTTTTTGAATAATATGAATATTTTTCAAAAATAAGAATTTAAAAATAAATTATAATACTTTTAGAAACAAAATTTTAAAAAATTCTGATTTTTAAAAATATTCTGAGTTTTAAATATTACATGACTTGTCGTTCCTTGATTTGTCATTCCCTGATTTGTCTGTTTCCTTAAGTTAGCCCGAGACGGCTCGAAATATACCGTTTCTGTTTAATCAAAATTTGGTAATTTAAAGACATGTTTTGAAAGTAAAGTATCTTGAAGATTATGATTTTCTTGAAGTCAAAGCTAAATATTGGATGAATGAAATTGCAAAAATGTTGAATTTTGAACATATATTTAATGCAACAGGATTTACTGGTAAAAACTTTTAAAAATCGTTAGGTGGCAATGATTAACTCGTATTCCACCTATTGGTAGATAGAAGATCGCAATATGCCTATCCTTTACTGAATTATCCTCCTTTCCTCTCTTTAACCCTTAGTTTACTTCAGATTATCAAATGATTGTTGTCATTCATGTTAGAATTAGGGTTGCCAAAATGGACCGTCTCGGACCGAAAGATCAAGTCGGGTCTAGATGTTTGGCCCGAAAAGACTCGTACCGGCCCGACTCGATAAAAACAAGCCCGAAAAAATGCCTTGACCGACGGCCCAACTCGAAAACGGCAGCCCTAGTTAGAATAATTCTTGGATTAATTTTCTTAGAATTTTATGTATATTCACAATATTCATGTAAATTCTCAATATTTTTTACTTAATTTATTTTAGATTTACCAGTAACATGGTTAAGGATTGTAGAAAATGAAGCTGATTATAAATACATTGCTATGCTAACGATTGATCGGACTATTGAAAATACTAGCAATCTTGTAACATTATATCATTTGCTTCATATAAAATATGGTGTTATTTTTGATTTATACATTCCTAAAAAATTCTAGTTTTTTTAGAATTATACATATTTCTTTAGTGATATCATGTTTTTATAATTATAGTAAAGCTGTTTTGTACCGTTACCTAGTTGTGGAGTAGAGCTACTATATTAGGTACCTGACTCTATGATGATGATTTAAATGGATTAAAAATATTTTTTCACTGTTCAGTATATGCTGAAAAGAAAATTTGGAAAAATATTTTTGCGGAATATATTTTGGGAATTAATATGTCCGAAAAAAACCCCAAAAAATTCCATTTTAAGGGATGTATTTTTTAAACCGAGCGCCTCCAAACCGCAAATTTATCAAAGATAAGGAAAATCCACCTGTACCAACCGTTTGTGTCCAGCCCTAGTAGTAATCATGAATGGACTTGCAGAGTATAGTGAGAGAGGGATATAGGCTCCCCTACTGTTATATGGTATTTCAAACATATAAATAAATTTTTTTCAGAAATTTTCGCCAACTTTGTTACTGTTCTTAAAAATGCATGTAAACGCTTCGTTGAAAATATCCATCCGGATAGCTCTCACAATTTTTATTTTTTGTATGATAGTATTATCAATAAAGAGCATAAATTAGCACTTGAGATTAACATCATCGATAAATTATTAGCAGATGAATTTTCTGAAGAACAAATCGAATACATTGAGGAAATTATAGATATTAACGAAAATTTCAATTTGCCACAAAATCACAATAATCTTGTTGAGAAGGTAATAAAATTTAGGTACTTTCTTGTTATCGGCTCTCATTTTTTCTTTTTTCTAATTAACTCACTATCCTTTTCGTCAGACACGCTTCCTTTCCTTTTGATGGAAAAGGAAAATTGGTTTTCGACTTCGGGATTTAATTTGGTGCTGCGGGGTACCAGGACATTTTCGCTGCGGGGTACCAGGGACCGAGTTATAAGCCCCCAAACCACAATTCTACAGGATTGCCTAATTACCTAAATGTTGTTAACATTCTTTGCCAGAAAACTCAAAATTAAACAGAAAACAAAATTTAATTTAAATTTTAAAAAATTTTTAAGTTATAATCCATCATTAATTTATTTTTAACCTTAAAGTTATTATCCTACATAAACAATGCATTAACGTCTAAAGTAAAAAAGTAATTTTTAAATTTATTAAGATAGTAAATGAATGCAAAAAATACATGCCAGGACAATTTGCTGGACAGAGCAGTGTTGGAGGACATTAACATTGAAAAATGATGTAAAACAAAGATTGGGGATGGAGATTGTAAAAGAATTTTTTAACTGGGGCTTTTATGTTAGATTTAAAAATTATTAAGCTCTATTTTGGGTATAGATCAGCGGGATCGGGACGATCCCGATTTTTCATATCCCGAGACCGAAAGATAAATCCCGATTTCGGCCAATCCCGAACCCGTGTCGGGATCCGGGATCGGGATAAGCATTGGGTCCCGATGCAAATCCCTGTTTTATAAATTTACTAAAAGATTGGTAATGACTAGAGGCCGGAATTTCGCACTGAACGGTATTCCGTACTGAAATACCGAAAAATACCGATAAAATTCAAAATTTTACCGTACCGTATTCCGTACCGTATTACCGATAAATACCCCAAAATACCTATACATTTTCATCGGTACCGTATTACGGTACGGAAAAAATCCTCTGATATCATTGCCTTCCAACTGAAGTGATTTGAATAGATATCAGGTGATATCTATCCATCCTTGGCCATTTTCGATCGACTTCTGCATGGAAGAAAAGACTGATAGGGGGAAGCAGCATATGTACCGTAAGTTTTAAAATTTTAGTAAATCACGATCCCGATTTTTGAATCCCGGTACCGATTCGGGATCTCTATTCCAAATCCCGATTTCGGCCAATCCCGATCCCGGTTTTTTTTCTCTAAATCCCGATACCGCTGAACTCTAATTTTTGGTAAAAAATTCGAAATTCAAATGTTCGAATGACACCAAAATTAGCTTGAATGAATGATTCTGAACAAAGTTATGACCAACTGAATCTTCGCTGGAAAAACTTACCGCAGCGGCAAAAACTTTTTTCCACGGAAACCTTGTGGAAGGGGTAAAAACAAACGGCCATAACTTTGTCAAATCAAGTCAGATTTGATTGATTTTGGTTTGAGATTTCATCAAAAAGCTTTTATCTCTATTTTAAATTTATTTCCCCCTAAACAATTTCCCTCCTAAAAACATCCAGTATATTACTGGCAACTTTTAAAGTGTTCAATGAGGCCGATTTAGCGGTCTTGGTAGGAAACACTAAATGTAGTTTTTAGCTGTATTTTTTCTGATATTTATCATTAAATTGTTTTTATTTTTTAAACAAATGTCGATAAATTGAAGAAAAAAATTTTTAATTTTGGTTACACTATAAAAATAAGAAATATTTTAATTGGAAATAAGTGAAAGAATTTTGATTTTATTTTTTTCTTTTGTGACTCCACTTTCCTCCAGCTTCGACTTTGAAAATTCTCCAAAAAATATTTAAACATTTATTTTTATTTTAAAATATCGTTAAAATAATTTTAAAAATAATTATTTTTCCCGATATAAAATTTTCAAAAAAATTTCCACACTTCTTTTGCTAATAAACCAGCCACCAAAGTAATTCCAATTAAACTAAATAAAGTAATCATTCGAATTATTGTCTTTCTAGCATATTCTAATTGGTTATTTAATTCTCCAATTGTTTGTTGCTGTTCTTGTTTTTCGGCTTTAAGCCGTTTATTCTTCAAAATTTTAATAAAAGAAAATTTATTTGGTAAGGTTATTTTGTCTATATTGAAGTTTGAATGATTAAATTAACTTAAGTTTGTAATAAAAAAAATTTGAACACGAAAGGTTTCGAACCTTCACCCTATTTAAACAAAAAAATTCAGCATTATCCCACTAAACCAAAAGTAACAAAAAATTGGCATAGTGTTTAATGCCATTAAGATTTAAATTTTAGAACAGACAATTTAAATACTCAAATAAAAATGTTTTTTCAAGACAAGGGGTCGAACCTCCGACCTTACAAAATACGTGAACGTAAAATTATCCGACTACACCAAAAATCAACAGAACAAGCTGAACTGAAAAAACGTCTCAAAATGTCTATTTTTAACCTATTTAATATTTCTGACAAAAAATTTTTACCGCATATTGTAAAGCGGCAATACTATCATTTACTTCCATTTCGCTATTTCCCTCGTCATAAACTTCGAGTGAATCAAGAATAGCTTCTAATGCATAATTTCTAGTCTTTTTTGCATTTAAAGGAACATTGAAACGGCAAAGAGGGCATTCAAATGTGTTTTTGAAAGGGGCCTGAAAAAAATTCCAAATTTTGTTAAAATATTAAAGTATTTTAGTCACTAGAATATGAAGAGGGATTCTTAGGGATTTACATAGACGTGTTAGTAAATAAGTCAATTACTTTCTGTCCCAGATTTACAGTTAGGCTTGATTGCCCTCTATATGGGCTTGTCTATTCAAGTTCTATACAAGCAGAGGTGGGTCGGAATTCCTATTTCCGACTTAAGACTTACGACGTTTTTTTCCTTCTGATTTCGAAAAAAAAATTTTAATTTCCGATCCCCGACACCACTGACTGTTCCGCCCATCTATGTATACGAGGACTAAACTAAAGCAGACTTCAACGACACGTCTCCCCTCGAACATGCCTTTCTAAAATTGGAAATCAAGTGTGTTTAAGAGAAAATAACATTACAGGCCCTGGTTCCCGGAAAAAGTGCCATAAAAAGCAAAAATTTTAATGGCTAGGACGAGACAAAAATTAAAATTTTAAATAATTTTTTAACAAAAAAAGATTAAAAAGACAAACTTGTCTTTGTCTATTTAATTGAACACAACTTTTTCTAACAGAATCAATACATTTAAAACAAAAAGAATGTCCACACGGCAGAATTTCTGGTGATTTAAAGAAAACAGATAAACAAACAGGGCAGTGAAGTGGGGAAGAGTCTATACGGATTTTTTGAGCGTCTTCAATTTCTGCACATTTTTTCTAAATAATTTTTTTAATTTTTATAACGATCAGATAAATTTGAATTTTATTACTAGAATAGTCTCACCTCACTATTAGACATGTTTTGGGGCTGAGAACCCTATCCTATAGCGAAGGATATGTATCCATTAATTTAACTAATTAAGATAGCGGTAATCTTGCGCTTTACTGGTCCCTAGAAAAAAATGAGGAAAAAGTGCTAGTTCGACATTTTTGAGGCATGCCAGTAGGTAATCGAGTGTACTGAGTCCGAATCTGAGCTTAGAATTTGTTTATTTCGAACCAAGGACCCGAATTCGACCATGTCAAACATGGGGTAAAAATCCGAAATTTCAAATTTTATGTCTAATCTGACTCTTCTCTTCGAGCCGAGTCAATTGGTATCAGAATTATTACGTTTCGACATTTTTAGACCAAGTTATGGTGCCTGATTTACACTCTGTTCCAAAAGTATATGCCCACCTATATTTTTAGCTTTATCTATGTGATATCGCCATAGATTTTTCTTAAATTTTTTATGATTGAATACCACGACATTTAGAAACGTAATACAAAAAAAATACAAAAATATATGTTATTCTTTATTGTAAAAAATCAAAATCTAAATATTGAGTGTTCCAAAAGTATATGCCCACCTTTGTTTTATAGGTTTTTAATAGTGGGAAAAATCCACAAAAATTTTTTTGAACTTATCTATCAGTATAGATAAGAAATACAAAAGAAATGAAGTTCTGATGTACTCCCATCATCGAGATCTTGAAGCCCAAAAATCAACGGAAAACCGGGGGTAGACGACTTTAAAAAATATTTTCGACCCCTTACAGGCGAAATAAAAATTTTATTTTGGGCTTATTTAAAAGCCCTTGAAATTTGCTACAAGCTAGTTTTTATCTCATAATATAGAAAAAATTCATCCTTGAGAAATAATGAGTTAAGTTTATAAGTTACATTTTCATCACTTTTTGGGGGCGTTTGAGTGATTTTTACGACTTGAAAGTTTATCACATTTTGTCTTAAAGGTTAATTTTTTTCGGAAAATAAAATTAATGCTATCTTGTAGCAAATTTCAAGGGCTTTCAAATAAGCCCAAAATAAAATTTTTATTTCGCCTGTAAGGGGTCGAAAATATTTTTTAAAGTCGTCTACCCCCGGTTTTCCGTTGATTTTTGGGCTTCAAGATCTCGATGATGGGAGTACATCAGAACTTCATTTCTTTTGTATTTCTTATCTATACTGATAGATAAGTTCAAAAAAATTTTTGTGGATTTTTCCCACTATTAAAAACCTATAAAACAAAGGTGGGCATATACTTTTGGAACACTCAATATTTAGATTTTGATTTTTTACAATAAAGAATAACATATATTTTTGTATTTTTTTTGTATTACGTTTCTAAATGTCGTGGTATTCAATCATAAAAAATTTAAGAAAAATCTATGGCGATATCACATAGATAAAGCTAAAAATATAGGTGGGCATATACTTTTGGAACAGAGTGTATATACGCAAGTCTAACCAAGCGTGTATTTAATTGATCATAACTCAGTCTAAAGTTATCGAAACACACTAATTTTGATATCATTCGACTCACCTTGAAGAGATGCGTCAGAATAGCGATAGCATAATATTTTCGAATTCTCACCCCCGAATTCGACTTGGTCGAGGGTTCGAAATAAACAAATTCTAGGTTCGAAATAAACAAATTCTAAGCCCATATTCGGACTCAGCACACTCGACCTTAACAGAACTATTATAAGATCCATACCAAATCTAACTTAAAAGAAACCTTTTTCTCATCAATACCGCTAACATCAGTTATTTTCTTCACCATCCATTTTACAAAAGAATCCATTCTAACTTAAAGGATATAACAAAAACATAAATTCGGGCTAGATAAAAAATTAAGGATCAATTAAATATCCATCCTTTATATTTACCAATAAATCTTTTCAAAATTTATTTTCTCTTCCAAAATATTGTGAAGTAAAATCGATAGAATAAAAATGAGGAATTTACGTAAAATATTGTATTGATTTCCAATTTTATTTTCTACTTCTTTTAGCACTTCCTTCATCTTGTGCTTTGCGCTTCGAAGATGAAGATGCAGTATTACCTGATGAACTTGTTTGCAATAATTCACCCAATCCGAAAATGTCTTCTTCTTCTCGTTCAAACTGAAAAATTAAGGAATTTTTAAACTGGCAAAAAAGTAAAATTGAGAGTAGAGAACTGGACTAGACTTTAAAAAAATTTTATTCAATGTCGATTTTAAGCAGTTCTCCCCTATATAAAAAATACAATATTAACCTGAACAGGTCCACTTCCTCTAGGGGCACCACTTCCTTCCCCTTCAGTTCCAGAGAAACCCTTGTCTGGTACAAAACGACTTGTATTGATTATTTTATCCAAATCAGCTCCATAAATACCACTATCAACGTCTTTTCCTATAAAAATAATTTTTTAATCAACAAAAATATCTTTAAAAATTTACTCGGTCGATAAATATGTTGTTGAACATTATCTTGTGGACGCCAAGGTTTGTCATATGCTGTGTAAGTCTCGTCATCAATACCACCACTGTCAAGTCCCTATAGTAGAAAATAAATAAACGAACGAAGTTATAACAAAGTCTTAAGTCAAAAAAAGAAGTGTTTGGAATGGAAACGGATCCTGTACAGTCATTCGGATAACAGGATTAGGAACCAAAATTATTTAGAAACCACCGTGAATCAAACCCAATATTTTTTATAAAAACTAGTAAAACCTCCTCGTAAACTAGTAAAAACCCTCGTAAAACCCGGAGCTTTCCCTCCCCCCTATTAAAATTGGTTATATTCAAAAAACAAACCCCTGTTTGATTGAATAGACGAGCGTCGAATTGTGTCTCACCAGACGCTCGTGCACGTGAATCAGGAAGGCCAAGCGCAATTTTTTCGGAAATATCACGATCCTTAAAATCGAATTTAAAACATATTTTTCAAGGATTAATAAAACCTTATCCCGTTTCAACTTTTCCAATTTATCAGGTCTACTACGGGCAATATTCCTCTCTTTTCGTTGATCTTCGACTCTATCACGTCGAATAGCTTCTCTTTCCTTTGCCTCTTCCATTAATTTTTGATCTTCATCAGCTTCAGCTTTTCGTAGAGCTTGAGAACGTTGAATTCTGGCACTTTGTGCCATTTCCCTCATTCTCTTTTCTTGTTCAGTCTTCTTGTTTTGGGCAATTAGTCGTTCCATCTGAGCCCTAGTTTCGACTGATTCTCTCGCTTTCCGTTCAGCAATTGAAAGAGCTTCAGCAAATTTAGCAAAGCCTTCATTAATGTGAACTTGTTGTAATCCGCGTCCATCAGCAGCCAAACGTTTGTCCAAAGCCACAGTGTAACCTTTTGGATTTTTCCAATTTGAGACACATGGAGGAATCTTCCAGTCAGCCTGTTCTTTAGCGGTGACCTGAAAAATAATTTTATAAAAATATTCTAACAATAAAAATATTAAACCTTTCGTGTGGGTGAATGCATTACTGGAGCAGGCGGAGAAGGCGGAGCACGAGGTATTTTCTGGTTTATTCTGAAAATTAATATTATTAATCTAGATACGTAGAGAATAAAGAAATCACAGGAATGGATTGACAGCCCCTAAGAAATTTTGATCCCCTTCAATGTACAACAAAGCCGTAGCAAGGGCGTATCGAGAGCCCTTCCAATATTTTAAAGAAACTAACTGAAAACGTGGTGGTTCCATTGGATCCTTCTGCTCTTCAACCAAACGAATAATTCTTTGTTGTGCTCCACTTGCGTGGAGGCCTGACTGCTGGCTAGGAGTATAACGAATAAATTGTGCAGGCGCTGTCTTTTTTGCATGTTGAACGGGTAATGCTGCTGCGACCTAAAGAAAAAAGAAAATTTAACTTCATTAAACTAAAGAGAACCTTTGCCGTTGTAATTTTTTCTATAGCAGCACGCGTTGTTTCTGTTGTTTCATGTATTTCTTCATCTGTTGGTTTTTTGAAACTTTCATCTTCATCATCAATATGTTTGGATTTCATATCAGAAAGACGGGAATGGACTATCTAAATTAATTTTGTTTTAAAAAATGAATTATTTAAGAAACCTTGTCTTTCCCGTGCCCAATTCGTGTAAGTTCATCAAATCGAAGTTTGCCCTCAGAGTCAAACTGAAGCGCGACCGTGTTCTTAGCCCCAGTGCCGGGCTTATCCGCGCCCATACCTAAAAGAAGTAAATTGTTTCAAAGACGTAGTCGAAAAAGCTAACCGATTGGAAACTGAGCAATATGTATCTCTGGAAAAGCTCCGCCATCCCCAAAATCATCTTGCGTTCGGGGCACAAATCCTTGTCGCCGGCCATATGGAGGCGGCTCTTTAATAGCAACAACTTTGGCAAATTTGTCATGAAAAGCATCTTCTCTTCCTTTAAACCAGGGATCGTTAGCGTAAAGTTCTGCATTTGGTTGTTGAACATTAACGGGAGATGGCAAAATACTAAAAATGAAAAAATAAATTTATTAAACGACTTTAAACTCACTCTCTAAGTTTGAAGGACATTTTCACTCTTAATGAATTTAATTAAAATCTAAAAATTTTAGAAAAAACCAAAAATATTTATCAAATAGGTTTGAAAATAAAGGTTAAACTTTTTTATAGTAAAGAAAATGAACTAGAAATTTCATAATTTACTCATATAAAAATCAATAATTATTCGCGAATATCTGGCTTGTGAATATTCGCAGCCTTTTTATGAAGTTCAGACTTCATAGAAATGAAGTTTAGTGCGTATAAATCATAACCCTAGTGATAATAAATCCCTGTAATATAAAATACTCAAAAAATAATAAAGAATTTGAGCGCATTCATCATAACTATTACTGGGAGAAAATAGGTTATAACCTAAAAATCCTACTAATTATTACGTTGGGTTATTTACTAGGGTGATTGCATCGGCAAAATTTTGTGAAAATAATTTAAAAAATTTATTGAGAACTAAATGTTCAAATGACTTAAAGTTGCAGAAAATAAATTAAAAAATAATACTCATTTACGACTTCTTTTAATATTTTCTTTCCCATCCCCCTCGTCCGACAACTTCCTCTTAGATGCTGATAAAACTTTTGAAGTTGAACTTGTTTGCAATAATTCACCCAATCCGAAAATGTCTTCCTCTTCCCGTTCAAACTTAAAAAATTAAGGAATTTTTAAACTGGCAAAAAAGTAAAATTGAGAGTAGAGAACTGGACTAGACTTTAAAAAAATTTTATTCAATGTCGATTTTAAGCAGTTCTCCCCTATATAAAAAATACAATATTAACCTGAACAGGTCCACTTCCTCTAGGGGCACCACTTCCTTCACCTTCAGTTCCAGAAAATCCTTTGTCTGGTACAAAACGACTTGTATTGATTATTTTATCCAAATCAGCTCCATAAATACCACTATCAACGTCTTTTCCTATAAAAATAATTTTTTAATCAACAAAAATATCTTTAAAAATTTACTTGGTCGATAAATATGTTGTTGAACATTATCCTGTGGACGCCAAGGTTTGTCATATACTGTGTAAGTCTCGTCATCAATACCACCACTGTCAAGTCCCTATAACGAAAAAATGTTATGGGCGCAAGTTTGGTTTTCTAAATCAATTTATGCCTCTCCCATTAAAAATAAAAAATCACCGCGTTTTGATTAAAGAGACGCGAGTCAAACTGTGTACCCGCAGACGTCCGCGCACGTGAATCAGGAAGGCCAAGCGCAATTTTTTCAGAAATGTCGCGATCCTGAAAATCGAATTTAAAACACATTTTTAAGAGAATAAAAACCTTATCCCGTTTCAACTTTTCCAATTTGTCAGGTCTATTGCGGGCAATATTCCTCTCTTTTCGGTGATCTTCAACTCTATCACGTCGAATAGCTTCCCTTTCCTTTGCCTCTTCCATTAATTTTTGATCTTCATCAGCTTCAGCTTTTCGTAGAGCTTGAGAACGTTGAATTCTGGCACTTTGTGCCATTTCCCTCATTCTCTTTTCTTGTTCAGTCTTCTTGTTTTGGGCAATTAGTCGTTCCATCTGAGCCCTAGTTTCGACTGATTCTCTCGCTTTCCGTTCAGCAATTGAAAGAGCTTCAGCAAATTTAGCAAAACCCTCATTAATGTGAACTTGTTGTAATCCACGTCCATCAGCAGCTAAACGTTTGTCCAAAGCAACTGTATAACCTTTAGGATTTTTCCAATTTGAGACGCATGGAGGAATTTTCCAGTCAGCCTGTTCTTTAGCGGTGACCTATAATAATTCATAAATATTTCGCGGGTAATATTTAAACTTTTCTAGGAGGTGAATGCAACACAGGCGCAGGAGGAGAAGGCGGAGCACGAGGAATTTTCTGGTTTATTCTGAAAATAAAATCCGTATGCTTATTTGGTAATATTTTAAAGGAAACTAACTGAAAACGTGGTGGCTCCATTGGGTCCTTCTGCTCTTCAACCAAACGAATAATTCTTTGTTGTGCTCCACTTGTATGAAAACCACCAGCCTGCTGGCTAGGAGTGTAACGAATATATTGTGCAGGCGCTGTTTTCTTTGCATGCTGGACTGGTAATGATGCGGCAATCTAAAAAAGAAATAAAGAATTTAATTCCATTGAAATAAAGAAAACCTTAACAGTTGTAATTTTCTCTAAGGAAACACGCGTTGCTTCCGTTGTTTCATGTATTTCTTCATCTGTTGGTTTTTTGAAACTTTCGTCTTCATCATCAATATGTTTGGATTTCATATCAGAAAGGCGGGAATGGACAATCTAAATTAATTTTATTTTAAAAAATGAATTATTTAAGAAACCTTGTCTTTCCCGTGCCCAAGACGTGTAAGCTCATCAAATCGAAGTTTCCCCTCAGAGTCAAACTGAAGCGCAACTGTGTTCTTTGCCCCAGTGCCGGGCTTATCCGCGCCCATACCTAAATGGAATAAATTGTTTTAGGGACGTAAAGGAAACATTATATAAAATGTCGCTCATAAAAAATTTTTGATCGAATTTTTTCCAAAATCAAATGCATATAATTAAATTTCAGTAAGGAGCTAACCAATTGGAAACTGAGCAATATGTATCTCCGGAAAAGCACCACCATCCCCAAAATCATCTTGCGTTCGGGGCACAAATCCTTGTCGTCGACCATATAGAGGCGGGGTATAATTTCGGAATACTGAACAGAAAGCAAATGGGTCAAATTATATGTCATTCGAAAGAGCTCGTCGAGTTGAGTCGAAATGTGAAAAAATTTTCGTGCGGACTCATACAGGGGCTGAGATATAGGCCCCCGAAAATCGAAAAACCATAGGGGGGACCAAGCACATTTTTGGGGTGAAAAATTCGAATATGCAAATTATACCTCATTCGAAAGAGCTCATCGAGCTGAGTCGAATGACACCAAAATCAACGAAATCCGACTTGATTGGACAAAGTTATGATCTTTTCTTTTAGCTCCTTACCTGTGGCATCTATGGAGATTTTTGCTACTACGAAGGCCCCAAATACGTCCAGAGCAAGGGAGATAGGAATAGGTTTATGTTACGAGCCCAGACCCAGCGCCCGTAGACTCCCCGCGAGGCGCGTGCCGCAAAACCCCGCGCGAAGCGCGGGGTTTTGCACAAGCGCCTCGCCGACGCTCCATAGGTTTAGGTTTTTTGTTTTTTTATGTCATAACTTTGTCTAATCTTGTCCAATCACGTTGATTTTGGTGTTATTCGACTCAGCTCGTCGAGCCCTTTCGAATGAGCTATTATTTGCATATTCGAATTTTTTGACCCCAAAAATTTTAAAATTTCGGGGGTCTGTAACTCGGCCATATGAGGTCGGATTTCGTTGATTTTGGTGTCATTCGACTCAGCTCTATGAGCTCTTTCGAATGAGGTATAATTTGCATATTCGAATTTTTCACCCCAAAAATGTGCTTGGTCCCCCCTATGGTTTTTCGATTTTCGGGGGCCTATATCTCAGCCCCTGTATGAGTCCGCACGAAAATTTTTTCACATTTCGACTCAACTCGACGAGCTCTTTCGAATGACATATAATTTGACCCATTTGCTTTCTGTTCAGTATTCCGAAATTTTTCCTAGAGGCGGCTCTTTAATAGCAACTGTAGCTAAAGACAAATGCATTGCTTTTGTTTCAGATTTCTCAAAATATCGTGATTTTTGTGTAAAATCCTTTATAGTAATTAACAAAATAAAAATTTAAAAAAGAGAATTCCTTAACAAAAAAATAAAAAAGTTTGAAAAGGGAAATTTTCAACTTTTATAGTAAATTATTTAAAAATGATAGAACGCCAGAAATAATATTATACTACAGCGGTAATTTAAAAATCTTTTTCATTTTTGTTTTTGTTCGATACCAAACCTTTAAGATTTTTGCTTTGCAATCGTGTTTAGGTATTTTTATTTTGTATTCGTGATACACAAAATCTCCTCAAGTAGCTATAGTCCCCAAATAAAGTAAAACAAAGTTTATCAAAACCTTGTAAAATCATTTTCAATTTAAATTTGTGGGCCCAATTAGGCGCATTATAAAGTAGGCGTAAGGCCATAACTAGCTAGAAAATTTCTGAACCTTAACGATTTTGGTACCAATCTCTTTAGCTCGACGAGAGACATCATTCAATACTAAATTTTGAAAGATTCCGAAATCATGAAGTGAGTTATCGCTTTACGCCGTTATGGCCGCGCGCCTACTTGGGCTGTACCCTAACAATAAATTTGTTTTTATTTAACTCTCAAAAAAATTTTTTTTGTTTTTCGTCGTGTATTTATCTTTTCTTTACTATATTTTTTTAATTTTTCAGTCCAAAATTTAAGCTGTTATTTTGATATGCTTGCTACATTTTCAACTCCACATATGCATCAACAAGCATTTCAACAACGAGCTTCGACTTCAATGGAAGGTTTTTTAATGTTATAATATTAATACGATTTTCTTTTAAATTTAAGCTCCACCAGCCGAATCCAGCCCTGTGATAAAATCAATAGACCCTCAAGATGAGTCACCTTTAAAATTTGATTTTTCTTCAACTCAACCGACACAATCAAAACAAGCATTTCGATTTAAGGCTGCAACGGTTTTAAAAATTTAAGAGGAAAGGATAAGTTTATTTTTTGTATTTTTTAGAATCGTCCAATTGATGATATACCTGAAGGTCCTGGTAGAAGATTGAGAAAAAACGTTGCGAATGTCAGAAAACATATTGATTATGTTGCTAATGTGCTTAACCACGTTGAGGTTTTTAAATCTTAACTTTTTAAATCGACTCGGTATCTAGGATTTTTACTTTCTAATTCCTAGCGTTTTATGCTTTTTCTCTTTTCCATTCCTGAAAATAGGAATGGAAAATCATATTCTAGAAAGTCTAGTCAGGGTTTCAGAAATGTCCCTTGTCTTGTGTTTCTTGTCCTGAAAGGGGCCGGGTTTCGATTAATTCGGGCAATTCTACCTACAGAGTAATGTGTCCTTTGATTTTGAACTGTTAGTTTTACTTCACTCAATAAATTCACGATTTTCATTTTTCCTTCTTTCCCCTACCTTTATTTAGGTCTGTCCAATTTACTCGAATCGATCGATTCCTTGTTACTTCACCTTTTAATGATTCACAGTGTTTTGCTCCTTTTTTCCCTTTTCAATCTCTTCATTTTCGAAAAAAAATCTTTTTTGAAGGGCCGTTTATGGCAACATTCTCGTTTTAACCGAACAGTTACTCAACCAGATATTCTCTATCAAAATTATGTTCTTCCTCCTGCTTCAATGCCAGATATTCCTGTTGATTGTGTTTTAACTAAATTTGTACGCTCTGCAATGAATAAAGTTAAATGTCCAGTTTATTCTCTTTGTTGGACGCCAGAAGGAAAACGTTTAATTACTGGAGCTTCTTCTGGAGAATTTACTTTATGGAATGGAACTGCTTTTAATTTTGAAACTATATTACAGGTTTACTTTTGAATATTTCGGGTTTTACGTTTTTGAGTTTTGGGGGTCATAAAGGGTTTTATTTTTTTGAACGGTGGAACTAATGTGAGTGATAGGACGCCCTCGATCATTCACAATTTTCGTGTTTGAACGATTTATAACTATGACGGAATGGGTTCGTGGCGTTTGCCTGTTCTCTGTGAAACTTTTGAATGTTTATATCCTTTAATCCTATATGTGTTCTAACTAGAAAATTTTTTTTCATTAGACTAATTTCAGTTATTTGTAGGATTTTTTACACCTTTTAATAAGGAAGGTTAAATTTTTTCATCTAATTGTGAGCGATTCTATTGTTATTTTTAAGCATAAACCTCAATTAAAGGCCTGATCCAATTGATTACTTTAATTTGGCTTTGTCCGACACCCTCTTTTGTCATTAGCTTTCTAAATTTCTTTCATTAATTTTTAAATTTTAATTTTTTTTCAAGGCACACGATGTTGCTATTCGTGCAATGAAATGGTCACATAATGATCAATGGCTTGCTTCAGCTGATCACGATGGTTTTGTTAAATATTGGCAGCCAAATTTCAACAATGTTCACATGTTTCAAGCACACAAGGACGAGCCAATACGTTCATTAAGGTTCTCTTCTCTCAACTTTTTTTCAAAAAAAATTTTGTCAGCAATAAAAAAAATTTTTTTGTTGATAATATTGACACACACACAAACCTCTCTAAAAAATCTTCTCTAATTTATTTTTGCCTTGATTGCGGTAAATATATTAAATGTTGAAGTAATTTTTCTTTTTTCAAAAATAGGGGTTATAATAACTTTTCGGGGTTAAAAAAATCTTTTTTTTAAATTTTAATAAAAAATATTAATATAAAAAAAGGAAAAAACAAAGTCGAAATTTAAATTGAGATTCTGTTTTTGTAAAAAAGTAATCAAAAAATTTGGGATGAAATGTCAATTTTTTATCTAGATTAATTTTTTGAGTTTTGACAAGTTTTTGTTTTGTAAGAAAATTAAAAATGAGTAGAAAATAAAATTAGAAGGAAGGTAGAAAAAATTTTAGTCTGTTTTATTTTTTTTACGTCAGTAGTAAAATTTTTGAATTAAATAAAGGAAACTGTTTGTTTATGAACAAATAAATAAGGAAAAAAGTGTATTTTTTAAAAATCAAATAAATTAATAAAAAAAATTAAATTATTGGGTATAATAATAATAAAAAATTTTTTGTAAATTAATAAGTGTTTTTAAAAATTTAATGTAAAAAAAATTTAAATTTCGAATTTTATAAGGTTTTTATAAGGTTAATCTTCAATCGATAAATATATTTTCTTTAATCTTTTTACCTATGGCAATCCTTAAAAATTAAAATTTTTTTATTATTTATTATTTTTTGGATTTAAATATTCTATTAATTTTTAGCAGTTATAAAACGATTTTTTTAGTTGCTCTCTATTTAATTATAAATGTGTGCAAATTTCTTCTTTCAATGATTTATGTGGTGTAGTGGTTTCTCTCTTAGTTTTCACCTGTAAAAGGGTGTGTGTTCGATTCCCACTGTAGAAAATTTTTTTTCTTTCTTTAAACTTCCTTGTTTTTCTAAAAAATTTTTTAGGAATCCCTTATCTCTTAAATTTAATTATTTTCAAATTTTATGACATCTTTTCTTCTACATTTTTCAGATTGTTTTCAAGTTTTCGTTGTTTCTAGCCAAAAATATGTTCTGAGTTAATTTTTGCTCTCCCTCGAAATGAAAAAAAACTTTGAAAAATAAGGAACATTTCTCGTTTTCTCCATTTTTTCCTAGTTTCCGCCCTATTTTCTTCCAGTTCCCGTCGCTTTACTGATCTCCTTCCTATTTTCTTTTACCCTTCCCTTTCTCCCCTCATGCTAGTAAGAGGAATTTTTTCCTTTAAATTTTCTCAAAAAACAAATTGGCTTTTGTTAAAAAATAGTAAAAATAAAAATTTTCAATTTTCAAGGATTGCCTTTAAAATTTTTTAAAAATTTATTTGGATTATTTTCCATTTTTTTATTTTGAATAAAAATTAACCTTTTTGTTTTGTTTTTCTTACAGTTTTTGTCCCACCGATGTGAAATTAGTTACCGGCTCGGATGATGCAACTGCTCGAGTTTGGGATTTTGCTAGATGCAATGAAGAAAGAGTTTTGAGAGGGCATGGAGCCGATGTTCGTTCTGTCGATTGGCATCCTACAAAAGCTTTGATTGCAACTGGATCGAGGGATTCTCAACAACCGGTGAAATTATGGGATGCAAAGACTGGGCAGTGCTTGGCGACTTTGTTAGTTTCATTTTTAATTTTTATTTTTAATATAATAAAATTGGGTGTTTTTGTTTGTCCTTTTTTCTGTGTTTTTTGTGATTTATTATTGTGTGCCAAGCTTAAAGTCACGTTATTGAGTGCTTTTTTTGAAAATTCTTTGTGGTAACTTCCTTGGTGTAGTGGTATCTGTTTAGGGTTTTTTTATAGAATGCCAGCATGGTTCGGGCCCCTTTGTCGTTTCCTTTGGTTATAAATTTTTCTTTGAGTTTTTACTAGGTTTACAATATTTTTTAAAATTTTTTTTTGTGTTTTAAAATATTTTTTTTCTTGTTTACGTCGTTTGAATTTACCTATTTAAAAATTAATTTTTTCACCTTCCAAATTTTCTCAAAAAATTTTTTTCCTAATTTTCAGGCATGATCACAAAAACTCTGTAATGGCTGTTCAATGGAATAAAAATGGAAATTGGCTATTAACCGGTTCAAGAGACCACGTAATTAAACTTTATGATGTTAGAATGATGAGAGAAGTGCAAACCTTTAGAGGGCATAAAAAGGAAGTTACAGGTTTTTTTGAAAATTTTTTTCTCAAAAAAAATTTCATTTTTTAGCCCTCGCCTGGCATCCTGTCCATGAAGGTTTATTTGTCAGTGGAGGGGGTGACGGTGCTCTAGGTTATTGGCTGGTCAATAATGATAAAGAATTGGCTTTGTTGGAACAGGCGCATGATATGGCTATTTGGACGTTGGAATGGCATCCTATGGGACATATTTTGGCGACTGGTAAATTTAGAAAAAAATTTTTTTGAACTAAAGTTGTTGGTGACCAGTTAATTTATGCCTGTAACGTCTTAGAATTCTTAAAATTACCACATTAAAATTACCAAAATTACCACAGAGCTGCCACAGGCGATAATTCGGTCACCAACAATTCTAGTTTATAGGAGGGAGGGGGAGAAGACTAGTTTTTATCGGAAGGTGAATTGAAATCCTTGGGAGGGATTTTATTTGAATTTTATATCAGTGTGGGAGATTCCAAGGACTCCAAGCACTTTTTTGAAATAAAATTTTTTTTTTCATTTTTAAAGGATCAAACGATAATAACACCAAATTTTGGACTCGTAATCGTCCAGGAGATACTCAAGAAGATGTTTTTGGAATGACTACAGTTTTTTTTTAATTTTTAATTTTTAAAATTATTTTTGTTTTAAAAGGTTGGCGGTTTGTTCAGCTCTTCATCTGTTCATAATTTTGATGATGAAAGAGAACCTATTCCAATAACAACAGAGGAAGATTTAAATGCTCCGCCACAAATACCTGGTTTATTTTTTAATTAAAAAATTTTTTTTTTGGAAAATTTGTATTTTTAAAATTTATTTGAGGATAATTTGATGAACAAAATTTAAAAAATGGAAGGAACCAAAATAGACAAAATTTTCCCGGGAAGGGTTCGAACCCTCGCCACTTTCCTGTTTTAATCTAAGGCATATACCACTACACCAAAAATGAAGAAAAATGAATTTTGTTCTAGAAAGAGGAAAGGGTTCAAACCCTATAGAGGAAAAGTTTTATTTAAGTTTATTGCTTGAATTTTATTTTTTTTGTAATTTTTTTATTTTAAAAAATATTAAAAATTTTAAAATTAAATTTATTTTCCTTTTAAAAAAGGTTTGGGAATTGATGAACCAATGCGTAGAGAAATGAATAAAGATTTTGGTACAATACTTACAACAACTTCACTTCCTGGACTTGGAGGGCCTACTAATTCTTCGACTTTTGATCAAAATAAAAAACAAGGAGGAGGACAATTTGGGGGGAGACAACAACCAAAAAGAAATCAAAGACAATTTGAGAGAATGTGGATGGGTGAGAAGATATTTTTTTGAATTTACTCATAGTTCTTTGAGCTTTAGCAAGATCGGGTTGGGAAAAAATCGGGTTAGGTTTCTGAATGAGGTTATCGAGTTTTGGGTAACTCGTCCAATTTCTGATCTATAATCCTTCAATCCTTAAAAATATCCATTGAGAAAGTATTATAAGTAGGCTTGCCATTTTCGAATCGGGTCGGCGGTCGAGACATTTTTTCGGGCATGATTTTTCGGACCGGGAAATACGAGTCACTTTCGGGCCAAATATCATATTCCCGACTTAATCTTTCGGTACGAGTCGGTTCATTTTGGCAATCCTATTATAATTAAAAAAATTTTTTCAGTTGCCCGACCCAGTGGCGGTCAAGAAACATTTGAAGATTATGAACAAGAAGAAGATGAAGACTTACACCAACAACAATATTTAAATAATGAACAGCCAGGAGGAGGAGGTCCTCCTCCCCCACAACATTTTAATTATTTACCACAACAACAACAAAATCATTTAATCCGTCCACCACTTCCTCCTCCACAACATCAATTTTATCATCATCAAACAATTCCTCCTCCACAATTTACTAGACCTAGAGGAGGTTTTTATCCTCAACAACCAAGTCTACATTCTATGAAACAATCACAACAACAACAACAACGTCCAAATTTTCAACGTTTTCCCCCTCCACGATTTTTTTGAAAAAATTATTTTTTTTGTATTGTAATAGAAAATTTTTGTGAATGGAAAATAAATTTTTTTGTTTTGAAGAAAAGATCTTTTTTTTTAATTTAGTTTTAGTTATATATATATATAAAAAACCCCGACACCTCCCCCTTTTTGGCCGTAAAATCCCTTTCAAAAATTCCGCCGGCCGAAGGCCGGCGGCTGGAATTTTTTGAAGGGTACATTTTCCCTACAACTTTTTACGCTCTATTCAGGAAAACTCTGACCTCGGCACTGAAACGTCGTTTTCGCACTGAAACGGCCATGTGTGGTTTTTCAAATGGAAATAGCGAGGAGGGGTGAAGTGTGATCAAAAAGTGCTTGCTGGGAGGATTTTAAGTTGGGATGTGTACTATATCGTAGGAAAAATTTGGGAGGGCTTGGATCAACTCTCCGACCTGTAGCCTCGTGGAAAAATTGCACATCTCGTCCCAAAATGACACATGGTGTCCGACGAAATTCACCGACAATTTTCAAACTATGTGCCATTCGATAGAGCTCCATGAGTTGGTTATGGGAAATTTTGGTTTGATTTTTTCTGACCATTTTGGGCTAAGTTATGGGACTCAAAAGGTCCAAAATGTCCAAAACCCCTAACGTGAAGGGTGGCTCCCATCGAATGTAATTATAAAATTGCTTAAGATTGGGCGAACGGTTTCAACTCTGTTTTAGTATGTTGGGGCACTAAATGTACTACAATTTTGTTGGGGGACACTTGAGTCTGGGATTTTTTCCTGACATAGTTATGGGCACTCAAGTGACCTCGCAAAAACCGACTTTTTAACGCGTGAATTGTAATTCCTTTTGAGTACCCTATCTTGTAGAGCGTCCCTTGAAACCTCTAAAAATATATACTTCGTTGGGGGTACACTTGAGTCTGGGGGAGTTATACTCAAAAAAGTGGCATTTTGGGGGCCAAAAGTGGTCGGTTTTTTGAGTATATCTCCGCGGAAAAAATTTTTAAAAATAAACGGTGTTCGGATTCGTGTTCAGCACCTATTGGAGTACCATAAAACATATTTTTCTCGAGGTCGAATTTTTGACCCATTTTTGAAGGGGTACCCCTTTTGAAATTTTTTGGTGAAATTTAAATTGGGCATAACTTTGTAAGTTTTTGTCGTAGCCAAACTAATTAAAGGTTATAAAATAGAGCAAAAAATTACAAATTTTTTGAACTATTAAACTTTTTGAAAAATTTCACCCGAGGCCTGGTAGGGCCGATTTTTTGAAAATTCAAACTTTTTCGGTTTTTTTAAATTTTCTGGGGTATATCGAGGCTGAGGGGTGTTATAAATATTTTTATAAAATAGAGCAGAATTTTTGCTATAATTAAGCTTTTAAAATGTTTCAAAAGGGTTTATTTTTGGGGAGTTATGATTTTTCGAAAAAATACGTTAATTTTTCGGTTGAAATTTTCTGCCAAAAAATATTTTTTTCGAAAAACCGAAATATAGGGCCAAATGTTATATCAATCGAAAGCTCTCATCGAACTGAGTACAAAAATATTTTTTTAAAAATTTTCTGATCATTTTTTACAAAGTTACAAAATGTCGAAATTTTGGGTGTGGGTGGTTTGGGGGCCGAAGGCTTAGAAAAAACTCCTGCTCCCGGCCGAAGGCCGGGAGCCTCGTGAAAGTTGTGGATCACTGGAGCAACTTTTTACGGCGCATCCAGGAAAATTATGACCTGAATTTTTCGATAAAGTCTTAGCACCGAAACAGCTTGGGTCGATTCCATATCTCGAAAATCTTCAATAGAAAGGTGGTTTGGGCTTGGGGCGAGGGCACTCCGCCACGATTATTAGATAACTCTGAAAAAAAATTTGGGTCAAAAAAGTTGAGTCCTGATATAGAAAACCTCGTGAGACTGAAGTGTCCGACCCATACTCAAGTTGTTTTTTGAGTCTAACTTTTTTATGGAGGGGCATAGCGAAATGGGGTTTTGGGGGTTTTATAGGGTTGGGGAATACGCGTTTTGTGATGTTTATTTGGAGTGGGTCACTTGAGTCTGGGGCTGGGATATTTGAGTCTGAGTGCTGTAATTGATTGTATTGTAAAATTTATTGCTGGGGGCGATTTCGATTCTCTTGAACTATTTGTAGGCATGAATGTTGGGGACATTTCACTTGGGGGACGCTTGAGTCTGGGATTTTTTTTGAGACAGATATTGGCGTTGAAGTGACCATTTTGTACAAAGTTACAAAAGGTCGAAATTTCAGGTGTGGGGGTTTGGGGGCCGAAGGTTCCCAAACGGCGGGCCGGAGGCCCGCCGTGCGAGGGCCGAAGGCCCGAGCTTAAGATCCATCCCGGTAGGCAGAGCAATGACCCAAGGAGGCCGAAGGCCGAGGAGTTTGGGGGCGAGGGCCGAAGGCCCGAGCTTAAGATCCATCCCGGTAGGCAGAGCAATGACCCAAGGAGGCCGAAGGCCGAGGAGTTTGGGGGCGAGGGCCGAAGGCCCGAGCTTAAGATCCATCCCAAAATGTGTCGCGAGGGCCGAAGGCCCGAGCTTAAGATCCATCCCAAAATGGGTCGCGAGGGCCGAAGGCCCGAGCTTAAGATCCATTCATAAATGGATCGCGAGGGCCGAAGGCCCGAGCTTAAGATCCATCACAAAATGGGTCGCGAGGGTCGAAGGCCCGAGCTTAATATCCATATATAAATGGATCGCGAGGGCCGAAGGCCCGGAGCAATGAAAAGGCAGGGCTAAATTTTATCGGCGAGGGCCGAAGGCCCGGAGCAATGAAAAGGCAGGGCTAAATTTTATCGGCGAGGGCCGAAGGCCCGGAGCAATGAAAAGGCAAGGCAAATCTTAATGTTTCTAGCAGCGCGCGAAGCGCGCCCCAAAGCCGTTAGGCTTTCCAACGGGCAGAGCAAAATTTAAACCCAAAGCAAAATTAAACTGCCATTGCATACGTAACTTACCGCCATACCCCAATGGGCACAACTAGTTTATTCTCAAAATTATATTCAATTTCAACTGGGCCGGAGCCAGCTCCATAGCCATACCCAGCACTGTCTTCTTGAATGATACGTGGAATCCAGCTAATAAGCCTGCCTCCCTTTAGTAAAGCAGCTGGGCTATAGCTATTTCTCTCCTTCAACCTATGTGTTATCCATTGTACCACGCCGCCTACTGCACAGCCTTTAAGAATTAAATAGCTATATACTTTACACTTCTCACAATTCGCTTCCTTCCATTTATCTACAAAATTATTGGAGATTTCATTCTTCTGTATCATCCACACCAACATATTCGAATTCTTGACCCAAAAAATCAGACTGTTCCTCCCGTAGTGTTTCTGCTTCTCAGGGGTTTGAATCTGAAAAAAAAGATTGTCGACCGTTTTGAATACTCTCATAGTGATATTAGTAATCAGTGTATTTTATTACACAAAACACTTTTTGTTGTGACCGAAAGTCTTAACAAGTTTCTGTTCGAAAAAAGTTTACTATAAAAGCCTTTCCTTTCTTCATTCTACACCTTACCAACAAATATACTATATCTTTTTTTTTCAAGCAATTATTAAAGCAACATCAAAACAACAACAACAAACAAAATGTTCTTTTATTTAATTCGACAAGAAGAGTTTAAAGACGGTTCTGGAACAAGAAAGTCTTCTTCATTTCTGCGCTCGTCGACTACCAACATTTTGCCAACTCTCTTTGCTTCTTTGGTTTTTTTGTTTCTTCTCGGGCAGGTTAAGGGTGATGATGGTGGTGATGGAATCCCTGTTGGGTTTTTCAATCACACGCTGAAAGATGGAATGGTTACACTTTCTGAGGGAACCGTTGAAGTCAACGAGGCCAACCTGGAATTGTACACGAATCATTCTGGAGCCTGTGAAGTTACTTTTGAAGGCAATTTCATGTGAGTTTCCTTGATAATAGTCTTAAAATAAATTTGCACATTTCAGCGTGCTCCACTACAAAAGGGAAAGCAAAGCGGCGAGGAATGGTTGCACAGTGGACTTGCTCACCAATCTTCAGAACATGATTTATTTCACGACCGAAGTGAAGCACAGCGATGTGATTGAAAAATGCCTGGGGAAGTGCAAAATATCAAAATTTTTTCACGGAAGTAGTGACAATCTGTAAGTTTGCATATTAGTGTGATAATCCATTATTAAATATATTTTAGTTTGCCTTTTGCCTACAGCACAACAGAAGATAAGAACATCATGGAATTAACAAATGGACCAATTTATAAAGAAAACCAGACATGTTATGATAGTGTGACGTGTGATGATAATGGTGGAAGATGTATGCCGTGGACTTCTCTTGAGGTTGCGTGGACCACCTGCGACGATGAATTCATTGCTCACACCCATCCAAGTATGTTGGACTGTTTTTTATCATGTTTTGATAATTTTATTTTAGTTGGTGAAGTTACGGCACATTGGAGCAAACACAAAATGTACGACAAAAATGAGACAGAATTGTTTGTCAATTTGTATATAACGAAGGATGGCAATTTCATAATGGACTTTGGTGGACAAATAATGAACTACCGCTCGGGGGGTCGTGCTGCCTGCATCCCTAAAGAGGAAGGCATTGCCAAACCTGTTACATGGGAAATCAACGGAACTCTACCGAATTCGAATTATGCGAACTTGCTGGTCTTCCACTTGCTCCCACAAAAAGCATCTCGAAAGCATATTGATGGGGAAATCAAAAAAGATGATCTTCCTGATGGTCCAAAGTGTGATGAACTTTCTATCAAATTTGTAAGGATCTTCACTTAAAAATCTCAAATTTTCCCTTTTTCTATTTAGCATACGGATAACTACATTTTGTTGACCAATGAAGACTTCATCGCTCCATCAACAACAACAACGGCGACCACGACTAAGCTTCCCGAACCAACCAAGAGTGATGATCTTGAAATCCCTTTTGAAAATCGTGAAATCCCTTTTGGGTTTTTCAATCACACGCTGAAGGGTGAAATGGTTACTCTTGCTAAACGAGTCAAGGAAGTCAATGAGAACAACATTAGTTTGTACACGAAGCATCCTGGAGCCTGTGAAGTTACTCTTAAAGACAATTTCATGTAAGACTCCTCTAAAATAATTCTGAAATAAATTTGATATTTTCAGCGTTCTTCACTACAAAAAGGGAAGCAAAGCGGCGAAGAATGGTTGCACTGTGGATTTGCTCTCAGGTCTTCACAACATGATCAAGTTTGAAACTGGAGTGAAGAACAAAGGAGGGATTGAAAAATGCCTGGGGAAATGTTCTTCAGAAGATTTGCCTTTTAATGGCAGCAGTGCCAATATGTAAGTTAACATTTGTTTGGGAGGTTAATATCTTAAAATTTTATTTTTAGTTTGCCCTTCGGCTACAGCACAACAAGAGACAAGAACATCACAAAATTGAAAATAAATGGGCCGTTGTATGATCAGGATGAAAGTTGTCATGATCAGCCTGAATGTGGAAAGTCGGCAGATTGTATGAGGTGGACTTCTCTTGAAGCTGCGTGGACTACCTGCAACAATAAATTCTTTGCTCACGCCCATCCAAGTAAGGATAAATATTGTCGGCCTTATTTTGATTATTTCAATTTTAGTGGGCGAAGTTCTAGCCGTCTGGAATACCAACACAAAGTCCAACGCAAAAGAAGAAAATTTATCCTTCGGATTGACTATAATACAGGATGGCAATTTCATAATGAAATTTCGTGGGCAGAAGATGGACTATGCCAACTCGACTAAAAAAGCTAATTGCCTCCCTAACGGCACGTTCGCAGCCGAGCCTGTTACTTGGAAAATCAATGGGACAACGCTAAAGCCGAAACACAACAACTTGCTTGTCTTCCATATGCTTCCACAAGAATCGGCGCGAATCAACAGTGGTGACGAAAGCAATATAAGGGTATCTCCTAAAGGACCAGAGTGTGATGAACTTTTTATCAAATTTGTAAGGATTTTCAAATTCTTATAAAATTTCAAAATTTTTCCTTTTTCTATTCAGAATACAAAAGACTACACTTTGTTGGGACAAAAAGATCCACTTCCAACAACAACAACGTCACCACTACCGCCAACAAAGACCAGGACCACCACACCTAAAAAGACTTCAACATCAAGGAAAAAACCTCAAACCACGACAACAACTAAAGCAACAACCACATCTGATCCTGGTTATGGAAACTTCACAATGATTGCCACGACTACGTTCATTGTTGCTTTTTTGATATTCGTTGGTGGCACCTATTGCCTTTATAATGTCTCTGCTGACTACAGTAAACTTGATAAAAGATACTTGCTCCGTGGAGAAATTCATGATATAGAGATCGCGCTTATCCTGCGCTTGGGCTTCTTCGTTACAAGCTTCCTGGTGCTAATTTCTGGCTGCTTCAAAGTTATGGTCTACCACATGAATACTTATACAATCTACCAAACGCCTCCATACATCCACTACTTAATTCCAATCTTAATCTTCATTGGCCTTCTTCTAATCACTTCAATCATCCACTGCTACTACAACCACCTGAAGAAGAGAAACAGACAGAGGATTGAGGAACGTAAAGGAGAAGATCGAAGGGAGGCTCGCCGTCAGGATGCTTATGCACGAGCTGCTCGGACTATGGCCCGGATGAGGATGGAAAAGATGAACGTGAGTTTATATTCTTTTAAAAATTCAAAAAATTTTCCTCTCTTTTCCAGAAATACTATGGACAATCTTCATCTCAAAACAATAATTCTTCGAGTATCAACAAAAATTCTCAATATAATTCGGATCTTTTGAGCCTCGAAAGGGACAGCGATTTGTTGGAGGATGATGATAATACTGCTATTGAGATCTTGAAGACGGGTAAAAGTTTGGCTGGAACGGAGGAACCAAATGAAGGATGGGCTGAGGAAGTGAGTCGAAAAATGAATTTTAAACAGAAATTTTTTGTTTACTTTTTAAGACTGATCAGCAGAAGAAGAAGAGTGTTGTTCACGAACCTGCGGAAATTAACTGGAAGGCGGCAGAAGAAGCAAAGAAGAAGAAGAAAATTAGGAAGAGTGAGAAGAAGAAAAGATTTGGATAGGATATTTCACCAAAATAAATAAAAAATAGGTATCCCTTTCCCCCAAAAATATTTAAATATTTTCCTATAAATTATTGTATTTGTCCTTATATCTACCTGTGATAATCATTTTTCTGTAGTTGTAATAAAAGTTTGTTGAAACTTGACAACTTTTTTGTTTCTCATTAAAAATCAGAATTTTTCTGTTTAAAATTAAAAATAGTAATTTCCGGATTCTTTAATAAAAAACACAGAAAATCAGATTTATTTAAATCGGAATAAAATAAGAGAGATACATTCTAAAAATTCCGGAAAATACAAAAAAAAATACAAAAATAAGAATATTCCGGAAAATACAAAACTCAGAATAAAACACATTTACAATCAGAATTTACAAACACATGAGTAAAACCAGAATTTTAAAAAGAAATAAAAAATACACAATTAAATCCCCAAAAATACAAAAATCAGAATTGAAATTCTGAAATTTTAAACTGTTTAACTGTTCAAAATAAAATTTGAAAGAAATTTTAAATTAAAACTCTAATTTCAATTAACAACAAAAAGGCTTTAATTTAGTTAAAAAAAAATTAAAAAATAAGAACTGCCTTCTTCAAGGGACTCATAAACTAAACCAGAACCCAAAAAATATTTTTAAAGGAAAAAAAAATTTTTTATTCAATACTCTAATAACCAAAAAATCATTTAAAAATCAATATTCTTCAACTTTAAGTTTCCTTGGAAATTCCATATGATTTTCTTTTGGACCGCTAGGATAAATTTTAGCAGCGGGGAATGGTTGGCCAAAAAGGCTAGATTCAGTCTGAACATGTTCCAAATCTTCCGGTTTTGTTATAATTTCAATTCCGTCGTCGAGAGCCATTTTTTGTGTTAAATCGATTAAGGACTTTAAAAGAAAATAAAAAATTTTGATTAAAAAAAATCCGCAAAAAATTAAAAAAGAAATGCGGACTGTCCGCAAAATTATTGCGGATTGGAATATTTTTCCAAAATTAGCCCTTTCTGACGCATTTAGTTATTAAAGGCATAAGGGGAAAATTGAGATGAATAAGGAAAATTGGAGGGAGGAAAAGGTTCCTAAAATTTACTTCCCAAATTTCCTCTTAAAATAGATAATAAAAAAAAACCTTAAAACTTTTAGGTTCATAAATAGCCAATTGAACAAGAATTTTATCTTCCAAAAGTATATGGGCTTTTTCTAACATTGATTTAAATATTTCAATTTCCACAAAATGTTCTTCTAATGCTGCTTTTAATCTTTGTTGATTGTACTTTAAAAAATAAAAAAGGATTCTAAACTAGAGGTAGGCGCAGGACAGGATCCCGCGCAGGATTTCGCGGGAATTATTAACAGATTCTGTCCCGCAAAAATTTTGAAAAAAATCCCACAGACAATTTTGCCGGTTTCTATTTTGAACAGGTCTATTTTTATATATTTGGTCATTTTGTCATCTTATTTAAAAGACGTTTCAGAGATTGGATTTCGAGAAAGGAGAGGGACAACCCCTCCCTTTGGGTACGCCCTAGTGTTGGGTTACCTCAAATCCGAATTTTTTCATATTCAGACTCAGCACACTCGATTACCTACTGGCAAGCCTTAAAAATATCGAAAGAGCACTTGCATTTTTTTCTAGGAACCAATGATCTTAAGGATTACCGAAAAAAGAAATATTTAAAATACAAACAAACATGTCTTTCCAATTTTGGGGCATCTTGTCTTTGCATATCCATATAAATAAAAACTTTGTTAAGCTTTCGAGATCCTTGTTTGACTGTTTTTAAATCCTGTCCGTATTGCCACTAAAAAACAAAAATATATTTTTTAATATTTTAAAAAATTTGCAGAAATCCGCAAATTTTGTCCGCAAATTTTATTTTTAATAAATGCGGACAAAACCTGCGGATGCTTTTTTAATTAAGCAGAGGATGCTTAGAATTACGTATTTTATAAAAAATAAAATAAAAAATAATTTTTAGAAAATCCAAACCGCAGTAAAACGTTTAAGTCGTTCTCGTTTTGGCCAAATTGAAGGTTTTGGAATTATTCGAAAAGGATGATAACTTCCATAAAATATACGTCTTAAACCTAATACATCAGTAAAACGCATTTTTAAAAATCTGGAATTTAATTAGAAAAAAATTTTTTTGAAAAAAAATTTCGAAATTAAAAAACAAAAATGAAAAAATAATTGAAAAAAGGCCCAAGTAGGCGCGCGCCCAAAACGGCGCAAAGAAATAACTTTCTTTAATATTTCCGAATCTTTCCAAATTTAGTATTAAACGATTCCTCTCATAGAGCTAAAGAGATTGGAACCAAAAGTGATAAGGGCCAGAAATTTTCCAGCTAGTTATGATTTTGCGCCGTTATAGCCGCGCGCCTAATTGGGCGTGTCCCAGAATAATCCCAGAATAAACACATTTCCCCCTTTAAAAAATAAATAAAATTAATAATCTGGCGTAATGTTTATTTTTAGACAATCCATCCATTTCTCTTTCCTCCTCCTTTAAATATTTCTTTTTCTTTTTTTCTTTTCTATTAAATATTTTTTAGTTTATTTATCTCTCTTCTTCAAACTTTTTTTTTATTAAATTCTTTCAAGTTTTATCAAGTTTATGATAAACTTTTTTAATCTTTTTTTTTAATTTATTTGTTTATAAGAATTTCTTTTGTTCCTTCCCTTTTTATTGTTTTAAAATAAGTTTAAAATTTTATTTATTTTATTTCCTATTACATCGATATTTTACTTTAATTATTTTTTATTTATCACCAATTTTGTTCTATTGAAGGTTTTTTCATTATTTTCTTCATTTATTTCCTCTTAAAAATTTTTTAAATTAATTTTTCAGACTTTCTAATTAATTCAAGTATTTATTTTTAAATTCACGTGCCTAACCCTTAACTGCGTGCTAATCCAAATATAAATCAAAAATGGCTCTCTCATATGTAGCGAGTTGAAAATAAATTTTAATTAAATCCGTTAGGGACAATTCTTCAAAAAAATTTTTTTTGTCACAACTTCCTTTTATTGTTCACAAAAAACTTTCAAAAAATTGTAATAAATCTATAAACTTGTCTACATTTTTTTGATACATACACGCGCGGCAAACACGTAAATCAACACAAAAAAAATAAAAATTATTTTAGAGAAAAGCGAAAATGAAGAAGAGAAACAAAATAATAAAAGTAATTATTATTTTTCTTTCTTTTTTTAATTTTTTTTCTCGAATAAATTACACCGGTTTTGCCCTTATTTTCTCTAACTATATCATCACAAAAATTATATTATTTTTTTAATTATTTTATTGGTTGGGGGTTGTTTGGGCGCCTGGGTGTTTTTGGCGCGCTCCACAAAAATTAACGCGTAGCTAGGCCTAAATTTTTTAAATTTTTTTTTTAAATTTTTTTAACATTCTTGACCTACACCTCTAGAAATTTCAGAATTTTTCACAAAATAATTTTCAAGTTGGAGTCAATAAACCTCGAAAAAATGGTCATTTTTGGGTAAATTTGACATTCTTTGGCCATAATTTATGAAATATGGGGCCAAAACTTTTTAGAGATTCTTGGATCGTAGATAAACTACGAAGAGTTATTTTTGCAAAATTTTCATTTTTTTCTACCTAATTCCTTGTAATTTAATTTTAAAAGCTTGCGCCTTAAATGACCTTGCGCCCTACCGACCCAGTCTTTTTATTTTATTGGTTAATATTTTTAATTTTTTTTTGAAAAAACAATCGTGTATTCGTCATTTTTAATTTTTTTATTATTTCTTTTTTCATTAAATACGCAATCATTTCAAAATTTAATTTCTTCAATTCTCACTTTTATTTTTCTAAGTTTCTTTTTTTTAATTTTTAATTCCTTTAAATTCATTTAAAAATAAATTCCAAAAAAATTTTTTTTGGAATTTTTAAAAAATTTTCTTTTATTTTTTTTAATTTTTTTCCACCATTTGCAGGCAAAAAAAAATATATTTTTTTTTGTTTTCTTTTTACGTATTATTAAAAGCTTTCTTTTTACAACCCCGCATCTGTTGTCCCTTTTCTTTTTTGTATTTTGTGAATTTTTAATTAAAAAAAATAATTTTTCTTTTTTTCTATTGATTCCAACAATTTCTTTTTAACAAAATATTAAACAGAAAGAAAATAAATTTTAATTAATTTTAATTTTGTTGTAAAAAAGATAGAATTAATTGTGCTGTTTGGCCAAGCTTTCGACTTAGATCAATCTCAATTTTTTTCATTTTTGATCTGTTCTCTTAAATGTGTCCCCGACAAGCAAAAAAAAAAATTTTTTTTGATTTTTATTCATAAAAAAATATTTTTTTTTAATTATTTTATTTTTATTTAATCTTTTTTAAAAAAAATATTTAATCCCCCCTCCCATTCGTGTTTACTATTCTTTTTTTTTTGTCAATTTAAAAATTTTCTTTTAAAAAAAATAATCTCACATCATCATTTAACAAAATATTTTTTAATTATATACATATATTTTTATTTTGTTTTAATAACAATTAAAAAAAAATATTTTTTTGTTTAATTTATGAAACCTTAAAAGTTTATTTTTTAAAATAAAATTGAAAATTTTTTAAATAAATTTTTTTACTTGATTTTTAAAATTTCTTTCGTCCTTTATTTATACAAAATATTTTATTTACCCAGGGATGTCACGGAGTATCCGAAATCTACTAGACAATTTTTCAAACCAATACACGATTCGAGAAATTCCCCCGCATCCCTATTATACACTTGCGGACTGTCCGCAAAATTTTTGCGGACAAACTTTTTAATTTTTTAAAATGATTTTTTCTCCTATTTTTAATATTAAAATGTTATTTATTTCTAATAAAAATTTTATTTCTAATAAAAATTTTATTTCAGATTTTTTATTTAAAAAAAATTATTTTTATTTAATTTATGAGAACATCAATATTTTCCATTTGCTCACTTGCCGTTTGTTTAAGAAGAATTTTATTACTTTCAGTTGCTTCTTCTTTAGTTTATTTGGCTTTATGGAATTTTTCTTTTCCGTCAGAATGGTTTTCTCTTTTTAAATTTTTTTAAAAATTTTGAAAAAAAAATTTCCAGGAAAAATCCATTAATTTCCCCCTCTACACAATATCGTTCTTTGTTGTCTAATGATAGGTGGAAGGATAATGAAAGGAGAAAAAATGATGAAATGAAAAGGTTTTTGTTTTTAAATTTTAATTTTGTGATTAAATTGGGCGAGAAAATTTTTCGGGAATACTGAAGCATATAGACCCTATTTTTTTCTCCCCAATCTTCCCCCCATATTTTTACAAAATGGTTAGACTTTTTCTTTTCTTCCATCCAATTTGCCTTTCTAATTTTTATTTTTTATATTTTATACAAGTGAAAGTACATGCAAATGATGGAAGAAAGGAAAAAGTCTAACCATTTTGTAAAAATATGAGGGGAAAATTGGGGAGAAAAAATAGGGTCTTTATGCTTCAGTATTACCAATTTTTCAAGAAAAGTCCGCAAATATTTGCGGACAAAATTTTAATTTTTTCGCTTTGATTTTTGTATATAAGGGAATTTTGGGAAAATAGAAAATGTGGGTACTACTGCAGTTTCCCACCCTCACGGTCTAAATTTGCTTGAATTTATGTCAAATTGTTACATGATAGTCGACAATTATCGCCTTTCCAAAATATTCCCAAAATATATGTAAAAAAGTTGGAACAAAAATTAAGAACCGGTTCCAAATAAGTCAGTAAATTGATAAAAATCTGCGGACATTTTTTGCGGACTTTTTCGTTTAATTACAATTTTATCCCTAAAAATAATTTTTGTTTTTTAATTTTTAAGGCCACAAAATTTAATTAATTCTAAAGACGAAAGACCAATAAATGATTTAACAGAAGCTATCAACTACAATAAATTGGATAATTTATTATTGGAAACTGCAGCTTCAAAATCTATTTTAATGGGGGCAATTAAATTAGAAGAAGTTACAGAAGCACAGCAACAAAAAGAAAAGGTTCTTAGTATTTTTAATCAGAATTTTAAATAAAATTCTGATTTTTTTAAATCAGAATTTCTGTTTTTTAAGCTAAAATTCTGATTTTATAAAATACTTTCATTCCTCAGGTTTATACTTAAATTTCTGAAATTTTGTAAAATACATTAATTCTGATTTTTCGAAAAATACATTTCTGATTATGAATTCTGATTTCTGGAGTTCTGACTTTTTTTTTAATTTTCTGATTCTAATTTTAAATTTATTTAAAAATTCTGATATTTTTAAATTTACTTTTCTGATTTGATGTTTTATTTAATTTTAAAAATATTTACGTTATTCTATGAAAATTCTGATTAATAAAACATTTTCTATTTTTTTAATAAATTTTTTTTCAAATTTTAAAGGAACTACCTCCACCACTATCAAAATCAGAATATTGCCCTGAATTGGAAAAGAATATTTATTTAAAAGGGCATATTGGCCAAGCAACACTTTTAATTGAAGAACTGGAAGAAGGGGAAGTGGCTAATGCAAATACTGATTTGGATCCGGGGGGAAGTTGGAAACCTTTGAATTGTACAGCCAGACATAAGGTTTTTTTTGGAATTAATTTTATTTTTTATTGGGGATGTTTTCTTATTGTTAGGAGATCTTAAAAATCCGACCCGTCTTTTTTCTTAAACTATACATCCCTTTTGCTTGTTGGTTAGTCGTTGGAGGCTGGTCTAAGGAGGGAAAAGATTTTCTTTTCTGTTCCGGAAACTTCCAAAATTTCAAGTCAGAATTATACTATGTACTACCCACCTTTGTTGGATTAACCAAAAAATATTTTTTAAGAACTAAATTTTTTGTTTATTCAATTTTGAAGTAATAAAAACCGAACACGAAAATCGAAAATATTTCAGAAAAATTATCTAAATATCCAAGTTTTATCTTTATATATTTTTTAGATGGCAGTTATAATTCCTTATCGAGACAGAAAAAGTCATTTGGTTCGTTTATTGGATTTTTTGATACCTCTACTTAAAAGGCAATTTCTCGATTTTCGATTTATTGTTACTGAACAGGTTTTTTCTTTTTTTTTGTTAATTTTTTTGAGAATTAAGCTTGCATTCTTTTAGGTAATTCTTGGGGTATCTCCAGGAATTTTTCTTTTTATTTTATTTGGATATACCTCAATTTATTTCACAATTAGCGCCTTATACTTATTAAGCTTCGGATCAGATTAAACAAGTCGGATCAGATTAATTTTGGCATAATTCGACTTATTTCAATGACACTGTCGAAAGTGCCAAAAATGATTTGAAAAATAAGTCGAATTATGCCAAAATTAATCTGATTGGCACTTTCTATTTGATAGGCACTTTCTATTACTGATTTATAATTTTATTTTTTTCTTAGACTCTGTGACCTGTTGCCTTTTATTTTTTTTCAGTTTCCCTTCTCAAACTTAAATTTTTCTTTTTTAGAACGGTGACAATCTCTTCAATAAAGGACGTATTATGAATGCCGCTTTTTTATTTGCACAACAAAAATTAAATGTAAATTGTGTTGTCTTTCACGATGTTGATATGTTTCCACAAGATGATAGAACACCTTATGAATGTCCAATAATTAATGAACCTAGACATTTGGGAGCTTTTGTCTCTTCTTTGGGATATCAGTAAATTTTTTTAGTTGTAATTTTTGGCTTTTACCGATCCTTTTTTCTTTAAATTTTGCCCTCCTTTTATTGGTTTTGGGTTTTAATCGAGGTTAGGAAAGGGATGGAAATAGAAGACCGAAACCGAAAAGACCAAAAAGACTAGAAATTCGGACTTTTTTTGACCCTAACCTCAATCTGGAACCCGTCCGTCTCTTTCCTCAACCCGTCCCATCTCCGATCGAAATCTTGTCTTTTTGGGGTAAATCTGATGAAAACTCCCTATTTGAAGCCGACGTCCATTTTCTGAAACTCTCGATTTTCTGGGTTTCGTTCTTTGTTTATTTTTACCAAAAAAAAAATAATTTTTAATTTTTTCTTTTTAAAGGTTGTGGTATAAAGAAATTGTTGGCGGTGCCCTGGTATATTTAAAAAAATTTTCAAAATTAATTTTTCTTTTCTTTTATTTTTTTCAGGCTATAAATATAAACGATTATTTACGGGTAAATGGCTTTTCAAATAGCTATTGGGCTTGGGGAGGTGAAGATGATGATATGGGTTTGTTTGGTTCTTAAATTTTTAATTCGAATATTTTTTAAAGGAAAGAGAATATTATCAAATAATTTTACAATTGGGAGGCCAAACAGCGATTATGTTCGTTTTTCAATGCTCAAACATGTTAAAAGGAAACGGGTTCAGCCTAAACTTGTGTTTGTTTTATTTTTTAAATTTAACCCCCCGAAACTTTCTTTGGTGGATAAGGGAGTAGCCAGGGATGGGCTAAGAGGGTTAAAGCCATCCCTCCCTCGAAATGTGGGAAAAGGGAAAATTATTGGGAGAAGGATGATGAAAAAGGTGAAATTTTTTATGCTTACAACCTGCTAATTTTAGCCACCCTCTGAAATCCGACCCGGGTTACGCCCTTGTTATTGGATAGAGCATTTTAGATTTACTACAGAAAATTTTTGGGCTTTCGTTTAAATATGTTAACCTTAATGGTTTTGGGCTTCAAAATTTGTGATAATTGAGGTAGAAAGATGGGAAATCATAATCCGTTTTTACCAAAAAGAAGATATCTTTTCTTTATCGGATACTATTAAAGAATAATCCCACTATCATTTTTAATCTTTTTTGGTTTAATTAAAAAAAATTTTTTTAGATATAAATTATTGGAAGAAGCCGAAAAGAGAATGGCAACTGATGGTATAAACGAAGAGGGAAAATGGAGGATAATAAAGGTTTTCTTTTTTAATTTTAAAAAGATTATTTAAAAAAAGATTGACGGATAATTTTATACTACATATCGTTAAATTTTGCGGACAATTCTTTTTATCTCTTTTCTTTAATTTTTATTTCTTTTAAGTATTTATAAAAAATTTTCCGCCCATAATGAAAGACTAAGTTTCTTGTAAATTTACAAGGTTGTCCGCAAAAATTTTACTTTTTATTTTATAATTTTTTAAAGAAATATTATTTTAAAATTTTTTTTATTTTATTAACCACTCAAAATAAAAAAAAATTTTTTTTTCAGGTAGATATTCGTCCACTTTATTATCATTTAATTGTTGATGTTGGTGATCCACCCAGTGATTGGAATACAAAATAAAAATTAAAAACAACAACAAATTAATTTTTGTTTTTCTTTCAACCCCTTCTCTTCTCTTTTTTCTTTTTAAAAAATAAATTTAAGCACATCATATACTCGTCAAACAACACAAATAAAATTAAATATTTTTTAGGTAAATTGTTTTGTTGTTTTTTTTTCTCCAAAAAATTCTTTTTGTTCTTTATTTTGGATGTGTTTAAAGTTTTTTTATTAGGAAAACTAGGTATCTAAAACAGGATATCTGGCAGAAGCCGAAACAAATTTTAAAAAGAAGCCAGAAGTCGAAACAGAATGGAAAAAAATTTTATTTTTGAAATTATATTTTTGAAATAACCCCCCCCCCCTCCCCCTTTTCGGAAGAATTTTGAAAAAAAAAAGAATGGAAAAAAATTTTTTTGGAAATAAACCACCCCCCCCCTCTGTAATTCGTAAGGAGGAAACGCTAAATTCCCCTTTTAAATCATCTTCAGATATCCCCCATGAAAACCGACAATCCTATTCTATCATAAAGCTAATCAAGCACAAAGAAAATTTTTTTGGAGTTTTTAAAACATAAACACATCCTTTAAGAAACAATTTCCCTCCAATAAAAATTGCCATATTTAGTAAAATACATACATATTGAGAGAAATAAAATTTTATTAAAAGCATTTTATTTTTTATATTAATTGAACCTCTTCAAAAATTTATTTTAAATAAAATTATTTAAGAGATCGGACTGATAAATACGAGATTAAAAAAAAATTTTTTTTTAGATTTTTTCCTTAATTGATCACTTATAAAGTCCGGTCTCTCTTCTCTACTTGCTTTACTTTTTATCCTTCGTTTTTTTTTGTTTTTAGTTTTTTTTGTTTGATTTATATGTATACAGTCAACTTGATATACTCCGTGTTTCTTAAACGTGGGGTTTTATTTTTTTAGATGTCCACCAAAGTAAGACTATTTCAGAAGGGGTTTAAATTCAGAATGTGGAGCTTTCAGAAAAATGGTAATTAATCTTTGCTTAAAGAACCTTCCCAAATAACGAACCTCCAATTTTGTTATACATATTTTGAGTTGACTGTACATATTTATCTTAACTTTTTTTGCCCAAATTTCTTTGTTTTTTTTACTCAATATAATAATTAAATCAAATATTCAAAAATATTAAAATACTACTTAAATTTATATATTTTAAAAAAAAACTTAAAATTTAAATCAAAAATACTTGAATTATCCATTTAACTACTTCAATTTTTAATGTTTTTTTGGCTTTCTGACACTTAAGAATTTTTTTGACTTTTTTGCCATAATTTTATTTAAAAAAAATTTTTTTATATTAAATTCTTCTTTGTCAGATATGCAGATTTTCGAGTACTTTGGCTGACTTCCCCCTCTTTTCCTACTTTTTTGTCCATTTTGAGCTTTTTTTTTATTTGATATGATTTATAATCGAAAGCTTTTTAATGACATATAATCTGCCATGAAAGAGAAAAATTAAAAAAATAAAAAAGGAAAAAATGGGAGGGGGTCAGCCAAAGTATTACCAATAAGCATTAAAAAATGCCCAATATTTAAAAAATTTTTATTCTTCCTTTCTTTCAGGCTTTTATTTAAAAATTATTGAGAATTTTACACGGCTAGATTTTTAAAAAAATATTTTTATCATTAAATTCCTATAATTAAAAATATTTCTATTTACGTATATTAGTATAAGCAAAATTCTATTTAATAATGCAAAAATTCTGGTCATTTTCTTTCATGTATATTTTTTGCTTTTTTTTTATGTTTTTATAATTTTGTGTATCGCCGAAATGAAAATTTTTGTATTTCATTTTCTGAAAATTCTGATTTTTTGTAGTTCATTTCTTAATTTCAATTCTGATTTTTGTATTTTTGGGGATTTAATTGTGTATTTTTCTTTTTAAAATTCTGGTTTTACTCATGTGTTTGTAAATTCTGATTGTAAATGTTTTTTTCTGATTTTTGTGTTTTCCGGAATATTCTTATTTTTGTGTTTTCCGGAATTTTTATTGTGTATCTTTTTTTCAGATTTAAGGAATTCTGATTTTATGTGTTTGCAGATTCTGATTTTAGATTCTGATTATGTATTTCTGTGTCTACATAAATATGTAATTCTGATTTTTGTATTTTAAATTTAACATTTTATTTCGGCGATATACCCTTTGCATTTTTCTTTTGCCTTTTGTATTTCTGCTCCTTTCTATCAAAAAAAAAGAATAAAGTTTTATATTTCAGAATTTCGACTAGATTATTTTTCTGATTTTCTGTGTTTCTTATTAAAGAATCCAGAAATTTTTAATTTTAAACAGAAAAATTCTGATTTTTAATGAGAAACAGAAAGTTGTCAAGTTTCAACAAACTTTTATTACAACTACAGAAAAATAATAATTATCACAGGTACAATATTTATAGGAAAATATTTAAATATTTTTGGGGGAAAGGGATACCTATTTTTTATTTATTTTGGTGAAATATCCTATCCAAATCTTTTCTTCTTCTCACTCTTCCTAATTTTCTTCTTCTTCTTTGCTTCTTCTGCCGCCTTCCAGTTAATTTCCGCCGGTTCGTGGACAACACTCTTCTTCTTCTTCTGCTGATCAGTCTTAAAAAGAAAACAAAAAATTTTTGGTTTAAAATTCATTTTTCGACTCACTTCCTCAGCCCATCCTTCAGTTGGTTCCTCTGTTCCAGCCAAACTTTTACCCGTCTTCAAGACCTCAATAGCAGTATTATCATCATCCTCCAACAAATCGCTGTCCCTTTCGAGGCTCAGAAGATCCGAATTATATTGAGAATTTTTGTTGATACTCGAAGAATTATTGTTTTGAGATGAAGTTGCTTGATTATAGTGTTTCTGAAAAAGAGAGGAAATTTTTTGGATTTTTGAAAGAATTTAAAGGACTCACGTTCATCTTTTCCATCTTCATTCTTGCCATAGTCCTAGCAGCTCGTGCATAAGCATCCTGGCGGCGAGCCTCCCTTCGATCTTCTCCTTTGCGTTCCTCAATCCTCTGTCGGTTTCTCTTCTTCAAGTGGTTGTAGTAGCAATGAATGATTGAAGTGATTAGAAGAAGGCCAATGAAGATTGATATTGGTATTAAGTAGTGGATGTATGGAGGCGTTTGGTAGATTGTATAAGCATCCATGTGGTAGACCATAACTTTGAAGCAGCCAGAAATTAGCACCAGGAAGCTTGTAACGAAGAAACCCAAGCGCAGGATAAGCGCGATCTCTATATCATGAATTTCTCCACGGAGTAAGAATCTTTTATCAAGTTTACTGTAGTCAGCAGAGACATTATATAGGCAATAGGTGCCACCAACGAATATCAAAAAAGCAACAATGAACGTAGTCGTGGCAACGATTGTGAAGTTTCCATAGCCAGGATCAGATGTGGTTGTTGCTTTAGTTGTTGTCGTGGTTTGAGGTTTTTTACTTGATGTTGAAGTCTTTTTAGATGTGGTGGTCCTGGTCTTTGTTGGCGGTAGTGGTGACGTTGTTGTTGTTGGAATTGGATCTTTTTGTCCCAACAAAGTGTAGTCTTTTGTATTCTGAATAGAAAAAAGAAAAATTTTGAAATTTTATACGAATTTGAAAATCCTTACAAATTTGATAAAAAGTTCATCACACTCTGGTCCTTTAGGAGATACCCTTATATTGCTTTCGTCACCACTGTTGATTCGCGCCGATTCTTGTGGAAGCATATGGAAAACAAGCAAGTTGTTGTGTTTCGGCTTTAGCGTTGTCCCATTGATTTTCCAAGTAACAGGCTCGGCTACAAACGTGTTGTTAGGCAGGCAATGAGCTTTTATGCTCGAGTTGGCATAGTCCATCTTCTGTCCACGAAATTTCATTATGAAATTGCCCTCCTCTGTTATAGTCAATCCGAAGGACAAATTTTCTTCTTTTGCGTTGGACTTTGTGTTGGTATTCCAGACGGCTAGAACTTCGCCCACTAAAATAAAATTATAAAAATAAGTCAGACAATATTTATTCTTACTTGGATGGGCGTGAGCAAAGAATTTATTGTTGCAGGTAGTCCACGCAGCTTCAAGAGAAGTCCACCTCATACAATCTGCCGACTTTCCACACTCATCCCGATTATGACAAATTTCATCCTGATCATACAACGGTCCATTTACTTTCAACTTTGTGATGTTCTTGTCTCTTGTTGTGCTGTAGCCGAAGGGCAAACTAAAAATAAAAGATATCCCAAACAAATGATCGATAACTTACATATTGTCACTGCTTCCATTAAAAGGCAAATCTTCTGAAGAACATTTCCCCAGGCATTTTACAATCCCTCCTTTGTTCCCCACTCCAGTTTCAAACTTGATCATGTTGTGAAGACCTGAGAGCAAATCCACAGTGCAACCATTCTTCGCCGCTTTGCTTCCCTTTTTGTAGTGAAGAACGCTGAAATGGTCAGATTTATTTTAAAATTATTTTAGAGAAGTCTTACATGAAATTGTTTTTAAGAGTAACTTCACAGGCTCCAGGATGCTTCGTGTACAAACTAATGTTGTCCTTGTCGACTTCCCCAACTTGTTTGGCAAGAGTAACCATTTCATCCTTCAGCGTGTGATTGAAAAACCCAAAAGGGATTTCAAGATCATCACTCTTGGTTGGTTCGGGAAGCTTAGTTGGTTCAGGAAGCTTAGTCGTGGTCGCCGTTGTTGTTGTTGGTGGTGGAGCGATGAAGTCTTCATTGGTCAACAAAATGTAGTTATCCGCATGCTAAATAGAAAAAGTTAAATTAGAGATCTTATAAGTGAAGATCATTACAAATTTGATAGAAAGTTCATCACACTTTGGACCATCAGGAAGATCATCTTTTTTGATTTTTCCATCGACGTGCTTTCGAGATGCTTTTTGTGGAAGCATATGGAAGACCAGCAAATTCGCATAATTCGAATTCGGTAGAGTTCCGTTGATTTCCCATGTAACAGGTTCAGCTATGCCTCCTTTCTCGGGAATGCAGACAGCGTGATTCTCCGATTTGGAATAGTTCATGATTTCTCCATCAAAGTCCATTACGAAATTTCCATCCTTCGTTATATTCAAATTGAAAAACAATTCTGTCTCATTTTTGTCGTACATTTTGTATCGCCTCCAAAGTGCCCGAACTTCACCAACTAAAATAAAATTATCAAAACATGGTATAAAAAATAGTACAACATACTTGGATGGGTGTGAGCAAGGATATTATTTTTGCATTTGGTCCACGCAACCTCAAGAGAAGTCCACGACATACATCCTCCACCGCTGTTTTGACACTCCCATTCGTCAGAACATGTCAGGTCTTCTTTATAAATTGGTCCATTTGTTAATTCCATGAGGCTCTTATCTTCTATTGTGCTGTAGGCGAAAGGCAAACTAAAATATATTTACTAGATCATTCTCCCAAGTAACTAAAAACTTACAGATTGTCACTACTTCCGTCAAAAAAGTTTGATCCTTTGCATTTCCCCAGGCATTTTTCAATCACATCGCTGTGCTTCACTTCGGTTGTAAGATAAATCATGTTCTGAAGATTGGTAACCAAGTCCACTTTGCAACCATTCCTCGCCGCAATGCTTTCCCTTTTGTAGTGGAGAACACTGAAAATGGGAAAATTTATTTTAAGACTATTGTCAAGGAAACTCACATGAAATTGCCTTCAAAAGTAACTTCACAGGCTCCAGAATGATTCGTGTACAATTCCAGGTTGGTCTTGCTGACTTCTACGGTTCCCTCAGAAAGTGTAACCTTTCCATCTTTCAGCGTGTGATTGAAAAACCCAACAGGGATTCCATCACCATCATCATCACCCTTAACCTGCCCGAGAAGAAACAAAAAAACCAAAGAAGCAAAGAGAGTTGGCAAAATGTTGGTAGTCGACGAGCGCAGAAATGAAGAAGACTTTCTTGTTCCAGAACCGTCTTTAAACTCTTCTTGTCGAATTAAATAAAAGAACATTTTGTTTGTTGTTGTTTTGCTTTGAACGTTGCTTTAATAATTGCTTTGAAAAAAAAGATATATTTATTTGTTGGTAAGGTGTGGAGTGAAGAAAACAGAGGCTTTTATAGTATTTTAATGAAGGCCTTTTATAGTATTTTAAAACTTGGCGTTCTGTAATTTTACTTTCTAGCTGTTTATTTGAACGTACGAATTGATAAATACGAATTGACTCGTTTGACTTCTGAGTTTGATTGAATTCTGAAATTCTTAACGAAACTACTCAAGGGAGTTGAGTCAAAAAAATTTCAGAAAAATAAAACTTAAATTCTACACCATAAGATAGAGGAGATAATTCTCTATGTAAAAATTGAGAGAATTTAAAAATTTCTCAATTTTCCTTAAAGTTATAGAATTTTTAAAAAGCCTACCACCATTTTAAACGCTAAAATTGGCTAGAAAAGGTGTACCTTGCGGTTTCCCTTATAACTCAAGAAATATTTATCCAAAAATTCTGAAATTTTTAGAGGTTGTTGAACACACTCTAAAGAATTAAAATTTAAAATTTTGTAATTTTACTATTTTTTCGAACAGAGTTATAGACTTCGGAATTTTTGCTAACCCTGCTATAGAGCATTCCGTTTCCGGCCGGAACTAACTGCACAGAATGCAGAATCTCCGGACAAGTGAAATAGGGTCCTGAGGGGGGAAATAGGGTCCCCTCTTGCGCCACAGGCGAAAAAACCCCTCTTGCGCTTATGTTCAATTTAAAAATAATATTAAATATCAATTTTAATTTTTTGGTATTAAAATAGAAAAAATTATGTAAATTAAAAATTATAAAAAAATCAAATAAATTTATAGAAAATTAAGAATATTCCTATTAGCAATTTCATCACCAAATATTTGAAATTTTACATATTTTAAACGGTTTCCTCTTTGTGATTCTTCAAATAAATTTAATGTAATATTCCTCAATAATTTAATAAAAACATAATCAAACATATTGCTGCATCCCTCCTAATCAAATAAACAAACTAGAAATAAATGATGCATTCACGTGCATTCACATGGACATATATTTTGACCTATTCCTAATAAAAAGGAATCCCGACCGTTCTCAAAGTTTATCACCATTCACGACCCTTATCTATTGTTTTTGTTATTCACTTTTTACCTAATTCTTGACCTGTTAATGTCCCCTATAAATACTCATCCAAAATGGTCATTCAAATATCTAATTAGAAGTGTTTATGTGAGTTCTGGCCAGGCTCTTGTAATTGTCCCCCCTCCCTCCTTTCTCTATGTATATATATATTTATTAATTTGTAAATAGTTAAATGTAAATAAAGTAATTTAAAGAATATAATTTGTATAATCCTCGAAAGGCTTCGGAACCCAATCCCAACACATATCAAATAAATATTATCGTTAAACTTATTTAAGTTTATTTAATCATAAATAAACTAGTCAAAATTTTTTATTTTCTTTTAAAGTCCTTAATCGATTTAACACAAAAAATGGCTCTCGACGACGGAATTGAAATTATAACAAAACCGGAAGATTTGGAACATGTTCAGACCGAATCTAGCCTTTTTGGCCAACCATTCCCCGCTGCTAAAATTTATCCTAGTGGTCCAAAAGAAAATCATATGGAATTTCCAAGGAAACTTAAAGTTGAAGAATATTGATTTTTAAATGCTTTGTTTGGTTATTAGAGTATTGAATAAAAAAATTTTCCTCAAAAATTGGTTTTTTGGGTCTAGTCTAGTCTATGAGTCCGTTAAACCCTTGAGTTGATTGAAAACCTAAAAAAAGGTTTCCGAAATTTTACTGTGTATCTTTTTCTGATTTAAGGACTTCTGATTTTATGTGTTTGCAGATTCTGATTTTAAATTCTGATTTTATATTTTTAATTATTCTATTGTGTTTATTTCTTGTTTTAATTCCGATTTTGTGTTTTTGTAAATTCTGATTGTAAATGTGTTTTATTCGTATTTATGTATTTTTTCTCATTGTATTTCTGAATAAATTCTGATTATGTATTTCCGTGTTTTTTGTCCGGAAATTTATTTTTAATTTTAAACAGAAAAATTCTGATTTTTAATGAGAAATGAAAAGTTGTCAAGTTTCAACAAACTTTTATTACAACTACAGAAAAATAATGATTATCACAGGTACAATATTTATAGGAAAATATTTAAATATTTTTGGGGGAAAGGGATACCTATTTTTTATTTATTTTGGTGAAATATCCTATCCAAATCTTTTCTTCTTCTCACTCTTCCTAATTTTCTTCTTCTTCTTTGCTTCTTCTGCCGCCTTCCAGTTAATTTCCGCCGGTTCGTGGACAACACTCTTCTTCTTCTTCTGCTGATCAGTCTTAAAAAGAAAACAAAAAATTTTTGGTTTAAAATTCATTTTTCGACTCACTTCCTCAGCCCATCCTTCATTTGGTTCCTCTGTTCCAGCCAAACTTTTACCCGTCTTCAAGACCTCAATAGCAGTATTATCATCATCCTCCAACAAATCGCTGTCCCTTTCGAGGCTCAGAAGATCCGAATTATATTGAGAATTTTTGTTGATACTCGAAGAATTATTGTTTTGAGATGAAGTTGCTTGATTATAGTATTTCTGAAAAAGAGAGGAAATTTTTTGGATTTTTGAAAGAATTTAAAGGACTCACGTTCATCTTTTCCATCTTCATTCTTGCCATAGTCCTAGCAGCTCGTGCATAAGCATCCTGGCGGCGAGCCTCCCTTCGATCTTCTCCTTTGCGTTCCTCAATCCTCTGTCGGTTTCTCTTCTTCAAGTGGTTGTAGTAGCAATGAATGATTGAAGTGATTAGAAGAAGGCCAATGAAGATTGATATTGGTATTAAGTAGTGGATGTATGGAGGCGTTTGGTAGATTGTATAAGCATCCATGTGGTAGACCATAACTTTGAAGCAGCCAGAAATTAGCACCAGGAAGCTTGTAACGAAGAAACCCAAGCGCAGGATAAGCGCGATCTCTATATCATGAATTTCTCCACGGAGTAAGAATCTTTTATCAAGTTTACTGTAGTCAGCAGAGACATTATATAGGCAATAGGTGCCACCAACGAATATCAAAAAAGCAACAATGAACGTAGTCGTGGCAACGATTGTGAAGTTTCCATAGTCAGGATCAGATGTGGTTGTTGCTTTAGTTGTTGTCGTGGTTTGAGGTTTTTTACTTGATGTTGAAGTCTTTTTAGATGTGGTGGTCCTGGTCTTTGTTGGCGGTAGTGGTGACGTTGTTGTTGTTGGAATTGGATCTTTTTGTCCCAACAAAGTGTAGTCTTTTGTATTCTGAATAGAAAAAAGAAAAATTTTGAAATTTTATACGAATTTGAAAATCCTTACAAATTTGATAAAAAGTTCATCACACTCTGGTCCTTTAGGAGATACCCTTATATTGCTTTCGTCACCACTGTTGATTCGCGCCGATTCTTGTGGAAGCATATGGAAAACAAGCAAGTTGTTGTGTTTCGGCTTTAGCGTTGTCCCATTGATTTTCCAAGTAACAGGCTCGGCTACAAACGTGCCGTTAGGGAGGCAAAAAGCTTTTTTAGTCGATTCGGCATAGTCCATCTTCTGTCCACGAAATTTCATTATGAAATTGCCCTCCTCTGTTATAGTCAATCCGAAGGACAAATTTTCTTCTTTTGCGTTGGACTTTGTGTTGGTATTCCAGACGGCTAGAACTTCGCCCACTAAAATAAAATTATAAAAATAAGTCAGACAATATTTATTCTTACTTGGATGGGCGTGAGCAAAGAATTTATTGTTGCAGGTAGTCCACGCAGCTTCAAGAGAAGTCCACCTCATACAATCTGCCGACTTTCCACACTCAGGCTGATCATGACAACTTTCATCCTGATCATACAACGGTCCATTTACTTTCAACTTTGTGATGTTCTTGTCTCTTGTTGTGCTGTAGCCGAAGGGCAAACTAAAAATAAAATTTTAAGATATTATCCTCCCAAACAAATGTAAACTTACAGATTGGCACTGCTTCCATTAAAAGGCAAATCTTCTGAAGAACATTTCCCAAGGCATTTTTCAATCCCTCCTTTGTTCTTCACTCCAGTTTCAAACTTGATCATGTTGTGAAGACCTGAGAGCAAATCCACAGTGCAACCATTCTTCGCCGCTTTGCTTCCCTTTTTGTAGTGAAGCACGCTGAAAATGTCATATTTATTTCAAAATTCTTTTAGGGAAGTCTTACATGAAATTGCCGTTAAGAGTGACTTCACAGGCTCCAGGATGCTCCGTGTACAAACTAATGTTGTTCTCGTTGACTTCCTTGACTCGTTTAGCAAGAGTAACCATTTCACCCTTCAGCGTGTGATTGAAAAATCCAAAAGGGATTTCACGATTTTCAAAAGGAATTTCACGATCATCACTCTTGGTTGGTTCAGGAAGCTTAGTCGTGGTCGCCGTTGTTGTTGTTGATGGAGCGATGAAGTCTTCATTGGTCAACAAAATGTAGTTATCCGTATGATAAATAGAAAAAGGGAAAATTTGAGATTTTTAAGTGAAGATCCTTACAAATTTGATAGAAAGTTCATCACACTTTGGACCATCAGGAAGATCATCTTTTTTGATTTCCCCATCAATATGCTTTCGAGATGCTTTTTGTGGGAGCAAGTGGAAGACCAGCAAGTTCGCATAATTCGAATTCGGTAGAGTTCCGTTGATTTCCCATGTAACAGGTTTGGCAATGCCTTCCTCTTTAGGGATGCAGGCTGCTCGATATACCGACGCGAAGTAGTTCATCATAGACTTTCCACCAAAGTCCATTATGAAATTCCCTTCCTTCGTTATATTCAAATTGAAAAACAATTCCGTCTCATTTTTGTCGTAAATTTTGTGTTGCAACCAAAGTGCCCGAACTTCACCAACTAAAATAATCAGAATATGGTATAAAAAATAGTACAACATACTTGGATGGGTATGTGCAAAGATATTATTTTTGCATTTAGTCCACGCAACCTCAAGAGAAGTCCACGGCATACATCTTCCACCACTGTTTTTGCACTCCGCTTCGTCAGAACATGTAAGGTTTTCTTTATAAATTGGTCCATTTGTTATTTCTGTGATGTTGTTATCTTCTGTTGTGCTGTAGGCGAAAGGCAAACTATAATAAAAGGCATTTTACTAAATTATTCTCCCAACTAAAAACTTACAGATTATCACTAATTCCATCAAAAGAACTTGCTTTTTTGCATTCTATCAGGCATTTTTCAATCACATCGCTGTGCTTCACTTCGGTCGTGAAATAAATCATGTTCTGAAGATTGGTGAGCAAGTCCACTGTGCAACCATTCCTCGCCGCAATGCTTTCCCTTTTGTAGTGGAGCACGCTGAAAATGGGAACATTTATTTTTCAAACTATTATCAGGGAAACTTACATGAAATTGCCTTCAAAAGTAACTTCACAGGCTCCAGAATGATTCGTGTACAATTCCAGATTGGTCTTGCTGACTTCTACGGTTCCCTCAGAAAGTGTAACCTTTCCATCTTTCAGCGTATGATTGAAAAACCCAACAGGGATTCCATCACCATCATCATCACTTTTAACCTGCCCGAGAAGAAACAAAAAAACCAAAGAAGCAAAGAGAGTTGGCAAAATGTTGGTAGTCGACGAGCGCAGAAATGAAGAAGACTTTCTTGTTCCAGAACCGTCTTTAAACTCTTCTTGTCGAATTAAATAAAAGAACATTTTGTTTGTTTTGATGTTGTCTTGCTTTGAACGTTGTTTTAATAATTGCTTTGAAAAAAAAGATATATTTATTTGTTGGGAAAGTGAAGAATGAAGAAAAGAAAGGCTTTTATAGTATTTTAAAACTTGGCGTTCTGTAATTTTACTTACTAGCTGTTTATTTGAACGTACAAATTGATAAATACGAATTGACTCGTTTGACTTCTGAGTACCTATATTTATTTAGCCAAATCCGGATTTGGCTAATCCAATATGATCCACCTTATCCAATCAGTAACATTTATTTCTAGAAATGTTGAAGCATTCAGTTTTGGTATGGATTATGTATAACTGACGAATTGTCTGATCTCGAGTGCTCGTTATAAGTTAAATAACTACTAACCACGTTCTTATGATACGGGCCCGGGTCGTTTCCATTTTTTTTATCAGCAATCTGTGATGAAACTTTGCTGACCTTACGCTGACCTACAGAATTTACTAGATCATCAATGCTTTAACGATTTTTAAAATCAATTTTTTTACTAAAAATGGGTGAGAAAACAGCAAAGATTTGGATGTAATTTGATGTTGAGAGCCTGCCGATCAGGGGAGTGACGAAACAGATTTTGAAAAGCGAAACATGAAAGGCGAAACGGAACACCTTTGCTGTCGATACTGGGAGCTTTCATTTCTGGCTTTATCTAAAGGGGAAAATTTTGCTTTTCTTACAATATCTAGTAGATTATCGATGTTTTAATATTTTTAAAATTATTTTTTTCTTTAAATTATTTCACTCATTATTGAATTTAAATAAATATTTTTAATTATTTTCAAAAATTTCTTTTTACTATTTTTACGCGCACCGTAAAAATAGTGCAAATAGAAAATATCAACAAAATAAAGAGATAAATTAAAATATAAATTGATTGAAAATAGGAAAAAAAATAAAATTCTATTTAGCGATGATTAATTGTTGTTGGCAGCCTCCCCTTCTTTTGTAAGTGCTCAACTTTTAAATTGTTACAACAATACCCAAAAAGTTTTAAAATAATGCTCAAAACTTGAATTTAATTCTTTCAGAAAATACAACGTTTATTTTTATTTCCAAGTTTATTTTCTGTTTTTAAGTGTATTTTATTTGTATTTAATTTTGGTTTTATCTCTGTGTTTATATGTGTTTTTGTTTTAATTGTCTGTATTTTAAATTCTGATTTTTGTATTTTATTTTCTGTTTTTTTTAATTCTGGTTTTGTGTTTTTCTATAAAATAGAAATTCTGATTTAATTCTGGTTTAATCTTTGAAGTTGTATTTATTTTTATTTTTATTTTTAAATTGAGATTCTGATTTTTGTATTTTTGTTTTTCTTCTTTTATTTTCCTTCTTATAAATTCCGATTTTTATGAATTCTGAATTTTGTATGTTGTCAAAAAATTCTGATTTAATTCTGATTGTTTTATAATTTTCTGTTTTTAAGTGTATTTTATTTGTATTTAATTTTGGTTTTATCTCTGTGTTTATATGTGTTTTTGTTTTAATTGTCTGTATTTTAAATTCTGATTTTTGTATTTTATTTTCTGTTTTTTTAATTCTGGTTTTGTGTTTTTCTATAAAATAGAAATTCTGATTTAATTCTGGTTTAATCTTTGAAGTTGTATTTATTTTTATTTTTATTTTTAAATTGAGATTCTGATTTTTGTATTTTTGTTTTTCTTCTTTTATTTTCCTTCTTATAAATTCCGATTTTTATGAATTCTGAATTTTGTATGTTGTCAAAAAATTCTGATTTAATTCTGATTGTTTTATAATTTTCTGTTTTTAAGTGTATTTTATTTGTATTTAATTTTGGTTTTATCTCTGTGTTTATATGTGTTTTTGTTTTAATTGTCTGTATTTTAAATTCTGATTTTTGTATTTTATTTTCTGTTTTTTTAATTCTGGTTTTGTGTTTTTCTATAAAATAGAAATTCTGATTTAATTCTGGTTTAATCTTTGAAGTTGTATTTATTTTTATTTTTATTTTTAAATTGAGATTCTGATTTTTGTATTTTTGTTTTTCTTCTTTTATTTTCCTTCTTATAAATTCCGATTTTTATGAATTCTGAATTTTGTATGTTGTCAAAAAATTCTGATTTAATTCTGATTGTTTTATAATTTTCTGATTTTAGGTTTATTTTTTTAATTTTTATTAATTAAAATCAGAATCCATGGCAGTCTATCCAATAAATTCTTTGTTATTTCCCATTTTTGTTTTGTTATTTATATTAACACCCCTTTGTGATTGCTTCCGTACACAATCCGCAGGCGTAAGGGGAATCTTAATGTGTGGAGGTAAAATACCTATACTTAAATAAATAATTTTTTTAATAATTGCAGAGAAACCGCTAGCAGATACAAAGGTTGGGAAGAAAAAAATTTTTTTTAATCCAAAAGTATTTTTTAAGATAAAATTATATGACCATGATAGAGGTAATTTAATTAATTTTTTTTAAATTTTAATAGTCTATACCGTCATCACAGTACCGTCATCACAGTCATGGAAATGACGGTACTACAATTGATGTACAGCTGAGGATTTTCCATGACTGTGATGACGGTACTGTATTCTCTCGGATTTATTAACCTCTCGATTTGAGTAACTCCTCTAGCTAAATAGGGTAAATGTCCGGTTGGTGTCCTACATGTCCGCAAAGAGAATGCGCATTTTTCCTTCCTTTTCTTGCATTTTTTTCTGCAAGGAGTGGCGCCCATTTTTCCTTTGTGTATGGTAGCCTTTTGGCAGGTCGAAGGAAAGAGGTAAAATAATAAAAATTAATTACTAATAGAGTACTTAATTTAATACTAATAAAGTTATCATAACTAATAATGTTAGATTGATTTACAAACAGAATTAATTCACTTTAGGTTTAGATCAGTTAGGATATCAACACCAAACAGTAAATCATCAACATTCTTTATGAATCCAGTCAACGGTGCAAATACACAGCAGATTGAAGCATTCTGGAACAGATTAAGTTTTCAAATAGATTAAGATTCCCCCAGAAAGTTTAGAAATCTATTTGAGAATGTTGTCCCAAATTTTTCATCTCTGATCATTTATAAAATAAAATATTTATTTGTACTCTATTAGTAATTAATTATTATTTTCCCTCTTTCCTTCGACATGCCAAAAGGCTACCATACACAAAGGAAAAATGGGCGCCACTCCTTGCAGAAAAAAACTGCAAGAAAATGAAGGAAAAATCGCATTCCCTTTACGGACATGTAGGACACCAACCGGACATTTACCGCTAAATAGCTCTAATAAAACGACAGCCTTCTATTAGAGAGAATACGATAATAGTATATTTAAATTAATCATTTATTTATAGGGCCTGACCTGGATGGTAAAATAAAAATTAATTAAATAATTCAAAAATGCTACACAGATTTAATGGCAACGACCAAAACAGACGCACGTGGTAGATTCCAGTTAAGTGGAAAAACAACAGAATTGACTACAATTGATGTACAGCTGAGGATTTTCCATGACTGTGATGACGGTACTTACTTTTTAAAGTTTATCTTCTGATTTATTAAAAATCTATTTATTCTCAAGTTTATTTTCTGATTTATTAAATTCTGATTTTAAATTTAATTTCTGATTCTATTTATTCTGATTTTTAATTCTGATTTTATTCAAGTTTGTTTTCTGATTCCTTACTCTAAGTTTATTTTCTGGTTTTTAAATTCTGATTTTAAATTAATTTCTGATTCTATTTATTCCAAGTTTTTTTCTGATTTTTTATTAAAGTTTATTTTCTGATTTTAAATTTAATTTCTGACTTTTTAAATTTCTGATTTCTAATTCTGATTTTATTCAAGTTTATTTTCTGATTCTTTACTCCAAGTTTATTTCTGATTTTTAAATTCTGATTTTATTTATTTTATAGGAATAATGCCCTGTCAACGAAAAGTAACTTTTAACATTCCCGACTCTTTTGTAACCAACGGAGCTGTACCGTCCAAATTTTTTAATATTGGAACTATTAATATGCAAATTGTTTTTGAAAATGAAGTTAGATCTTGTATTAATTAAAAAATAGAGGAAAATTTTTTTTTAATTTTTAAAAATTTTTTATTGCCAAAAATATATGTATGTTTAGTACAGTGTAGAAAAACGAGAATTATGTAAAATAAATTTGTAAATTTTACAAAATAAATTATATATAAATACATTGTAAATTAATGTAAATTTGGTTTAAGGCAAGTTTTTTTATCTTTTTTATTTAACGTGGATATCAAATAAAAATCTAGCATGTAGAAATCCATTTTATATACAAAATGAGATCAAATTAAAAATATTTTAAAGGATTAAAAATATCAATTTTAAATATCTTCTTGTTTGTTGTGCCAACTTAAAATAGTTTTGTAGAATTTGGATTTTTTGAAGGCATTATTATTTAGAAGAAATCGGAAGAGCTAAAATAAAAGGAACAATTAATTCTGGGTTTGTATTATAATTTTTGTCTTTTTATTCTGATTTTGTATTTTTGTATATGAATCAGAAATTATGTTAAAAAATAGGTATAAAACTAAAATACAAAATCAGAATTAAATTGTAAAAATTAAAATAAAAAATTCTGATTTTCTGAAAAATTTTGAGAAAAAATTCTGATTTTTTCGAAGAGAATTCCGAAAAATTCTGATTTTATATTTCAATTTAATTCTGATATTTGTATTTTCTATTAATTTTAATTTTTTTTATTCTGATTATTTAATTGTATAATTAATTCGGATTTTTCTAAAGATTTTGTTTACCTTAAAAATCAAAAATTGTTTTAAAATAATTTTTTAAATAACTTACAATATTCAAAAACACAAAAACAATCCCCACAATTAAAATCACAATCCACCACCAAAAATTTTGTGAAGAAGGCGGGGTTAATTGAAAAAAGTTGCGTAATCCAGGCAGATAAATAAATAAAAGCAATAACAAAATGTTGAATAAAAATATAAAAGTCCAGAAAATAATACATTTTAGGCTAAAATAAAAATACTAACAATTTAAATGTTTTTTAAATTCTGATTTTTTAGTATTCGAGTAATTCTGATTTTTGTATTTCATTTTTAAATTCTGATGTCTGTATTTTTATATTCAGAATTACAAAAATAAAAATCAGAATTAAAAAATTCTGACGTGTATAATTTTATTTTATTCTGGTTTTTGTATTTTTTTTAAATTCTGGTAGTTGTATTTATTTGTGTTTATTCATAATTCTGTTTTTATTTGTTATTTAAAATTCTGGTTTTTGTATTTTTCGGAAATCCTTTTAATTCTGACTTGTGTTTTTCCATTGAGATTTATTTAAATTCTGATTTTTATTATTTCTTTTAAAAACACATTTTCCAACCTTTTCAGAATATTCCCACAAAACACATTAGTAAATCCAATACAAATCAGAATATGTAAATGTTGGATAAAAAGTAAAGTAAAAAGCCAAATTGTAGAGGCCTCATTAAGGTTTAATTGTTGCTGTAAAATTGTTGAAGAAATTGTAGAATTAATTGGGAATGGAGAAAAAAATTCCTTAACATCATTATTGGGTTCTAAATAAATATTTTGGGAATATAAAGTATTCCAATAATTAAATAATGAAGAAAATGCCAGCAATGGACTAGCCAATATTAAATTAAAATAAATTGTAGGCAGAGAATGTTGGTAGTTATTTGACTTTAAAAAAGTAAAATATTTTTTAAAGTTAATTTCTGATTAAAAAAATTTTGTGATTCTGATCATGAATCAATTTCTGATCTTAAATGATTCTGAAAGAAAAACTCTGATTCTCGATTCTGATACTGAATTAATTCTGATTTTGAAAAATCAGATTTCTGATTTTGAGTTAATTTCTGTTTTCAAAAAAAAATTTTTTTAATTTAATATTCATGGAGATTTTTTTCTTACATCAAAAGGGGTAAAGGCAAATCCAATACAATATTGTAATTGGAAGAGAAAAGCAACTAACACAATCTAAAAAATATTTAAAAATTTAGAAATTAATTAAATAAAATTACATGTATTGGTAAAATTATTGGTGGAATGTCGGATAATGGACTGAGAAGAAAAGGTAATAAGAGAGCTGGCGCTTGAGAAAGTGTTAAAGACAATGACCTGAAAATTAAAAAAAAATATTTAAGAAAAATTAAAAATAAAATAAAAATCAGAATTAAAAAATCAGAAATCGAAAGGAAACACAAAAACTAATAAAATCAGAATTAAAAGGAAAAACAGAATTAAACGAGAAACAAAAACACAAACAACTAACAGAAAAACACAAAATTAATAAAGTCAGAAAAAACCAGAACAACAAATAAACAAAACAAATGAAATCAGAAATAAAAACAAACAAATTCAGAATTAAAAGAAAACACACACAACAAAATTAATTAAAATCAGAATGAAACAAATTAATTACCTACCTAATTAAATTTATTTTCATCCCAATCCCAAATTCTTTTATTCCGACAATTAATTTAACTAAACCACTTCCATCTTCCAAACATTTAATTAAAACATCAAAAGAATTGAAAGAATAATTGTTAAGTTTATTAGAATAATTAATTATTCCAATACTTAAATTTGCTTGTTTAATAGATTGACTTTCGTTTATAGAATTTTGGACATCTCCAACAAAAGTAACTTTATGACCAATTAATTGGAGTTCCTAAAAGAGTTATTTTCTGTATTTTTTGTGTTTTTTGTATTTTTGTGTTTTTGTATTCATGTATTTTCTGTATTTTTTGTGTTTTTGTATTTTTGTTTTTTGTAGTTGTGTTTTTCTATTTTATGTATTGTTCGTGTTTTTATTTTTAAATTATTATAAATTAAAATACCTTAATGATTAAAGTAATTTGTTCACATGTTAGTTTGCTAAAGCTTAGAGGGAATTTATTTTTTACAAAATTATTTTTATTTGAATTGAAATGTTCAGCAAGTAATTGTTCTATTTCCTTTGTAGACATTTGTGAAAAAGATTCGCCTTTAAAAAATTGTATTTTTAATTTAATATAATTGTATTTTCATAATTCTGATTTTGTGTTTTTCTGTATTTTTATATAAATTCTCATCAGAATTTGAAAATCAGAATTGCTAATATATAATAATTCTGGTGTTGTATTTTTTTAAATTCTGATTTTGTTTTTATAGCAATAATTCTGTTTTTAATTACTTATAAATCAGAATTGTTTGTGTTTTTGTTTTGATTATAAATTCTGATTTTTATAATTTCTGTATTTTGTTGATATTTTTGTTTCTTTAAATTTAATTCTGATACTTAATTAATTCTGTTAGTTATTAAATCAGAATTTTTGTTTTAATTTTTATTTTTTACCATCAATCGGCCACTTAATATTTTCTTCTTCAAAAACTTTCAATTTTTCTTTAACATTTCCATTAATTATTTTATTATTCACTTTAGAATTAAATAATGTTGTAGATGTAGATATTGATGTTATAGTGGATGTTGAAACAAAATCAACATTTTTTTGATTTTTTAAACGACGCAAAAGTTGATTTTGAAGTTGGTGAAGAAATGAATTTTCCTACAAATTATTTAATAAATTAATGACTGTGAGGAATATTAATTAAAAAATATTTGTAAATACATTTAAAAATCAGAATACAAAAATTCGAAAAAATCAGAATTAAAAAGTTAGAATAAAATAATCAGAATTTATAACAAAAACACAAAATCAGAATTTTAAAAAATACAAAAGTCAGAATTTCTTAATAAACACAAAACCAGAATTAATAGAAAACACAACAATTAATTAACTAAAAAATACAAAAATACAAAATAAAATCAGAATAAATTATTAAAATCAGAATATACTTCAAATAATTTACCTTATTATTTTCATTATTTCCTCTCTCCATATTATTTTCAGAATTTTCAATTTTAGCTATTCCATTGCCAATAATAAAAGGGCAATTATTGAATTTGTTGTTGTTAATTAATTTTTGAGGTCCTTTAAATTAAATAAAATTTTTTTTATTTTTTTTTCTCAACTTTTTTCATTTAATTCCATTATTTTAGCAATTAGTAATGCTGGGTGTTCATCTCCTATAAAAATTATTTTCGGGCCATTTTTAATTAATTTATCCAATTTATTTAAATATTTAATATTTAGAGGAACATCTTCAAAAGCAAATAATCCAACAAAACAAAAATTTTTATTTTTTAGATTATTTTGGTTGTTATTTTCGTTAATTGGTGGGGGTGTTGAATTAACTGCTAGAGCCAGACAGCGTTTTCGTTGGACACAAAAACGAAGAAATTGTTCCTAAAATATTTGAATTTTTGATTTTATAAAATTTTATTAAAATTAAAAAATATTAAAAAAATTTTTTTAGGCATTCGATTATTTTACTACTAAGACACGTCAATGCGCAAAGTCAAAAATAAACTTGTCTAATACTTATAAGCCTGAAATTTTGTAACTAAAAACCTAACACTGTTAACTTGATATTCTGAAAATTTCAGAATTTTTAATTAAATATTTTTAAAGTTATGTCAGAATAATCACCAGAAAACAGTATTTTTCTGGTAGTACGACCACATTTTTAATCAGAATCTGAGAAATACAAAATCAAAAATTCTGAAATTTTTAGAGAAGCTAGTTTATTAAAGTATCAAGCTTTCTGCAAATTTTCATCATTATAGGACAAAAATTGACAATTCTATAAATTCGCTTAGAAGCTTACATATACCCTTAACAGGAGGACAAAATAACCAGAATTAATTTAAAAAATTTTTTTAATTTTTAAAAAAATTAAAAAAAATTCACTTCAAATTCCATCAAATGTTCTTCTCTTAAATCAACAAAATTATTCTCCTTATCCAAATTATTATTTTCATTATTTTCCTCTTCTTTAATAAATGAACACATTCCAAAAATTTCTTCTGGGGGGCCAATTAAAACAATTTTATTTTCCTCGTTAAAGCATTCATTTATTGATATTCCTAATTCTTTGGTATACTAAAAACATACAAAATAAATAAAATTTAAATTTTGGAAAAATTAAAGGGTTAAAAATTAAAAATTTAGGAAACCCCTAAAATCATTTAAAGATTAATTGTGGGGTTCTTTTAAATAAATATTTTCTCAATAATTTCCAAGTTTTTGTTTGGTGTAGTGGTTAAGGGTTTTGACTACAAAAAAATAAAATATTTAATTTAGCTATTTGGTTCGAATCCGTTCAAATGATGATTGTTTATTTGCTACTCCTAATTGTTTATGGCGATAAATATAACCACCAAAATTGTTATTCTGATGAACGGAATTTTTTTTTTAATTAATTTTTCTTTGAATAAATTTTTAAAAATACAGGTACAATACTTTGGGTGAGACCCTCCCCATCTTTTTCCCTTTCTATTTTTAAAAAATTTTTTCCCCTTTATGTCATATTGTCTATCATTCGAAAGAGCTTTTCGAGCTAAGTCGATTATTTAGAGTAAAAAAATTTCCTCGGCCTTAATTTTAATTAACCATAAATTTAAAAGTATTTTTTATACTAAATCAACCTTTTTCTGATCAAGAAAAATTAAAAATTTAAAGAAATACCCCTACCTTAAGCAAAGCAGAATATTCAGGTTTTAATTGAGTATAATCACTACTATTAATTCCATTATTTTCCAAAGGCAAATTTTTCAAAATTGCAGAGACTCCCATTTTTATAAATTTAATAGTTTGGTTATCAAGATATTTTGGAAAAGTCTGGAAATTTTTGTTTTTTAACATTAATTTTCTTTTCTCCAAACCTTTGTGGAAATGTGCCGATTATTCTTTTCACTAGCCATCCAAATATCAGAAAGGAAAGGCTGATTTCCTCCCAATAAAGAGTTGCTATGGATCTGTTAAAAAATTATGAGAGATTATTTGAATTATAGTAGGACCCTATTATGTATAAGATACCCGTAAGGGCTGAAAAATCGGGGAAATCATAACTTAGACTACGGTTGCATGAAAATAGCGTTTGATCTCTTTTCGATTTTCATATACGGTGGCGGGCATGTAGTGAAAATTTTTCTTGCTATATTTTCTAAGTTTGCTCAAAAAAATTTTTCCCTTTTGGGCATATTTTTGTGTATTTTTGAACCAGTATTTATTATCTATTAAATGGTTAGCAGCGCCTTGACACCGAGTATCTTGTCGCAATTAGGCAGCTCTCCTTCTCAACCTAGTAGTAGTTGACGTGTTAACTTATATTGAGGCCGGGTCTATTCAATTAATTGACAATTAGGATTGCTGACCCAAGCAACCTTATTAATATTATTAAAAATTACAGTCAGCCTTTGGGCTGAAAACAAATTTTTAATTAGGTAACCGACTCTACTTAAAAATTAGACTAACAATTAAAATGCATTCATTCCCCAATATTCCCCCTCCATTCAAAAAACAATTTTTATTTTGTTGTTTTTTAATAAATCTAAATTCTGTTGGATTGCTTTTCGCTTTATTACAAGCTAGATAACGTTGACAATACCATTGTCTAATTAATAAAGTTAAGGGTACAGCATAGGGAAGTGTAGAGATAAGTAGAGCAATAAATGTACAAACAAATGGAATTAATAATTGGATTGAGTTGTGGTACCAGCTGGCTATAATAAAAACATAAATTAGTAAATACTTGGGTAGATTTTAACTGTCTTTTTTTTTTGAAAGACAACTTGAATTTTTAAAATTTTTTATTCTACGTTATGGTCATTTTGGATGTTAGGCGTTTTAGTTGCGGGCATTTTGAAATTTGGAAGTATCGTGATAAAAGGATTTGAGAAGATTAAAAGATAGAATGATCGGCTACTTAATTAGAACAGAAGTTATTTTTAATCTTCCAACTAAGCTAATTCTTACTTTCATTATTCTGAATATCAGTCGAAGGCAACAACAAAAACAAAGAATAACCAAAAACTAAGGAAGCAATTAACGAACATAAAGCAGCTATACAAACAATTGGCCAACCGATCAATAATTTTAATTTATTTTTATTAAATCCCTCTTCTTTATTTTTAATTATTTTATCATTAGTTAATGTAGTTGATGTTAAATAATAGGGAGGGGGAGGAATATTTTTAATCGTTGTTTTGGTTGGTGTTTTAGAATTAAGTTTTGATAGAAGCTAAAAAAAGTTTGTGTTTTTATTGAAGAATTATAAATTCTGATTTTTGTATTTTTAATTGTAATTCTGATTTTGTATTTCATTTGTTCTGATTTATATTTTATAAATACAGCTTATTGTTATATAAAATTCTGATTTTTGTATTTCTTAATTGTAATTATGATTTCTCATTTTTGATTTAATTCTGATTCTTAATTCTGATTTGTATTTTTAGTTAAACAAGGACGTTTTTATTTTAAAATTCTGATTTTTCATTTTAATTCTGATTTCTGTATATTTTCAATTAAAATAATAATTTACCGTTTCCTCTCTAGTCCTTAAAACAATACAAAAAGCTTCTCCATTTAAACATTTAAAACCTGCAAAAGCTATATTTCTTGCTTCAAGGACATTTAAATGATTTGGTGATGTTTTTGATATTAATTCTATTATTAAATTATTTTGTTCTATATTTTGTTGTTGTTGAAGAATGCAACTTTGGTTAACAAGAAAAGGTTCTTTCAGAACATGCTGAAAATAGAGGAATTTGTGTTTTTTGTATTTTCTTTGATTTTTATTTTATGTATTTTCTGTGTTTATATTATTGTTGTATTTTCTGTATTTTTTGAAAATACAGAAAATATTTTCTGTATAATATTTTCTGTATTTTTTAAAATTTTAACTAACCAAAATTCTACAATCAACAGGCACTCTCTGTCCACTCTTTAATTTAATTAAATCTCCAGGCAAAATTTCTTTTTCAGATATTTTCACTTCCACACCCCCACGTTGTGCTATATAATACTCACACAAACGTTTTGTTGATTTTTTTAATTTTTCAGAATTTAAATTAATTAAATATTTAAAAGGATTAAAAATTTTAGAAATAATAAAAATTCCAAATAAAAATATAATTTGAATTAATAAAACAGAAATAATTGAAGAAATTATTGGTTGAGTAAAGAAATGTTGTAGTTGGTGTAGTTGTTGTTTATTGCTTGTTGTTCTGATAAATGTATTTTTTAAATTAATTAATTCTGAATTATTCTGAATTTTTATTCTGGTATTTTAATTTTTGTGTTTCATGTTTCTTTCACTTTGATTCTGATTTTTGTATTTTAGCATTAATTTAAATTTCTGATTTTTATATTTCACTTTTGAAAAACACAAATAATTCTGATGTTCTGATTATTTATTTCTGATATTTTTGTGTTTTATTTTTGTATTTTTCTGATTTTGTATTTTTTGATTAATTCTGATTTTTTATCTCTCTATTTATTTTATGTATCTTTTGCTAACTTTAATATTCTGATTTTTGTATTTCTGTTAATTGAGAAATTAATTCTGATTCTGAATTTGGTATTTCTGATATTTTTGTGTTTTTGTATTTTACTTAAAAACACAAATTTTTTCAACTTACAAATTAAATTCCTTAATTATTCCATTTTCTTTTTCAAAATCATAAAATAAAGAAAATAAAAGAATTACAAAATAAATAATTATGGAAATTAATAAAATTAATTGAAATGGATTCTGAAGAATATTTAAATTAAAAGGTTTTGTTGTTTTATTGCGCAACTTTAACAAACGTTGTTTTCTTCTAAACTTTATTTTATCTTCTAGACGAAGTTGGGCTTCCTCCTGTAAAATAAATATTTTTTGTATTTTGTATTTTTTGTGTTTTTTTTACATTTTTGTGTTTTTTTTGTGTTTTCTTGTGTTTTTGTATTTTGTGTATTTTATGTATTTTTCTGTTTTTTGCATTTTTGTGTTTTTTTTATTTTGTGTGTTTTTGTATTTTTTTGTGTTTTTGTATTTTTTGTGTTTTTTGTATTTTTGTATTTTCTGTGTTTTTGTATTTTTGTATATTTTTGTATGTTTTATCTTTTTGTATTTCTTGTGTTTTTAATTCGTTAAAGACCTGAGACATTCCACGACTTAGAAGTACATTTTCAGGGCAAATCCTCGCCAATGGGAATAAATCCGCCAGCTGACTGGGGGTTAGTGCATGTTCTGTGCACTGACGGAGTAATAACTGTGAAAATTTTAGAGATTTTGTTTTTGTGTGTGTTTGTGTTTTTTTCTGTGTTTTTCTTGTTCTTGTCTCTCTTTTTTGTACTCCTTGTGTTTTCGTGTTTTCTATGGTCTCGTATTTTTGTATTTTTTTGTGTTTTCCTTATTCTTTTATTTTTAATTTTTAAATTGTTTTTTTCAAACCTCAAGTTGGTCTATTTTCACTGCTTTATTTTCCTTTCTATCCCTCTCTCCATTAAAAACAAAAATTTTATTTTTATTCAAAAAATTATTCCAAAGCATTTCTAAATTAAAAAAACAAAATTTTTTTTTAATTAATTTTTACAGAAATAAAAAAAATAAAAATAATTGGTTAGGACAGTGTAAATTAAGTGTAAATTTATTTTAATAAAATAATTGTGATTGAGAGAACAATTGAATTGAGACGAAACAAAAAATAATAACAATTTCAGAGCGGGATTATTAAATAAAACTGGAAAAAATTAGAAGAAAGGTAGGAAGGGACATTGAATAATTTTTAAAAAAATGTCCTATTAGAGACCTGAAATTTTTTTTTAATTTTGAAAATTTTTTTTAATTTTTAGGGAATTTGTATCGTCGAGCAATAACTTTGTTCAAAACTGTGAATCCTGGACGACTTGATCCGCCTCGACGAGCTGAATCGAACTAGGGCATCTCGGATTCGATAATTTTGAACGAAAATATAGCTTGGCGGTATATTGGGACATAATCGAATTTTTGGAGGAGCGAATTTAAAATACAGTCGAACATCTTTATAAGAAATTTTTAAAAATCTCAGAAAATTTTCTCCTATAACAAGGTGTATCATAGAGAAGTGGGGGCATTGCTTTGGGAACCCAAATAGCTAGTCAAAATTAAACAAAACTTATATTTAATAAAATGAGATTTTTCTAGAAATGTGTTTTTATTTCTGTAAAAATTTTATTTAAAAATTTTTTTCTTGGGAGAAATATAGAAAAAAAATAAATAAAATAAAATATACCCTGGAAAAATTTATCTTACATACCTATATATTCTTACATTAAAAATATTAATTAAATTAAAACATTAATTTAATTACTTCCTTGTCTACTCGTCAAACATTTAATTAATTTTTTTGATTAATTATGAAACAAAAAATAAAAAGAAAAACAAAATAAGTTAAAAATATTTTTTTTCTTTTTTTAACATTTTAATTTTAAAATTTAAAAAGAAATTTTCTAAAATTATTTTTTTGTTACTAAATTTATTAAAGGGGCATATGATTCAATTAAAAATTTAAAAATAGGTAGAAGTGTTTTTTATCTATTTTTGGTTAAATTATTTTTTTTATAAATTTTTTTAATTAAAAAAATAAATTAAAACACAAAAAATTCTTCCCATTTTTAGCTCCCTTTTTTTGATAAATGATAAAAAAATTTTATTTTTTATTTAAAGGAGAGGACAGGGGAAAAGCACGCGCGTAAAATAGTCTTTTTAACAAAATTTGAAAGTAAAAATAAAAAAAATAAATTTAAAAATAAATCGGTGCTTCGGGCAAGGTTTTTCAACTTACATTTTGTTTCTCTCCATTTTGAGAAAATAAAAGAAAACAGAAGAAAATAAATACAAAAATAAATAAAATACAAAAATCAGAATTAAAATACAACCCTTTACAAATCAGAATAGTTTTTATAAAAACCAGAATTGTTAATTCTGGTTTTTATTCTGCTTAAAAATTCTGTTTATTCTTATTTTTATTCTGTTTGTTTCTGATTAATTTTATTTATTAATTCTGATTATTAATTCATAATCAGAATTATTGTTTATTTGTAAAAATAATTCTGATTTGTTTTCTGAATATTTGACAAATCAGAATTTTGTAGAATTAAAAAATACAAAATAAATACAAATCAGAATTACTAGTATTAATCAGAATTACACCCACAAATAAATTAAATAAAATCAGAATTTTAATTTATTTTTACAAATCAGAATCAATTTATTAAGAACTACCTAATTCCCTAGCCTTTTTAAAGTTCAAAAATTGTATTTAAAAAAATCAGAAATTTTTATTTTTTATTTTTCAGGGTTATCTTAAAAATGAAGGAAGGAAAATAGCCTTGAAAAATATTTAAATAAAAAAAAATAAAAAAATCAAAAGAATTTCCTTTTTGGCAATTTTATTAGTACAATTAAACTAATCAAAGAAAATATTTTTATTAAAATAAATGAACAGTTTTTTTATTGAATTTTTATTGAAAAATTTCCTTAAAATTGATAACATTAATTAAATACGACAACACAAAGTTCAAACAAAAATTTAAAAAATTTTTTAAAAGTGACAAAAAACATTATACAAAAATTTAAGAGAATTATAAACCTTCTCGACATGATTATAAATTTAAAAAATTAAAAAAAAATCTGTGGAAAAGAGGAAGGAATTTATTCAAAAATAATAAAATCAGAATATTTTTCAATTTTTAATTTATTGAGTAAACCACAGAGTACAAAATAAATAAATATATTTATACTTAATAACAAGACTGAAAACTGAAAAATTGTAAAATTGTAGCAAGTACAGTGTCAAGAAATTACAGGGTGCGCCAAAAGTAATGGCCCGCACATTTTTTAGCATAACTTTATTAAAACTTAATCAAATAAGATCAAAATACAATCAAATAATAGAGAATTAAATGGAGAACAAAATATATCAGGATTTTTCGAAATACCTCCCTTTGGCTTTAAGATAGAGGCGCAAACGCAAGCAAAAATTTTTGCAAAATTGCCGCACCTATTATGGTGTAATTTTTTCCAATTTCTGAACGAGTGATTGTCGGAGTGACTCCAAACTTTGGGGTTATTAAGCAAAGAACGTTGCCTCCAAAATTGACCAAAAAGATAAATCCAAGGATTCAAACCCGGTGTGTACTGTAGCCATTTTTGAGGCACACTAAAACCGAGAAAATTGGCAACAAGACAACCTTGCATCACTTTAGCCTTATAATCAGGGGAAGAATTCTACTTATAGATCCAGTTTCTATACCAAAAGTTTTCCCATACCCAGTGTTCTAAAACATACTGAAGGATTTCGAGTAGATCAAAGTATTTATTTATTTTGACCCAAGAATTCATAAAAATCAAGGAATTTTGGTCGTTTTGCAAATAACAGTACATATCATTTCGAGGGAAGGGTTTTGGAAATTCTTAACAACTGGATAAGAAAGAGGAGATTTTGAGGCCCAATATCAGTCATTTTTGCGATTCGCACATGTCTCTTTCATAAAAATTTTGGCATCTGAAAAGAGGAACCAAGGAGGTGCGGCAATTTTGCAAAAATTTTTGCTTGCGTTTGCGCCTCTATCTTAAAGCCAAAGGGAGGTATTTCGAAAAATCCTGATATATTTTGTTCTCCATTTAATTCTCTATTATTTGATTGTATTTTGATCTTATTTGATTAAGTTTTAATAAAGTTATGCTAAAAAATGTGCGGGCCATTACTTTTGGCGCACCCTGTATAAGACTTTCGACATTAGGGGCGGCTCAAAAAATCTACAAAAATTCCTGTGAATTTATCTAGTGATAACAAAAGATGTACTAGATAGGTTGACACACTGTATTTTTAGAGGGGAAGCAAACCAGAACCTTTATATTTTTTTAAATCAGAATTAAAATTTTATTTTCGAAATAAAATTTCTTTAAAAAAGTATTTTAAACATATTTTTAAATAAAAAATAATTTTTTATTTGAGAGAATTTTTGGGAAGGGATAATATACATACATACTAAATACAATTCTTCTCCAATGACCACCCATCCGGAACGTAAATTTTTATAGGGGATTTTTAATTGTTATATAGTACTTGTAAAGAGGATACAACAACTTGTATTAAAATTATTTAGATGATATCACTCTTTAACCTTCAGAAAAAAAATGTTTGTTAAAAATTTAAAAAATAATATTATTTAGAAAATTAAGCCTAGGTATCTCGGAAAAAGTGTCGTTAGACAGTTCTCCTCCAATCTAGTAGCCAATCAAATTTTAAAAAATATATTAAATTGAGGTGTAGCGTATTCAAACTCATGCTTGAGGGGGTGATTAACCTAGAGTAGATAATTATTCGAGGAGGTAATTAGGGGCTATACGGTAGCTAATTTTAGGTATCGAAAAATGTTGGATGGACTGTTTTTTTAATATTAAATTAAAAATATTTATTTATTTTTAATAAAAAAGATTGAAAAAAACAATTTGTACGCAAATATTCCTTCCCTTTTTTCTTATTAAAATTCGTCAATCCCCTTATATCAATCCTCCCTCTCTTCCTCCCTCTCTAATATATCCTCCCTCTATTTCTCCCTCGGATCCGGTCTTCAAATCGCCGCATTGTCGAATAAAGGAGAAAGGAAAGGAAAGAGAGATGAGCGTTCATAATCACAAATCGCGCACTCAACAATAATCAAAAAATAAAAGAGGAGGTGGACTAAACAATGAAAAAATAAATTGGAAGGAAAAAAAGGGAGAAAGAAAGGAGATTAGCACCGGAAGAAAAAATTTATTTAAAAAAATAGAGGAAATAAAATAAAATAAATTTTTTAAATGAGAGGGGAGGGGAGAGGAGGGAAGGGGAATTTAAATTAAAGAAAAGAAAAATTTTAAAATTTTTTAAAGAAAAAAATAAAAGAAAAATGCAAAAGAAAAATAAAAGGTGATTTTTTAAATGAAAATAACAATTAAAAAAGTTTTAAAAAATTTACAAAAGTGATTCATCCAAATTGCCAAAAGAATTGTGAAAGAAAGAAACAAAAACAGAAAGAACAATAAATAAATGAATAAAAAGAAAATACAAAAATCAGAATTTAGAAAAATTAATTAAAATACAAAAATACAACCTTTTACAAATCAGAATTATTAATTCTGATTTTACTATGATTAATTTACATTCTGATTATTTATTAATTCTGATTATTAGTTGTAATCAGAATTAATAGATTGTTTATTTGAAATAATTCTGATTTGTTTATGAACATTTCACGAATCAGAATATTGTAAAATAAAAAAATTAAATCAGAATTAATTAGATAATAATTAGTAGATAATTAATTTCCAGAATTATTTATTCTGAATTAATTCAGAATTATTAAGAAATTACTAATTGAATCAGAATAATTATTTCAGAATTGTTAATTATTTATTTCTGAATTGAATCAAAATTATAAATTCTGATTTGTAAAATAATTTCAGAATTAATAATTACAAACAATTAATTCTGATTTGTTCTTATTTGTAAAATAAAATTCTGATTTGTAAAATAAGTTCAGAATTATTAATTTTACAAACCAGAATCAAGAATTCTGATATAATTATTATTCAGAATAATTAATTATTATAATTTATACAAATCAGAATTATTTTAAATAAGAAATAAAATTTACAGTCAAAAATACAATTAATCCAATAAAAATACAATAAAATCAGAATTTTAAAATTTAAAAAGTATAAATAGAAGGGAAAAGGGTTGGGCAATAAAATAACTTTCTACAATTAAATCGTTTGACTAAAAATAAAATTAAAAAAACAAATCAGAATTATTTTAAATCAGGAATAAATTTACAATCAGAAATACAATTAATCCAATAAAAATACAATAAAATCAGAATTTTAAAATTTAAAAAGTATAAATAGAAGGGAAAAGGGTTGGGTAAGAAAATAAATCTCTAAAATTAAATCGTTTGACTAAAAATAAAATTAAAAAAATAAACTTTTAAATAAATATTTTTCAGAAAATACATAGTGTAAAACAACAATCGCATGCCTCAACAATTTTTAAAAAAAAATTTATTTGTTAACATTTTTATTAAATAAATACACATTTTTGAGAGTGAAATAATAAAAAAATCATGGAAAATTAGAAAAAAGGAGAAAAAATTTTTTTTGAAGATGGACAAATGTAAATAAACACACCTTTGTGTTTGAAAGGAAAAATGTGTAAAAAAGTGAAAATTACTAAAAATTGGTTTTTATTTAAATAATATTTATTTTTGTAAATATTTTGTCTAACAAAATAAAAAATATTTTTGATTTTATTAAAAAAAATCAGGGAAAAATTTCGGAATACTGAACAGAAAGCAAATGGGTCAAAACATATGTCAATCGAAAGAGCTCGTCGAGTTGAGTCGAAATGTGAAAAAATTTTCGTGCGGACTCATACAGGGGCTGAGATATAGGCCCCCGAAATCCGAAAAACCATAGGGGAGACCAAGCACTTTTTTGGGGTGAAAAATTCGAAAATGCAAATTATACCTCATTCGAAAGAGCTCATCGAGCTGAGTCGAATGACACCAAAATCAACGAAATCCGACTTCATATGGCCGAGTTACAGACCCCCGAAATTTGGAAATTTTTGGGGTCAAAAAATTCAAATATGCAAATGATACCTCATTCGAAAGAGCTCGACGAGCTGAATCGAATGACACCAAAATCACCGTGATTGGACAAGATTAGACAAAGTTATCACACAACAAACTACCAACATAAACCTATGGAGCGTAGGCGAGGCGCTTGTGCAAAACCCCGCGCTTCGCGCGGGGTTTTGCGGCACGCGCCTCGCGGGGAGTCTACGGGCGCTGGGTCTGGGCTCGTAACATAAACCTATTCCTATCTCCCTTGCTCTGGACGTATTTGGGGCCTCCGTAGCAGCAAAAATCTCCACAGATGCCATAGGTAAGGAGCTAAAAGAAAAGATCATAACTTTGTCCAATCAAGTTGGATTTCGTTGATTTTTGTGTCATTCGACTCAGCTCGATGAGCTCTTTCGAATGAGGTATAATTTGCATTTTCGAATTTTTCACCCCAAAAAAGTGCTTGGTCCCCCCTATGGTTTTTCGATTTTCGGGGGCCTATATCTCAGCCCCTGTATGAGTCCGCACGAAAATTTTTTCACTATTCGACTCAACTCGACGAGCTCTTTCGAATGACATATAATTTGACCTATTTGCTTTCTGTTCAGTATTCCGAAATTATACCAAAATCAGAATTTTTTTATAAAAAAATCAGAATTTATAAATTAAAACAATTAACTTTATTGGGACTTGTCTGAGCCCAAGGACCGTTAGGCGAAGGCTTACAAAATTATGAATTTATTAGCTAGAAAAATAAAATTTTTCAAAAATACCACTCGTATGTTTACCTATGGGTTTTCAAAAATTTAAAAATATTTAAACGTTGATTTCACAAAGTATAACCAAAAAATGTTGATTTACCCAAAAATGCCCCATTTTTTAAAATCTATTGACAATAAATTGAAAAATATTTGATAAAAAATTCTGAAATTTCTAGAGAAGTTAGTCAAGGATGTTAAAAAAATTTGAGAAAAATTTCACGAATTTAGGTTACAAGTACGTGTCAATTTTTTGAGGGGCGAGAGCCAACACGTTCAAGCGCCCGAACGATATCAAGCTTGAATTAATTAATCCCGTATTTTTGGCTATGCTTACAGCATTAAATAGTTAAAATAATATTTTTATTTAATTTTTAAAAATTAATTTTAGATTATGATAATTTTTTTTAATTTAAAAAATTTAAAAATCAAAAATTATTTAATTAAAAGAGAACAAATAATAAAAAAAATTTCCAAAAAATATTTTTAAATTTTTTAAATAAAGATTAACAGAAAAAAAACATTTTTTTACGATATTTAAATGTTCGTCAAAATCACAAGGGAATAGCAGAAGATTGGGAAAAAATTTTTTATTGCGCAGTTTAAACAACAAATAAAATTTAACAAAAATATTTAATTGATGTTCCGCAACAATAAAAAAATCCAAAAATAGGTAAATATAAAAAAATTAGAGGAAAAATAGTGGTTGTCCGCAAAAATATTGCGGACAAATTTCTATTTTTTTCGGACACTTTTTAATTTTTGCGGACACTTTTTTTGCGTAGTTTTGCGTATAAATCAAATAAATATCAAAAAATGATCAAAAAATAAATTAATTAATTATTGTTGATCTAGACAGACATTGTTTTTAGAGTAAAGAAAATATTATTGTTTTATTAAATTTTATAAACTCATGGTTATACGACGTAAAAAGATCAAAGCGCGACAAACAAAAAATAATAAAATAAAAGAAAAATTAACTTTTAAAATTTTTAAAAATTTTTTTTAAAAAATTAGAAAAAAAATTTTTCTAAATGAAAAAATTTTTTTGGAAAAATACAAAAATAAATTCAAATTAGAAAAATTTTTTTTAAATTAAAAATTTTTTATTGAAAAATAATTTAATTGTTGGGGTTCAAAGTATCCCCCTATACATAAACAAATACCTATGTATCTTAAAATAAAATATCAAAAAAATTTTTTTCAAAAGAAATACGTGATTGTAAAAGGTAAATATTTTTGTAGTTTTTAAAATTAAATATGCAAAAACTTTTTATTTTGTTTGTCGGAAATTGTTTTTAAATAAAAAGTCTAATAAAATCAGAAATAAGAAAACAACTTTTTATCATATGAAAATTGTGTGTTTATTTAAATATCAGAATAAAAATACAAAGAAAGTTGGAAATAAAACGTGATTTAGTGAAAATAAAGAATTAATTAAACAGAACAAATAATATCAGAAAATATTTACAAAAATACAAAAATCAGAATTATACAAAGAAAAAACACAAAAATCAGAATACAGAATTTATGTATTAAATGAAAATCAGAATTTAATTAAATAAACTTGAAAAACACAAAAATCAGAACTTGAAAAAATACATGAATAACCATGAGAAAATACAAATATCAAAATACATAGGAGAAAATACAAAAAATCAGAATTAATCAGAATCAGAATTAACAAATAATATTTATTTGTTTTACCAGAAAAATACATATCAACTAAAAATGTTTGTTTTGTATGTTTTTGACTATGTAAAAATATTTATATAAACTTTAATTATGCAAAATGCATTGAGGATTGAGGACAACAGCAAAAAAATATTTTTAGTACTTAAATTAATTTTTAAGAAAATTTTTTTGTTTAAAAAAAGTAAAAATGAGTTGAAGTGGTTTCTCGTTCAGTTTTTTCTATTTTTTAAATGTCTGCTCTAATTTATTTTTCCAAATTTTTTAAACAATTTTAAAGCGTTCCACTAATAGGACTAAATATTTAAAACTAAAAACCTATATTTTAAATTAAAAAAATAAACTTTTCAAAAATAAGAAAATTATACAGAAATGCTCAAAATTACAAAAATTACTTGTTGAAAAAATGTTCAGTTTAGTTTATGTTTATTTAGATGCAGTTAGTGCCTCTGGTTGAGTGCCGGAATTTTGGTCACCGGAATTTTGGTCACCAAGGATTTTCGGAACTTTGGTCACCAACTTTTTTGGAATTTTGGTCACCAGCGGAATTTTGGTCACCAAGTCAAAAAACGGAATATTGGACACTGGAATTTTAGGCGCGGGGAATTTGGGCGTCGGAGCGAATTACTGAATTTTTCCGAAAAATGACACAAAATCTAATAACGTAAACCTATGGGTGTCGGCGAGGCGCTTGTGCAAAATCCCGCGCTTCGCGCGGGATTTTGCGGCACGCGCCTCGCGGGAGTCAACGGTCGCTGGGTTCTACAACAGTAACATAAACCTATCCCTTTTTACTGATTTTCAGCTTTGAAATGCCGACCTACCCGCTATGTATCAGCACAAAATTATTTATTCAAGCGAGATTCAATTAATCATAATTTTGTTGAGAATGATTGAATCGGGATGATTTTGGAGTCGTTTGACCTAGTTCGACGAGCTGTTTCGAATGACATATTTTGTCCAAATCTATTTGTAACCTATAGTTACGTAGTTTGATTTTGTGTTATTTTTGAATAAATCAAAAAATTCGCTCCGACGCCAAAATTCCCCGCGCCTAAAATTCCAGTGTCCAATATTCCGTTTTTTGACTTGTTGACCAAAATTCCGCTGGTGACCAAAATTCCAAAAAAGTTGGTGACCAAAGTTCCGAAAATCCTTGGTGACCAAAATTCCGGTGACCAAAATTCCGTACACCCTCTGGTTGGGAGAACTCATCACAGTATACGATAATTGTGCTACCCTGAGGAGACTGTTACAATTAAAAAATAAATTTAAAATCAAATTTAAAAAAAGTATATTAAAATTCTTGTTGAATTAAAGTAAAAATATCAAAAGAAAATAACACTTTTCTAAAAAATTTTTTTATAAAAAAGTGCGACGCAGAAATTAATGAATGACGTTTAAATATTGATATAATTAATTAATTTTAAATAATTTTTAAACATTTAAAGTCAGACTATTTTTAATTTTTTATAAAACTTAAAATTTTAAACATAAACAGAAAATGTTTAATTTATTATAAGTACCAACGAATCGGTATTTAATATACTCCGATACCAGAACGGTAACCCTATAATTTTCGAATCTTCCACGCTTAATTACTAAGAATTACAGAAAAACACAAAAAATCAGAATTTATAAAAATACAAAAATCAGAATTAAGAAAATATCAAAAACACAAAAACATAGTCAGAATTAATAAAATCAGAATTCAAGTTTATTTATTTTGACTTAGGTATTTATTCTTGCAATTTTCTCGCCTTTCTTTTAATTGTCAATTCTTTTTTTAATTTTTTCCCTATTTTTGCCACCGAATTAACCTTCACAAACACTCAAATTTAGAAAGACCTGTCAAAGCCAAGCTATAGTAATACTCCCCTACTATAATATTTTATATATGCCGTTGGGGGAAATCCAAAAAGACTCGAAAGGGAAGAGGATAACAACGACAAAGCACACAATGATCTTTGCTCAAGGATAGGGCGAGAAAATAAAGGAGAAAAAAACAAAAAAATTTTATATTTTTGTTAGAGTGTGTTAAACATCTCTTTGTTTGCCTATACTGGAATTTTTGTGTTTTTTGTATTTTCTGTATTTTCAAGTTTATTCTGATTTCAAGTTTATTTTCTGTTCACTATTATTTTATACTGTTTATTTTCAAAATTCTGATTTTAGGTTTATTACTATTTAATAAAAAACTTGAAATCAGAATTTAAAATAACTTAAAAATCAGAATTTCGAAAATACCTGTGTATTTCAGATTTATTCTGATTTAAAGTTTTTGTAAAGTCTGATTTTCAATTTTACATTTAATTCTTTATTCCAAGTTTATTTTTATTCTGATTTTTCTATGTGGATTTCAAGTTTTTCATGTTTCAAGAACTTCAAGAGCTAAAATCAACTTCCTTATTTATTTAGAGGACTGGAGACTTTAAAAACAAAAATTTTAATTTTAAAAAATTTATCGATTCCTCTTTAAAATTGCCCTTATTTTATCCACAATCAATTAATTTTTCTCGCACATTCGAGAATTTATTCTAGAATATTCCATCTCTATTAAATACTCTCTCCTCTCACATGTTGATGCGCCCGCTTGTCTTCCCAAATTATTTTTATTTATTTTTTAATTTATTTTTATTGTTTTTGGAGTCTATTAAATAAATTTTAATAATTTTTATTAAATTAATTTTCTCAGAAAATTTTTTTATTAATTAATTATTAAGGTTTGGAGTGTTAATTGAGCGAGTGCATCTTCAAGGCAGAAGATTATTTTTAATTGAAAAAAATATTTTTATAAAAAATATTAACGAGGAACTAAGTTTTATTTTAGTAAAAGTTTTTTTCCTAATTTAAAGCTTTTTATTTTTCCATTTTTAGAAAATACAAACAGGCTTAAAATAAGTTTAGATATTTCTATTATTTAAATTCTGATAATGTATTTTTATGTTTATTTATGTATTTTCTGGTTATTTTAAAATTGTAAATTCTGATTACAAATTGTAAAAGTTTCAAGTTTACTAAAAACTTATTACAATTACAACTTTTTTAATTAAAATTCTGATTTCAAGTTTATTTTCTGTTCACTCTTATTTTTATTTTTAAAATTCTGATTTTAATGTTTATTTTAAATTCTGATTTCAGGTTTATTTTTCCATCAATTTTTCAGAATTTTAAAATTTGATTTTAAAGTTCGTTTTTATTCAGAAATTCTTTTTTAAATAAATAACCAAGAAATTGACTTTTAGTATTTTCTGATTTTTTTCTCTTTTAATTCTTCCAAAAATCCTTTTCATATTTTTTCTCGATTCTTTTATTTCTTCACTTTTTTATATTTTTTATTTCCTCTTTTCTATTTTTGTTTGCTCAATCCCTATGGACCAAAAATCGAACAAAAAAATAACCTCAAACAGATTAGAAATATTTAAAGGCCAAAAATAAATTAAAGCGCTGTAGGACTTAACGGGTTGTGTCCGTACCCTTTTTACTTAATTTCACCAAACACACAAATAAAGAGTCCTTTACTTTTCCCTTTAAACACAATAAATTAATAACAGAACAAATATTGAATGGGGAGGGGTTTACAATATATGGGAAGGGGGAATATTTTATGAGGTCAAAATAAAGGTGAGAGAAACGAGAGGAAATATAATACTATTTCATTTTGGGCATGACATCCCGCACGCTTCAGATGACGGCGTCCTCGACGTCAGAATGATTTCTTCAAAATACGGCTGCGCAAGGCTGATTCGAAAGGCTTGGGGTGGCGAGTGTAGTCCAAAGATAACCGTCTTACTTGAAACATTTCAAAGATTCTTTTCGAAATTCGTTCAAAACCCCAGGTCGCCGGGACCGGTTTAAACTTTCTTATTTTGATGGGTACCCTAGTCAAATCGATGGAAATCCTTGCCAATTGGGATGTTTGGATAACTTGCTTTGTCTCCGAGACAAAATACAAGTCTTTCTTTGGTTTCAAATTCTGCATTGGTCGTCGTTTCTCTTTCAAAAAATTCCTAAATTGTCTAGAGGCTTTGATCAGCGTGATCATGTCTTTCAAGCGAAGACGCCTCCGAACTCCATGAAAAAATCGTCCCTTGATTTTTCTTTTCTTCCAACCAAATTTTTCTTGTCTCTTTCCTTTTCTTTTCATTTTAGCATTAATTTTATTTAGAACAGAAATTTTTAGAAGCTTCATTTTTGAATTAATCCTTTTCAGAACAAAATATTTCTCAGAAAAAGAATATTCCTCCAATTGTTTCAATCCATTTAACTTAAAATTTTTCTTAAAATTTCCAACTTTCTTAATTTTCTCATTTTTCTTAATACTTTTCTTCCAAATTTTCTTTTCTTTCACTAAAGGTAATCGTTTTTTCCTCGTCTTGGATAATTTCAAAACTTTAAACTTTTGATCCGAAGAAACGATTAAATTTCCAACTTCAGCAAAACTTTCCTTTCCAATAAATTCTTTCAGTATAACTGATTCCTTACCAGAATTCTCAAAATCTTTACTTTTAATTTCCAAAACATCTTTATCAGTGTATTCATAATCAAATTTCATTCGACTCAATTCATTTGCTTTCTCCTTTCTTTTTTCCTTAAAATTTTCCTCAATAATAGGGTCCAAATCTTTTTCAAAATTCCCAAAATTTTTATTTCCAATTTCCAAAGAATTTTCTTGATTGCAAAAATCAAGATCAATTTTCATACGACCTAAGTCACTAGCTTTCTCCTTCCGCAATTCCTCAAAATCTTTCTCAACAGGTTCATCTTCCTCAGACATTTGAACCATATCTTCAAATACAATTTCCTCAATAGTTTCAGCCTCAACCTGATCTTCTTCAGAAACATAACAACTTTTCTCTTCAAATTTATTCTCTTCCTCTTCAAATAAATTCATAGGAAGTTCAAAATCATCTTCCTTTTCAAAACCCAATACTAAATTTTCTTCCCTACTCTCTTCCTTGATAGTCTTTTTGGGTAAAATCGTCGGGGTAGGATTTTTCAAGTCTTCAACCATTTTAAATTCTTTCTCATCTTCAAATAGATTCAAAGGGAACTCAAAATCAGGCTCACCAAGATCTAACACAAAAGCCTTTTTCTTAATTTCTGTTTTAATTGTCGTTTTGATTTCAAGATTAGTTGGGGAAGAAATTTTCATTTCTCTAGCCAATTTAAATTCCTTTTCGACTTTTGATGGTTTCGTTTCTTCTGGACTTTCAAAAAATTCCAAAACTTCAGAAGGATACGAGACATTTTCAAAAGGAATGCTAATTCTGTTGAGTGATTTTGGCCGAACATTTTGATTATTAGGTTGAGGTAAAAGTTTTTCATTTTTCTCAGAATTCTTTTCCAAGTGTCCTTTCAATTGTTCAAACTTTGAATTAGTTTTCTTTTTAATTAAATTGATTGGATCTTCGACTTTGTACTCAGAGGGAATGAGTTGACAAAGGATGAAATGTTTAATCGATTTATAATTGTAGTGTTTCGACTTGATTGCAAGAATGAAGCAACTTTTGGCCTTTCCATACAACTTAGATTTTAGAGTAAAAATTTTCTTTTTCTCTGGCCAATCTTCTAGAGTTGCATCGAATTTCTTGAAAAACTTTTTAATCTCAAAATTTCCTTCAGTTCCATCTAAATCGGGAATGGTTTCCAAAAGTAACGTTTCGATGTCAGATTGTGACATGTTTTCCGGAACGAAATAACAATTTTGTTCAATTGGCTGAATCGATTCTGACGCCATGAAAGAGGGAGCATACATCGCTTGTTGAGGAAGAATGTTATTGGGGTAGCCAAAGAAGTGTGGGAAAAAATAAGGTTGACAATAATTTTGTGAATTGATTTGCATATTCATAGATGGAGTATAGACTGAAGAAAGCTGATGTGGAAGTAAATATTGATTAAAATTTTGTTGAGGCGTAGATTCCATTTTTTTTTGCTGAGCCGAACCAAATTCAAATTTTATCCACCGGGGCTAAAATTTGATACGTAGAGAATTCAATCAACCCACCGAGGGAAAACTGAATAAGATTTTTTTTTAGAAAAAATCTCAAAAAAAAGTTGTCAAACGAAAACTATTCCACCGGGGAATAACTTTTCAAAAAAAATATTTTGTTGTTGTTGTTAAAAAAATAAATTTCTTGGTCCACCGGGGGCCAACGAAGATCAATAATAAAAAATAAATTCAAACAAAATAACCAAATTAAATCAATCTTTGGACTACTCTCTAATTCAGGAGCGCCATGTAGGACTTAACGGGTTGTGTCCGTACCCTTTTTACTTAATTTCACCAAACACACAAATAAAGAGTCCTTTACTTTTCCCTTTAAACACAATAAATTAATAACAGAACAAATATTGAATGGGGAGGGGTTTACAATATATGGGAAGGGGGAATATTTTATGAGGTCAAAATAAAGGTGAGAGAAACGAGAGGAAATATAATACTATTTCATTTTGGGCATGACAGCGCAAAGGCCGACAATTTATTTAAATACTGTTGGGGTGGAAGACTAAAAATTAATATTATTTTTAAATTCTGAATTTGGGCTAGCGTAGGTTATTTATAGGTGTATTTCTGATTCCAGGTTTATTTTACAAATTGTAAAAGTTTCAGGCTTATTTAAATATAATTGTAAATTCTGGTTTTAAGTTGTATATCTCCAAGTTTATTTTATAATTGTAATTTTTGATTACAAATTGTAGATTTCCAGGTTAATTTAAAATTTGTAAATTTTAAAGTTTATTTTTTACAAATTGTAAATGTTTCAAGTTTATTTAAGTATTATATTCTAGTAAAAATCAGAATTTGTTATTTTCAAGTTTATTTATTGTAAATTCTGATTTTGTAAAAGTTTCAAGTTTATTTTCCTTTATTTCTGAATTTCTGCTTCTTTTATTTTACAAATTAACAAATAATTGTAAATTCTGATTTTAAATTGTAAAAGTTTCGAGTTTATTTAAATATATTTTTATTAAAACTTGTCAGAATATATTTCTAAGAAAACAAAGAAACATTTAATTACCTTCTTTTGCTCTCTAAAAATTCATTTAATCATTTTATTTAACATAACATTTGTTCAAAATTCTTGTGAAAATATCATGCCTCTTTAATCATTTAATTTTCTTATATTTTTTTTCTTCCAAAATTTTCTCAATAAAAATAACAAAATTTTTCCTTCATTTCTGCTTGCAGATTGCATCATTCTTTTCAATCCTTTTTATTTATTTAATGCTTGTTCACCTTTATACTCCCCTCCACTCAATATCGACAACAAAAAAAATTTTTTTATTTCAGTCGAGAAGAGAATAACGGCCGAAAAATATAAAAACTAGTAATTTTTGCAAAGCTTTATTTAATAATTGTAAAATAAAATTTAAAAAAGTTTTAATAAAATATTTTTAAATCAGAATTTACAAATTACAATAAATAAACTTTAAACCAGAATTTAGTTACAAATTGTAATTTTTAATTAAATAAATTCTGAAATACAATAAAACACAAAATAAATAAACTTTAATTTTGTGTTTTATTAACTAAACTTGATAAATTTGAAACACATAGGTATGTGTTTCAAGTTTATTTTCTGATATTACCTATTTCAAGTTTATTTAATAAAATACAAATTTAAAGTTTATTTATTTTGTTGTTTCAGAATTTCTGAAATTACAATTTTAGCTGAATTCTGGTTTAACGTATTTATTGTTAATTCTGATATTTTCAAGTTTATTTAATAAAACACAACTTTAAAATTTATTATTTGAAACACAAAAATGTATTTTATTATTAACAACATGTATTTTATTCATAAATAAAATTCAGAAAAAATACAAAATTTCATTCCCTAAAAATCTTTTTTTTATTTTTTCCCTGTCGGCAGCAATTCACCCCCTCACTTTTTAATATTTTTAACTGCAAGATAAATAAAAATAAATTTTTCTCTCCACTCCATCATCCTGCTATATACATTTTTACTTTTTTTTTATATTTTTCCTTCCCATCATCACTACTTTATTTTTATTTCCCCCGATTTTCTACTTTTTCAACCAATTTATATATTCCGTCAATTCATTTGCAACGTTGTAAAAATCGTTTTTATATTTTTATTTTTAATAAAAATTCTGATCTGAAGTTTATTTTATTTTTGTGTTTGTTTTGTATTTTTGTGTAAAATTCTGATATTTACAAAACAAACTTTAAATTCCGATTGCAAGTTTGTTTTCTAATTATTCTGATTTCAAGTTTATTTAGATTAAATTTTAATTAAAATTGTATTTTTCAAAATTCTGGTCTCAAGTTTATTATTTTATATTCTGATTTTGTGTTTATTTTGTATTTTATTAATAAAATTCTGATAATTACAAAACAAAATTCTGGTTTAACTAAGCTTCTAAATATTCTGATTTCAAGTTTTATTTAAATTTAAGTTTATTTACATATAAATTCTGATTTTCCAAAATTCTGATCTTAAATATAAGTATGCGTTTCACGTGTTTTTCTTTTAAAATAAACACCAACTTTGTAAACACATTTATTAAACTTTTTCAACTACAAATATGTTTGTGTTTCTTTTTCTGTTTACAATTTCTGATCCACGTTTAGGTTGAAAGTGCTTAAAACTTGTTTGTTAACAGAATAATTGTAACTAGTAAATAAAGGGTCCCGTGACGCCTAAAGCTTCAAAAATGTGTTTGCCTGGGAATTTTGAGTAAAAAAACTGGGGGGAAATTGAGGGAATGAGTAATAATAAAATAAAAGGGGAAAATAAAATATTTTTTTGAGAGTGGAGGTAATCAACACAGCTGCTAAAAGGGAAAAAAATCCTTTTTTATTATTTAAACCCTTACCGTATATCCTTTAATAACTACCCTGGGTAATTATTGTTTCGACTTTCCGCTGAAGGGAATAATTAATCGAGGGAGTGTAATTATACGAGGTTTAAAATTTGAACGTGTTTTAGGGCATTTGTTTGGGGGTAATTATTGTTTCAATCTATCGCTCGATGGGGTAATTAACGGAAGTGGGGTAATTATTTGAGGGGGGGGGGGCAATTAATACAGGTTATACGGTAATTTTCTTTTATTTTCACAGAAAAAAATTTTTTTTAATTTATTTCTTCATTGTTTCTCGTTAGAAACAATCCCACAACTTATCCTTCTCTGAAGAAAAGAAATTTTTTTCTTGGAAATATTAATAAGCTTCTTAACTTTGCCTCTCTTCTGTTTTTGTCTTCCGATTTTTATTTTCTTCCTCCTTCCATCTTACACTTTTTAAAATATATATGGCAAAAACACCCCTCAATTCACTCCCTTCTTCCCAAACTTCCATTTTTTGGATAACCCAAAAACAAAGAAACACAAAAATTAATTTACTTCCAAACAATCCCTCCCAGAAAAACACCAAAAAATTTTTTTTTCACTGCTTCTTTCACAACCCTATTGACTATATTTCTATTGATTTTTATTTTTTTTTAGTTTTTTTCGTAGCTTCTTTCCTCTCTACATATTTCCTCATCCTTCCCCCCCCCTCCCCTCAATTCACTCACACTCCCATTGTTTCCCTCTCCCCACTTATTTACTACTTTTTTCCCCAATTTTTTTCCTTACTCATTTATTTGCCTTTAAGTTTTTTTTTATTTTTAAAAATTTTTAAAATTTAAAATTCAAAAATCTTCTAGACTTAGTGGTACCATTCGATTCATTTTGTTCAGATAAGTCGAATAATATATATTTTTTGTTTTGGATTTTTGTTTTCAATATTCTATACCAAACCTCGGATTTTTATGAATTTTTTATATTTTTAATTAATCAAAGAAAAATGCCCACCACTTTTATTTACTGTCTCTATTTAAAATTATCATTTACCATAAAAATTTAACTTTAAAAAATTTATTTGGCACTGAACGGATTCGAACCATGTCCTTTATATTCTCTCACTCAATTGCCCAACTTAACCACTTAACCAGAATTTTTAGTTTTTATTAATTTAAAATTAGTCTTCCCTATAAAATAATTTATTTAACTAACTTAAAAGCTTCTAACTTTTTGTTAAAGTTGAATTTAAATTTTATTTTTTGACTTAAATTGTAGAGAAAAGTGTGGGCTACAAAATAGAATCTATTTAAAATTTATTTGTTGATTCCCTCCAAATTTATACTTCAAAAACTGTATGAATCTCGCTATTTACCCTATAACCATACTTTCTTTAAAAATTCCTATCTTGCTCAAAACTAAAGCTAAAATTCTGATTTTTCACTATTTTGTAGTCCACATTCTCCTCTTTCCAACAACATATAAACCACTTTTGTACCTCAACTTTTCTTAAAGTTATGAGCCTTAAAAGACAATGCTGTTGGCATACCATACATTTTTGTCTCTTAAAATCTCGTGTTTTTTTTCTTTTTTCTTTTTTAAATTCTTTACTCATTCCTCAATTTTAGTTTCATTTTTAGACTTTATTTTATTAGTTTTCTGTCACACATTTCCGTCCGTGTCACATTTTTTTTAAAAGAATTTTCAAGCTTTTAAAATACAAATATTTAAACATTTCTTCTCACGTTGATTCTCTTTAAAAGCTTTTTAAAAAAACATTATGCCAAACAAAAAAAAAATATTTTTTGAGGAAAAATTATTTTGTTTGTTCATTCCATTTTTTAATTAAAAAAATTTTTTTATAAATAAATATTTACATTTATTTTAAATTTTTTTTAAATGACTCATTTAAATATTTTAATAATTTTTTGCCTCCCCAACTTTTTTCCCTCAAACTTTAAATAAATTCTTTATTTAAAGGGAAGGATTTATAAGCAATTTTAATACTTTTTAAAAAAGTCATTTTATAAAAATTTTTAATTTTAATTTTTAAATTCTCGAAAAATTTTTTTTGAAAAATTTTAAAAATTAATTTTTTTTAATTTTTTTTCAAATTTTTTTCAAAAAAAACTCAGAAAATTAAAAAAAAATTTTTTTCAAATTTTTCAACCAAATTAAAAAAAAAATTTTTTTTAATTTTAAAAAAGTAATTTTTCAGTTTTTTCTCCCCAATAATTAATTTATTTTTTTTCTTCTTTTTATTACCTACTAAATTAAAAAATTATTTTTGGTAACACTTATTTTTGCCATTCTTATTAAGCATTAAAAATTGTATTTATTTTTTAGTTTCTATTTTTACTGTATACCACAAAAATTAAAAATTGAGGCTTTAATTGGTATAAAAAATAAAAAAATAATTTTTATTTATTTACCAATATTTTTTACATTTATTGGAAAGAGGAAGAAGGATTTGATTAGAGTAAACAATTCATTGTCTCTATTTTCTTAAATTCTTTATTTTATTTTAGCATATTTTTAAATTTTTTCTTTCCCCAACATTCCCCTTCTTCTAAAGCAGGGTTTCGATCTCGAATTTTTAAAAATCCGCAAAATTGATCGAAAAAATCCGCATTTTATATCAAAAATCCTCAAGAAATTATCAAACCCAAAAATTGATTTAAAATCGCTTTATGCATGGTATTTTTCGTCTTCTACAATTGAATTAAGCAATTTTTTTTATTACTAATGATCATCTTATGAAAATCCAACAACTATCTGAAAAATCACACTCGCATTTTTGTCGCGGAAGATGTCGCAAATTTTTAATTCTTCCATTTTCAGCGCCGCAGGCGAAAATTTTTTTAATTTTGGAAGATCCTTAAGCCAAAAATCGTTCATTTTTAGGCCAGGAAAAAAATTTTGAGGATTTTGGAAGATCAAGGACACAGATTCCTTCCTTTTTTGCGCCGCAGGCGAAAATTTTGAGAATTTTGGAAGGCCAAGAAGCCAGATTTCTTCCATTTTCAGTGCCGCAGGCGAAAATTTTGAGGATTTTTGAGGTCTTAGCGGAAAAATAATGATATTTTATGTAAAAACCACAAGAAAATATAAAAAATCCTCATAATCTTCAAAAGACCACAAAAATCCGCAAATCCGCATTTTTAAAAATAATCCTCATCGCCCTATCAAAAAACCACAAAATGAGGAAAAATCCGCAGATATCGAAACCCTGTTCTAAAGTATTCCAAGTTTTTTTTCAAGTTCTCGATTCTAAATGATTGTCCAGTTTGCTGTCTTTCCCCAGAGACGGTTCCCCCATAGGGAGAGAACGCCTATCCCTTGGACCCTTTTATTGGAGAGGTGTAAATTTTTTTTGAATTTTTAATTTTTATTTTGTTTCCTTTCTTCTTTTCGTTATTTTTCTTTTTAAAATTAATTTTAGAAAAAAGAGAAAATTTTTTTAAATTAAATTCTTCCTCAATTTTGTTTGTTTGTTGTTTCACTTCCTTAGACCAACGACCATTTTTTAAAACTCTAGCATTTATTGTTTACTTTTATTTTCTTTTTTTTATTTATTTAATATTAAACGTTCTTATCTTCTTTGCTTTATCTATTATAAATTTACATATATACTTTTTTAATTTTAAGAAAAAAAATTAATTTTTTTGTCCGCAAAAAATTTGCGGACAAAAAAATTTTTTGCGGACAAAATTTACGGACAAATTAAAAATTCAGAATAGTTAGGTATTTATATTTTTTAGAATTTTTTTTCGCTATTTTAAGAAAATATTTCAAATTAAATATATGGGCATTTGTTTAATTCACCTGTGCCAGTCTATTTTGTCTTTTAATTGTTGTTTATTTTTGGGGTATTTTAATTTATTGTTTAATATATTTTATTTTAATTTTTTGTATTTAAATTAAAATTAGAAATATTAATTGAACAATAAAATTGCCAATTTATTTTTAATAATTATATTTTTAGTCCAATAATCTTTAAAAAAATTTTATTTTTTAATGTCCGCAATTTTCTGTCCGCAAAAATTTTTTTTGCGTTTTTTCCATAAACAATTTTTTTTCTTTCTTCTTTTTAAAGATACTCGTGACCTTTGTTTGTGTTTATATTATCTCCTCAGTATATTTTCTCTTTTCTTTTTTTTTTTCATTTTTTATTTGTTTCAAGTTTTTTTTCTTTTCAGTTTTTGATGACTTTTGAGTTTAGAGGTTATTAGAGTCTGAAGCCTTTCTCTGTAAAATTTTTGGGAGTTTATTTGAGTCTGAGTCTCCTACCATGACATTTCGACTTAAATTGGCATTAATTTGGCATTTTGATTTTTTCTTATTTTTAATAGAGATCGCAAAACCGCACTTCCGGAATCCCGAGTCGGGATTTTTTCTTAACCGATGCCGGGACGGGATCCCGAGGGATAAATCCCGAAAAAATCCTGGATCCCGAATGATCCCGAAAATAAAAAAAATCCGGGATTTCGGGATCCCGGAAAATCCCCTTCGGGATCCCGTCCCGCGACGACCTCTAATTTTTAGACCCTTCTTGACCCTTTGAGTCTCAAAAATTTTATTTCGAGACTCTAATAGCCCTTTTATCTATTTTTGCTTTTTGACTCTATTAATCTTTTTAAAATTTTATTTTCTTTAAATAAAAATTCATTTTCTTTGTCTCTTTTTTGTCATTTTTGTTCTTTGGTTTACTATCTGCCTCCAATCATTCTCAACTATCACAGGGTTTTCAATATTTAATGGGCCTTTGGGGTTATTTTACTTTATGACATTTTTAAATGAAAAGAATTGAGGAAATAAAGGATACAATAAATTTACTTAAAAAAAATTTTTTTAACAATTTTAAAATAAAAAAAGGCCAAAAAACATTAAAATAAAAACCTTACTAGAGACAATGGGAAAATGAGAGATTTTCTCTAACCGCTAGAGAAAAATTTTTTTTAATTTTTTTGTGTTTTGTTTACTTATAATCGGACCTTATAAAATACAAGCCTAGTGAAAGAAAATTAAGTGCCTTATAACGGATGTATATTAAATAGAGAGTATCGCTTAGGCAACTTCCCTCAGCCAGTGAACAACCAAAGTTAAAAAATGTATCTTAAACTAAGGTTATCTAGTATTAGGAAGGGATGGATATAAAGAAGGGATGCATTTTATAATGAGGTCTTACATCTGTTTTTTCAGGTTAACAAAAATTTTCGAAAAATTCCTGAAAATTTAAAACTTTTTGCTAGAGACAATAGAAAAATGAGAGATTTTCTCTAACCGCTAGAGAAAAAAATATTCCTATTTGCAAAATTTTTTTTTAATTTTTTTGAAAAAAATTTTTAACTTTGTTCTTTGGTAAAATTTTATGAATATTTTAAACATTTAAACAAAAATTTTTATTAACAAATTTTTACAAAATAAATACTAGTTTTGCTATATCAATAGGGATCGGATTTGTATTGAAATATATTTTTTTTTCCTGAATATATTATTCCGAGAAAAGCCCAAATATGCACTTAGTTTTTCGATATTATGATTTTCAACAAAGTTACATTTCAATATATTTCAATATTTTGCCAATTTTCCAGTTATATCAATATTTTTCACTTTTTTCAAATTATTTCAATATTTTTGCATATTTTTACTAAAATTTTGGGATTTTTTATAAATTTTAGGGAAAAATGAAGAAATTCTGGCTACTTGACAACCGCAATTTTCAAAATTTTCGCCTGCGGCGCTGAAAAGAGGGGATTATGGCCTATTATTCACTACAGTGCCGTTGCCTTCCCATTAATTATTCCCTAGAATGTGTCTCAGCCCTTATTGAAAAGGCGCACTCCAAAATTTCCCAATTAACAAAAACCTCAAAATGTGTACTGTACAAAAATCCACATAATGGCCCATCCCAAAATATTTCGCACTCAAAATGTCCCACCAAACACCCCCAAAATGTCCCACTGGACAAGCCCACAATATGTCACATCCTCATTTCGTCAATCAAAAAATTTCTAGACTTTTTTTTGGAGTTTTGCTAGTGAATAAACGATAATTTATTTCAATATTTAGCTACTTTTTGGCATTTTTTGTCAATATTTTGTCATTTTATTTCAATATTTTATGGCCATATTTTCCGATTTTATTTCAATATAAATCCGATCCCTATATATCAACGTAACCTTCATCTTTCTCTCATTAATTCCTCCAAAGTTTTCTCGTTCTTTTTTTTCTTCTTTTATATCAAAAAAAATTATTTTTATTTTAACACATGACTATAATAATAATGATGATGTTGCTTTAATGATTACGTGTATTTAATTATATTAAAATAAATAAATAAATGATTATTTGGCAATTGCTTATTGGTTGGGTGCGCGTATATAAAAGGGAAGGAAAGAGTGAATTGGGAGGTAGAAATTAATTTTTAATTACAAAAAAAGCTTCCGCTATATCATAATAGTGTCAGAACCTCATTGCAAGATTGAAAATATTTTCCTTATCTTATAAGGTGTCTATTAAATAGAGGTGTATTGGAGGTTATCACTTGAACAGCCTTACCCCTCCCCCCTCAGCTCCCACCACCTCCAGCTACCAACACTTAAAAAAGTATCTTAAATAGAGGTGTATCCACTATAAGGGATATATCTTATAGAGAGGACTGGATCTAAAAATTGAGTACTTACCCTTATTCAATTCATTTTCCCTTGAAAATTAAAATAATACCCAAACCCACAAGATCAACACCCTAGAAATCAACGCCTTTAAGAACGCCACCGACTTTTTAATTTCGAGGGAGTATGTGGACCTTTAAAGTAAAATATAAATTATATTTATTTTATCGTGTTTATCATTCAAATTCATTTATTTAATTTTATTTTTTGCTTTCTTTATTAATAAAAATTTTTTTTAATTTTTATTAATTTACTTGCCCACATTCAAAGTTCGTTTACTTTTTTTTATTTTAATTATTAACTGATAATGTTAAACGAGACTTTTTGGAGTAAAAATTAAACATTCTTGACTGGTTATATATAAATAATTAATTTTGTTAAGTTTTCATCATTCTTGGTAAAAATTTTTAGTTCTTAAGATTATTAGTTTATTAGAAGGGAGTGGGGGGGGGGTCTTTTCGGCGCAACCAATAAATACACTTATAGAAAGGTACTCTAACAGAAAGACTTGCTCTTATAATAAGCCCTCTCCAACACACAGGAAAGGGACTCTCTAATATAAAGGCACTCTCCAATTGAGGGGGCTTGGATATAAACACTCTCTAATTATGCGGCGCTTCTTTTTAAGCTCTCCTCTAAACAGGCAAGGGTCCATTTAAAGCTATCCCAATTAAAAATCAGTCTAATTGATAAGGGGAATGTTGCAAATAACTTCTTTATTATATCCTCAATATCCTCTAAAAATTACTAAAATTTTATTTTCTTATTTTAATTTTACTCTGGGTACCTCAACAACAAAAAAATCATTTTAGCCCTTAAAATGATTAAACAAAAATTGGGTTTTTTACAACAATACATAAATATACTCTACTAAAAAGCAATCCTTTCTTTTCTATAATTTGAGCTTCACTCTTTTTATTTTATTTATTTTTATATTTCTTCTCAATTTTCTACATCTGCTTTTCCTTTCCTCAATTTACTAACAATTTTTCCTTGTTTATGAAGGGACGTTTCGGCGCTGCCCTCTTCATTCTCCACATGACGCCCTTTTCTCGCGCCAAGTTGTCTCTTGTTTACATTTTCGTAAGAAGCGGACATTTCGGCGCAGAAATTTATTTTCCTCATGGCGCCGTATTTTTAGCGCCGAAAAATCCTCCCTCATTTTATTACTTATCGAGCACTCAACGCACTCTGCTCTCTCTTCTTTTAAACATTTCTCTCTCTCTTTTTTTTCAAAACCACTCCTCCTCCCTCCCCGGCCCTTCAGGGGCCTTCATTCTCTATGCTCCTCCCTTCTCCCACCACTACATTTGCTTCTCCTCAATACTTTTTTCCTTCATTTTTCCTTTTCAGCTGCTTTATAATTTTTCTATTTTATATGTATTTAGTGTTGGATATATAAAGAATTGGTCGATATTTGACCTTTTTTAAATAAAAATTCAGTATTCATTAAATTTTAAATTACAGTAGGACCTCGTTAATTCGCCCAATGCTCCTCTACACCTTCATTCAAGTCACTTTTTAACTTTGGTTAGAGGAGCTGAGTAGAAGAGCTGCCTAAACGATACCTCCAATTTAAGCTATCACTCACTATAAGAGACTAATTTTTCTTCCCTTAGGAGGTATCCTATACTGACGGCGATTGAAAGTTCAAATTGAAAAGCGGTTAGCTTCCCTTCTCCGAAGTCTATTCTTCGGTCCATAGACTTCCTTTTTTACTTTATCCCAAATCCACTCACTTTTAGATATCTCAACTTTTTTCAGTCAAAGATCTAAAGCAGACCCTCTCAATGGGTAACCAATTAAATTGTTCTCCTTCTTGCGACTCCTTAAAATTTTCTTTAGCTTCTTGCGACCTTGCGACTTCTCTTTTTCTATCTCAAACTTGGTTATACTCCATTAAGTTTTCTTTTTTTTCCAAGTTTTATTCTCCCCTTTCTTCTACCCCTTTCAAAATAAACGAAGGGAAAATGCTCGTTTTTACATAGTTATGGTTGGTTGCGCAGTTATAAAATTTATTGAGGGGTGGTCGTTTTCTTTGATCGCGCGTTTATAACTAATAAATAAATAAATTTATTTTTGTTTTTATTTTAAAAAAAATTTTATTTTTAAAGAAAATTAAAAACAATTTTTTATATAAAAATTAAAAAGGAATTTAGTTGTTTTTCGATAAGACGTCTCCTTTCAATATTACGACACTTGTATTATCACGCAGGTCACTTCAATTAGGGCTCGGATTGAAACGAGATACAGTCACAAATCTCGATAATACGACATTCCCCTGTTGAATTTAGGGACTGGAATTGGAGTGCCATCGAGAGTTGAAAGTTTTTGAGATCTTGTTTCTCGAATGACCGACCCTCCAGTTCGGTTTCTAACTTCAATAGAGGGATTATTGAGAATCGACTTTATATTCCTTTTACACATTTTTCAATTTTATTTTTTCGTCTTATCGGAATTTGACTTTATATCTTTCTTTTATATATCTTTTAATTTTTTTCTAAATTTAATTTAATTAATTCCTCCCACTCGAAAACACTCCCTAACACCTTTTCCCCTATCCCTTTTTATTTTTTTTAAATTCTGTCAAGATTAATTTCAATTTAATACTTAATAAATTCTCTTAACATATTAATTCATTTCAAATTTATTTTTGTTTAATTAAATTTCTAAATTAATTAAAGTTTTGAACTTATTGCTAATGTTGTCTAGTCACCTTCCCTTAGTTTTTCTTTCATATCTTGACAATAAAAAGTCGGGTTGCTTTAATTTTCATATTTTCTGATTCAGCTTGAAGAGACGCATCGAATGATAACAAAATTAAAAATATCTCACTTTCCTTTGTTGAATTAGAATTTTAAATAAGTTAGGGTTAATCACACTTGAAAACGGTTGGAAAAACAAAAAATAAAAAATATTTTTTTAAATTCACAATTATACATTTTTAAACTTTTTAGTTTATAAACTCATGTTAATTAAATATTTATTTATTTTTGAATGCCCATAAATAAAATTTCAAACGTGACAATTTTTTATTTTTAAATTTTGCCTCTTTTCTTCTTTTAATTTTATTCGTATCCTCGCGTTTTTTATTCATTAATTAAATTTTAAAAAATTAAAAAAATTTTTTTTATTTCAGATCCAAAGTCGTTACCCACAACCTCTCCTTACACGCGCATAATTTTCATCTTTTTGTCAACAAATCTGAAGCCCATTAGAAGGCAAAAAGTATTAGTGTTGACGACAGTGAGTAGGAGTAGGAAGACATTGAAAATCAGCAGCAGCCGAGTGGTAAAGTGAAGAAAAAAGTGTTTGGAAATTGAAACGGGTAAAAAAGGATTAAAACGAGTAGAAACTACAACATAGTTGTAGTTGACAGCAAATTCAAACAGTAATTTCAACACAACATCAGGTTGTGGAAAAAGTAGTTGACAACTAGTTGGAGCAGTATCTGCAACACAACAATAATTGTGAAAAATTGGTTGGAGCAGTAACGGCAACACAACTAGAACGAGTAGAAAGCGATTAGAAAGAAGATCATCTCTAGTAGAAGAACAACTAGGAGAATAAACTCGAGTAGCTTTTTAGAACAACTAGAAAAAACATTGTTTAACCAAGCTACAAGTAACAACATTTTTTAATTAAAAATATTTTGTGTTTATTGTAAAAAATATTTTTCTACCAAAAAAAAGTGCTAAACAACTGACTATATTTTGAAAAAAAAATTTTTTATTTTGGACTTTGAAGGACACTGAAAAAAAATTTTTTTAATTGCAAAAACTCGTTTTTCCTTCTATCCACGTGAAGAGTAAGGAAAAAGGACCGAAAGAAATAACAACTTTTTAAAGAAGAAAAAAATGTTCTTTTTCGACGAGGACAGAGATGATGGACAGCAAATGGATGTGAAAAACAACAACAACAATTCTCAAATTTATCATGATTTTGCTATTCCACAATTTAATAGTAGAGGAGGCATGGTGGCAACTGCTGCGATAAAAGGTGTGTGAGAGTGTTTACTAAAAAAAAATTTTTTTTTGTTGAGTGAGTAGGGGGGCCTCACTTTAAGAGATACATACAATCTTTAAGGGCTGAAAAAATGTTTTCTTATAATGAGGTTATCTTAGATTGGGTACAGGGGGGGTTGCTTAGAGGAGGGGGTAGAGGGAAGTATCACTTAGGCGGACCTCCTCTCATCAAGTTCCAATCACTTTTAGAAGAACGTATCTTAAATCGGTGTGAATCTACTATTTGGTTTGTCTTATAGTGAGGTCCAATTCTTTGTGTATGTTTTGAAATTCGACATTTTGAAATATTTTTTGTCTTTAGGTTTTTTGTGGTAGTTGACATTTTAAAATTTTTCCACTAGTTGACATTATGAAATATTTTTAAATGGGGTGTTTTGTCTATTTAACATTTCGAAATACCAAAAGTTGACATTTTGAAATATTTTTAATTTTGGATGTTATGAAACATTTTTGCACTAGTTGACATTTTGAAATATATTTTTTATTTACTATATTGCCTTCCTGATTAAATTTCCTTAACAATTTCCCATCGTTTTTTTATTCTTTTTTGCGTCATTTATCGTCTTTCTTTTTAGTTCTCAATTTGTTTCTTTTCCGGTTGTCAAATACACACACAAGTGTAGGGGGCTTTTTAAAGCTTTTTATTGGCTTTTAACCTTTTTTTTTATTTTTTTACGTTAAGGCGAAAACTAAAAATAAATAAAAGAAAATAGAAAGGGGGCAAAAACCAAAAAATTTATTTTTAGAAAATTAAAATAATAAGAGCAACTTTTGGATACACCTTGCGGCAGGGCTTATAATTAAGTCTTTAAATTTAATATAATTTGAAGTATCTTAGTCGAGCTGCGTTGAAGTACCAGAAGCTACTCTGTTAGGAGTTTTTATGCTTGTTGGTTAAGGTCCGGGGCTGTAGTGTAGTGTACCGGTGGTAAAAGTTCGGGACGTAACATATGTCATTCGATTCGTCTCGACGAGCTGAGTCAAACGGTACCACTCCCTACTTTAGGAAATAATTCTGGACCGAGTTATAGGTCCCGAAAAATCGAAAAACCAAAGGGGGGACCAAGCACTTTTTTGGGGTGAAAAATTAGAAAATGTAAATTATACCTCATTCGAAAGAGCTCGTCGAGCTGAGTCGAATGACACCAAAATCAACAAAATCCGAATTGATTTGACAAAGTTATGACCGATTGTTTTAGCTCCTTACCTATGGCATCTGTGGAGATTTTTGCTGCTACGGAGGCCCCAAATACGTCCAGAGCAAGAGAAATGGGAATAGGATCATGTTACGAGCCCAGACCCAGCGCCCGTAGACTCCCCGCGAGGCGCGTGCCGCAAGACCCCGCGCGAAGCGCGGGGTCCCTATTTTTATACTTCTAAATAACAAATTTTTTTTCAAATTCAAAGAGAAATAGTAAATTGACCTTATCTGTACTGAAATCAACAAATAAAAAAAACTTTTTCTGATTAAATCAGAAATTTGGGGGTAATTTAGATACTCTTTTTACCTTCCCAAAATGACAAGCTTTATAAAATCAAAAGAAAAAAATAAAATTTCCAACTGTGAAATAAAAGAGAAAAAAATTAAAAGAGACCCCTATTGACATTTAAATAATTTAAAAAGGGAATTTTGTGTTCATCACGAGTTGTTGAAATTGGATAATAAAATATAGAGGGGAGAGAGAGAATTGTTTAGAAAAAAAAGAAAGGAGAGATAATCTCTTCTTTTTCTTTCTTTTATTGTTTGGCTTTTAAATAAAAATAGAAAAGTTAAGGGGGGACTTTTTTTTATTTTTGCGCGACTCATTTTTAGTTAAAAGTAAAGTACAAAAATCATTTTTTTGGATTTATTAAAATTATTTTTTTTTAATTTTTTTAATTAAAAATAGTTTATTTTTGTTCTCTTTTTAATTAGAACATTTTTTTTATTAGTTTTCTATTTTATTCAAACATTTCGAGATGACGAGCTTTTTGGCCGCTCTCAGGCTATGTCTAATTAGACAAGCTGTTGATTTAATTAACCTTTTTTTCGGTCCCCTAAAGTTTTTTTATGTTGATATTAGACTGGCCATTGAATAAATAATGTGGCTAAGCTGGTAACGCTTCCAATTTTAGGGTAAAGGTTCGAGAGTTCGATATCCTTGCGGGTTAAATTATTTTAAATAATTTCCAGGCTTTAGGGGGTCTTTAATTCTTTTTGAATGTCCCCCCTAAAATTTTTAAGAATATTTTTTGCCATTTTTAGTTCCCTTAGACGAACACATATTTAAATATAGTATTTTTATGAACCCTCTGAACCTTTAAAAATAAAAAATGGCAGATGGGGAAAGGCCAAAATATAAACACAAACACATATATCGGTCGCACTTATTCCTTCTCCTTCATCTTAAATATGAATAATTATTTTTATTTATTTATGGCATTTTCTTTTTTCTTTTTAAGCGCACAAAATGTCATAAAAAGGCATTTTCTTTAAAATACATAAAAACAAAAAAAAATTTTTTTATTTTCTAAAAATAGTAAATATTCTAATGATTACAGTAGAAACATTAAAATAATGTAGTAAACAACTCAAAAATATTTTTAGAAAATTAAATTTGTTTTTATTTTTTTCTTGAGCTTTTAAATCCCTAAAAACAATTCATTCATTCAAATCGAATTTTATTTTTTGTTGGTTTATATTTGGGAATTGACCATTCGAGTCGGACCCGGACCGGGAAAATCGGGAATTCCCGTTCCCGGTTTCATCCCGGTTGCTTCAAAAAACCGGAAAAAGGGCCCACGGTCCTGGACACGTTCCGATCTCTACATTTTATAATTTTTTGGAGTACTGACCATTTCGAGAGTTGACCATTTTTGATTCTGACCATTTTTAACGTTTACTGTTTTCAATTTTAGCTGACCATTTTGCCTATATCGGATATTATTTTTATCATATCCGCTTTTTTCCTTTTTTTTTAATCCTCAAAAAATATATCCATTTTGATGTAAATATTTTCTTTATTGGAAGTATTAAGCTTTATAAAAACCCGGAAAAAACAAAATTAATGGGGAGATTAGGCTATAACGGGAAGGGTATTTTAAAGAATTATTTTTAATTTCTAAATTTCCATCTTTTTTTTTAATTTTTTTTTGATTTAGTCAATAGCTAAATTTAATTCTTTGACTTTTTTCCAGTCATGTATTTTCTCGACTTTTTCAAAAATAAAAAATATTTACCCCAAAAAGTCTCTCTCATTTTATTTACTTCATTTAAAAAAAATGTTTTTTGTGTGAGTAATTTTGTATACGTTTATTAGTCTACGTGTGCTAAAAAATTGTTGTTTTTTTTGTGGGTTAGAGACAAAAGAAGAAAAGCATGGAAAAGAGTAGAATATTCGAGAAAAGTGGAGAATAATTGATGAGAATTGGAAAATGTGGGGGTAGTATAAAATGGTGGTTGGGCGCTCACAATCATCAGCAGCAGCGGAATAGCAAAAGAAGGAAAAAATAATTTTTATATATTTGGGTGCGGGCGAAGAACGACGACCATCAGTCTTGTATTTTTGAAAAATGTTCAAAATGTCAAATTTTACAAAATGTCCAATGGGCAAAAGATGAACAAAATATCAATTTTTCAAAATGCCCAATAGGCAAAAATTGGACAGAATGCCAATTTTCAAAATGTCCAATAGGCAAAAAATGGACAAAATGTCCAAAACGAATTTTCCGTCCCGTGATGTGAAAGGGGTTGGAAATTAGACGTTTTGAACATTTCCCCTTCTGACCATTTTATTTTTTGTCGTTTTTCCTTCCTCCATTTATTTCTGTCCCATGCAATATTGTTTACGACTAAAATATAAAAGAATCACGCGCCCTTATACACAATTTTTTTTTCGTAAACAAATCCGTCCGCGTCCAAAATTTTTTTCATTTTTATATGTACAACTTTTTTTCTCTCATCAATATTGCTTTTTTTAATAGTTTTTTCTAAGTACTTAAAAAGAATATTTTAGAAAAAAATAGGCGAAAGATAAAAAAGAAAGGACAGAAAAGGGGGGACTTAAACTTTAGAATATTTAAAAAAATTTCTTTTCCGAATTTGTTTTAAGGGTCCGAGAGCTGAAAAATGAAGAAAAAAATGAGAATGTAGCTTGATGAATCCTCGTAGTCCCACTCAATCCCTCACAGTTGTTTCGAAACAAAAAATCGTCTAAAGTCAGAAATCGAAATTTCGAAGCAACTCTGACCCCTCATAACGATATCCCAGCTCTAAGGGCTGTCAGTTTCCTTTTTCAGTTTTTTTTCAACCAAAATTCGAGTCTCTCGGGTAACAGAATAAACAACAAGGGGTCACTTTAGTACGTGGGTGCAGGCTTTAAATTACAAATGTTATATCATTTGAAAGAGCTAGTCGAGCTGAGTCGAATGCCACCAAAATTAGCTCTAGGAAAAATTTTTGAACCGAGATACAGGCGATTGAAAATCGAAAAACCATAGGGGGGACCAAACACTTTTTTGGGGTGAAAAATTCGAAAATGCAAATTATACCTCATTCGAAAGAGCTCGTCGAGCTGAGTCGAATAAAACCAAAATCAACGGAATCCGACTTGAATGAACCGAGATATAGACTCCTAAAAATCGAAGGTCCAAAAGGGCGATTTTTGGAATAAAAAATTTTTTATACAAATAATACCTCATTCGAAAGAGCTCGACGAGCTGTGTCGAATGACACCAAAATCACCGTGATTGGACAAGATTAGACAAAGTTATGACACAAAAAATAAACAAAAAACCTAAACCTATGGAGCGTCGGCGAGGCGCTTGTGCAAAACCCCGCGCTTCGCGCGGGGTTTTGCGGCACGCGCCTCGCGGGGAGTCTACGGGCGATGGGTCTGGGTTCGTAACATAAACCTATTCCTATCTCCCTTGCTCTGGACGTATTTGGGGCCTCCGTAGCAGCAAAAATCTCCACAGATGCCATAGGTAAGGAGCTAAAATAAAAGATCATAACTTTGTCTAATCAAGTCGGATTTCGTTGATTTTGGTGTTATTCGACTCAGCTCGAGGAGCTCTTTCGAATGAGGTATCATTTGCATTTTCGAATTTTTCATCCCAAAAAAGTGCTTGGTCCCCCCTATGGTTTTTCGATTTTCAATCGCCTGTATCTCGGTTCAAAAATTTTTCCTAGAGCTAATTTTGATGGCATTCGACTCAGCTCGACTAGCTCTTTCAAATGATATAACATTTGTAATTTAAAGCCTGCACCCACGTACTAAAGTACAGCCAACAACAATATGGACTTGCTCTTTCAGAACAAGTTTTTTTTACTTTTCCAAATTTGTTTATAGTAAGTGACTGAAAAGAAAGAAGACAAAAAATGAGAAAAATTGAGAATGTATTTGTGTGTGAATATAGAATATTAAATAAAAGTCTAGGCCAGTAAATAGTACTAAAGATTGCCTGCCGCCTATGGCTCTAACCGGAAGATAAAAAAGGAGAACATTACTTTTTTAGTAAAAGGAGAAAAGTGCAAACCACGCAAAGGGCTTAAACGAACATTTTAGATATTCAAAAAAAGTATTTGTGTGTGTTTAAGTCTCTAGTCTTTTTTTTTTTCTAGTTAAGCTGAGTAACCAAAAAAATGAGGGGAAAAAGGTTTCCGTTACTTGTCATAATTTATTTTTAAAATGTGAGGGGGGGATTATAAGGGGCTAATTTCCGTTCTTTTTTCTAAAATGGAGAGATTAAATGGCTTCTTAAATATATTTTCTAATATATTAGCTTTTCGTGTTTAAAGTATTTATGTAATTTTTGTAGTCAGCGGGAGGGGAAAGAACGAATAATATTAAAATTAAAATGTGTTTATAAAAAAAGTTAAAAAGTCCTTTTTTTCTGTCCTCGTCATTTAGCAGAGAATTTATTTTAAATAAATTAAAATAAATTTTTTTTCTAATGCAAAAAAATTTTTTTTCTAATTTTTATCATGCTAGAGATAGGACTGAAACGAGATCTCAATCAAAAATCTCGGTTATCGATATGGGGATTTTTTCGAGATCTCGATTCTCGTACGACCCTTCCAGTTCGATCTCTAGTTCATGCTGTTGAAAATTTATTGGAAAGGAGATGGGATAGAACTTTCCCCCATCTTTGAGGGAAAGAGCTGGATTCCATAGCACAACCGACTGTGCCCACTTATCCAACTCATTGTTGGGCTGTTTTTATGTATTAGGCCTGAATTTCGTACCGTATTCCTTACCGTACTACCGATACGGAATACCAGTAGTGAGTGACCAGGAGAAGTCGGGGTCGGGGGGAGGGGTCCGACAAATCCCAAGGGTGTAGGGGGTATCCGCCTAATTTTCTTTGATTTTGCCGACATTATCCTATGGGTGTAGGGGGTTTTCGGGAGATTTCCTTTCATAATCTAAGTGACTAATTGGTCAATTAACACCTATTCAACAAATCCCTTTGAGCTTGCCGATGAATCGAAGTCGGGGGAAGGGGCTAATTGACCAATTAGTACCTACTAAAAGGGTCACCCGCCCTCTCCTCCTTCCCTCTCCTCCTTTCTCATAACATTTGCCCACATATTCCTCTCTTTTCTTCTCTACCTCCTTTCCAGCCTTCTCTCACTTTTTATATTTTTCTCTTTTTTTTCTTCTCTTATTTTATATTTATTTTTAATTTTTCACTTATAAACCGCCCATTCCCCATTGATTTTTCTCCTCTTTTTTTTATGTATTTTTAATCCTAAATTTTATTAAAAAAACTTTTAAAATTTTTAGTAAAAAAAAATAAAAAATGGACAAACAATTATTTTTGGAAGAAAATGATGAAAATAATACAAATAACAACAACAACAATTCAAAAATTTTTATTTGCAAGTTTTGCAATAAAAAATTTCCTAAAAAATTTAATCAACAAAGACATACTGAGAACAATTGTATATTCTTTTAAATTAAAATTTAATATTTAAAAAATGTTTATTTTAGGCGTACAAAACACAGAAAGCAAAAAATTTAAAAAAGAAAAGAAAACAGGAAATAAAAAAAAATAAACACGTTTGAGGAAGAAAAAATTGAAGAGGAAAACAATGATAAAGAAATTGAAGAGGAAGAGGAAGAGGAAGATGACGAAAATGAAGACCCGCAGGTAAAGAAGCAAAAGCTGGAATTTTCATGCGCACGGTTAAGACCCTTCACAAAACGAAAGGTAAAGGGAATTTATTTGATTTTAATTTGCAAAAGCTTTTAGCCATTTTGTATCTTTTAAGGGAAACAATTCTAGTAATGATTTATCATTTAATGACTATGAAATGATAAAAGTTGAAAAGACTGGAGAAAACAACCGTGTTGGCTTGATTACTTTAAATAGAGCTAAACCACACAATGCTCTGTGTAATCAATTAATGGATGAGCTAGCCGATTCGCTTCAAAAAATGGACAAGGACAAAACTTTTGGGGTTATTATCGTTACAGGATGTGAGAAGGTTTTTGCTACTGGGGCTGATATTAGAGAAATGGTTTTTTTTAATTTTTCATATTTTTTTATTTTTCAAAATTTTCTCAGGCTCCAAAAGAATTTGCTCACGTTTTTGGTACCGGATTTCTTGAAAATTGGTCTCAAGTTTCTAAAGTGCGCAAGCCTGTAATTGCTGCTGTCAATGGTTATGCGTTAGGCGGTGGATGTGAAGTTTGTTTTATTTTTATTTAAAAATTTAAGAAATTTTTCAAGTTGGCAATGATGTGCGATATAATTTATGCTGGAGAAAAAGCAATGTTTGGACAACCCGAAATTGGAATTGGAACAATACCAGGTTTATTAATTTTGAAATTACAAAATTTCGTTACTTTTCGGGTTCCTAGCTGAAGTATAAGGGTTTTCCTCGGGATGTACATAATGATCAGATTCCTCAATTCCACTTCATTTTCCTGTGTATCCATTTCCCTGTGTGCACATAATAAGGAAAATTGACTCAAACTAGGGGGTATCCAAAAAAGCCAAAAAAATTTTTCTTAATAACTAAATAATTTTTAGGTGCTGGCGGAACTCAACGATTGACTAGGTTTCTTGATTTTTTAAATTTTTCATATAAAAATTTCCCTCCAAAAGAATTGTTGGCAAATCGTTAGCAATGAAGATGTGTTTGACTGGTGATCCTATTGATGCTAAAACTGCATTACAAGCTGGATTAGTTGCTGGGGTATTTTTCTAAATTTCAAAATAATATTTTTTCCCCAATTAAAAAAAGGTTTTCCCTCCTGATCAATTGGTTGCTGAAACGATTAAATTAGCTGACAAAATTGCTTCTCATTCTCAGCTTTTGCTTGGTATGGCTAAACAATCGGTTAATCGTGCTTATGAGTCTACTTTAGAAGAAGGTTTAATTAAAATTAAAAAAGTTTTTCCTACGCAATCAACTTGGAACTTTTTTGGACCCGAAACCTGACCTAAGAGAATTTTGAAAACCCAGCCCGAACCCCACCTTTTTTTCGCTCTCTTGAAATCCCATATTTACAATTACATCTTTTAAAAATTTTTTTAGGATTACTTTTTGAACGTCAAATGTTTCATACTACTTTTGCAACTGTAAGTTTTTTTTAAATTTTAATCACATTAAAAAATTTTTTATTTTTTAAAGAATGACCGAAAAGAAGGGATGACTGCATTTATGGATAAACGTCAACCAAAATGGCAACATTCTTAAATTTTATTTTGGAGAGACGATGAATAGAATTGAATGGATGAGAGCTCAATATTTTATATAAGAAAACAAAAAATATTAAAAAAGGTTTATTTTATATTATTAATTTATTTTGACACAACTTTTTCTAAATTTTAAATTTGTAATTTTGAATTTTTTGGAGAAAATATAAATATTTGGTATAAAATCTTTAATTATTTTGATTTCTTATAGGTCTAGAATAGATTTTAAAACATAAAAATTTTTTCCATAAGATCTAGAATCCTTTCCCAACGTCTTATTTTATACATCCGTTTTGAAACCCAATTTTTTAAAAAATATTTAAAAACCATCCCTCGTTCATCTATTTTTCAGTCCTAGGATTTTTTAAATAGTTTTTTTCATCCTGCTAAATTGTTGAAACAACGGTATAGGTTTTTTTTATAACACCTCATTTCAGTCTTAAGATTTTTAGTTCATTTGTAATCCAAATTTTCAATTTTTCAAAAATATTTTTTTAACTACCCAAGTTTAAGATAAATCATCTAATAGTAAATATATTAAATAAAATAGTATGAACATTCAACGCCAGTTAAAAGAAGACTGGGACAATAGAGAATTGGAATATTTGCTTGTGGATAATGTCAGACAAATCGTTGAATTCATTTCACATTTTGAATTGAGCTGTAAAAGTAAATTGGCGTCTCTAAATGATTCTATTACATCTTTGGAACGAAAGGTGAAATTCTTAGAAGAGGCAATTACGAGGGGAGAAACTTTACATTAAATAACTTGAGTGTCTTTTATGAAAATAATTATACGATGATTTTGAATTAAATTGATAATTTAAATAAATTGACACGGTTTAAAAATTAATTTAAAACCATTTTAAACTGTTTAAAATCCCAAAAATTTATAACTCCTCAAATACTTGTTTATGTTTTCTGTTCTTTCACATTACACAAATCATGAAAATGAGCTCTGCGGTCTCTTTATAGGGAGCATTCGTCATCCCGAAGAGCAGCGACAAATGTTTCAACCATAAAAGAATAAATGCGCGAACGGTGTGGACGAATCTCTCTCTTTCTTTAAATGGACTCAAGCGGGAGTGACATGAAAAAAAAAGATTAAAAAAAGAAATAATTGGGACAAGCACGCTTGTTTCTGCCGGCACTAAAGGGAATAAAGAAGTGTTTGGAGAAAAATGAAATCAAAATTTATTTAGTGCAAATTCCATTTCCCTTGTTTTTTCTTTTGCTCTTTTTTCGAGGAATCAACTCCTAAAAGAGAGGTAGAAGTTTTGTAAGAGAAAATCACTAAAACAACAACTCGTTTAAGAGGAACAGCAAAACAAAAATCCTACTATTAAAAAATTAAATTAAAAAGACTATTAAAGACTAAAAAACTAGACTAAAAAAGACTTAAAGAATAATAAAAAGATTTTTTTAATTTATTCAAATTAGTTTGTTAATTGAGTAATTTATTAATTAATTGCACGGTAACCAAATATTATGTCGAATTATTATTTTCACTATCAGATTCTTAGCCAGACATATTGTGACGGACATATCAGTATATTTAAATGTATAAACAGACCCTATCGAGTTCGGGACTACGACCATTTGGTCTTTGATAGTATATTGTCCTATTAATGGAAAGTTATATTTTAGAACCAACGTACACACGCAAGAAATTATTTTTGTAACCCCAATACCGATATGTCCATCCTAATATGCCTCTCTCTTCATCATCATCATTCCTCCTTTTCTATTTTAACTTTATTCAAATCAAACACGTGCTGTTTAATTTTTACATCAATAATTTGAATTTCTCCTTGAAAATTAAAATTAGTTAACGTCACACCCCCCCCCCCCCACAAACCCAAAACCTAAATAAAAACTCACCATCCTCTACTTGCTCCTTCGCTGCTCCTTCAGCCTTTTGCTCCTTGTTGATGTTTTGCTCCTTCTTCAATTTCATCATCTTCTTCTTTTGAAGATTTAATTGTGCATAAATACGCAGCTTGCGTTCAATATAATAATTTCGTCGTTTAATGAACGAATTTTCAGCCTTATAGAATTTCAAATCATCCTTAAGCTTTTGAATAGAGCTCATTTTTTATTTTAATATATTTAAGAGGAATTATTTATTTTTTCAAGAATATTTTTCAGAGAATGATTTTAAAACTGACGATATCTCTTTTGCGGGATTTTTATTGTAATTAAATATCCACAGAGGTCTTATTACTGTTACATATTAAAATATTTGACCTTCCATCCCTGTCTATTAAAAAATATCCATTCACGTTTATCCTCAAAAGAGGGATGTCGGTAGGATAAAAAAAAAGTCAAAGAGTGAAAACGACAGTAGCATCTTTATAAAATAATTTCCATGCGCGGCACGCAAAAAATAGTATTACAACCTAAGACTAGGAGAAAGAAAAAATTAAAAGGTTAGGGAGCATCCTTATTTAATTAAATTAAAAGGATAAAGATTAAAAAAGGAAAGAGATATGAGGGAGCATATTATTTTTATGGAAAGCTCAAAGACTTAACAATGAGCGATAGAGAGAGGGACCGTATAATTAATTAAATACCAAAATATTTTTATTTAAATTTATTCAAAATAAATTACTACAATTAAAGTTGAGTTAATATTAAAAAATACAATTAAAAAAACAATTAATTGTTTAAAAAGTTTATTTTTTGTTATAAGGAGCGATCAAATCTGTTACCATACAATTCTTTTTCACACAATTCATACATAGTTCAATCTTCATCTCGACTCGATCATTATTCATTTTCACCTTGTCTTGACTTTTGAAGAGCTGATCTCGACAAGATGTACACAAGTAGAAGGTGAGGAGAAACTTTCCGCGAAAGAGTTTCCAAAGAGCAGGTTTAGGAAGAGCAGGCTTTTTAAATAACTCCGAAGCCTGCTTTGCTGGTTTTTTAAATTCTGGAGATTTCTCAATAATTTCAATAGGAGTACCTTCTCTTTTTATAATTTTTGCTGGAATTTCGGGAGGAGGAATTGTAGGATCGAAAGGAGCAATTTCATTAATATTAATATTATTAATATTATTATTATTATTCATTTTAGTTCAGAATAAAAATTTTGTCAAAATAAAAATAATGAGGAGCTAATTACTCAGATCCTCACTTATATACCAAGCAATGACCTTGAAAACCGAGTATTTAAGACGCCAAAAAATTCAAATTTATTCATTTGGTAATTATTCAAAACAAAATGGTCCTCCTCTCTGAAGAGTGCGCACGCATTTTAAATTGTCCTCTCAAATCCCTGAGGGAGCAGCTCTTTCACCCGAAAAATAGAATTTTAATTTTGAAAGAGCTTTTGGGGCGCAAAGTACGCACCACATATGAGGACAGAAATGGACATATAAAAATGTTCAAAATTGGAGGGCTTTCAAAATATGGAGCAAATGTAACTCAAGCTTATGGGCGCCTCCCTCGTCCTTTCAATATTTCTGTGGCTGCTCATTTTTATGCACGCCATCGAATCCGTCTCCAACACCCATTCCTTCATTGTATTATCGAAAGATTTCCACGCCACATGGAGAATCGCTACTACCCTCTTGAACTTCTTGAACTTGTTGAGGAGGAGCAAAGTGAACAATCAACTCCGTCTACTCTCAAACCTTTGATATTTCGATGTGGCTCAGATTCTGAAGAAAATGACGAAGAGGAACTTTCATTGTGCGAACTTAGCCTAGGGTGGTAATACACACACATAGTTACACACACACACACCCTTCTAATACATATACCTAAAATATCTTTTTTATCCAAAATTTCATTTTTTGTTAAATTTTCATCTTATATTTCTTAATTATGCTTTTTTACCCCTAAAAGTAAACACTTCTTTTTCTAAATTCTGCTTTATTTGAAAATTGTAACTTCTATTTCTTAATATTGCACGTTTACCCCTAAAAATGACAACTTCCTACTCTTAATTTTGCTATTGATTTTTCTTTTGGTTAATTATGCTGTTTTACCCCTAAAATTGAACACTTTGCTCTCTTAATTTTGCTCCTAATTTTTAACAAAATTGTAAAATCCAAATTTATTAGAATAAAATTAAAAATAAAATGAAAGTAAAAATGACAAAGATGAATTTTGATAAAAAATTACAAAGGCGGTGAAATACGGGGACGGGTAGGATTATTGATATAGCCAAAGTTCAAAACATTATAATTAGAAGAGTTAACAATTCCTTTAGAGACAACGGGTTTATAAGATTTAAAAGAAGGCTGAGAGAAAACAGAGCCTAATTTAATAGAGGGCCTGAGAGTGTTCGGATATTCTATAATTATAGGATCAAAATCACCAGTTTTTCCAAATTTTAATACTTTTTCCTTAAAAGTTTGGTAACGGAGTCCTTGATTCTCGATGACATCCCAATTTAGAGTCATACCCCTAACTTTTAACACATACTCCGGCTCTGCTTCAGGCTGCTCCTTTCTCTGAAGTTTGAGTCCATATTGTTTGGATCCTCCACAGCAAAACTCTATGATGTCGTGAGCTGCGTACTCATCAGTGAACTCTCCCAGGTGAGGTCCGAGCTGAAGAGGGCAGACGTCTTCCGGGTGAGAGAATATTAGGGAGTCAGTATCTAAAAATTTAGAATTTTATTAGGAGCAAATTTTAATAATTACCTGTATAGAGCAGAGAGCAACCACTGGTCCGCACAACTTTTTGCATTGCTCGTAGCAAATGAATTCGTGCGGCTGAAGTGGTCCATAGTGATACAACTAAATTTAAAAATTAATATTTTCAAATTTCAAATATAATAAAGATCTCTTACCGACGTTGGAGCAATCGTGCTCCTCAATCCAATCTCTCTTTTTAACATAGCGAAGTAGGAGAACCCCTGGTTGAAGCTCATCAACGGCTGATAGATCAATCGATGGATCATCTTTGTATTCACAAAATTCTGCAGGGTCATCGGTGACAAAACTTTGCGACAGTCCAAAATTCCTCAAAGAGAAACGTCCCCCTGAAATTAAAAAAATATTAAAAGTTAAATTAAAAGAACTTACAAAGATTATTGAGCATTAATTTTGATTGAGTCCTCTTGCCTTTGTTCACAGCCATTTTGCTCCTGTCGATGTTGATTCCAAAAAGCTCCTTGCACTCATTGATGAATTTCGTCTCTTTCTCTTCATTTCCTTTAATGCTGCTATCAAAACCAGAGCTGTGGATCTTCTGCGCCATAAATTCGCTGATGTATGGAGCGAAGAGCTTGTCGTCTGAGTTGATGTACTCCAAAACTCGGAAGAGTTTCGTAACTATGTATCCCTGAAAATATTAATTATTAAATTAAAGAGCAATATAAATTAGACCTCATCAAGAGCAACGTTGAGCTCAATTGATGTACAGGTAGAAACCCAGCCTCTTTGGAGATCGGTGTGGGAGCAGTTGTAATTTGGGAGCACATCTCCAGTTGGGTATTTCCTGGCGCATGCTGCACAGAGTGTGAAGAGGAGACGTTCATCTCCATCAAGTTTCATAGGAAGAACAGCCACATCGATTTTCTTTGGAGGAATAACAAAAACCTTAAATAATAATTTTAATTTAAAATATTAATTACTTTCAAAATAGACAGCTCAAATTTATTATCTTTAGATGTTGTCCAGAGCACATCTTTGTTCAAAATATGAACTTTTGGATGGCCGATAGGATACTTCGTTGTTACATTAATATAGGGGTAAAGAGAAGTTACGTCGTAGTAACTGATCTTTTCCCCTTTGGAAGAAGCATGGAAGAGCTTAAGCGGTCCAGTTCTTCCTCCGAAGAAACATGATCGAATATCGATCGGACCTCCATCCATATAGTTGTTGAAGCTCCTTTTCATTTCTCTATTCTTGGACAACATATCCTTAATTTCGCACTCCCAATAGACTTTAATATTAATATTTTGTTGTTTGATGAAGTCTAGACGATATTTGTCGTGCTCCCTCTGCTTTCCTGCTGTTTTACCATTCGGGAGGAGCATGTTGTCTTGAGGGTAGCATCGGGAGCAGCCATGCCACACACATCCATTTACTTCAATTCCAAGTTGTTGTTCCTTGACCCATCCGTCCAGACGATATTTGCCGATCATTTTCTCTCCTTCCTCCGAATAAGCGGTTTGAATGTTGACGTTGTTCTCCTTTGAATACCATTCAAGGAACTTAAGAGCAAGCTTGCTCTGATTATCGGCATTGTCATAGCCCCGCTCTGGAACAAGTCCTAAAAATTTTTATATTAGTACAATTTTAAAAATTAAAAAATTAACCGAGATGACGCTCCTTCAGATGATTTGTTCTGAAGTGGCGCATACAGGCAGAGGCGATGGTCATAGCCTCACGGAGCACGTCTATGCCATCGTGAGCTTTTGTTGATGCTGCTCTCTGACCAGCTCCTCTTTTTGTCACCTGAAATTTCAGAAAATTATTATTGCTCCTTAAAATATTCAAAGATTACCTCAAGAAATTCCTTCCTAAAAGAAATGAGAGCTGCCATCAAAATTTCTACATCGTTGGTGCAATATGATGCGAGCTCCTCATCGAGCAAAAATGGTTTTTTGTTGTTTTGTTGGTACCATTTATTGAAACTTTTCCTTTTTTCAGGCATCATTCCGTCCGCAAAGTAGTCTGATGGTTCAGGAAATATTTCTTTTCCATAGTTGTCTGGTCGGTTGGAGCGATGCGGAAAATAAGGCTTATCTTCCACGTCTAATCCGAATGCGGGTACTAGAGATGCGAGGCTCATGGGCATGAGATTGAAGCTGTCTCTGAAAATTAGGAAGCTCCTCTTTCCAATTTGCAGTTTTAGCTCATAAAGTTTGTTGCCGTTGTTAATCATACTCGGAGTAAATCCTCGGAGGAAGAGCATTCGAAAGACAATCACCATATCAAATCTCCCTCCGAAATGAGAGAAGGCATATGTTGTTGTCTTTTTTGTTAATCCTACAATCCAGCTCACGAACTCTTCGAGAGGATTTGATGTAATTACTTGACGATCAACTTTTGTTTTTGTGAATGGTCTCTCCGAGAAAGTGATCAAACGTTCCTCGCTGCAAATATTACAGTCTGAGCTAATGTTATCGATACACTTTGGGCAGGAAATTTTAGCTGCAATGAAGTTCGGCATGTGTTTTCTCTTATTGTCGGCATGTTGCTCTGGGATGTGCTGCATAGTTTCGAGATCGAAGGCTACTATACGATAAGGAGCTGGCTCCTTTGGCTCAAGAGGACGAATGAAGCATCCTCTCTTTGTATCGTGAAAACAGAGACATGTTGTACAATAGCGCTCATTGCAAATATGCCCTTTACGACCGTTTCTGGTGTTTATTGCTACATCCCATATAACTCCGCAGGTTAAACAACGTTTGGAGAGGCTGCAGAAATTTAAACGAAGATGTTGTTCAAAGCAGTTGTTGTTGCTAAAATTTTTGGAGCAACCTCTGCAGTGTTTAAAAAAATTTCCAGGTTGACAGGGAAATTTTGGGCCGACTTGGGAGCATTTTATACATCTTGCTTTGCAGGTCTTCACATGTCTTGAAGCACGATCATACACCTTTTCACAGCTCAAACAGTAAGGACGCCCAAAAAGTCCTCCCGGCTCCTTGACTCCGTGAAAGTGCTCGTTGTTGAAATAATAAAGGAGCAATGGTGTATCGTAGTCGGATGGGCCGTATTTAAACAATGGTTCATAGCGTCCCATTGATCCGAAAACAAAAGCCTTGAACGTGAATTGACCTTGGTATTCGTTGTTCCATAAATCGATAATTGGTGGTATCCATTCTTTAGCATCATAGCTCTTCATATTTCTAGGAGCTTTTACTTTGCGCATCAGCTCCTTAACATCCTTTTCAAATTTTCCTGCCCATCCATAACGACCGTGAAGGAAGTCATAGAATTGTCGTTTGTCGAATTTTTTGATGTTGTAAAATAAAGTAGCTAAGAGAGAGTAGAACAAGCAGAATGTGTCGACATTTTTAATCTAAATATTCATAAAATTAGTTTAAAATCGAAGCTCTTTGAAATAAACCTTGATCAAGCTATGGTCTTTAATTTGATGATGAACAGGAGCAGTTTTACCATTAGCTCCTCCTTTCAGACGACGCACCTCCACTGCTCTTGTTTTGTCCAAGACCGTTGTTGTTATTGTAAACGGCTTCCCCCATAATGTAACGCCCGATTGCTTCTTGCTCTGCGAGACCTTCAGGAACAAATTCAAGATCGAGTCGACGGTGTTTGATGTAAGCTCCCTGAAATAATCAAAAATTTAGATAATTAGGAGCAAATTAAAAATTTTTACATAAAGATTTTCACAAAAATTAATAAAGAGCACTTTAATTTTTGGGAGAAATTTTTAAGAGAAATTTTAAAAATTGATAAATTAAAGATATATTCTTTAAACCCCACCTTATCGGCACCCAAATGTCCGATTCCAGCAGCTCACTTGTGACAGTGCATCCTAGCTTTTCCGGCTCAAGCCCTTTGCTCCGGCTCTCATTTAGAGCTTCATCAATACAATGCTGGAATATTGATGAAAGCAAGTCCTCCGGATCAACCGGGACGTCCTTGATTAGGAACTTGGACTTGCTCTTGACCACATTGAATTTTTTAATGTAGTCAATTTCGTTGTCAAGTAATTCGATGTAGTCTTTCGTTGTTTTAGCTCCGCTGCCGTATTGTTGTTCCCCATAGAGCAAATTTTCAATAAAATAATTTCGCGAAAATTTATGAGCAACTGGTGAGAAGTCGGAGGAATTTTTACGTTTTCGAGGATTCATTGTAACTAAAAAGATAGTTTTACTTTATAGATATCAATTTATCTCAAAAATATAATTCATTGATATCTATAGTGAACTATTAAAAAAAAGGAGCGAGAGGAGCAAATAAAAAAAGGAGAGAGAGGAGCAAATAAAAAAGAGAAGAGAGAGAGGAGCAAATGAAAATTTGTGAAAATTATTTATAAAATTTTTCAATAGAAATAATTTAAGTAAATTAAAAGGTTAAATAAAGCCAAACAATGTTTTTGAAAATATTGATTACAAATCCTCCAAATTGAGTGAAAAAAAAACAACGAGAAAATTAACCAGACCCCTCCCCTATCTTCCTCTTTTCTCTTTCTACCAGTCCCGCGCAGCTACCCTTACATTTCTTTTCATGGAATGCCGTTCTTTAAAAAACGACAGATGGTGTTTTTGAGGGAAAATTTTTCCTATCTAAAAAAAAAAGAAGCAAAATAAAATTCAAATTTTATTTCTTAGTTAAACAATTTTATAATAGAAAAATGAATTAAAGGGACCAAACAAAAATAATTTAAAAATGAAAAGTGGCATATTTAATAATTTGAGCGCAGTCTTTACAAACAAAAAATTTATACGTGTACTTATTTCCTTCAATTTTTATAATTTCTTCCTGTTTCATTCCAAATATCGTCTCAAAGCATTGATTACACCAAGTTGAGAGCTCGAAGTTATGATCCAAAAATCCTAGAAATGTAGAGTAGTCCAGTTTTTCACCATTTTTAAGCATTATGTTGACTTCCTTTGTCAATGGATGCCAAGAGCAGTCCCAAAATTCAGCTTCTCCCTAAATAATTTAAGTTAAATTTGTTTTTTTCTAAGCTTTTACCTCCAAAACACTTTGCTCAACAACATTTTGAGGCATTTCAGTCGGAGAAGTGAATGTATGAGCCAAAAATGGCTTAGCTCCCTAAAAATTTCCATGAAAAATTTAAGATTTTTTAAAATTACCTCTTGCTCCATATCCTTAATATTTAAAAAGCTGGCGAAGGTTTGCTCCATAATTATTATTTTAATTAGTTTCTAAAGTTCTGTAAAATAAATTATTAAAAATTAAGTAAAAAATGAGCAAAAAATTTTTAGGAGGAATAATAGTTGTTTTAAATTATTTGAGAATGAGCGCAAGCGTTCCTCCTATATCTCTTTTTTTTTTGAGAGCTCACGCAAAGTAGCCCTCCCTCATAGCTCTATATACCATAACCTCCCGCTATTTATGAAATACAATTCCTTAATAAAACAGAAGCCAAGCTAAATTCAAATTTTATCGATTAATTAAATTTTTTACAATTTTTGTCACAAACAAATCAGGGTTAGGTTGAGAGTCTAACAATTTAATATATTGATGGAAAGAATAATTTAGAGAAAGAAAATATACAAGGGAAATACAATGGTGAGAGCAAGTTTTTGCTAGAGGAGATTGATAGGGATGTACATTTTTTAAAACAGAAAAATTTTTTAAAAAATGATTTGATATACATTTACTAATAGGGAGAGCTAGACTATCAAAATAAATCACTTTTCTTCCTTTTGTATATATAAGAGCAATCCAATGTGATCCTCCTGAATTTTGAGAGTCCAAATTTATGATGAGCACTGAAGGGAGCCGAGTAATCCTTGTAGGAGGAGGCCTATCACACGGAAAACATCCCTGAAATAGTTGGCTCGTTAAGGGGTTTGAGTTCAAAATTTTCACTATTTGATTGCTGTACATCTGTATTATTATATCTTTTCCTTTGATAAATTACCCAAAAGAAAGAGCGAAGCTGATAGACAATGAGACTTAAAATGAGGACAAAATAAAGTCCAATCATTCCCCAACAAAAGATGTGCCCATAAATATCATCTCCCGGGCTCTCTTTGCAAAGTTGTATTGTGGGAAGATTTTTATTTGGAAATCCTATTATTAGAGGTAAAGAAGTAGTAGATGGTCTAAGTTGTTTAATAAACTCTGAATATTCAGGTAAACTTTCCAAATTTACATCCGTATCTCTAAATAAAGAATTGGAGCAAGGAGCAAAAATTAGAGTAAAAATTATGAATTTCATTGTAGCTAAATTTTTTAAAATAATATCAAATGGTAGTATCACTTGCAATAGTTCGGTTTTTATCGAGCATAATAAGAGAGTCAGCCTCTCCCATTACAATTAGCATTGCTCCTCCTTCGGGAACAGGCTGACTAAATTTAATGCTTATTGCAGTAGTGCCATTTCTTATTAAATCGAAAGTGTCTCCTTGATCTTCTCCACTATTCGTAAGATTAAAAACATAAATACAACTATTTTGGCCAAATTGTTGATAAGTAATCCCATTGCTCTCACTAGAATTTGCGAAACCGAGAGCATCGTTCATATCATTAAAAGCTCTTGCATATTTATAATTTCTATAGTCGAGATCATAAGGAGCTTGAGGATAAGAGCGCCCATTGGCAATAATGCTAATTTCTCTGACATTGAAATGTTGGAAATTAAAAGGACTTCGCTCAACTGTTCCCACATAATCAGAATTTGAAATGAGACCTAGAACCACTCTTCTAGGGATCTGGTCCATAAATATATTTGAATTAAACTCATAGCGGCCTTGGCTAATAAAGAGCTGTTTCATCATTGTTTTTCTGACAGCATAGCGAGCTGGTTTAGTATCAAGTTTTCTTGTAATATCTAAAGCTAGTCCATCCATGAGCTCAACTTTTTTAACATAGAGCTTGCAGCTCACTACTTCAAAATGATAATTTGTTGCTTGAGCGAGAGCTGGAGGAGTAGGAGGAGCTATCAATACAAATCTCGTATCATTTGGTAAAATCTCAATGTCAATCTCACAATGATTAATCAGATATAGCGGCTGATTAAATATATCCGCATCTAATTTTGAAACAAACTGGACCGTTCTACTATTCGTAAATAAACTTTTCCTTGCATTGAAAGAGCTCCCTATTTGTTGATTTGTTCCAGGTTCATAATAATAGCCAGAAGAATTTAAGTGGGAGCTCTTTGCTCCTGCGGAGTATGAGAGCTCATGAGATAAATAAGTTTTGTATGCATAGAGAGAATTAGAATTAAAAATTTCACGACCATTTACACTCACTCTCATATTATTAATAAAGGTTTTACCAATCATTTGTATTGGTGCCACGTTTTCGTCTAGAGTCAAATTTACAAGTTGACCACCGGCATTTTCTTTGCGAATGCGAAATTCTGTAAGTAAATAACATTTTGATAAATCAATGTAGTTTGAGCTCGAATGTATTTTGAAATGGTAAGGGGTATCTGTCAAAGGATTACTAGTTAAAATTTCAAATACTTTTGAAGAGGAAATGCTCACATTTGTAGGAGGAACATGAAAAAAGTCAAGAGCATTTGTTATAGAGTTAATACTTTCTCCGTCAATTTTATGAAAAGCCATAATTATTTTTTAAATTATTTTTAATATAGACCGAAGGCGTCTTTTCTTAATCTTTTTCTTTTAATGAGTGTTTGATGAAGTTTATCTAATTCTCGTTTCCTTTTTATACTCTTTTTTACTCCTGTACCAAACTGTTTGGGAAGACCACCCTTGTCCAAAACTGTATCAATTCCTTTCTTTCCTTCACTGACTAGCGCTTCTTTAATTGGCTCCCCTTTGTTAACTCTTTCTAACACTCTCTGTCCTGTATTGAGAGCTTCTGCAGATACTGTACTCCCTACTCTTTGAATAATAGGACGTATGAATCGCCAGAGACCTCGCATTACATCCCCGACTCCTGCTCCTCTTTGACCGTAACCTCTTTGAAAAGGAGGAGCTCCTCGGAAGTAATTATATTCTTCTGAAATACCATTTCCATTCATCTCATTAGGAATGAAATTATTATAGGATACAGCACTTGTATCAAAAATAATATGAACCATTTTTAAATTTTATTTAAAAGTAAAAAATGAACAAATTTTAAAAATGAGCTATTTATATAGGAACGAAATTAAGATTTAAAAATTTATCACTTTTTTAAAAATTAATACAATATGAACTGTTCCGAAAGCAAAAGGGACTAATCTTCCATTGTCCATTGTTCTTAATTCAACCTCAATTTCATTGATTTCTCTAGGGAGCACTCGTGCATAGATGGGTGAGTCATAAATCTTCTCGTTATATTCTCCCGGCACTGCTCCTGAGATTGATACGACTCGAAGAAGGGAGCTGAGGGAATTTCCAACAATCATGTTTTCTGTCAAACCTTTGGCATATATTGCAAAACTTGAGAAGCCTCCTCTCAGATCACAACCATACTTTGCAATTTCATTATTATAAACATTATTAGGATTAGAAAATCCTAAAACATAACCGAGCTGAGGTGAGAAAGAAATCGATGATATGCCTTCGCTTTTAAAAACCGCCTTGAAGCGAGCAAAATCCTTGAGATACTGTAATTCAATTGAATCAATTATATTTTTTATAAGAGTAAGATTAGCAACAGTCTCTTTCTGCTTGTAATCTTTACCAAATAGTACTTCAAACAATTTGTCAGCTCTAGGATTGTATTGCTCCTTCCTAGAACTCTTTAATCCCATTGCTCCTAATACAGAAGGTGAAGGTGGAGGTGTAGTCTGTGTCATATTGTCTTTCTTTTTCGCCAGTCCCATTGCAGACAATACGGTAGATGGGGGTTTTTGTGATTTCTGTTCATCTTTTTTCTCGTCTTTTCGCGAGCTCTCTAATCCTATAGCACTCAATACACTTGCAGGACGTTTTTGTGATTTTTTATCATCCTTTTTATTGCTCTCTAGCCCTACATTACTTGAAACCGAAGATTTTTGTGTACTATTTTCTTTTGGTTTCTTCTCATCCTTTCTTGATAAATCTACAGCACTAGGAATATTAGTGTCTGGAGGTTTTTGTGTAGTACTAATTTGCTCTTTTTCAGGTTTTAGAGACGGAGTTTTATTATCTTCCTTGTACCTTGGAGGAGACTTCAATTCCTCTCTAGGAGCCGGAGGTGGTGGTTTAGTTTTCTGCTTCTCTTCTTCCTTTTTACCTAATCCTACTGTAGCCAAAACACTTGATGGTTTTTCTTGCTCCTTTTTATCCTTCTTGTCTAAGCCTATAGAACTTAAAACACTTGAAGGAGGCTTTTGAGTTGACGATTTATCTTGCTCTTTTTTCTCTTCCTTATTTAACCCTATAGAACTCAAAGCACTTGAAGGACGGGGTTGAGAGTGTGGCTTATCTTGCTCCTTTTTCTCTTCCTTTTTAGCTATTCCAATAGTACTCAAGAGGTTAGAGGATGGCTTTTGAGTCGAAGGTTTTTCTTGCTCCTTCTTATTTTCCTCTTTACTCACTGCTATATTACTTAGAATCGGAGGTTTTTGAGTCACAGGTTCTTCGTGATGAACTTTCTCTTCCTTCTTGTCAGGCTTTATGGTACTCAAATCGGTAGAAGTAGGTTTTTGAGAAACATTTTCTTTTGCCTTTGGCTCTTGCTCCTCTTTTCTTTCTTTCTTTGGTTTTGGAGGTAGAGTCTCCGCATCCTCTTTTGTAGAAGGGATTGGAGATTTTTTTTTCTCTTCCAAATAAAGTGGTGGGGTTTTTAGCTCTTCTCTTGTTGGAGACGGAGTTTTATCTTTATTCTCATCCTCTAGATATAAGGGTGGTGTTATTAGTTCTGGGGAAGGAGATTTTTCTTTATTTTCTTCTTCCTCCTCGTATAGTGGAGGAGTTTTTAACGGAGGAGATATCGGTTCATCTTCAGAGCGTTTAATCCTCTCGGCTCTCGGAGGAGATGAGAGCAGAGAAGGAGGAGGAATAAATGCTCCTGGTTTTTCAACAGAGCCTATAGCATCAGACTGATGTTTAAGTGTTGTAGATAGATAATTTTTAAGAGCCTCAACACTATTATGAGAGGCTGCAGGAACTGGTACTTGAAGAACATTTTTCTTCAAATTGTCGTCAATAAAATGTATTTTCATCCATTGCTCATCAAGAGTACCAATTGTCGATGGCCAAGAGAATGGGTAGCTTATGCTATGTACTCCACAAACCCAATTACCTGAAAAATACAAAGGCTTGGGGAGATGGACTCGAAATTTATTTGGCTGATTGTCTGGATAATCTGTAGTATTGCTCTCAAGAAATACAAAGAAACTATTTGACATTTTTATTTAAAGAAAAATTTTTTACAAATAGATAAAAATTATAAATTGATAACAATGAAACAAATGAATGTCTTTTATACTAATTGTGACTCTGAAATCCATTCTCGTTCTGGATATCCAATATATTTTACTAACAACTCATATGTTCCATCTGACTTCTTTCTCTTTCTATAAATCTTTTCAATGCGGTACTCTGTGTCTGCATCCTTACTCACGCGAGCCAGCTCTTCTCCATAGAAGGAGCCTTTGAATTTTTCGCCTTTATCATCTCTAACTTTGTATCGAATTGGTTTAGCTTGGTTATACACTTGATCAACTTCCAAAATTTCATCGCCCCAATTTGGAATATACCCTTTTTCAAATGCTCCCTTTCCAACACTCATCCTTACATTTTCTCCTTCCTTGAATTTTGGGTTGCCTTTTGTAAAATCAAACTCTCCATAAATTTTCTTCCATACCTCCTGAGCGTTCTCGAAATTTACATCGATAGGTCGCATTCCATGTACTCTACACTTTGACTTATTGATTCCTTCAAGAATTTTTGGCAAAACATCAATCCAGTTGAGTATTATGTTTTGAGAAAAATATCGATATAGTCGTTGTTTAACATTTCGGATAGCTCTCTCTGCTAATGAGGCTTTAACTGTTGAGTGTGCAGGTTCTATCTTTTGTATCTCTTCTGTTTCAAAATATTCTTTTAATAATTTATTACGAAACTCCAAGCCTTTATCTGAAAATATTCTGTGTGGTTTCATGGGCATTTGAGTCAGGAGGAGCTTGAATGCTCCAAGCATATCTTCAGATTTTTTTGCTTTGACAGGGACTCCAAAGAGCCTTCTAGAAAGAACATCAATTCCTAGGAGCAAATATCGATTGCCTTTATTATGTCTAGAGAGGGCCTGAAAATCGGCCAAGTCCACTTGGACATCTGTCATGAAGCCTGCTGCTATTGTTTTACTTCGAGGGAAATGCACCCTCTTTGGACGCATTAAAGTATAGGTGCGGTGTCCTTCCAGAAAATTTTGTACTGCGCTCCTCGGTATATCTTTATTAATTTTTCTAGCCTCATACCACAGACTATCGATTCCTGAAAATGCTGCAGGCGATTCAGGATTATTATACAATTGTTTTAAGAGTTTATTACAATCCATCATTTTTTAAATAAATTACCAAAGTGATGGTTTAAATGAGCTTATATCCCTTTGAGTAGGTTTTGTTTTCGCCCACTTCTTTTTTGAAATAGGATTCCTCTCTCTACCACGAAGAGGAGGAGGAGCATCAGTTTTTCTCCTCACTTGTTGACGTCGACGAAATTTACGAATTTTTGTTGTAGTTTTTTCTGGAGAATCCTCGCGTTTTCTTTTAATTATCTGTCGAGAAATTGGAGGAGAGGGAGATTTACCTTCTCTGATTATTTGATGACGACGACGAGGACTTCGAGCTCTATTTAATAAGGTTGACTGCTCATCTCGACGTATTTGCTGCATTACTCCATGATCAAGAGGGATTTTAACATCTTGAGCTGCTTTCCTTCTTTGTAATAGATCTCTCCTCTTCTGAGCCCGCTCAATTTGTTTTTTCAACTCAAGCTCTTTGTTATCAAATGAGGGTTTGGCTCTTTTTAACTCTTCATCAATATTAAAATCTTGCTCTCTCTTTTTAGCTTGGAGAGGAATAGGAGGGGAAGGGGTTACTGGTAAATTTTCTTCTATTTTAGCTCCTTCAGTCTCAGGAGAATATTTTGTTTTTCCTCTTTTCTTTGACTTATTATCCTTTTGAATTTTCTTTGACCTCTTATTTATTTTCTTGGATCTTTTACTTATGGCTTGAGTAGGAAGTGGAAATGTAGATGTTGATGGAGCTTTGTAATTTTGCTCAGAAGATGGGACAGAAGGAGAAGGAACAAGATTATATGCTCTATTAGGAGGCTGTGTTGGATATGCTGAAAATGAAAGATCATCGCTCATCCACAAATCATCATCATTTTCATTGATATTTGTTGAAGGATGGGCTAAATTTTGACTCATGATAGCTCCTTTAGGAGAGGCAACAAGCTCAACCTTAACAGGGCGATTCTCTCTTTCATTCCTCATACTAAGATAACGTCTCAGCTCCTGGTTGTAAAGAGTATTTTTTACAGAGGGTATATTCTTTTTCCTTTTAGCTCCTTCAACCTCTCTCCTTGCAAAATCAATATTTGGTTCGCCTGTATCATAAGTTGTAAGTCCTCTATAAATATCTTGAGGGACAAGAACAAATTTATTTGCCATTATTAGTATTTTTAAATTTTAAAATTAATTTTTGCTTTTTATTGTAAATGATCGTGCTAATTCGATAAGAATAGGAGTAATGAGCGCTGCAAATGCTCCTACTCCAAATCCACTACCTTTTTGATTTAGAATTTTTCTAGCTCCTCTCTCACTTCTGGCACGGCTCATACGACGAACAAAATCTACATACGGTAAGAGACGTTTCTTTTGACGAGTAGAAAGATTAAATCTTGATTTGACAATATTTAAACAAATTTCTGCTAAAGACAAAAGATTTTGAGAATTTGCCACTCTTAAGAGTCTCCTGGTTTTTTGTTGGGACTTTGTCCGTGCAAGCTTTCGTAAAAACTCAATATTTTCTTTAACTAAATTACTAACCATTTTAATAACCGTTTTTAGGAATGAAAATTATTTTTTCTTCGTCTTCTTTAAATATGTTTGTTCGAAGTTTCAAGCTAGGATCTGAAGAGGCGTGCATATCGATAACTAGATATCCATAAGGTTCATTAGTAGCTTGTTTATAAGCGTCAAGAAAATAATCTAATTGACGAGGAAAGAGCTGTACTCCAATATTGCGAACAGATAAAACAGAATTTGGAGAGCGCATGAGCACTAAGTATTGAGCATTCTGGCGAGCTACCTTTATCTTTCTCTCAAATAAATTTTGCGTGACAAATACGACTGAAAAATTTTGATGATGCGACTTTTTCGTAAAGAGCTCAGACAAATATTTTTCATCTATAGAAGTGAGCAAGTCATCGAGGATAAGGAGCAAAGGTTTTGAAAATTTTTTAATAAGCTCCTCTGGAGGAGCACCTGCATATACACTTACTCCGGATTTTTGAAGAAGAGGTACAATATTACTCATTTCACCAAAACAATATAATATAGATTTGGGTGTAGGATGAACTAAATAAGCGGCTTCGGCAATAAATTTTAATAAAAATGTGCTCTTTCCACTAGAGCTCGGACCCGAAACAATCATACCGAAAGGTGATTTAAAATTCAGTTCTTTATTCGAAAATATGGAAGATTCCATAACAAATAATTTAGGAAAATAAAATTACAATTAATGAAAATAATAAATCGAAAAATTTTTAAATGATTTACTGAATCGATGCTATAGCCTCCATCTCTTCTTTTTCCATCTCAGCCGCTTGCTCCTTAAGAGCTTCTAATTTTTGCGCCTGAGTTGGAATTCCTGCTGTAGCGGCCGTTAATTTGTCAAAAAATTCATTAAGTATTCCCTCTTCAGCTGTAGGAGGTGTGGGAGGTTGTGGTTCTAATGGTGGTGAAACTGGAGGTGTTGCTAATGGTGGTGAAGGAAGAGGAGCAGGACGGGTAATTGGAGCTTGAGGTTTAGGAGCTTGAGGTTTAGGAGCTGAGAGAGTAGCTTGAATATTAAGAGAAGGAGCAGGAAGCGCCGAAGGTGGGGGAGGGATATTTGTCTTCATATTCTTATCTTCGCAACACTTGACGTCACAAAAACTTCCATTAATATTAAACACTCTTCCTTTATTACGAATTTTAAAGAAGCAGTGACCAGGTAAGTCGTAAATTTTATCAAATGGGACAAAACGGCTCCCTGCAAAACGTGTGCACCAAGTTGTTACTCCCTCCTTGGTGATTGCAAAATCGAGCTCCACCTCTGTGCTCTTGCATTCTCGGCATCTCCCGGCTTGGTCATAAGGAACAAAGCGGGGAGTGGACAGGCGGGAGCTGGAAAGAGTAATTCCAATAGAGGTTATGCTAAACTCGACCTCCGGAAGAATTTGGGAGGCGAGAAATTTCTTGTCTGTCATGTTCAAAGCCATTTATAATTAATTAAAATCTATAAATTAATAAAATTATTTTAGGAAATTTGTGAGAGGAAATTAGAATGAATCTCCAAAATATATGGGAAATTGATGGATAGGAGCTGGCATACAAGAGGGAGTCAAAGACTCGAAAACAAGCTAAAAAACATAATAAATATCTACAAGCTCCGCCTATTGAGGTAAATAAGACATTAAACTCAAAACTATTTTAATTAAAAAATCCTATATTAAAAATATATAAATTTTATTTAAAAATTTTTATTTAAAATAAATTTTTATAAATTTTAAAATAAATTTTATTTAAAATAATATGCACGATTTTTAAAATATTTTTCCATTAAATTCATAAAAATTTTAATTATTTTCCTTTAATTTCTTCTTTAAAAAATTATATTTCCTATAAATTCTTCAAAATTCTTTTTTCTCCTCATACAGGGAATTCTCTTCGGCGAAGAGAATTGATAGTAATTGGAGGAGCTATAAAAGTATTTTTTTATAATTAAAAAGAAAAGCAATGTACCAGAGTTTGGACGATTGTGAGGTGCAACATTTGCTGCAGCTCTAGCATTGGTGAACTGCATTAAGCGAGCCCGAAGAAGTCGAATAGTTCGACGATATCGCCACATTTTACAAAGAAATTTGAGTGTATGAATGAGCTTAAATTGTTATTTATAAAAATAACATAAGATAATAGGTAAGTTAATTTTCTCCTTAATTAATTAAGGAGCTTTAATTTGCTCCTTTATTACCGAGGAGCCATAATTTGCTCCTTAATTAATTTGCTCCTCCTCCTTAACTCCTTAATTTTCCCGGGAGCAAAAAAAAAGGGAGAAACAAACTTGAAGAATAATCACAAATGTGATTAGAAAATACATCCACATTAAATTACATTCATGGTAATTAGTAGAAGGAAGTTGTTGTTGCTGTTGAATAATTGTAGTTGAAGTATTAACAGGATTTGCAATATATTTTGTAAAATTTTTAACATTAATGGACGAGTGCAAGCACAAGACAGGCTTAGTGAATAACGAAGGGCGTATGCAGTTCGAGTTGAAATCGCAACTACAATTCATTTCCTTAACCCATGAAATGTTGCTCGGTGAGAATTTAAAAGAAGACATTTTTAGCAAAAAAATTTTTAAAAAATTTTATATAAAAAATTTTTACAATAATAATAATAGGTCCCTTAATTCGCTCCTTAATTAACGAGGAGCCTTAATTTACTACTTAATTAACGAGGAGCCTTAATTTGCTCCTTAATTAATGAGGAGCCTTAATTTGCTCCTTAATTAATGAGAATAAAATTACTTAAAAATTTTTCTCATATTTGAACAAAAAAATATTTAACAAAAAAAAATCTATTTAAACAAAAAAGTTTTTTTATATTTTTTAAAAAGAAGTGAATCATTTAATAATTATTTACAACTTTATTTTGGCCCACCAACCACCCACCCCTGTATTTTCTTTTCATTTCTTCTCTTTTTCTATCTTAATTAACATAATACGCAATAACAAAAAAAAATGTTTTTACAAAAAAATTTTTATTTACAAATAAATAATAATTTAAAAAATTTTTTAAAGAGATCAAAAGATCTATAATTTATAAAAATTTTATAAAAATTAAAAAATATTTTTTTCTCTTCATTTTATAAAAATTTTAAATTTTCTTCATTTTCTTCTTTGGATTACCGAGTTAAAAGTGCCAAAAAGAATACAGAGAAGTGCATAATTGCCACAATTAAAATTAAAAACAAAAGAATGGGCACTCTCTCTTAAAATTAATAAAATTATTTTAATTTTGTATGTATTTGTAAAGCATATAGCTATTTAATTCCTAAAACTAAGAACGAGCCGACTTGGTTCAACGGATAAAACATCAGCCAAGTCAACTGAAAATCTTTCACTCCCAGCTGCGGAATTACGTTTTTGCATTAGCTAAAGGAGAGAAATAGCTACAGACCAACTCCTTTTTATTTATGTTAAACTAACCTTTCCAAAAAAATTTAATATAATTATTATTTCCTCCTCCAGTATTTTGATCTAAAATGTTAAAATTCTCCATTTTATTTTTTTGATTACTGAAAATTAAAAATTTTTTTAAAATTTGAAAAGAAAAATTTAAATAAGTAAATTTAAAATTTGCGGGAAGGCAATGGGGAAATGGCCGACAAAAAAATTTAAACAAACAGAGAAGCGTGAGAGCGAGAAAGTAAAATAAGAAAGAGGAAGAGAAAATGGATCGAAAAATATAAAGGAGGGAGAGAAAGCAAGAAAATATAAAGAGAGAGAAGACAAGAAAGAAGGGGAGAAGAAAAGAGTGAGAGAGAAGGAGGAGAGGAAGGAGGAGAGGAAGGAGGAGAGAATTAAAGGGTCACCCGAAGGGTGACCCAAGGAGGAAGGAGGAGAGGGTCACCCTTCGGGTGACCCTTTAATTAAAAATTAATTATTTACTAATTGGTATACCCCTTACCCCCGACTTCAATACATAGGTTAGATTAAAAGAAAACCAATTAGTAGGTACTAATTGGTCAATTAGTACCTTCCCCACGACTTCGATTCATCGGTAAGTTCAAACGGATTTGTTCAAAAGGTGTTAATTGATCAATTAGTCACCCTAATTATCAAAGGAAATCTCCCGAAAACCCCCCTACACCCATAGGATATTGGCGGCAAAATCAAAGAAAATTAGGCGGATACCCCCTACACCCTTTGGTTTCAGCGGACCCCTCCCCCCGACCCCGACTTCGCCTGGTCACTCACTACTAATACCAATAAATACGGCCTTAGTACGGTACGGTCCGGGCTCTACTTTTTATACATTAAAGTGTTTTTGTAAGTGGGGACACAATTTTTGGGAAGATTTATTAAAATCAAGTTGAACTAAAATTTAAATAAACACAAAACATTAATTAGACACAACGCCAAAAATCTTATTAATTAGATAGAGGTTAGAGAAATAGAATAGAGAATATTCTGGTATTTTCTCCGTTTCTCTCTACTAATTTTGCAACCTATTCTATTTTTTATTGTGACGTGTTTTAAGTATTCGCCTTTTCTCCAAACATTTTGTTTCATTTATTTTTCTATTTTTTCTTTTTTGTGATTTGTTGTAATTTTTCCTTTAGGTTTTTTTAATTTTAGCAACATGCCTTAAAGTTGATTTTTCTTATAATTTATTCTTTGTTGTACCCAAACTTTGCAGGCTTTAATAGAATCTCTTTAGTAAACTTTGGACTTTAACCCTTTTTTTATGGTTAGCTCCCTTACCTGAATATGTAGTCCATTTGTTGAATCCTACAAAGTTCTAGTCTAGTCAGTCTCCCCCAACGCAATGCCCTCCTTTAGGATTTGACTGGCCAGCATCCGAATATTTCGGGCAGCAAAACACACGATACTTGATCCGTCTTTTCAGAATATCTTTTGGGCCAGAATCCTCATTTTGGGGCACCTCTTAAATATCCTATGTGACATCCAAATCCACCTATTTTTATTTTGGACAGAATCTCCATTAGAGGCATCTCTAAAATCCTCGAGAACATCCATTTTATTCTCCAAGTTCCACTTAATTTTCACACAAACAATTTTTTTATTTTAATTTTCTCCTTTCCCCCCCCCCCTTTTTTTTACTCTACTCAATTTCCTCTCCCTTCCATTTTTCAATTTTTTTAATAAATTAAAATATTAAATTGTGTGTGAGTGTTTTTTACGCTTTCCCCCATTTAATAAATTTATTTAATTTTTTTTAATTTAATGGCATGCCATAAATATTTATAAAATAAATTTATTTAATTATTGGTTACTTGAGGGGGAATATGTGGGGGAAAGAAAGACTGTTTCTTTACGAACAATTTTTTTAAATGAGACGTAATATTCGGGACACGCCCAAAACGACGCGCGGCCATAACGGCGCAAAGCCATAACTTGCTTCAAGATATCCCAATCTCACCAAATCTAGTATTAGAACATTCCTCTCATCGAGCTAAGGAGATTAGTATCAAAATTGATAAGGGCAAGACATTTTCAAGCAAGTTATGGCTTAACTTGCTTATGGCCGCGCGCCGTTTTTATGGCCGCGCGCCGTTTTGGGCTGTACCCGTAATATTCCCTTGAGGGTGTAACCTTGGGGATAATCTAATAAACGTGTATGTCTTTTTAATTTTATGTTGCAAAAATTTTTTAGAAATTTAATTATAATTATCTAGTTTGTTAATAATAGAAGGGAATGGCTTTAAGAGAGAGTAAAGAACGGGAACGGGCTTTAAAACAGTAGGGACAGGAGAACCATAATTGAAATTTGATTGGGACTTGGAACTGAAAAGCCAGGAATTTTTTGTTTTTTTTTTGGTTAACCTTGGCCTATCCAAAAAATTCTGAAAAATCCGTGCCGATTCAGAACTCACTCCTGTCTCTTTCTACATATTTAAAGGCACTCCTTTTGCATCGGTATTCATTTACCTAGTTAGCAAGTCTTTGTATAATTTTGGACTTTTGAGTCTTATTGTTTTATATTTGTGTGTATGCTAATCCGGAACCATTTTTTGTTAGTTAATCTCTTCAAACTTTTTATTAAATAAAATTTTTCCTAAAGAAAAAATCATTCTGCTTTAAAATAATTTTTTTTTAAATATTTTTTTTCCTTTTTTTAAACAAAAATTATAAATTCAAAAAAATATCTTTTTTTTTATTTTTTTAAATCTATAACCTACTACTTTACGTGTTATAAAAAAATGTGTTAACCTAAAACTAGTAGTTAGCACGCGATATAAAAATAAAAATTTATACATACACACATTTATATCCCCCTTTCCATTTTCTATTTATTCTTTCCTTTTTTTCTTCTTTTTATTTTCTGCTCTTTATTTTAACCACTATAATTTTTTTCTATTTTTTGACATGTAAAAATATTTTGTAAAATAAAAAAATTAACAAGTAAGATTTTTTTGAAATTTTTTTTTCAGTTATTTTCAGTAAGGGAGGGGGGAATTAGAGAAGGAGAATAAATAGGCCATTAAGATTAAAAATTATTTTTTTTTCCTAAAAAAATTTTTTTTTTAATTTTTTATACGCGCGGCATTACAAAATTGGCAGAAAAAATTAATAAAAATAGAAAATATAAATAAATTGCTTGGTTACGGTTAAATATTATTAAAAATTTGGTTAAAAAATAATTGGGTTTATTAGGTGCTTAGAAGGATTTTTAAAATTTTTTTTTCTGTTTGCTATAAAAGGAATAAATATTAAAAAATATTTTTTATACAAACTAAAAGTAAAAGAGAGATTTTCTAAAGATTATTTTTTAAAAAGCTTTTTAGTTTTATTTTTGAGCATTTTTTTTTGATATTTTTGCATTTTTAGTTAATTGATGGGGGAAAGAAGGGGGGGCGGGTAAGGTAGAAAAGTGTTTAAAAGAAGCTTTAAAAACATTCCAAATATTTTATATCATTTTTATTTTGAGTTGGTATTGCATTAGCACAGAGTAGAGAGTATTTTAAGAATTATTGTTGTTTTGGTGTAGTGGGAAAATTCTTGATTTGTCCAGAATGGGGGTCGTGGGTTCGAACCCGAGTGGGGGAATTTTTATTTTTTCTTCTGTTTATTCATTTTTCTTCGCGTTTTCAACTTCCTTTTGACGTTGTTTGACTTTTTAATTTTTATTTTTCGAATGTTTTTTGCGATTATTGTTTTTTGATTTTCTTGCGTCCTCTTCTTTTTCTTTGAAAATCGCGTTTTTAAATTTGAAAAAATTTTTATTTAATTTTTAAAAATTTTTTAGACGATCAAATTGTGTCATTAGAAGAATTACAAAATCGAAAACCTTCTCAAAATTTCGCCGACTACAATTCTTTCAACACTACTTGCCCTCCCATCGACAGCAGCGACGTCAACATGCGATTCGACATTGGATACAATAATTCCCATCAACAACGGGGAAACAATTATCAACAGAAGGCGAAGAAATGGCACTTTAATGGTTTATAAATTTAATTTTTTGAACTCTCCAGGGAATTTGTTTCTGTTATTTTTCGCCTTTTTGGTTAAGTGGAGAATTTTAAGGATCTTTAGGGGAAAATGGCGTGGGTTCGAATCCCGTTGGGTGTCAACCTTTTTATTTTTGGTTTTCTTCAGTATTCCGGCTATTTTTGGGTTAAGTAACACTCTGATAATTAAAATAATTTTTTTTTCAACTTGTAGACTACTACCGTCTCGTTGACGATCACTTGGGCTCTGGAGCTTATGCCTCCGTAAAAACTGCAATCAATTTGGCTAGCGGAGAGGAATATGCTGTTAAAGTTGTGAACAAACACAAACATGGTCATACTCGTTCGCGTATCATGCGAGAAGTCCAAATTTTCAAACTTTGTCGAAATCATCCGAATATTGGTATTTATTTTTGTTTAAATCTTTTATGATTTTTTAAGTTAGGGCTTGGATTCTGGGCGGGGTAATGTTTCCTAGGTCGGATTATGGGTTTGATGAAATATAGGGAAATTCAGGAGCTTAAAAAATGCTTTGTTGGCTATGACATGAGCACATGGGAGGAGGGTTCTGACTTTAGCAGAAGGAGGTGTTCTTGACTTGAGCACTTGGGGGAGACCGACCCAAACCTTGCCACCAACTCCCCACATCTCAACTTGTTAACCCAAAATTTTCTCTTCAAGATCATTTCTCTTATTTTTAGTACAATTGGTTGAATGGTTCGAAGACGATAGTAGCTTCTACATGGTTTTTGAGAAGATGCGTGGCGGCCCTCTTCTTAATCATATTCAACGAAAAGTTTGCTTCACTGAACAAGAAGCCTCGCTTGTAACGCGTGATATTGCGAATGCTCTCAAATTTCTTCATGATCGGGGAATTGCCCATCGAGATGTCAAGCCGGGTTAGTTTTTTTAAAAGTTTTCTCTTGTGTGGGTGAACGGGATTTTTGGGGGAATTTTCAAAAAAACTTCAAATTTTTAAGAAAACATTCTCTGTACCGAAGTAGACAAAATCTCTCCTGTCAAACTCTGTGATTTGGATTTGGCTAGCAAACCTTTCGATGCTACTACAACACCTGGTCGAATGCGTCCAGTACAATCAGAGCCAGATTTGGCTAGCCCAGTTGGAAGTGCTGAATTTATGGCTCCGGAAGTTGTTGATGCTTTTGTTGGGGAAGCGCTCAAATATGACAAGCGCTGTGATATGTGGTCATTGGGTGTGATTATTTACATTATGCTTTGTGGATATCCTCCGTTTTATGGAGAATGTGAGAAGGAAAATTGTGGATGGGATCAAGGTTATTATTTTAATGATACTAATTTAAGTAAGCAAACGAGCTCTGGGATTTTTTTTAGTTTTTGGCATTTTTGCCTCTTCACTAGGAAATTCGGGACCGAGTTTACGCCTTTTTGCTATTTTTGGTTTACTCAAATTCCACTATTCCTTTTTATGAGTCCTCATGAACATCAAGACTGTTGTCTCCTTAACTAGGGAATCCGGGATCGTCTGTGTTTGTTAATTTTGACTCGGAATTCCAACGTCTCTCGGAAGCCCTAAAGACTTTGTCCTTCTAAATAACTTGTTTTTAATCATTAGAGCCAGGATTTTTAGGCAAATGCCTGTTTTTTTCCTAGATAGGCCTGATGCTGAAACGTTCAAATCCGGTGTTATTTTCCTTAAATATGATTTCTAACTACTTTTATCGTTGCCTAAAATTGCCTATTTTAACTTTTTCTGGCATAATGCCCTATTTTGCCTTTTTTCAGCCTATTTTGCATATTTTTACTAAAATTAGCGAATTTTTGGGCATTTTTTGAGAAAATTCTTGTCTAAAAAATTTTTTTTCTGGTAAAATATAAAATTTTTCCAAAAAATTTTTGCCTAAAAATTTTTTCAGACAAATTTTCTTCTGAAAAATTTATCAAATTATTTTTGGAAACAAAATAATTAATATAAATTAATTTATATGCAATTCTTATCGTCAAAATTAATTTATTTAACAGTTTAATGCTTAGATTTATCTTTTTTGATAAAATTTAGTCAATTTAAATCAGAAAATCTCGAAAAAATACTGCCTAATTTGCCTTTTTTTCGGATTTTAGTGCCTATTTTGGCAATTTTTTGGTGCCTATATAGGCGCCTATTTTTAACTTTATCGTGCCTAAAAATCCTGGCTCTATTAATCATTTTAAAAACTTTTTAACCAAAACTTTGGTTTGAGTTTAAGATCTTTTAGAGATCGAACAGAGTCAGCGCTCCCTTAGCTTATTGTTAGTTCTCGTTACATTTGTCCTGCCATTCATTTTTTAATTAAAAATTTAAAATTTTTTAGGCGAGTCTTGCTCTGATTGTCAAGAGAATCTCTTTCATCGAATCCAAGGCGGCTACTTTGACTTTCCTGATGAAGAATGGAAGCATATTAGTGACAGTGCTAAAGATCTCATTTGCCATCTTTTGGTTTCTTTTTTTCTTTAAATTCTTAAAATTCCTTTTATTTTTAAAGGTTCGAAACGTTCGCCAACGTTATACTGCTGATGAAGTTTTAACCCATCCTTGGGTGACGCGTGGTGCTCCAAAGACTCCTCTTCAAACGGCCACAAATCTTTCGCGAAATGACAGTGCTCGTGATGTTCACCAAATGAATGAACATTTTCTTATGATGAATCGAATTTCACCAATGATTGCACGTTTAAGTTCGCGTTTGAATGTTGCTGCTGCGGTGGAGGCGGGTTCTGTTGTTGTTGTTCCTGGAGGTTTGTAAAAATTTTTTAAAAAATATTCTAGTATGTTTTTAATGGGTTGGAAAGACTCGGGCAAGACTCCCCAATCTAGGTTTGGACCCTGACCTTTTCAAGTTCGTAAAGTTTAGGGGTTGAACGGCAATCCACCCATTGATTAAGATAATCCAGAAACTAAATTCGAAAATACCCTCCAAATAGAATATAGTAACATGTGTGATATCTTTTCGTGTGTTAATACACTGACTTTAAAACTCAACCAAAATGAACTGTCGTTGACTGTGACTTTTCAGAAAGTATTCTGGATTAATGAGTGACCCTATTAAACCCTATTAAAAAATATTTTCTGGGTTATTTAACTAAAAATAAATGTGGACTATGAATTTTGTTTCCAAGAGTATCTGGGGTTAATGAGTAGGAATTTTAGTGGCACTAAATTGTGGATTATCCTAACTTTTTTCATAAATCCTAAAATTTTGATTCCATGAAAATCGAAATTTTTCCTAAAAATTTTAATTTAAAGGTGGTGTAGTCAACAATCTAAATAATAACAATAACAACATCAACAATACCAACAACAACAATAATCTTCACCATCAATATCCTCCTCCTCTTCAACAACCTCCTCATCATCAACCACTTCAACTTCACGGTCAATTTGCTCATCATCATCCTCACCACCACCATCCATCACCTCCAATTTCTCTTCCACATCAACATTTGATGATTACAATGAAAAACAATTAATTGGTATTTAAAAAAACATTAGGCAAACAAAAAATTTGAAGAAAAAAGTTTTATTACCTATTTACTTTAATTGTGTAAATTCCTCTCTCTTTTCTCTTAAAAGAAATCCCCTTACCTTCCCTTTAAAAATGCAAAAAAAAATTTCAAAAAAAATTTCCCCCTTCTAAAAAAATTCCCTCCCTCTCTCACTCTCAAAAAAATCTGCCTCAATCCCAGCAATTTTTTTTGTTTGTTTTTAATTATAAAAACAAAATTTAATTAAAAAAACATTATATAATAGCAATATTTAAAAAAAGAGGGAAAAGTATAGGCGGTAAATTTTAAAGAATTTTTTGAAATTTTTTAAAAATAAAAGAAACGTTAGAGGAAAAAAACAGAATGCCAAGAATTTTTTTGGTAATTTTCAGACTGTTAAAAATATTTTCTTAACCAAATATTAAAAAGATTTCCTTCTGACCATTTTGGCGTCTTGGCATTTTGTCGTTTTCTCCCTTAATTGGCGTTTTGTCGTATTTTTTTGTTTAAATTTAGGGTATAAGCCAGGAAATATAACTTTTTAAATTTAGCTAAAAAAATAATTGAGAGAATTTTTCTCTTTGATTTTTAATTTAAAGAAAAAATTCTTTTACCGCCTATACAAGTACTTTTCTTCCTTTTTTTCTTCACAACAACAACAATACATTAAAAAAAAATTAAAATTCCATCCAGAAAAAAAATTTAATTTTTTTCAAAAAAAATACACAAATAAAAATTAAATATAAATATTTATTTTTCTTTTTTGTTTTATTTATTCTCTCTCTCTTTTATACATTTATTTATTAATTATTTTATTTTTTTTGTTCCCCGCAAAATGAAGACAAATTTTAAAAAATGTTTGTTTGTGTGTAAAAACAATTAAAAAAAAAAATTATGTGAAAATTAAAATGTGTATTTATATATTTTATTGGAAATTTTAGCCTCTGAAAAAATATGTATATGTATTTTAAAGACATTTGCTGTGTGGGTTTTTTTTTAGTTAAGAGGAGATTATTTGGAAATTTACCCTTATGAGCCCTTTTTAAAAATTTACCCTTTTGGGATCTGACCATTATGAGACTTCACCATTTTTAAAATTTACTTTTGGGGACTGACCATTTTGGGATTTACCATTTTTTTGATTTTACCGTTTTAAAATTGACCTATTTTTACTGCAAATGTCACCCCACAAAATTCCCCTCATTTAAAAAACCTTATATATTCTAAAAATATTGTTAGCCTTTAAAAAATGCCATAAAATTAAAAATTAAAAAAAAATATTTTTAGAAATTGAGGTAATCATTTATTTATTGTCTCGTTTTATTAAAAATTTGTGTTTTTTGATTTTATTTTATGATTATCGGATTTTTAAAAAAATGTAAAAAAGAAAAGAAAAAAATAAAGACTACCTATATAGACGGGTTGTAATTTTGAATTTTTTTTGTTGGACTTTCTTTGTTTAATAAAATTAAAAAATTTATTTCCTTATGGGAATTAAAATTAAAAAAAAATAAAATTTAAATTTAGAATCGAGCTTGAATAAATTTTTAAAAAAATTAAAATTCCGATGCTCATTATTTAAATAATTTAAATTTTGATTATCTTTTGTGTCTCAAAGTAAATGATCGTCGCCATTTTAAGTGTACATAAATATTTATTTAAAATTTCTACCCTTATTTTTCTTTAAAAAAATTTTAAAAATACCCCCAACCACACACCTCTATATTTAAATATTTCTACTATTGGACACATTCTTCTTTTTTTGTTTATATTAACTTAAAAAAATTTGTATTTATTTTTAAAATTGGAAGAAGCTTGTATTTTTGATTAGGTGGAATATTAATAGAGTTTGCGAAATTTCGAATTGTTTTTTAACTTCGAAATTTCGTTTCGGACAGAAAAAGTTCAGAATGTCTTTCATTTTGGAATTGAAAAAAATTATTTCATTTTGGAAAGTAAGATTCTACCTTCTTGAAAATTGCCATCTTGAAAGTGGACATTCTGAAAGTCTAATCGCAAAATTTGCCATAGCGCGATTAAAAATTAAAAAAAAATTGTAATAAATATTTTAAAAATAATTATTTTGCAAAAATATTTTTTGTTTATTTATTTGATGGGAAGTAATTTAAAATTATTTAATAATTTAAATATATTTATTTTAATAAAAAAAAATTGAATGTTGTTGCTTTCCGCAGAGTTTATTAAAGTGGAGCAGTTTTTATGCCCTATTTTTAAATTGACGATTTAATAAAATGACCATTTTGACATTTATTAAGCTATTTTTAACAAAAATAAAAATCAACAACATTTAAAAAAACAATACACTCAAACTTTGTTGATTGCTTTTCTTCCTTTGTTTTGTTTAATTTTTAGTCTCTTTTCAATTTTAAATTTTTTAAAATTAAAAAAAAGCGCGGGTTTAATTCTTTTAAAAAATATTAAAAGATTTTACACGTGCAAAAAAAAAATAAAAATAAATAATGATGATAATTTTTTTCTTCTAATTTACTCTTAAATTCATAACATTGTTTTAAAAAAAGAAGTGGAGTTCTCTTTTATGAATAGTATCTTTGTCTCCTGTCTGCCTTCTTTTTTTAATTTGTTTTTAATTTTTCATTTTTTTCCAATTACAAATTAAGAATAATATGCCTAAAAGTGTAAATAAATAAATAATTATTTTTTATTTTTAAATATATTTTTTTATTTTTTGTGTTGAGGAGTTCGAAATTTTGTTTTTCGAAATTTTTAGACAAAGAAAAGAATTTTGGTTATTGTCGAAAAAAGGATCTCGAACATCTCTAAAAAAGTTGAGGGACAAATATACTTGAGAAGGAAAATGACAGGGAAGTCTTTCTCTCGGGCTTCTGTAGAGGATTCTTCTAGTGTTTGATTGACTTGTAGTTGTTTAAAAAATATATAAAGTGAGGTGACATTATATCCCAAAAAAACTTTTCAAAAGTATTTGTCCCCAAAAAAATTAGTTTAAAAATGGGAGATCTCCTTTTTGTTCTAATTTTTATTTTAAATTTTCCTAGTAAATTTATAATTTTAAATTTTACTTATTCCTCTTCTTCTCTTCTACAATTTTAATTTAATTAACTAAACTAATTTTTCTCCTGCCTTAGCTAATTTAAAATTAAAATCCTTTTTTAGTTAATTTTCTTTTAATTTTTGTTCGAAGCTTACGACACTTCTCAAACCTAAGATTGCTGACGTAAAAAAGAAGGGCAGGACCTTTTTGCCCCGACTTTTCGACGAATCTAATATGGAGTTGTGTCGTAATAGCCCTCCACCTTTAATGTATTTTTATTTTTTTAGTTAATTTATTTACAAATATTTTTTCATTCCTCTAAAATAAAAAAAAAACAATTTTTTGGAAAATTACAAATGTATTTAAAAATGAAAATTAAAATATAGTCAGAATCCCATTATTAAATGCCCCTTTTTGGACAAAAATACTGCCTAATAATGAAGGGTTATTTTTTAAATTGAGGATATATCGCTTAGAACCCCACGTTTCTAAATAAATAGAGGTGTATGTCAGGGTTGCGTCGTAATTACGAATTACGATTACGAATTACGAATTACGGCATTTTTTCAGTTACGAATTACGAATTACGATTCCGAAAATTTTTTAGAAATTACGAATTACGAATTACGATTACGAAAAAAAAATTTTCAATTACGACGCAACCCTGGTGTATGTATTGTTAGATGCTCCTTATAATGAGATTTGACTGTACTTATTTTTTCCAATTATGTATTAATTTTTGCTTAAATTAATGTTTAAATACACTCAAAATTATTTTTTTTTCAATTAAAAAATATTTGGACTGATTATGATTTTATGCCATTGTGTACATAATTTTATTTTAATATATTTTAGGGTGTGATTTTTGAAAAAATTTCGGAAATTTTTTTTGAAATTTTTGTAAAAAAGGACATTTTATCCCAAAAATAGAAAATCACACCCTTTCCATTTTTTTAAAATAATTAAATTCAGCAATTCTTTTCTCTTTAAATATGTATTCCTATTCTTTTCTTTAAACAAAAAATGTTTCACGTAAAAACAGCTAGTAAAAGCATAGTTTCTAAATTAATTAGAAAATGCTTCGTTCGTTCAAGCAATATTGTAGCAATATAAAAATAGGGTGTGACCTGATAAATTAAAATTTTTGAAATTCAGAAGAATGGACATTTTGAGAAGTTGACATTTCGAAAAGTTGACATTTTGAAATTTTTTTGGAAAGTTGACATTTTGAAATAATCTGGTCACAGCCTCTTTTTTTAATTTAAATCTTCAGGCATCTCAAAAAAAAAACATGAAAATTGTATTCCACCACATGATTATTAGTAATAACAAAAAAACACAAAACGCTCCGGCCTTTCCCCGACACTTTTTTTTAAATAAAAATTAGTTTTTAGTGTATTTAATGGCCACTTGAATTAATTTAAAAAATGGAGATTTTTAGATGTTTTTGAAAAATTCGATGGTTGTTTTGAATTAAAAATTGGGAAAAAAAGAGTTGAATTCAAGTGGCTTCTTTGTCCCTCCCTTCCTCTCTACCTCCTCCCCTCACTCCTCCCCCTATTTTCCCCCCAAATTTTGTATAATTCCCCTTCAAAAATTAATGAATTATATTGTTTCTTATAGAAATCTTCTTTCCTTTTTGTGTCGGAAAAAATTTTTCTCCTCAAAAATTTTTTTGGAATCGCCCGGCCGCGATGTGTAGTTCTTTCACTCATGAAAGGCTTAATTTAATTTGCCTTTAATTGTCCCCGCCTATTCAATTAATTTTGAATATGCGCAAGTTTTAGCATTTTAAAAATGCTGTGGTAATTCAAGTTTTAGAAAAATGGAGCGCTGACAGTGTAAATTCAAGTTTCAAGTTTTTAAAAGCATTTTTGCTTTTCAAGTTGGAAAATTATATTCAAGTTTTAAAGTTTTCAAGTTGGAAAAATACAAACAAGTTTAGACACAGAGTTCTTTTCCAAGTTTATTTATTTAATTTTACAATTTGTAATTACAATTTGTAAAACTTTTCTCTAATCCCAACACTATTTTCTTTTGTTTTATTTTAATTATGTAGAGATCGGAAAAGGTTTATTTATTTTTCCGGAAATGTTAGTAGAGAAAGAAAGAGTTTCCGGAAAAGTTTATATATAAAACGGGGTATATTTGAGTATTTTGTAAATAATCTTTCCGGTCTATATTTATTTTTAATTTTCTACTCTTTAATTTACTAGAAAAAATGCAAAAAGTCGCTAGCGATAAAAAAATAATTTTCTTGGAATTAAATTTAATTTTTTTTCTCTTTTTTTATTAAATCAAATCCAATTTTACTGGATTTTTTAGTTTATTTAATTGTAATTTTATTTTTTATATTAAAAAATAAATTTAAAAACAATTCTCTCTCCATTATTTGAGATTAAATTTTGATCTTTTTTTTTATTTTAAATTCGACTGTTTTTATTTTAATTTTGATAGAAAATTGTTCTTTTTTTTTTAATTTTTACAGTCGTTTTGGAATAAAGCAATGAATAAATTAATTAGAAAATATTTTTGTATTTAATTAGAAAATAAAAGTCTAGTACTTTAAAATTTGTAAGAAAATATTGTAAACAAATTTTGCCTAGTTGGTCAGATTAGAAGAAAAAATTTTAAAAAATATATTTTTAATATAAGCATCTGTAATTGAAGCATTCTTCAGAAGTTTGTAGTTAAAGAAGAATATGTAAAATTATTAAAAATTATACTGGAAACATCTCTAAATTTTTAAACAAAATATATTTAGGAATACTAAATTTTTTAAATAAAGTTTCGAACTTAAAGTTTCAATTAGTTATGTACATATTGTTTAGATTTTTTTATCCTCCCTCGTCTGACAATTTAATCGGTTTTTTTAACATTTGTTTTAAAACACTCTTGGCAATTATTATGGGACAGCAATCTGTTGAAATATGTGTCAGCAACAACAACTTGCTATAGACTCTTCCACTTTCCGTTTTCACTCTTCCGTCAAAATTTGCAGCTCTTATGAAAAAATTTTCTTCCTCAATTTTCCCCCATAATGTTCCTATCATTTTAATAATTCCCCAAATTTTAATTTTTTTAAAATCAAAACTGACACACTTGTCCCCTCAAAAGTTCCGAGACAATTCGGTAGAGTTTTTGTTCACTGTTCATTAAAAATGAGTGAAATAATTGGTAGAAAAAATAATTTTAAAAATTGTTAAAGCTTTGATGGTCTAGTAATTATTGGAAAGGCCAGCGTAAGGGTAAGCAAAGTTTTGATAAAATAAAGAATGGAAATAGTGTTGAAAACCTTGCATCGAAGGAGGACTCAAGCTCAAATCACATAATTGATTATACATAATCCATAAAACAACTGAATGCTTCAGCATTTCTAAAAATAAACGTCACTGAATGGATAAGGTGGATCAGGTTGGATTAGTCAAATCCTAATCTGGCTAAATATACTCAGAAGTCAAAATAATATATACCGTATTTATTCTAAGAGAATGGCCGCCATTCTATTTTTCGATACCCTCAAAATGGGGCCTTCTATTGGAGAGGCCATTCTATTAGAATAAATCCGGTAATTCACGAGTCAATTCGTATTTGTCGGAAACAGTTCAAAATAGGATTACAGGAAAGAAATACTGTCACCAGTGAAAAAGCTAGAAATTTAAATAATCAGAACGCCAACTTTTAAAATACTATAAAAGCCTTTCTTTTCTTCACTCTACACTTTACCAACAAATTTACTATTTATCTTTTTTTTCAAAGCAATTATTAAAGCAACAACAAACAAAATGTTCTTTTATTTAATTCGACAAGAAGAGTTTAAAGACGGTTCTGGAACAAGAAAGTCTTCTTCATTTCTGCGCTCGTCGACTACCAACATTTTGCCAACTCTCTTTGCTTCTTTGGTTTTTTTGTTTCTTCTCGGGCAGGTTAAGGGTGATGATGATGGTGATGGAATCCCTGTTGGGTTTTTCAATCACACTCTGAAGGATGGAAAGGCTACACTTTCTGATGGAACCGTAGAAGTCAACGAGACCAATCTGGAATTGTACTCGAATCATTCTGGAGCCTGTGAAGTTACTTTTGAAGGCAATTTCATGTGAGTTTCCTTGTTAATAGTCTTAAAATAAATTTAACGTTTTTCAGCGTACTCCACTACAAAAGGGAAAGCAAAGCGGCGAGGGGTGGTTGCACAGTGGACTTGCTCACCAATCTTCAAAACATGATTTACTTTACGACAGGAGTGGAGAACAAAGAAGGGATTGAAAAATTCCTGGGGAAATGCAAAAGATCAAGATTTTTTCACGGAAGTAGTGATAATCTGTAAGTTTTTAGCTAATAGGGTGATAATCTATTGAATATATTTTAGTTTGCCTTTCGCCTACAGCACAACAGAAGATAAGAACATCATGGAATTAACAAATGGACCAATTTATAAAGAAAACCTGACATGTCATGATAACGTGAGGTGTTATAATAATGGTGGAAGATGTATGCCGTGGACTTCTCTTGAGGTTGCGTGGACCAAGTACAAAGACAAAGTCTATGCTCACACCCATCCAAGTATGTTATGGTATTTTACTATTTATCTTACAATTTTATTTTAGTTGGTGAAGTTGAGGCACATTGGTGGCAGGATAAAAGTTACGACAGAAATGATACAGAATTGTCTTTCAATTTGAATATAACAAATGATGGGAATTTCATAATGGACTTTGATGGAAAAATAATGAACTATCTCAATTCAGAGGATCGAGCTTTCTGCATCCCTAAAGAGGAAGGCATTGCCAAACCTGTTACTTGGAAAATCAACGGGGCACTGCTGACACGGCACTGCTCGAATTATACGAACTTGCTGGTTTTCCACATGCTTCCACAACAGGCATCTCGAAAACACATTGATGGGCAAATCAAAAAAGATGATCTTCCTGATGGTCCAAAGTGTGATGAACTTTCTATCAAATTTGTAAGGATCTTCACCTATAAAATCTCTAATTTTTCCTTTTTATTTAGCATACAGATAGCTACATTTTGTTGACCAACGAAGACTTCATCGCTCCGTCAACTACAACAACGGCGACCACGACTAAGCTTCCCGAACCAACCAAGAGTGATGATCGTGGAATCCCTTTTGGGTTTTTCAATCACACGCTGAAGGGTGAAATGGTTACTCTTGCTAAACGAGTCGAGGAAGTCAACAAGGACAACATTAGTTTGTACACGAAGCATCCTGGAGCCTGTGAAGTTACTCTTAACGGCAATTTCATGTAAGACTTCTCTAAAATAATTTTTAAATAAATTTGACATTTTCAGCGTTCTTCACTACAAAAAGGGAAGCAAAGCGGCGAAGAATGGTTGCACTGTGGATTTGCTCTCAGGTCTTCACAACATGATCAAGTTTGAAACTGGAGTGAAGAACAAAGGAGGGATTGAAAAATGCCTGGGGAAATGTTCTTCAGAAGATTTGCCTTTTAATGGAAGCAGTGCCAATCTGTAAGTTTACATTTGTTTGGGAGGATAATATCTTTAAATTTTATTTTTAGTTTGCCCTTCGGCTACAGCACAACAAGAGACAAGAACATCACAAAGTTGAAAGTAAATGGACCGTTGTATGATCAGGATGAAAGTTGTCATGATCAGCCTGAGTGTGGAAAGTCGGCAGATTGTATGAGGTGGACTTCTCTTGAAGCTGCGTGGACTACCTGCAACAATAAATTCTTTGCTCACGCCCATCCAAGTAAGGATAAATATTGTTTTTGCCTTATTTTGATAATTTTATTTTAGTGGGCGAAGTTCTAGCCGTATGGAATACCAACACAAAGTCTAACGCAAAAGAAGAAAATTTATCCTTCGGATTGACTATAACAGAGGAGGGCAATTTCATAATGAAATTTCGTGGACAAAAGATGGACTATGCCAACTCGAGCATAAAAGCTAATTGCCTCCCTAACGGCACGTTCGTAGCCGAGCCTGTTACTTGGAAAATCAATGGGACAACGCTAAAGCCGAAACACAACAACTTGCTTGTCTTCCATATGCTTCCACAAGAATCGGCGCGAATCAACAGTGGTGACGAAAGCAATATAAGGGTACCTCCTAAAGGACCAGAGTGTGATGAACTTTTTATCAAATTTGTAAGGATTCTCAATTTCTTTTAAAATTTCAAAATTTTTCTATTTTCTATTCAGAATACAAAAGACTACACTTTGTTGGGACAAAAAGATCCACTTCCAACAGCAACAACGTCACCACTACCGCCAACAAAGACCAGGACCACCACACCTAAAAGGACTTCAACATCAAGGAAAAAACCTCAAACCACGACAACAACTAAAGCAACAACCACATCTGATCCTGGTTATGGAAACTTCACAATCATTGCCACGACTACGTTCATTGTTGCTTTTTTGATATTCGTTGGTGGCACCTATTGCCTTTATAATGTCTCTGCTGACTACAGTAAACTTGATAAAAGATACTTGCTCCGTGGAGAAATTCATGATATAGAGATCGCACTTATCCTTCGTCTGGGCTTCTTCGTTACAAGCTTCTTGGTGCTAATTTCTGGCTGCTTCAAAGTTATGGTCTACCACATGGATGCTTATACAATCTACCAAACGCCTCCATACATCCACTACTTGATTCCAATCTCAATCTTCATTGGCCTTCTTCTAATCACTTCAATCATTCATTGCTACTACAACCACTTGAAGAAAAGAAACAGACAGAGGATTGATGAACGCAAAGGTGAGGATCGAAGGGAGGCTCGCCGCCAGGATGCCTATGCACGAGCTGCTAGGACTATGGCAAGAATGAAGATGGAAAGGATGAACGTGAGTTTAAATTCTTTCAAAAATCCAAAAAATTTTCCTCTCTTTTTCAGAAATACTATGGACAATCTTCATCTCAAAACAATAATTCTTCGAATATGAACAAAAATTCTCAATATAATTCGGATCTTTTGAGCCTCGAAAGGGACAGCGATTTGTTGGAGGATGATGATAATACTGCTATTGAGATCTTGAAGACGGGTAAAAGTTTGGCTGGAACAGAGGAACCAAATGAAGGATGGGCTGAGGAAGTGAGTCGAAAAATGAATTTTAAACAGAAATTTTTTGTTTACTTTTTAAGACTGATCAGCAGAAGAAGAAGAGTGTTGTTCACGAACCGGCGGGAATTAACTGGAAGGCGGCAGAAGAAGCAAAGAAGAAGAAGAAAATTAGGAAGAGTGAGGAGAAGAAAAGATTTGGATAGGATATTTTACCAAAATAAATAAAAAATAGGTATCCCTTTCCCCCAAAAATAAATAAAAATATTTTCCTATAAATTAATGTATTTGTCCTTGCATCTACCTGTGATAATCATTATTTTTCTGTAGTTGTAATAAAAGTTTGTTGAAACTTGACAACTTTTCTGTTTCTCATTAAAAATCAGAATTTTTCTGTTTAAAATTAAAAATAAATTTCCGGATTCTTTAATGAAAAATACAGAAAATCATAAAAATAATCTAGTCGAACTTTAATAAAAAAAATCAGAATTAAAACTTAGAATAAATAGATAAATTTACAATCAGAATTTACAAAAACAAAATCAGAATTACAACAGGAAAAAAACACTACAGAATAAAATTATTAAAATATAAAATCAGAATTTAAAATACTAACAATCAGAATCTGCAAACACATAAAATCAGGATTACTTAAATCAGAATAAAATAAGAAAGAACACACTAAAAACTCCGGAAAATACAAAAAATCATATTCCGGAAAATACAAAAAATCAGAATATTCCAGAAAATACAAAAAATCAGAATATTCCGGAAAATACAAAAAATCAGAACATTCCAGAAATACAAAAATCAGAATAAAACATTTAAAATCAGAATTTACAAACACATGAGTAAAACCAGAATTAAAAAAATAAAAATACACAATTAAATCCCCAAAAATAGAAAAACCAGAATTGAAAATTAAAATTCTGAAATAAACACAAAATACAAATAATCAGAAAAATACAAAAAATACAACAAAATCAGAACATTACAACAAAAACATTCAGCATAATAATAACAAAACATCAGAATAACTGAAGGCAATTAAAAACAAATCAGAATTTAATAAAAACAATAAACCAACATAGGAAAAAACGAATAAAACTTAGCAGAAAAAATCAGAATTTTCTGTAGAATTTTTGTTATTTGACATTTTGAAATTTCTTGGTGTCCTATTTGACAGAGTTTTTTATTTTACAAAGAGGAATATTAAAAATGATTTATTATATAAAAAATTAGAATTAGTTCAAAATTCTGGTTTAAAAACCAGAAAAAAGATTTACTCGTTTGGTTCATAAATAGATTTGAATCTAAAAATATTAAAAAAAGTTCCAAATAAAGAGGAGAAGGGGTAGTAGTTAATTCTCGTCTTTATGAAGAGCTCCTTCTTTTTGTTTTTAAATGTTTGTTATTTTTTATATTTAATAAAAGTCTTCCGGAACGACAATTTAACCCGAAAATGGGATCAAATGTCTTCCTTCAATTTTCTCTTTTAATTTTCCAAAACACCTGAAATTCTTCTTGGAAGGGAAGAGGAGAGAAAGTTTTTGAACAGGTTTTGTGTCTTCAAAAAATATTTTTAAAAAGATTTCCAGATCTTGATTCTCCTCCCCTTTTCTAATTAAAAATTAAAAGAGAATCCCTTCCTCAACTTCTATTCAAATACATCCAAATATTTATTATCCGCCTCATTAACCTATCAAAACAATAAAAATCGAAAGGTGTGAAAACTTAAATTAGCCTAATTAAAAATTTTTTTTTTGAGGAAAACCTAACCCTCAAAATAGGATAAAATGTCATTTTTAAAATTTTCTAATACACAATGCCAAAATTATTTTATTTTATTCAAAATTCTGATTTTATTATTTTTGTATTGTTCCACACTTGTTGTTTGTGATGAAATGAAAGTTGGTTTTAGTGGAAAAGTAGGTTGAAAAATGGTTAATGGAGAACCCCCTCGCTATAAGATGCACCTGAATTCAATGTCTATACTTTTTTTTAAATCTTGATGCCACTAAATGAGGGTACCCTCTATTTAAGCTACACCTCATTATTATAAGCTCCATCTAAGAGAACCCTCACTTTTTTAGGATACGCTTTTTGAAACTTAATTGGCTACTAGATGAGGGTGGAGGTTTGCCTGATCGAAACTCTCAATTTAAAGTATCCCTTGTTATAAGAGACAATTTTTATATCTCAGGGGGTATCTTATAATAAGTTCCGGCTTATAGTAAATATTCCAGCAAAATCAGCAAGATATTGTTGAGGTAGATTCTGATACCTCCAATAACAAACATAACGGCTGTAAACAATTTTTGGCCTGTGAGCGTAGACGAGTTCAACTTCAAAATCAAGGAAATCATGCTAAACTGAGGTAAATTTTATAAAATATTTTTAAGAGCGGCCAAGCAAAACCCCTCTCATTAATATAGTACTTTGTGTATATTGTGATAAGATGCCGTTACTTGTCGGTATACCCCCAGAGCTCAATGATGACTCTAGTTTAGCCGTTTACCTTTCCATTCTCAGTCAATTTTACCAGAGCATAACATTATTTTTAACTCTTTAATCCTCTTATCCCTCAGTTGTCTCCATCTTCTAAACCAAGAAAATGAATTTGGTGTTCAACTTCGTCACAAACGCCGAATCTCATCAAAAAGAAAAATGCGTTCTTGTCTTCAAAAAATAAATAGAAACAAAAAACATTCAATAAAAGATAAAGAATTAACACCAACACAAGTTGTGGTAGCTGGAGTAGGCACAATTCCAGCCTCACATCTTTTCCCTGGTACAAAACAACAAATAATTCCCTATGTAAATAAAATAGATATTGAGGTGGGATTTTGTTTTTAAAAAAAATATTTTTTACGTAAGGGTACTTTCCGGGCGGTATTGGGGAAAATATTTAGGAGGGCAACTCAATTGGGGGAAGAGTGATTTGTACCCATTCCCCCGATGGGGGAAAATCATTCCGGAAAGAATATGTATATTAATAGACTTTTTCGTAAAAGTTATTTTAATATAAAATTCCGGAAAAAGAATACAATCAATAAACTTTTTCCGGAAAAAGTATATTTACATTATAAAAATTCCGGAGAGAATATATAGGTAGATAGTAAAACCTTTTCCGGAACAATATATAATTCCGGAAAGAATAATTACGGACCTTTTCCGGAAGAATTATATAATCCATAAAACTCCGGAAGGGCTGCTATAAATAAAATATTCTATTTATTGTTATGAAATATAATTTTCAATTTTCCGGAAAGTTTTAATTTAAAATATGTCAAAGAAACGTGGATAGAATAAAAAATACTTTCCGGAAAGAAAATAGAAAAATCCTGAAAATGTATAAATTTAAATTTTCCTGAAAGGGAATATAAATTGCCCCTAATTTAAACACAAAAATTTATTAAAGAATGTACTTGTGCGAAACCCAACACCTTCTGAATCTAACGAGTTCTCCACTGATTATTCAACCACAACAACCACTACATTGTCAACAACAACAAAGTCAAAAAATAATAAAAATAAAGAACAAATTGAATTTGCTAAAAATTTAGAAAAAGAGCGTCGCCGTTTAGCTAGATTATTGCGAGTAATGACTAATACTGGGATAGAAAATGATATGGATATACCCTCAGGCAATTCAGATTTTTAATTAAAATTTTTTTAATTTTCAAGGCCCCCCAGAATGGATGTCCAAATTTTCCCAAGATTTCCCCAATCGCCCTTCCCAATATATGGCTGATCACCAACCCAAAGGAATTTTCCCGGCAACTAGACGAGTACAACAACAAAGAAAAACGGCAGCGGCTATTAAACAAATTGTTGGGAATAACAAATTTTTAGACAAGTTTGGGGCTAGAAAATCATTTGCGCTTCCTTCATGGGTTAATTTAACTGAAATGGGGGTAAGTTTAAAACAATAAATGATATAATAAAACAGTCCGGAAAGGGAATAACATAGAGAAAAATCCAGAAATTATTAAAATCCGATAGAAATTAAACTTTTCTGGATAAATAAAGAATACTTTCCGGAAAGAAAATATCTTAGAAAAAATCCGGAAAATAGGTATAGATTAGAATAGTGTAAAGTAAAACTTTCTGGAAAGATTTTGAAAGAACACACTGAAAAAAACCTTCCGGAAGGAAATTTGAAAAATCCAGAAAATAGTTATAAATTAAACTTTTCTGGATAATAAATATAAACTAAATCTTTCCGGAAAGAAAACACTAGAAAATATACTGAATTAAAATTAATCTAGACATAAGGTTTTCTGTTCAGATTCTAGCTGCACGTCCCCATCTTGCCAAACTTGAATCATGGCGTTTATTGAATGCAGCAAAGGCAGCTAGAGAAAAAATAAGAAAACAACAAGCAGCACTTTCAGCAAAGGTGTTATTTTCTAATTAATTTTCTTTATTAAAAATATTTTTATTAAGGCTTTTGGAGTGGTAAATGAAGTAATAAAAACAAATGTTACCAAAAATAGTAATAATAAAATTGTAAAAAATTCAAAAAAGTCTTCCTCAACACCTCCAATAGCAAAAACAACACCCTCAGAAAAAACAAAATTGTTCTCCTCTTCTCCCCCCTCCTCAACTTCACCCCCAACTTCCCTCTATAATATGAAATTTACGCAAATTTGGACTAAAAAAAGATTAGAACAAACTACTACAATGAAAACAAAATTAAAAAAGAAAGAAAATGAAGAAGATAAGTCGAGTACGGAAACTGTGATTGATCCAAAAAGTTGGGAGGATATTGATGTGCTTGTACCTTTTACACAGAAAAATGGGGTTTGTGTATTTTTAAATATATAAAACTTTCCGGAAGGTTGTAAATTATATTCTATGCAGAACAAAAAGAATGTTTATTTATTCATGTCTTTCCAGAAAGTTTTTATTAGTTATATATGTAATTGTTCCGGAAAATATTTATATTATTCTTTCCGGAATTATATATTGTTCCGGAAAAGGTTGTATTAACTATTATAATATTTTATTCATAACAGCCTTTCCGGAAAGTTTTTATTAATTATATAATTCTTTCGGAAAAGGTCCGTAATATTTATATTATTCTTTCCGGAATTATATATTGTTCCGGAAAAGGTTGTATTAGCTATTAGAATATTTATTCATAACAGCCTTCCCGGAAAGTTTTTATTAGTTATATAATTCTTCCGGAAAAGGTCCGTAATATTTCTATTATTCTTTCCGGAATTATACATTCTTCCGGAAAAGATTATATTAACTATATTATATATTCTTTCCGGAATTTTTATAATGCAAATATACTTTTTCCGGAAAAGTTTATTAATTATATTTCTCTTTCCGGAATTTTGTATTAAAATAATTTTTTCCGGAAAAAGTATATTTATATTATAGAAATTCCGGAAAGTTCTAATTCCTTTTCATTTAAAGTTGTTAAATTCACCGTCTAACCAACCAAACAAAAAACATCAGAAAACAACAACATTAATAAAAACAACATTAACAACAACATTATCGCCTAAAACACAACCTAAACAAAACAATAAAACAAAAACAAATGTTGTTCGTCATTCTGGTCAGACAGTAATGAAACAATTAGAGGTAATATTTAAATGTTTGTTTGCTTAAAAACAATGTTTTTAGACGCCTAAAAGACGTGTTGAAATCACCCTAGAATCAACTAAACATAGTTTTAACAACCAAACAATTTTGCCCTTCTCTTCAGTTAATTTAACAAAAAATCATTTCCATTTGGCTGCAGCAAAAACAATAAAAACAACAAAAAATTCAAAAGAATTGACCAAAAAATCGTCAAAAAATTTATTAAAAAATCAAAAAATAAATAATTTGCCAAATAAATTAATTAGTAGTAGAGAAGAATTGGAACATTTGAGACACGCATTAATTAAAAATTTGGAAAAATTTTTGAAAAATAAAAGGAAAGAGGAAATAAAAGAGAATAATAAACAGAAGAGATTTATTGAACCTCCAAAAATTCTTTTTTATTCTAAAGAGGTGAATTTAATTTAGTAATTTTCTAAATTGTTTCCCTTCGAGTTGCTCGCATACAAATCAAAATAAAAAAATTTTTTCTTTAAAGTTTGTAAAACTTAAAATTATTAAAATTGGACACAGTTTCAGATAAAGTAAAGAGGAAATGTAGAGAGCAGGCTTTTCGCGATATCTCGTGCGATTCTCGTACGCTACTCCCTGTCCGTTCTCTAGTTTCAGGGTGCAATCTTTACGAAATAGCTCGTTGAGCTGATATATTTAATCGAGGGGAACCATGATTTTTGGATGTTTGAAGGGCCATAGCTCTGGTTATAACTGTCCCGGAGACTTAATTCTTCGAATAGCTACGAGTTGTAACAAAATAATTCCACGGAAATTGTATTTCAAAATTGCAAAAATCAAAATTATTAAAGCAATACTAGTCCTTTTTTTTATTTCAGGATTCACAAAAATTGGGCCTCAATATCAATCATTGCCATCTTTTTATTAGTTGTAAAAATTATTTGGAACAGCTTAAATCTTCAAATTGTTCTTCTGATTCTCTATTTCCTTTGTTCGAAACAAAAAATAAAAATAAACAAAAAAGAAGACGTTCAGCATCGGAGAGGTGTAATTCACGTTTACTGCCCTTATTTAAACGTATTGAAATGGCGACAAATGAATTGGAAAGAGAAACATTAAAATGTGTTCAAAATTCTTTAAAAAATGAGAAAAATATAAAGACAATGAAGGTGTTTTTTGTCTGATTAAAAATTAAAAAAAATTTTTTTTTGATTTTTCCTCTAGTCATCTCCTCAATGTAATCAAAACTGGCCAGTACTAACACCTCTTCCTCCCCAACTTAATTGCCCAGAAAAATTCGTTAGGGTACAACAACATTGTCAAAATTTAGGAAAGTGTTGCTCTAATCTAGAAAGGTATTTTTAATGGAAAAATGTATGATTCAATATTTTCATTAGTAGAGAAATTTTATTTTATAATGAGGTCTAGTAGGTCTATCTCAATTAGAAGGGAATCGTTTAAGCTCTCCACTACCTAATAGCCAGTAGTGATGTTCGGGAGTGAAAAAAAGCCGAGAGTCGAGAGCCGAGACCGAGACCGGGAATCAACCCCGAGACCGAGTCTCGACTCGAGACCGAGAGTCGAGACCGAGAGTCGAGACGAGAGATTAGGAGGGTTATCACCTGATATATTCCCTAATCCCCAAAAATCCCTATAAATCCTTCATAATCCCCCAAATCCCTTGAATCTTCAAATCCACAATATAACTTTACTCTTTCTAAATCTACCGATATCCACCTTAATCCACTGATATTCACATTAATCGAATAGAATCCCCTTATTCCCTCGATGTCCCTCCAAATCGAACGATTTTCTTTATCCCCAGATTCCAAGCACAAGTCCCTTTATGTTTATTTTAATCCTTAAAATTTCCAGATATTCCTCTTAACTTTAATCCCCTCTATATCCTTTCAAATCCCCATAAGCCTCCGATATTCGACAACTCCATTGACCCCCTACTGTTTAAGGCCTTATGCGATAATTCTTGCATTTTGGAAGGTTTTGAAGCCATAAATCCTCCAACCATTTTCTGCGCCGCAGGCGAAAATTTTGAGAATTTTGGATGTCCTTAAGTTAGATTCTTCCATTTTTTGTGCCGCAGGCGAAAATTTTGAAAAATTTGTGAGGCCAATAGCCAGATTTCTTTCTTTTTTACCGCCGGAGGCGAAAATTTAGAGAATTTTGTAAGGCCATAGGTAAAAAAATTCAATTGTCAGAGCCGCAGGCGAAATTTTTTTTGAAGTTTTAATGTTTTTTCAAGTTTAAAATACTATTAAGAAAAAATAAATTTTAAAATCAAAATCAAGGTTTAAAAACATTTATTTCCGAAAAGAAAAATTTTCACAACCTCATTTCCACCTTAGGATTCGAACCCAGCATTTCCAAAATATGCAAGTGAGTAAAGTCAGTCAACTTAACCACTCAACCATCGACCATCAAAAGGCAAATGGGAGAAATTATAAATATTCCTTTCCCTTTTCCTTCAAAAAGTTCAAAAAATTTCCGTCATTAGGGGTGTAAATTTAGTCTCGTTTTCCGAGACTAAAACACCGAGACCGAGACCGAGAGCTCAAAAAACCCGGGAAATTTCCCGACTCGGGAACCGAGACCGAGAGTCTCGAACATCACTAATAGCCAGCCAAATTTTAAAGGAAAACTTATCTTAAATCGAGGGGTGATATAGTAGGGTTGGCGGATCCTGTGAAATCTTTTTATTATTTTCTCTCAAAAGTTGTCATCTACAAATAAATTCTTCTCGCCGCATCCAACAAGAAAAACAAAGGTTAAAACAACGTTCAGAACAATGTGAACTTCAAGCAAATGAAATGTTTAATAATATCAGGGGTAGAAAATTTAGATTATTTTTTAAAATTAATTTTTATAATTTTCTTAAGAAAAGAAAAAAATGTTAACAAAATCACCAAAAAGACTTCACGCACCAGAACCTTTTTTGTCCTTTAATAACCTCAGAATTTAATTGTTTTGTTTTTAAAATTTTATAATTTAATTTTTACAATTTTACGAAAATACAAAAATCAGAATAAATAAATAACTAAAAAATAGAAATCAGAATTAAATAACAAATAAATTAAGAAATACATAATCAGAATTAAGAGAATAGGTAACTGACAACATAAACACAAAAACCAGAATTAAAAATACCTAAAAACACGGAATTGTAAGTAAGTAAATTAAAACACAAAAATCAGAATTGTTATTTTTAGTAAATAATCTGATTTTTGTGTTTTTGTTCAAAATCAGAATTAAGAAAAATACTTAAGTATTTTTCTTAATTCTGATTTTGTATTTTTATTTAATTTTTTAATTCTGATTAATTTAAATAAATATATAGTAACATTTTTCTGAAACAGCAATTTCATTAAAATTAACTGCTAAAGGAACCAATATTTTTTATTTTCAATTTCCAATACTATAAAAAAACAAATTTTCTTATTTTTATTTAATAAGTGGTCCCTTCCCCTATTTCCTACTTATTTCACTTTGCTCTCAAAAATATTTTTTTCAATACAAAAAGAACCCCCCTCCCCCCCCCCTCCCTCCTTGCACTCAAACTCAAATTGAAAAATGGGATTGTTGTAAAGAAGAAAAAAATAAAAATAAGCCAAAAACCCTTGGGGAGGTTGCCAGTTACTTTCTAAGAATTCCATTTTTATTCTTCCACTAAATTTAGTAGTAGAGTTACATTCCCATGCCTTTAATCCTCCAAAAAAAATTTTTTTTAGATATTTTTAAAAATTGTAAAAAAGAAGTATTTCTTTCAGAAACAAATTTCCGGAAAATTATATTTCCAATTGACTCTTCCGGAAAATTATTTTTATTTTTTCCGGAATTATTGCTGACCTCTAAAATATAAATAAATATCTTTTGTGTTCCTTCCGGAAATATATTTAGTAGGTAGTTTATTTCCTTTCCGGAATATAAAAAGGGAACCTTTCAGGAATTTAATTAAACTTTTCCGGAAGATTTATTTTATTATTAGTTTTGTAGCAAAGACTTGTAGCATTCCGGAAATAATATTCAGTTATTACATAGATTGAGGGGTCTAGCAGGGGTGTGTCACTTTCGTCTTCCTCACTTCGTCTTCTTTCACCTTCGCTTTTTAAATTAACTTTCACATTTTCTCCTTTCGTTTTTTAAAATCACTTTCGGCACAATTTTCCAATTTATTCCAATTTTTTCAAGTTTTCTAGCAGATATTTAAGACTTTTTTGAATTATTAACCTCCCTCCCTACTCAATATCTCAATACTTTTCACTTCATAACCCCAAAATTTTTTTCTGTTTGTTTGTTCACGCTATGGATGAGAGGCTAGTCTATCTAATAATATTTTTATTAAAAGGCTACTAGCCATTTCTAATATTTTTTCTTTATTTTGAGGCGATAATATTAAATAAATAAAGCCTCCTCGAGACATTATTTTCTATTATTCTCGTTTTCGCGCAGTCGATCAAATAAATCGAAGAAGTGGAAAATGGGCCCTAACTTTTGACATTTTTTTATTTTTTATTTTTTTATTATTTTTCCTTTACATATTTTACTTAAAAATGGTTTCTATTGTAAATTAATAGTCAAAAGGACCTAATTTATTAAGTCCTAATACTTCTAACAGTCCATCTACTCCATAATGAAACTTTCAGAAACCCTTTCCAGTTTTGCTTCATATACCATCTTGTAGCAGCTTTTGTTCCCTATCAACGGTACTTAAATTTTTCAGAAAAGTTGAACCCTTGTTAAGTTATAAAGCCTAGACTTTCTTTCAATAGTCTACTAAATTCATTACTGAAGGGAGATCTGAGATTCTGCTGCACCTCCTAAATTTCTCCAAAAGTTAGGGAAAGGATTTACCAATCGAAAATGTTTTTTTACTTGTGCCAGATATATTTTAAAATAAATTTTTCCCTTTTTCTGATCCCTATTTTTCAAAATTTTCTTTATTTTACCATTCCCATCTGCTCAAAAATAAAAAGCACTAATTCCCCATTCCCCCAAAAAATCTCATTTATGGCCGCCGCTCTCGAACACTTTCCTCTCTTTAAATCATTATTGCTCCAATCTTTATTATAGCCAATAATAAAATTTTACGGAACGCAAAGACCACGATTTTCACAATCGTTGTTGACCTTCTCTTTTTTTATTGCTATTCCGTTGAGTCTTAGAATTTTTTCTAAAAATTTTATCTCATTAGATAGTAAATTGAATTTGCTACAAAATACACCTAAAATCAGAATTTTAATTTATTATTCAGAAAAAGTTGTAGGCAAGGAACTTGGGAATAACAATAAATACCCTTCCAATCCACGTCTAGTTTTTTGCCTATAACTTTTTTATTTGGAAAGCTTCATTTTTGCTTCATATACCATTTTATAGCTAATTTTCTCCTCTATCCAACGGTGCTTAAATTTTTCAGAAAAATTGATCCCTTCTTGAGTTATGGGGTCTAGACTCAGACGTTCTCATATCTACCTTTTAATGTTCTTTTCCCATTTTCCCCCTTTCTGTTTAGCAATACCAGAAGAAAAGCAAAGAAAAAATCTGGAAATTGTTTAAAAGAAAATAAAATAAAAAGACAATAAAAGTGCGCGTTAACGACCCTCTTCCCTCCCCCAATAATCTATTTGGAGGTGGCCGAATGTTGTCTAAAATAAATAAATATTATTTATTTATTTTGAAGGTCTAACCGCCATGAAAGGTTTAAAAATTGATCAAATAAAGAAAAAATATGGAAAAATTGCCAAAATAAGATTTTATTGGTATTTTACTCAAATTGGGATTTTTGTGGTTTTTATGATAATTTTTTTGAGGAAAGAAAAATACTGTCGAATCTCATTTGTTTGCTTGAAAATATTAAACAAAATGAGTTTTGCATTAAACTAGGAAGAAGAAAACAAGAAATACCTTTCAAGGATAAAAGAAAAAAACTGTCGAATTTTTTAAAAGAATTTTTGAATTTTTATTTAAAAATATTTTTTATTATTTTTTTGCTGTAGTTTGGTGTGAACGGAAATGGAAGATTAGATTTATATAAAAAGAGTGAATATAAAAGAAAAATGCCTACAAATATAGCAAAAAATATATAAAATAAAAATTTTCATTTTTTAAACGAATTTTATTAATTTTTATTTAAAAATAATTTTAAAAAATTTTAACAACATAAAAATTAATTTAAAATTTTTTTAATAATTTACAATCATTATTTCATAGAAATAAAACCAATTAACCTTTGATGGATTCGAACCTTCAACCCTTTAATTAACCAGAAAGCGTTAATCCACTTAGCCAGTTTTCACTTATATTTGATTTAAATTGTTTAATTCTGACTTTTATGCGTAAAACTGTCTAGACACCAAAAATTCTGATTTGTGAAGGTAAATCAGAATTTTCAAAAAAAAAAGAATAAAAATTAGGAAAAATCAGAATTATTAAAAACCAGAATTTAATTTTAAAAAATCAGAATTCTGATTTCAATTTAAATAGATAATCAGAACCCCGTAATTTTTTCATAACAAAAATCAGAATTTAAAATCAGAATTTCTGTTGTGTTAAACAGAAAATACAAAGAGTGGTTGTTTAATTACCGCATTTCCTCAAATAGTACGGCCCCCTCAATTAGTACGGCCCCCCAAATAGTACGCCCCCATTTAAAAATATAAAAAATATTACAAAATTTGCTCTTTGAATTATACTAACAATCCTCATCTTTATAATTAAATATCTGACACTTAATCCTCCCAGATCCCTCCATTTGTCAATAAAATACTCTTAATCTCTCATAATCTCCACAAATCCTTGGGTTATTAAGCATTTAAGCAAGACTCAAAAAGAAATCCATCTGATTCAAATCTACTGAGTACAGTGGCTATATCTGAGATTTAATCCATCCTCGTACCTTGATTAAGATAAGATAAACTAGTCATAAATCTCCAAGTGATCATCGATATCTCTTTCAATCTCTCGACTTCTTATTACAACTTTAATCCTCCTTAATGTCTCCTCATTAATCCTTAATCTCCCCTCCTTAATCTCTCACTTTTAAATTCACCACGCATAGATGCACAGACCTAACTCCTGACGCTCTACAAAACGCTCAAAAAACTATTGATATGGATATCAATCTAAATACGGCCTTAAATTTTAAGGTCTTTGGTAATTTCAGTTAGGATCTAGGCATATGATTAAGGAAAGTTTCCAGATACATACTAGTGTGTATGATAGAAAACAGAAAAAAATTTCAATACACACAGCCTTAGTTCAGGGTGACACAACCAAAAAAATTATTCAGATAATTCCGAAGGAGGGTTGAAATATAGTACGGCCCCCTCAAATAGTACGGCCCTTTGGAAGAGGGTTGAAAAATAGTACGGCCGGCCGTACTATTTGAGGAAATACGGTATTCTGTATTTTTCTGTATTTTTTTTTGTATTTTCTTGTATTTTTTCGTATTTACGCCAATTCTGTATTTTATATTTTTTTTCTGATTTTTCTTTCATTTAAAATTCAGTCTTTAGTACATTAACTTATTTAATGCTCTAATTATTTTCTTCTATTTTATTGGCGCCGTGCTCTTCCCAAAAAAATTATTTTTTTAAATAAATTTTGAGACTTTTCAATTTTTCCCTAATTTGTAATAATTCACTTTTCCTTCTTTTTTATCAAAAAAATTTATTTTTTATTTTTTACCTCCTCTATATCCTTATAATTCTCCCAAATCCAAGAACTCGTTCACACCAATTTTTCATTTAACAAAATTTCCCAGCCAATTTTTCACGCTTTTTTGGGCTTTTCGCTTCCAAAAGAGCTTCAAGTAGTTCACAAACATTTTTACTTATTAAAATAAATAATTGGTTATTTGAGTCTAACAAGTAAATTTATATTGTCCCAAAGGTTTTGTCAGGCCCCTCAATTAGAGAGGCCCCTCGAAAACTACTTTGAATTAGATTTCCTGGCCGGTAGGGACCACAAATGCTACTAAATGACTCGTTTTTAAAGTCCAGATTAATTTTCCTACCCAGACTGTAATATCCACAAAACACCTTTTTCTTCCTATTTTCACACCAATTTTCCCTTTTCTAAATTTAACACCTTTTGGAAGTATTAAGTAGTACAAATCAAATTTGTTTTTTACAAAAAGAGAATGGAGTATGAAAAAACAGGATTTTGACAAAACTGTGTTTGCTTTTATTTTAATAAACCGTTAATCTTAAAAATTATCTTGTGTTTTTCTAAATTCTGATTTTTTGTATTTTTAAATTCTGTATTTTATTCCTTTGCTGATGCTTGAATAATTCTGATTTTTATTTAACTGAATAATTCTGATATGTTTTTTTTCAAATTCTGATTTTTTTATGTTTCTTCATGTTTTGTATTTTATCCCTTTGTTCATATTTAATTCTGATTTTTATTTCAGTTTATAATTCTGGTATGTGTTTTACATTCTATTTATAAAATCAGAATTTTTAATTCTTTTCCCTTTTTGTATTTTTTTTATTCAGAATTTTAATTTATTTATTTGTGTTTTATTAATTCTGATTTTAATTGAATACCGTAAATGCTCTAATAGAAGCACAGTGCTTCTATTTTTCGATCCCCTCGTAGGGTGTGCTTATATTGGAGACTGTGCTTCAATTAGAGACTGTGCTTTTATTTTTCGATCTACTTTTTAATTTTTAAACAAAATTTTTACCCCACATATAAAAAACAAGAATTAAATTTCAATTTAATTCATAAATTTTTCTAGAATTTTTCTAAAGACCCGGCTCCATAAATTTTTTCATTCAAAAATTTTCAGAATTTTCGAAAAACCATGGGCTTAGAAAATCTTTTACTCGTGCTCATAAATTTTTATTGGACGCATAAAGCCTCTTAAGAGCAGAGCTGAGCGATTTAAGCGACGGTTAAGGTTGTCTACACTAGGACTGGCGAGACTATTCACAAACTTCTTCAAATCCACCGATGCCTCTTGATGTCTTTCAACACCACTTGTTTCAAGTCACGATGTTAATTATTTCTAATTTTTTGTAAGTAGATAGAGTAAGATTTTCGTTTTGGAGACTTTCAACTGCTACTTTACTTGAAACTCGCCTACGACATCAATTTCATGGCCGGAGGAATCCATTTAAGCTATGATTATTAAACAAAATATATGAAAAAATAAAAGGAATAAATAAAGTGGTTTTTCAGCAATATACTAGGGGTGTGCTTATATTAGAGACTGTGCTTCAATTAGAGACTGTGCTTGTATTTTTCGATCCTCTCGTAGGGTGTGCTTATATTAGAGATGTGCTTCAATTAGAGATGTGCTTTTATTAGAGCATTTACGGTAATTCTTATTTGTGTTTTCTTCTAAATTCTGATTTTTGTATTTCTTCGGGTTCTTTTCTTTTTTATGTATTTTTCTCAAATTCTGATTTTAATTATTTGAACAGTTAATTCTAGTTGATCTCTTGGGTCATCGCTATATTTAATAAAATACTTGTACTAATTTACAATTTATTTTTATTTCCGTGACCCATCAAAAATTTATTTATAATTTATTTTCTTTTATTAAAATTGGCTCCAATCCCCCCACCGTCCCAGGAGAAAACACACACAAAATTTAAGCAAATTTATTTTTATCGGAGGGAGAGAAAATAAATAGTCACACAAAAAGAAGGGGAAAAATACAAGCACATCTTCCCCTTTTTATTAAAAATACTTTTTAAGGATTAATTCTCAACAACAAACACAAATTTGTGTGTGTTCGTTTTTAAAGTTTAAACAAACCTTTTATTATTCTCACTTGGGGATTAAATTTTTATTTTTATTTTCTGTTGCGCATGAATGCTACAAAAATAAAAATAAAAAGAAAAATATATTAAAAAGATGTTAAAATGCCGAAAAAGAAAATTCGCAACATTTATTTGTTGTATTTTTATTAATTTTTTGACCATTTTTGTTTGCATTGACCAATTAGTATTAATATTATACCCAAATGATCAACAAAAGTTTTAATAATTCTGATATGTATTTAATTGAAAATCAGAATTTAGTTGTTATGTTAAAAATCAGAATTAAAAAATAATTCAGAATTTTTGAATATCAGAATTTTAACAAATCAGAATTTTCGGAAATCGGAATTTTAAAAATCAGAATAACAATGAAAATCGAAGAAAATCAGAATTATTAGAAACCAGAATTTAATAAAGAAACAACCCAGAATTCTGATAAATTTTTATAAGCTATACATAAATCAAAAAAGCAATTATAGAATCAGAACTTTTCCATAATTTTCATTAAAATAGGTTAAAAGGATTTAGTACACTTAAGGATACTTAAGGAGGTTGTACTTATTGTTAGATTCAAAAATTTATTTTTAATTAAAAAAATTATTTCCAATTTCTTATTGTTTTCCTCTTCATTTTTTTCTCTTCCTCACAAATTTTCCTCATTTTCTTTAAAATATAAAACAAACTTTTGTCCTTGATCCGAATTCCTTTAGTGCGCGTAACAAACAAAATAACCGCTTTTTAATTTAATTTTTCCTCTTTTTACCTTGGCATTTATATGTCCAATCTTTACATAAATCTCTTCAAATGATCTTTTCTCAATTATTCTTTGAAAATTATTACACTTTTACATACATATTTCTGATTTGATCTAGAATTCTAATTCTTCCCTCTTTTTTAAAAAAATTCTGATCTAAAAATTCTGATTTTAAAATTCTGATTTTAAAATTCCGATTTTGGAATTCTGATAAGAAATTCTGATTTTAAAATTCTGATTCTGATTTAAATTCTGATTTTGATTTAAATTCTGATATAAATTTTGAAAATTCTGATTTCAAAATTCTGATAAAAATTCTGATTTCAAAATTCTGATAAAAATTCTGATTCCAAAATTCTGATTCTGATTTTAAATTCTGATTTATTCTAATAAATTCTGGTTCCAGAAATTCTGATTTTTAAATTTGACTAACAAAATACGTTCTGATTTTCTCAGAATTTTAATTTCTGATTCTTTTTATTCTGAATTTAATTCTGTTTTGATTTTTATTTTTCTAAATTCTGATTGTACGTATTTTCTTTCTTACAATTTAATAATTTCCCATTATTATTTTTACAATTTCTGATTTTTATTGTTTTTTTGGTTGTTGTTTGCTTGCGGCCTTTAGAAGTACATTTATTTTTATTTCCCCTTTTTTTCTCAAATACGCGCGCTATTGCCGTTATTTTTTTTTGTTAGAAATTTTTCTCTTGGTTATCGCTTCCCCGGATCAGTTATACACTGCGACGCAAAATTATACGTCCACCCCCTTTTTTCGGAATTTTTTCATTTGTATTGATCAGAATTTTCTGAAAATTTAAATACACATCATTTACTGAATAACTAACAAGATGTCTAAGGATTTTTGGCAAAATTTTTATCTTAAAAATTTTTATACCAAAATTTGTATTTTCGCCCTACGCAAAATTATACGTCCACTTTCCAAAAAAGTTATTTCCAACAATGGGAAAAATCTACAAAAATTCCAGTAAACTCATATATTGATATTATAAAAAAATAAAAAAAAAGTAAGTCTATATCCTTACCCTAAGCCGAGATCCTGAGACCTCGAAAATCAACGTAAAATGGGGTTTTTCAACTTTAAAAAATATTTTCGACCCCTTAAGAATTATTACAAATTTTGATTTTAGGCTTATTCGAAAGCCCGTGAAATTTGCTACAAGATAGCATTAATCTTATTTTCCAGAAAAAATTTTTTAGTGAGATGTAAACCGTTAATCTTTGGAAGCACCCTTAAAGTACATTTTATGGGGCATTTAGGCGTTTTTTCTGCATCAGAAGTTTAAATGCTTGTATCTTTCTTTAAAATTTTTTCCGGAAAATGAAATTGTTGCCGATTGTAGCAAATTTCAAGGGCTTTCGAATGAGCTCAAAATCAAAATTTAAAGTAATCGATAAGGGGTCGAAAAATTTTCTAAAAGAGCCCTACCCCCATTTTACGTTGATTTTCGAGGTCTCAGGATCTCGGCTTAGGGTAAGGATATAGACTTACTTTCTTTTTATTTTTTTATAATATCAATATATGAGTTTACTGGAATTTTTGTAGATTTTTCCCATTGTTGGAAATAACTTTTTTGGAAAATGGACGTATAATTTTGCGTAGGGCGAAAATACAAATTTTGGTATAAAAATTTTTAAGATAAAAATTTTGCCAAAAATCCTTAGACATCTTGTTAGTTATTCAGTAAATGATGTGTATTTAAATTTTCAGAAAATTCTGATCAATACAAATGAAAAAATTCCGAAAAAAGGGGGTGGACGTATAATTTTGCGTCGCAGTGTATATAAAATAACCAAACTTTACATAATCTTTTTTTTCATTTAAATTTATTCCCCTTTTAATTTTTTCTTTCCCATCGTCCCAATTCCGTTGTTTTTTGCATTGGAAAAATCGAAGGAATTTTTTATTTTTAAATTAACTAGCTTTTAATTTAAAGAATTTATTGGAATTTTTACAAGAACAATAAATGACCGGAAAATTTGATTTAATTTTAATTAATTAATTAAATGGTCAACGTATTTTCTTTTAAATTTTGAACGAGAAAAAAATCTTTTATTTTTTTGTTGCAGAATTATTAATTTTTTAATTCATTATTATTTTAAATTTTCTATTTCTCGTTCTAAGCCTGTTTCAATATTTATTTTTATATTTTAACCATTAATTAAGCCTATAGCACACTTTAAAAATTTTGTGTTTTTCTAACTGTTTGTTTGATGTTTTTGATAAATTCTGATTTGTTTTTGTGTTTTTACAAACATGTTTTTCTTTAATTTCTTCAGTTGTTCTGATTTTTATGTTTTTGTTAAATTCTGATTTTTAAAATGTTTTTTAATGTTTTTATGTTTTAAATTGTTTTTATAAATGTTTGTTTAATGTTTTTATTAAATTCTGATTTTGTTTTTAAATGTTTTAGCTGTTTTCAGTTGTTCTGATTTTGATGTTTTTGTTAAATTCTGATTTTTTGTTAACGTTTGTTGTTTTTCTCTCATTTCTGTTACAAACACAACAATTTATTTAACAAACAAACAAACATATCAAAACATCAATTTTATTTTTTAAATTAATACACAAATCCATTATTTACATTCCCAATATTTATTTAATCAATTAATTCTCCAATTAATTTTTTGTTTAAAATATCCTAAAAATAACCTCAAATCTCTTCAAATATCCCTAGAAATTTTTTTTTCTCAATTTTTGTTCTAATATAATTAAAACGGGGAGGATTATTGAATAAACACATAAGTGGAGGGAATGAATACTTTTTTTTAAATTGAGGAAGACGAATTGGCCTTGGGGAGAGGGTTGAAGAGGCAAAATTGGGGGAGTACAAATAAATATTATTTTAGTTCGATGTTTGGATGTTTTTTAAGACTTTTAGACAACTACTAGAACCAATTAATTGATGTTTTTATTAAATTCTGATTTATTTTTAATTGTTTTAAGTATGTTCTGATTTTTTTATTTTCTGATCTTTATGTTTTGTTTGATTTAGATTAATTCTAATTTTATGTAGAGAAAATTCTGATTTTTGAGCTGTTTTATGTTTTTTCTGATGCTCATTTAATGTTTTTATTAAATTCTGATTTGTTTTTGTGTTTTCAGTTTTTCTGATTTAGATGTTTTTGAAATATTCTGATTTTTGTTGTTTTTTCTCTGAAGTTTTCTCTATGTACATACAATTTATCTTACAATTACAACAATACAAACAAACAATATAAATATTAAATATTACAAACATAGATTTTTAGAGGAAACATAGAAATATATAAAAACACTTTTGGGTAAGTATAGGTATATATTAGGGTGATATAGAGAAATATATAGGTACATATTTTTTGAGAGAAAAACATTATTATTTTGACTTCTATTCTCAACGCCCTCATCCTTTGGTTTATTAGTTTATCCTATCCTGAACACATTTGCTTCTTTTATAGTCCTCCCGTCACTTGCGCTAGCCAGCCTTCAGCTTCTCCTTCATCTTCGTTTTCTCGTCCACCTTCGTTTTCTCCTTCATTTTCGTTTTCTCGTCCACTTTCGTCTTCGCTACAGTCAAATCTCCTCCCTTCAGCGGATCAACCTGAAAATTTAGAAAAATTTTTCAAAAAATATTTTTTCGTATTCCCAACTACCTTCTTTTTATTAACGATAAAACAGATGGATGCAGCAACAATCAGAGCAACGACAAAAAGCACACCACCGACGACATACACCCACACCATGTTATTGCTTGGAGGTTCCGTTGTTGTTGCTTTCTGTGTTGACTTTACAGTGGGCTTTGTGACAGTGACGGGCGGTGTTTTTGGCTTTGCGGGCGTTGTTGGTGGGTCGGCAGCCAAAAGTATGTAGTACTCCTTGTCCTGAATAAAAAGAGAAGTTCTTACAACTTTAAATTTCTTACAAATTCAATGAAGAGTTGCTCACACTTTGGACCCTTGGTTTCGCCATATTTCTCGATTCGCGCAGAGACTTGTGGAAGCAAGTAGAAGGTAAGTAAACGATTATATGCCGGATCGGAAGCTGGATTTGTCCCGTCGATTTTCCAAGTCGCAGGTCTGGCAACGCCTTCTCCTTCGGCAAGGCAATGGAAGCGTTCGATCTTCTCCGATCCAAACATGAAGTTACGCCGTTCATTAGGATCATATGTTCCTTCTTCAGTCGTTTTTCCATTCGAACTCATCATTAGTCCGCCTGCCCCTGTTATCGTCAGATTAAAGCTCATTAAGTCGCGGCCTTTTTGTAATACATGCCAGGAATCGATTCCAACTAAGAATAGATAAAAATTTTAAGATTCACTAGTCTTACACAGAGCAGTATGAGCATAGACTCCAGATTTTCCTCTTATCTCGCAATCGTTCCAACCAACAGTAAGAGGTGCCCATCGCATGCACCTGTATTTATCGCCATGTTTACATTCCATATCTTCAGGTCTTCTACAAATCTCTGCATCATCTTCTTCTTTCTGACCCCCCTTAAATATGGCAATGCTTTCCTTAGTTGTGTTGTAGCTGTAAGCGAAGGGAATGCTACAAAGGAATTAAAGTTAAATTAAATTATGGGACGAATGGACTAACAGATTATCTATAATGCCGTCAACAAATGTTCGCGCTGGATCACAATCTGTCGCGCACTGCACAATCGGTCCTTTGTCTCTCACTACAGCTTTGAACTTGATCATGTTTGAATGCTTGGTGAGCAAGTCCACAGCGCAACCATTTTTCTTTGTGTTCTCGTTCTTGGCTGCGTTTTTTCCCTGGTAGTAGACCTCACTAAAATGTTTTTCAAAAATTTGTAAAGTAAAACAGGTAGAGTAGAAACTCACATATTTCCATCGTCATCGATTCTAGCCTCACAGGATCCTTCGCGCTCCAGGTACTTTTTGATGTTATCTTCATCGACAGTAATGGAACCAGCAGCGAGCGTGACTTGACCATCCTCCAGAGTGTGATCGTAGAATCCAATAGGGCTATTGTACTCACAGTTAACCTGTCCAAGCAGCACAAGAACGAAGAGATTCGAAGCAAAGAGCGTTGGCAAGATGGTGGTAGCCGGACGCAGAGTTGTCGAAGCCTTTCTCGTTCCAGGTCCGTCGTCGAACCAGAAGAGCATGACGACTTGTCGTTGCTTGTAGAGAACGTCGATTGAAGAATTACTTTGAAGAAGGTTGTTGATTGGTGTAGAATGAAGGCTTTTATAGTAAAACTTTTTGTTGTGCAACACAAAATTCAACACAACAACAACATTCTTAACACAAAATTTTGACAAGTTCAAAACCTATCCTTAGTATAGCCACAACTGCTCTTCATTTAACAACATCTTTGTCACACAAGCTTGGCTAAGAATGTTTTAAAATGTGTGTTAGAAAAGCTGATTAATTTGTCACACGAAAAAAATTTTTTGTTGTTCAACACAAAATTCAACACAACAACAACATTCTTAACACAAAATTTTGACAAGTTCAAAACCTATCCTTAGTATAGCCACAACTGCTCTTCATTCAACAACATCGTTGTAACATGAGCTTGGCTAAGAATGTTTTAAACTGTGTGTTAGCAAAGCTTATTAATTTATCACACGAAAAAATGAATTTAACATGCTTGATTTGTTTGTAATTTTTGTTGATTATTCATTTTATTCTTTTTTCTTCTTATACCCAACTAATTATCAATTAAATAAATTTTTTTTAATAAATTTATTTTTGGGAACGTCGGTATTTCCTTTTGTTTGTCCACTAATTATATGCCCTCAGGCTATTTAAAGATTTGTTTTTATTTTCCCTAATCTTGTAAACTTTCTCAAAAGCTTTATAATCCTTTCTAAATAGGGTTTGTCCCCGGCCCCATCTAACGATAATTTTTAAGCATTCTCCGTCCACGAATGTTCTTCACCGACTCATTATTAATTAATTATTATTTCTTAGAGATGTGACGTTTTGAGCAAATAATCGGGTTTGGGATTTCGAGTTTCCCATCTACTCGTGCTTTAAATTACTTTCCTCATATATTCCCTTCATTTTTCCCCTTATTTTTTCCCTTCCCCTTTTATCTCCAAAAATGATTTTCTGAATAAAATATGTATGTACCTATGCTCCTTTTTATGCTTGTAAATCTATTAATTTTCTCGTCTCTTTTTTCTTTGAAAAAAAAACTTTTTGCCTGTTTATTATCTATCCGCGGTTATCATCAAAAAAAAATTTTTTTTAATAATTACCTAATAATAATAATTGGTTTATTGGCTCTCGTCGGCATTTCTTTTCCTTATTTTTTAATATCATTAATAATAATCTATTTATTTATTAACTATGGGTATTTATATAAGGGTATATTTATTTAAGGCCTTTCCAAAAAAATGAATATGAAAGTTAAAAATATATTTGTAGAAACGTTCTTTTCAAACATTTTTTGATGAATTTATGATTTTGCTTTGGCTATAAAATTTTTGAAAAATTTTCTGAATTTTTTTAAAATTCTGTAGCTATAGCTTTTATAGCTTTTTATAGTTTTATTTTTTCTGAAGCGCATTCTTCATTTACATTATTACAATTTAAGCAATCTACATATTTTTTTTTAAATTGTGTAGTTTACGTTTATTTACAGGAACGAAAAGAAAAACATATTTCAGTTTTCTGTTTCAGTTTTAAACACATTAAAAATTATGATTCTGCTTCAGAAAATTAAAAAAATCCTGAAACATGTTTCTGAAACAGAAAACCGGGGTTAAAGAAACATAAGAGACATGCTTAATTTAAAAATCTACTTCAGTTTCGGAAGAATCTTATTAAAGTTTTAGAAGCATGCTTCAAATTTTTGCTTCAAAAAATTTAAAAAATTTTCAGAAGCATGCTTCTACTCTTTTCATAAATAACTTTTTGTTTACTAACAATTTTTAATTTTCTTTCCAAAAAAATTTATTTATTGTAATAAAATACCTTTTAAATATCTATTAAAATATTTATTTATTATTCACTAAAAATATATTTTTATTTACTTGTTGTGGTCATTTTATAGGGGGAAATTGATGAAGAGATTATTTATTAAGTGATCATCTCTCCTCGCGCGACGGGCGTACTTTCTCATCCTTTCTATAAATTTAAGGTATTAAAGGATTTTGTTTTTGGAATATATTAATTGTTTTTGATGTTTCCTAATGTTTTTTGAGGGAATTTGAAGGAATTAGATTTTTTTTGGATTTTTTCTTAATTTTTTGTTTGTGTTTGCTTAATGTTTGTTTTAATGTTTGAGGAAGCTTTGCTTCTGCTTCCATAACTATTTTATTTTTCTGTTTCTGATTTTATTTTCTGTCTTATTTTGTAGCAAATTAAATTTTCTATTTAACAACATAAAAAAAATTTTTTAAAAATTTTTTTTCTTCAAGTTATTCGAATTTAAGACTGTCGCGTTCCCACTAATATAGGGAGGTCATCTTGCTTCTGCTTCAATAACTATTTTATTTTTCATTCTTAAATTTAAATTTCTTTTTATTTTGTAGCAAATTAAATCCTCTATTTAACCACGAAAAAATATTTTCCAAAAACATTTTCTTCCTTAATTTATTTGCATTTAAGTCTGACGCTTTCCCGTCCAAGTGCCATCCTCCATTACTCAAAAACTATTAAACCTATAAATAGGTTGATTATACCATTAGATAGAGAAGATAATTAGCTACAAAATACGCTTTATTTCAAAATTTTTGATTCAAAATCAAAAAAGTTGTGGGCAAAAGACTGACATTGTGTTGAAGAAAAAGGCGAATTATAGTTAAAAGTTCCAACAGAATTTTTTTCAAAAATTAATTTAAAATTTTATTTTTATTTTTAATATTCTCTATTTATTTTATAAAATAAAAAAATATTTTTTAAAGTACAAAAAATTCAAAAAAATTTCATTAAAAAAAAATTCCGCCCTACAAAACTAGGCGTTTATTTATTTACACTAATTTCTCTTCTCTTCTTCTCTTCCAACTTTTTTAAAAAATTCTGATTTCTGATCGCTTCTTTCTTTTTGCTAAAAACAAATAAAAACTTTGTTTAAACCCCTTTATTTATTAGCTTGTTTTTCAATTTTTTTCTAATTAATTTTACTTTTGATTGGTTTAATTTTGAATTACTGTAAATTAAGCTAATTTAATTTCGCTTCACTTGCATATACACTTTTTACTGATACACCTCTATTTGAGATTTTTTTAAATTTGGTTGATCACTAGATGAGTTACCCCCTAATTAAGAGCCCCCCTCTTTATTATACACCATTCTTTAGAACCTCGTCATAAGAAGTCTAATAGAACACCTCTATTTCAGCTCATTATGCTGATGTAACTGAAATAAGCGATACATCCTTGGCGATACCTCCTAAGCGATACCTCCTATTTAATAGACTTCGCTATAGGGACCATTTTATAGAGAATAAGGACCATTTATAAAAGATTCACCCTTGGGATTTTTAATCTCAAGGGTGAATCCTAACGTGATGTCCGACTTTATGTAAGGCAGCACCCCCACACTTCTGCCCCGACTCTAACCCTTTAGTCTCTAGTAACGAGAGTTGTCTTTATAGAGGTAGTTTTTAAACAATGTAGTACATTTTTCTTTCCTTTTTTAGTTATTAAAATAGGTAAACAATTACTCAACTTAAAGTTGCTTTAGGCAAAAAACAAAAAAAAAAGAAATTATTACATAATTAAAGTAAACATTCCCTTATTTGCCGGATATAAACAAATATAACAATGCTTTAAATTAATAACTTTGACTAATCCTTTTCTTATTTCATTTTCTACTATTTGTTTGTTTTTATTTTTAGTCTCGTTATTTTTTAAAATTATTTTGTTCACATTTTTAACTAGGGGAAATGAGCGTCTGTTAAGTGAACTGACCAAACTCTAAATTTTATATCTTTTGAAGGAGTAAACATTTTTAAGAGTTTTTGGTGTCATTCGATAGAAAATTAAATTCTCTATAAAATTGCCAAAAATCAGAATTTTCTGATTTGATAGGGAAAAGTTATGACCAGAAAACTGGCATTTTTGAGGAAAATGACACATTTTAGTTAGTTTTTGGCCCATAACTTTTGTTTTATTACTCTAAAATTTCAATTTAAATTTTATTTTGTAGCCAATTTTCTCCTCTATCGAATGGTATCAAGACCAAAAATAAATATTTATTAATTCCAAAGTTACAGGATTTTAAGTTTGTGTAGTCCACCACTCCGTTAACCTCTCTCCCCTTTTATTAACTTTTCCATTTTATTCTGATTTATTCTTCTCCCTATTTTTTTCATTTACATTTTTCTGATTCCTGACTTTTCTTTCTTTAAATCTCCCATTTTTATAAAAACACAAATTATTTCTACTAATCATTGTCTTCATTTTCCTTCCCATAATCATCATTATTATTCTCTTTTACCTTCTCCCTAAAAACAAAATTGGCCTTCCGGTGATGACTTGAGCGGAATAATTAGCGTGGGATTGCGTCTTTTTAGGACACTGATGGTTATATAATGGGGATATGATGGTAAAGGTATTAGAGTCAAAATGGGGGGGGGGCATTAGGGTCTCCCAAAGGGATTTTGTGGGTAAGCGATGAAATCAGAATTTTTGATTGAAAATTAAAATGGGGGCATTGTCTAGCAAAAAATCTTTGTTTTCTGACGTATGATCAGAATCAGAACAAAATAAAATCAGAATAAATTCAGAATTTCTGTCAATAATTAACCTAATCTGGGAGGACTCTAATTTCCCCTCTTTAAGACACTTGTATCTAAAATTCTGATATTTCTGATTTTTTATTCTGATTTAAAAATCAGAAACTAGCGTCTTATGGTATACCCTATCTTATTTTAAATTTTAGGACAAAAAATTCAAATTTTCGATTTTTGGACAATTTATCCCAATTTTTTTTATTTTTGGACAAAATGTCCATTTTTAAAATTTTATTTAACCCGCATTCTCTATTTTTAACTTTTATTTTAATTTACAAGCTTGAGAGAATGCCTATTTATTTCCCCTAATTTTTTTACCTTCATTTACATTTATTGCATAAAAACAAGGTAAAAATGCGCGTAGGTAAGCACATAAATTATATAAAAATAAAAATAAATATTTTTAACCCCCTCTTTTTTTCTATTTTACAACCATCATCATCTACTAATGGAATTCCCTTCCATTTTTGGAGACATCAGTCATCTCTCTACTTTTGCTTATGGGGACGATGATGAAGAGGAGGGAGAGAGAGGGTTAAGGGGGGAAGATTGGGGTGGTAATGCAAAAATGGGGTGGTGATGATGGTCATTTTCTCTTCTAAAAACATGCATTTCTATTTTAAAATTGTGTCTATTGTATCAATTAATGGTCCAAAATGACTTTCTAACTTCAAAAAAATTTTAAAAAATTTAAATTTTAAAAATGCCCTTAGGCTATATTTTAGTGTCCACGCTAGGTAAATTGTCTATAACTCAACAACTACTAATCCTCTATTTATAAATTTTATATCATTTGATAGAGGAGAGGATTAACTACAGAATAATGCTTAAATTAAAATTTTTAATCAGATAACAAAAAAGTTGTGGTTAGAAAACTTTCTGAAAGTCGACATTTTCATCGAATAAAGCTAGGTTTTTTGACCATAACTTTTTTCTCCGTCAATTAAATTTCTTAATTTTTTTGCCATTTTGTAGCAAATTTTCTCCTCTATCGAGTGATACCAAAATCGTTCAAAAAGGTTTACAAATTCAAAAGTTGTGTTAGTTGACGTTCGATCAGTTCACCTGTCTAGGAGTGTGTTCCCTTCCCAACTTAATTGGCTAAAACTTTTTTTTAATTAATTTTTAAAAAATAATTCCAACTTGAATTACAACCTGAACATCCCTCTATTATTTTATTTTAATTTATTTTTAATTATAACCCCCAAAAATTTTCATTTAATAACCCAAAATTACCTGAAAACCATTTATTTTTATTTTATTTTATTGTCTTTTCCGGTCATGACCTTTAAAAATAAAAAAATTAATTTTTATTTTATTTTTGTTTTTCTTTTATAAAAATAAAATGAATGAATAGTCAATCCCCTGCTGTTCATCTCTATTATTTTTTTAAATAATAATATTCCCCTTATTTTTTTGGACATTTCATTGTTCTCCTTTCCAATGCCTTCTGTTTCTAAAAACAAAAGAAAATTTCTAACAATAATTTTCTTCTGTTCGAGAGTGCAAATTGGGGTATTGAACGAATAAATATATATAGAAGATATACACCCGTCACGGTTGCGCGCCCTCACCCACAGAGTTCTCGTTTTTCTTGTATTTCTATTGTATTTGTTTAGGGGTGATTAGAGTCTGAGAACTTACTTTTATCTTCATAATCTTTACAACATAGGTACATTGGCACAGCTCGATCAGATGAAATAACTCTCATTCAAGCCACATCTGTTTCCTAATCTTTCCCCCCCCCCTAATTGCACCGGATATTACTCTCCTGTCTTATCCTTCCTTTATACATTAACCCTATTTCCTTACATGGATAAGTTATAAGCCCGGAAAAATTTCGAGTTTTATATCCTTGCTTTTCGAACGACTCAGTCCTATCTCGATCTCCTATCTCTTAATAATTCGGTCGTCTTATCTCTAATAATGCTCGGTCTTATCGTTCCTATCTCCTGATAATGCACCACCGACAGGACCTGAGAAGACAAAGTCATATTAGCGAGAGCAGGATCGAGGAGACGTCTTAGCAAGATTTGCTGTATTCGAGGCGAGTCTACAGGTTCCTCCAATTTTTAATTCTCAAACTCTAATGTCTATTCTCGCAGTTTGCCCACCCCCCACCTCACCTCTATCCCTCCTTTTTTGCCAAAAACCACCAAAAATGGTTATCCCCCCCTTCCCTTCTACCTTTATTATTGTGTTCATTTTCTCCATTCATTTTCCCCCAAAAAATGACAAGTGTGAGAAAACTTCTTCTAAAAAAACTTGGAGGTTTTAGCACTAAAATAAACAATGGAAAAATAAAAAAAATAGTGTTTTCTTCTCCCCCAAAATTTCCTATATTTTTAAACATTCGCGCGAATAATGTCCTGTGCCTATTTCTTTTGTTTTGTGACCGGAAATTAATTAATTAAACTTTAAATTGTTAATTAATGCTAATTTTATTCTAATTTTATTTCAAAATGTCAACTTTTCATAATGTTTAATTTCAATATGTAAACTCTAAATATTTTCTTTCAAAGTGTCAACTCTCGAAATGTCAAAAAAATTTATTTCAAAATGTCAACTTTTCAAAATGTCAAATTTTGTTTTGGTAAAATTCCGACATAAGTTTCATACTCCGATTCGGAAGAGTCATTCGAAAGAGCTCATCAAGCTTAGTCGAATGACACCAAAACTTAGCTCGGGACTCAACTATGGGTTCAAAAATCAGCTTGGTCCCCCTATGGTTTTTCGATATTTGGGGACCTATATCTCGGCCCATATTTTAGTCCTAAACTTAATTTTGGTGTCATTAAACTCAGTTCGTCGAGCTCTTTCAGCTGACATAATGATTGTTCGAATTGGATTATGGGTGATATGACGGAATTTTTCCTTTGTTTTATTTCATAATGTCAACTTTCAAAATGTCAATTTCAGAAAATATCAAAAAATTGAAAAAATTGAAAAAAGTGTTGGTGTGTAAAAAATATAACTTTAAAAATATGTAGGTCATCAAGTTTATATATTTTTTTGAAAACTGAAGAAAAGCCAACACTTTTTGTAAAAAGCCAACACTTTTTACACACCTTTTTGGTTTTTACGGTTATTGTTTCCCCTTTCTTTTAAAATTGTTTCTATTTTTAAGTGTTTTTAAAAAGTATTTTTTGCTAAAAATAAATAGAGGTTTATTTAACTAAAAAATAAAAAAAATTTTTTTTAATAAAATAAAATTTAAAAAAATATAGAACACATTTACTCTCTTCCCCTCTTTCCTTCCAGAAAATAACCTTACTTCCAAAAAATTTAAAAAAAAATAATAAGCGCGCGTGTATAAAAATTAGGTAGTTTCTTCAGTTTTCAAAAAAATATATAAACTTGATGACCTACATATTTTTAAAGTTATATTTTTTTAGAAATTTTTTTGTTTGTATAATACCCCTAATAGCCTATCTTCCCTCCTATTCAAGGAAACCCTTAAATTGTGAGGTAAGGCAGAAATTCTTCTCTCCAAGTTTCTGTAGATCAGAGATCCTTCTAGTCTCAACCCTTACTATTCTAAACAGTCGAACCTCGATATAAGAAAACTCGAACTGAAGAAAATCGTACATAGTAATGATAGTAATGATCTCAAACTATCTTCCATAACACATAGGATAAAATACTCTTTCGATTAGGTAGCTTTAGGCTAGGATTGGCGGATCTTTGGAGATCACCGGATCCGATATCCGAACCAAGAATTTGCGACCATTTGGATCCGCCAACCTTATTTTAAGCAGCTTCCCCGCTCAATCAACAACATGCATTTTTGTAGAACGCAACTTAGATTGGTACCTAATTTTAGGGGTATCTAAAAATTGAGGTTTTTGCCTGTCTACCAGACTTTTCCTTAAAAATATTCATTTTTATTTTAAAAATTTTTATGCCAAAAATTGATTCAAAAAACCTTTTTTTCTTCTTTTACTCTTCAACACCCTTCCCTAGGGATTATATACACCCTCCCCTCCTCCTCATATACTGACCGACATTGAATTGTGTGCAGCCGAAATTGAAGGATTGAAAAAAGGGCAAAGTATTATATAAAAGGACAGCGCCGGCAAAATTTTTCGGCCTGCTGTGGGGGGAGGGTTGTTGGTCTTCACGGGCAAAAATGGTTTTGGTTATTTAAAGGGTATTTTTGGAGGTTTTTATTTTGTTGAATTTTATTTATTTTTGGTATTTTTGATTAATGAGACATTTGGTCCCAAGTTCGAAAAAAAAATTTTTGGAAGAAAAATTCTTTCCCAGTCATTTAAATTCTAAATATCCTCCAAAAATTTTCCAAAAATCCCCTAAAGATTTAAACCCTTCTAAACCCCCCCCCCAGGGTTGCCGCCCGAAACCCGAAACCCGATACCCGAAACCCGAAACCCGGCCTTTTTTTGTACCCGAAACCCGATACCCGAATTGAAAATTTTCCAACCCGAAACCCGAAACCCGTACCCGATATTTTTTCCAACCCGAAACCCGTGACCCGAAATTGGTTAAAACCCGAAATTTATACCCGAAAACTTAGCCTTACCCGATTTATTAAAATAAATTTATAGAAAGAGAAAGAAGGAAAAGGTAAAGAAATATTTATAATTTCTTTAATTTTTCATTATGTTGATCGGTGGTTGAGTGTGTAAGGCGACTGTCTCGATATTTTCTGGGGGTGGGTTCGAGTCCAGTGCTGGAAATAAGGCCTAAAAAATTTTTCTTTTCAAAAATAAATGTTTTTAAACCTTGATTTTCATTTTAGATTCTTAAATTTATTTTTTAAATATTTTAAGCTTGAAAAGGCATTAAAAATTTTAACTTAGTCATGAATTTTGCAAAATTTTCGCCTGCGGCGCATAAAAGTACGAGTTCTGGCTTCATTATCAACTGAACTTTCATTATCAACTGAACCTGCGGTTCTGACAATTGGATTTTTTCTCCTAAGGCCTTACAAAATTCTCAAAATTTTCGCCTGCGGCGCTGAAAATGGGAGAAATTTGGAGCTTTAATGGAGATATAGCGGAGGGATATTAGTATATAGTAGGATTTTATCAAGGTGGGATTTTACCACTATAGTGGGATTTTACCATGATATCCCTCTTAATCCCCAAATCCCACAATGCCTCCTTAATCTCTTCAAATTTGCCTATCTCTATATCACCCAAAATCCTATTATGCAACATAGCTTGGCTCCTTACAATTTATTTCACTAATACCACCCGAACACCTGAAAATAACCCGAATTTTTCGCCAAACCCGAAACCCGTACCCGAAATTTTTGCCAACCCGAAACCCGATACCCGAAATGAAAATTTTATAACCCGAAACCCGAAACCCGTACCCGATATTTTTGCCAACCCGAAACCCGTGACCCGAAATGAAAACGCTCCAACCCGATACCCGAAACCCGTACCCGAAGATTTTTTGTACCCGCGGCAACCCTGCCCCCCCCCCAAACCCCCATAAAAATCAAAAACAAGAAGCGAGACATTTGATCCCAAAATTTCTCCAAAAATTCTCAAAAATTTAAAGTCTCCAAGAATATTTTTTAATATTAGAAAAATTCCGCAATAATTCCATTAAAGAATTTTTCCTCCCTCAAAGCCCCCATAAAAATCCATTTTTTGGCATTAAAAATATTTTTGGCATTATATTTATTTTTTATTAAAAAATCTCAGCTGTTTCCCTTAAATCATCTTTTTTCTTTTATTTTTTTATTTTCTCACTTTCCAGTCATTCCATTCTTTTCTTTCTTCAAAAGCTTCTTCCACCCTTCCCCTTTTATATTTTTAACTAAATCGCCAATTCCCGCCCCTTTTTCCCCTTTTTATTTATTTTTATGAATTGACCCTCCCCTCCCTTCTTTTTCTTCTTCTTCTTTTATTTTTCCTCGGTCAGTCCAACGGTTCTCTTCCCTCATTTAACCCTTTAAAACCTCCAAAATGTCGCCAAGTCTTTTACCCTTTCCTCAAAAAAATTTTTTTCCTTCAAAGACAATTCGTCCCATTCCTAAAATAATAAACCAGGCTGGCGCCCTCCCTTCATTTTTAAAAATATTTATTAGCTTTTTAAAAGTCTGTTGACACCTTTCTTTTAATATTTCTTCCACTTCTTGTACTAGTTGAAAAAGAGATTTATTTTCTCAATTATTTTTCTGTGATTTATTGGGATGAATTGTCTTTGGAAGAAAAATTTTTTAAATTTAATTCTTTGATTTTTTAATATGTGCTTCTTTCCTTCTCCCTGTTCATCCCATCTTCACTTTTATCTTCCTTCTCTTCTTCACACTATTCTTCATATTTTCATTGTATTCTCCTTCCTTCCTCTTCCTTTTCTTACTCTTCCTTTATTCCTTCTCTTCTTCATCTTCACCTTTCTTCTTTATTTTCTTCCTCCTCTTCATCTTTCTCCTTTTTCTCGTCCTCTTTTTCATCCTCTTCTTCATCTTCCTTCTCTTCTTTCTTCTCACCTCTCTTCTTCTATTCATCATCAGTTTTCTTTCCTCTTCCCTCTCTTCTTTATCCTCCTCCTTTTCTTCTTCTCCTTCAATTCATCCCTATAAATTCCTTTCTCTTCCTTTTTCTCCCACATACATACCTGTCAGTTTTCACACTCATTTTTTAGGAACTGACAAATGAGTGGGGAATGGGGAGAACTATTATATTAAAGACAGAACAGATTTGAAGAGACTTTCATGGAGAGATCATTTATTCTTCTTTCTTTTTTCCCTCATTCAGCCAAAAAATAAAGTCCTCTATATCTCCCCTAATTTTTCCCCTCATTTCTTTTTGTATTTTTATTACTTTTTTTTTGCATTCTTTTATCCTTGATCAGCTACACCCAATAAATTTATTTTTAAAAAATATTTTTAAAAAAGTACTTTCTATTTTTGTGATCATTCCTTGATTAGAAAAGCTGTAATAAAAATAAAAAATATTTTTCTTTATTTTATTACTCCCATTACTAAATAATAAAAACTTTGCTTAATCAGTCCCCATTTTTCTCACATAACACAAATTTGGGGGTGATCCAGAAGATCACTTGAATGAATAGAAATAGTGGAGTCTGGATTTTAAATTTACTAGATTAATTAAAGGGTGAGTAGAATCTGGTAATTTTCTGGGGCCTTTGGACTAGAGATCGGCACGGAACGGGATCCCGCACGGGATTTTTCGGGACCCCGTCCTTGAATCCCGGGTTCAGAGTTAAAAACGGGATTACCGGGATAATGGGATTATAAAATATAAAATGTTGAAAAAACCCCGTTACGGGATCAAGGGAATGCGATTTTGCCGATCTCTACTTTAGACCTCTCAATACTTTTTGAGTCTAGGATTGGTTTAAAAAGGAAGAGTCTCAAGCTTAAAAATTTTTGATTCACAGTGAGGTGCCTATAGAATTTTTGAGCTTTTAGATTTTCAAAGACTTCGACCTCTAGTGTTTATTCGAGTCTAAAGTTGATTTAAAAAGGCCCGTTAGAGTCTTCTATATTTTTTAAATTTTGTTTCCCAGACTCTAAAGGCATCGATCTTTAGGAACTTTTCCTTGCCCCAAGCAATACTAGTTCACACAAAATATATATCTTTTTCCCTATCAATAAGTTTTCTAGTCTAGTTTATATTTTATTTTTGTCAACTAAAAATAACTCTCTAAATACATATCAACATCAAGTACACAAACACACACTTTTGTTACAAATTATTTTTATTTATTTTCCACACCTTTTTTTTGATTGGATTATCTACTAAATATACACAACAAAGCGCTTTACATTAAAATTTTATTTTTATGAATTATACCGGCAAAAATATAACGAATGGCCTTAATCACAAAATTATTATTCCAAAAACACTCGAAAATAATTTTATTTTAAATTTAATTAAATGCAAAATATTTTGTTTTGGCGTTGTGTTTATTTTTGGGATTTTTTGTCTGTAAGAGGTAGAGAAGTGAAAATTGAATGTCTGACCCCTTTTTTAATTGAAAATTTAATTTTCTTTGATTAAACTTCTTAAAATCAACCAGTTTTATTGACTAGATTTTTCAAGACTATATATTTTAACTAGGACGAGTTGTTGATTAATAACCCTCCCTTAACCTCCAATAACCCTCCCCTTTTATCTCGACCGACTTTCTTATATTCGAACACTTGATTTCAGAATTTAACCTCAACCTTGTTTTTGACTTTTTATGGTCCAGATTTAAGGCATTTTTCAGAGTTTCTTCATTTTCCTCGATTTAAGGTAGAGTCTGGGAGTGATTAGAAGAAAATCACCAGACTCTAATCGCCCTCTGATTAATTAAAATCGACAACTCAAAATCGGATTTTTTTACTTTCCTATTTCTACTCGTGTTTAAATTTTTAATTATTTTTTTTCGTTTATAAAAATAATTTTTTTTTATAATTTTCCACAATTTTTCACTAATTTTCTCTTAATTTCACCGCAAGTTTCCCTTTAAAAAAATTTTTTTTCCTTTCAGATTTTATTTATTTATTTCATTAATTTAAATGCCCTTAAAAGAGGAAAATATGCTTTAATAAAAATGGATTTGTCTGCAATGATGCCAATAATTTATTTACGCGGTCTACTTCTTTTATTGCTTTCTTTTTCGACTTTATATTCTACTAGGGCGCTTAAAGGTTTGTTTGGAATTTATTTTTTAAATTTATTTCATTAACTTATTGGTTATTTAAAAGTAGGTGTTTAAGTGATTGGTGGTGTTGAGGGTAGTGACCTTGCCTTACTTGGAAAGGGTCGTGGGTTCGAATCCCGCTTGGGGTAAACTCTTTTTTATGGTGTTTTTTCTTCTTTTTAATATTTTTTTCAGTTAATTCTTTTACAAAAAATTTTTTAAAATTTTTTGTAAGTCTTTTTTCATTCTTTTTTCACCCCTTTTTTTCACCCCTTTTTCTTAAAAATATTACCCCAATAAATTCTTATGTCTTTTATTCTTTGTACATATTTCTTTTTAAACTTATTTTTCGGCACGCTTTTTTCCTAAAAAAATCAAATAAGCAAAATTACACCCTTTTCCTTAATTTTTTTAAATTCTCTAACTTTTGGAGATTATTTTAGGTCATAAAACTTTTCCCTCTTTGATCTTTTAAAATGTCCGCAAGTTTTGTCCGCAAATATTTTTTCTTATATTTTTTTTGTTTTTTTAAAAATAATCCGTCATTAATAAATTCCTCATTAATAAATAAATCAATTTATTAATTTTTTCTTCTTAATTCCTTCACCTCTCCCCTCGCCTCAAAAATATATTTGTCACCTTTTTGCCCCCTTTTAACCTTTCTCCTCCAAATTTTTTATAATATCATCATCCACTCATCTGGTTATTTTCTTTCACCTTTTTTCTTTTTTTTTTGCATTTTTTGGGGTTTATTTGATTCATTTTTGGCTAATTTTTGGAAGGAAACTTTTTTTGATTTTTTTTGTTTTTCCAAAAAAAATTTTTTTTGCCTTTTTTTGGTCTTTTTGCCTTTTTGTGGGGTTTTTCTGTCTTTGGTTATGCATAAATTATTTTTGATAAATATTTAAGAAGAAAATTAGAGGGAAGGGGGGTGGGTTTATTTAAATAAATATTTTTAAATAAATTTTTTTTATTTTTTAAAGTTTATTTATTGGACACACTCAATGCTACTTCTGAATTAAACTGGCGCACTTATTCAAATCAAGATGAAAAGGATGGGGTATTTTTTTTATTTTTAATTTTATTTAAAAAATGAAATTAAATAGTGTTTTTTTAAATCTATTAACGGGGAGGGAATTTTACAAAAAAAATTTTTTTCCCCATTTTATGGGAAAATAAAAGGTCGAAGAAATTTATTTTTTTTCTTGTCTCACTTTTCAATGAGGCGTAAATAGCTTAAAAACAAGGGAATAATATTCTCAATTTTTTTGTACTAAATATCTTTGCTGTGCCGAAAATTATGATTTTTTTAAAATTTTTTAGAAGCAATTCCAAATTTTTTTTTAATAAAAATGGGAATGAATAACTCTATTTTATCGTGCCGATAAATTTTTTTTTGTTTTAATTTTTTATGAAAATAAAAAATTTTTTTAGGAGAGGTATTATATTTTCAGTAGAAAAACGTTTTTTTTAGATTAAAAAATTTTTTTCAAAAAAAAAAAGATATAAAATTCCCCCGATTCTTTGAGATAAGGGAACCCTCCAAAATTTAGAAAAAAAATTTTTTTTTGAAATTTTTTTTTCAAAAAATGTCTTAATTTTCCTTCAATTTTTTAGGACAAGGGACCCCTCAAAAAAAATTTTTTTTTAATTTTCTAAAAAAATTTTCTAAAAATTTTCTTCTTTTCTAGTGGTTAGAAGAAACAATGTATTCTCGCTCAGAAAACAAAAATCACCAAGTTTATTCAACTTGTAATTACGAAAGTACCCACGACGCCGAAAATTGGTTATTAATCCCATTTGTAGAAAGAGGAGAAGCCCAACGATTTTATTTACATTTTAATTTTACAATTGTGAGGTGTGCGGCTGTTGAAGCTTTGAGAACTAGTGGATGTAAAGAAACGTTGAAATTATATGCTGCTCAGTTTAATGAGTCTGAAGAGAGGGAATTTGTTAAAAGGAAAAATTGGTTTAATGAAACTAAATGGTTGGTAGTGATTTTTAAAGAGAGACATAATTATAAGATAATCCCGTGAAGGCCCGTCGTCTAGAAAAATTTTCAGGGGTGGGAGGCCATGGGGAAAAATGCGCCAAAAATTCTTTAGGCCAAAAAATTCATTTTCCCCTCATCTCCTCTCCAAATTTTTCTTTTTTCCCCATTCCAGAGGGTGAGTATTTCCCGCAGGCTACGGGTGTGCTTTATGGTTGGCTGAGCTGAAAAAGCTCTTATAATGATCGGTATCTTAAATAGAAGGTATAGCTTAAACAGCTCCTTGACCCAGTAGACATATACCTTGGGGTCAGCGCCGAAATGGTATCTTTTAATGCCTGATATCTTAACTTGGGAGTATCGTTTAGTCATATCTTCCATCTAGTATAGTTTTCCCACTAGTTTAGACTAGGGTAAAGGCCCCAGTTTGGACGATTATAGTGTCTAGCATATGTGGTAGGGCTCGACGACAAATTAATGAAAAAAAAATTTTTTTTAAAGGGATTATGTAGACACACTAGCTTCTCATTCAACAACGGATACTGCAAATAATAATCAAAATAAAAATGAGATAGAAAGGGGAGGAGGAAATTTGGAAGAAGAAGGAGAAGGGAATATTCAAAAAGACCACCAACACCAACAACAATCAAATAATAATCAACAACAAACATATACACAAACAAGCTCTTATGATGTTAAAAAAAGATATGTACATTTTGCATTGAGAAATACTGGTGCTTGTTCTTCTATACTTTCTGTTAAGGTAAAAAAAAGTTTAATTTAAGAATATTTTGGGGGAAATTTTAATTTTTGAGTTATTACACAGTCTGTTTTTAATTTAACTCGAATAGTTGTCGAGGTGGCCTAGTGGTTAAGGTGTTAGGTTTTTGTTTTTTATGGTTGTTGGTTCGATTCCTTTGGGTTGTGGAAGGGGTTCCTGTCTGTTTAAATGAACTAAAAATTGTTTTAAAAATTTTTTGGAGTTGGGAAAAATTTTTAAAAATTTTTTTAGAATGCATTTTATTTATAATATAATTTTTAAAGGATATTTTTGGTCAAATAAAAAAATTAATTTTTTTATTGTCAAAAGGCTTAGGCTTAAATTAAAAAAAATTTTTTTGTTAATTAAAAAAAAAATTTTTTACAATTTTTAAATTCTTTTTAACTTAAAAAAATTTTTTTAATTTTAATTTTTTTCATAGATTTACTACAACGTTTGTCCAGAATATTTTTCTTCACTTCTACACCTTCCACGTACCGTTAGTTCTCGTGACCCCCACGGTGTTGTAAGCGTTCAGGGGCAGTGTACTTCCAACTCTTCTCCCGTCGCTACAATAATTTCACAACAACAACAAAATTCCAAAAATTTACAAAAACTCGAAAAATTAGTTAGACGTCAATTCCCAGCATTACAGCCCCCAACAGCTATTTGTAAAGCTGATGGAAGTTGGCAATTGGTTGGTTCTTCTACTGAATGTGTTTGTGATCAAGGATTTGTGGTATCTAAAATTAATGGAATGTGTACAGGTGGGGAGGATTTTTTTTTTATTTTATTTTTTTTTGAAAATTATTTTTAAAATAAGGGTAATACAAAATATTTTTGTATTAGGAGAATTTTATGATCACATTTTTTATTCAATTTTCTTGAGCTAAATTTTTTAAAAATAATTTTTATTACAATACCTATATAAAAAAAATTTTTTTTAATAGAATTAGGAAGCTTTTGGTATTTTTTTTAATTTTTTTTAAATATTTTTAGCTTTAGAATTTTTTAAAAGAATTTTTCAAAAATTTTTAGAAAATTTTTTACGAATTTTTTTAATTAAAAATTGAAATTAGAGTGATAGGGATTTTTTTCAAAAAAATTTTTTTTAATTTTAATATTTTATTTGTAATTACAAAAATATTTTTTTGTAAGAAAATTTATTTTTATATAATTTTTTTATTGTAAAATTATTTTTTCTTGAGGTAAATGTGCTCATGAAAAAAAAATTTTTTTTACTTAATATTTTTTATTTTTTTTATAATTAATTTTCTCTTATTTTTTTCTATTATTATTTTTTCTCTTTCTTTTTCTTTCTTGAATTTAGCGATATTCTTTTTTAAAAAAAATTTTGCGCTTATTTTTAAAATTTTTATATTTAATTATTAGTTGTTGAACACAAAAATTTTGTGTGGATATGAAAAAAATTATAAAGGATTCTTAATGGAATTTTTTGATAAATAAAAGGGGGCTTAATTTTAAGGAAACAAGGAGAACATCAAAATAAAAGAAAGTAAAATAATTTTTTTGGTATTTTTTTGATGTTTTTTTTTGTTAACCTTTGACTGACCTTTTCTTTTTTATTTTTAATAGAGAGGGGGACTAGCTCTCGTATATCCTTTTTATTTTTGGTATTTTTTTTGTGGATCGAGAAAAAAGAAAAGAAAAAAAATTTTAAGAAGTACCCGACATATTTATTTAATAATTATTATGTTGTGTGTCTGTGGTTATTTTTGTGTATTTAAAAGTAACACATTGTATTCGAGAAAAGGAGGGGAGGGGGTTTTGGATATATAATTAATTTATTTAAATATGGAGAAATTTTTGTATAGAAAAATGGGGGATCTTATAAAAAAATTTTTTTTAACACGCTATTAAATTTTATTTTTATATTATTTTTATCAATATACTTCTTATACTTTTATTTTAATTTATTATTAAAGAATTTTTTTATTAAAATTTTTCCTTTCCAAAATTATTTTTTTTATTTTTTGTCTTCCACTCTATTTTTATTTATTATTATTTTTTTTTTTAATTTTGTGCTTTTTCTCTCAAGTTTTGTCTATCTCTCTTTACTTTATTATTACAAAAAAAGCAAGATTTAATTTTGAAAAAATTTTGTTCTAAAGATCTATTGGGCACGCTATCTACTAAAAAAATAGTTTAAATTTACAAAAAAAAAATTTTTTTTAAATTATGTATTAGGGAAATTAGAAGAAATATGAATTTAAAAAAATAATATTTTTTGTGAAATTTTTAGATATAAAAAAAAATAAAATTTTGAATCACAAAAATATGTACCATTTCCCCAACCTCAATTTTTCTTTTTGGTTAAAATAGTAAAATCTCTCAACTCCAGAAAACTTGCGATTTTTTAAAAATTTCGAGACTCCAGAATGATCAAAGTTTGTCACCTAATCTTGATCCAATCCCCTAGCATTTAATAAAAAAATGTTTCTAAAAATTTTTTTCAGGTTTGTTTAAGATCCATTAGCTATATCACATGCTATTTTGTTTTTGTCACCCTTAAAAATAAATTACTTAAAGCTGTGTGTATTAGTTGAGAGATTTTTAAAAATATTAAAGAGGGGGAACTTTGGGGGAAAGGAAGAGAGGATTATTATTATTAATGCTTTTTGTCAATTCATTTATTTTTATTTTTCTGATCAAAAATAAAATTGGGGATTGAATGTGTGTGTTTGTGTGTGTCTCTTATTTTATTTATTTTTCACACTTCCGTTTGGTCACAAAACTTCTTTATAGAGCAGAAAGTTATTATAGAGCAGCTAATTTCAATTTTATATTATTATTAACAGATGTCGTCTTTTAGGGGGGATAGGGAAGGAAGTGTTTTTAAAAAATTTTTTAGTAAACTTTAAGATAAAAGCGGGATTTTAAAATATTTGTTTTTATTGAAGAGAGAGATAATATTTAATAAAAAAAATTTTTTTTTATTAAATAAAAACGATATAATTAAAGCTATCTGAAAAGTATGACGAAAGTGATAATGAGAATGATGAAAGTGATAATGAAAAAAATTTTTTTATTATTTTTTTTATTAAAGGAATGTGTCAAGTTTCGAGAAAAAAAATGTCCGATTAGAATTTTAGGTCGATTTTTCAAAACTTACTTTAAATCGTATTTCGAATTGAGAACTAAAAGTTGGAGTTTTGGTTAACCAGAAGAGACCCACCATATACCTAATTTAACATTGGAAATATTTTTTAAATAATTTTTGCGTAAATTCTGTAGTCATCCTTTAATATATTTAAATTTTTGGCTTCAATTTTTTTTAATTAGATTTTTTAACTTTTGATATTTATCCAATTTTAATTTTTTTTGTTTTTCTGTTTGTCTTTTTTTTCATTTTATTTAAATTAAAATTCAAAAAATTTTTCAAATTTTAAATGAAAAAAGAAATAAAAGTGTCCAACTCTCTTTTTTTCAATATTTTTATTTCCATTTTTACAATTTTTGACAGGAAGATAGATGGATGTGGATTGGAGATTGAAATAAGGGTAGAAAGTTAAAAATAAAAGGGGAAGGAAGATATAAGTGAAGAAATTGAGAAGAATTTGAGGGGAATAGGGGGATTGTTTTTGGAAATTTAAAAAAAAATAAAATTGAAACTTGGAATCGATTCGGCAAAATTATTTTTCCGGATTCGGAAACCGGATTTTGATTTTCTCGTATATTCCGAACCGGATCCACCGGATTTTTCTGGATTAATCCGATCCGGAAAAATCAGTATCCGAGAATGGTGGGCTTTTTTTTGGAAATTTTCCTGTTTAGATATATCGAATCCGGATCTTCTCCAAGTTTTCAGATATCCAAAGCTTCTTTTCTTAATACACATTCGCATATATTTTCCCCTTCTCTCCCATCATTTTTAAGCCAAAAATCAAAAAATAATTTTTCTATATTTTTTATTTACTTAATGAAGCCTTCCTCTTCTCAAATTTTCTTGCGGATATTCATCTCAAATTACTCTCTCCCTTCTCCCCAACACTTTTAGAGAAAAGTACTTTTAAAATAAATTTATTATTAATATTTTCTAACTATTTTCTATTGTTTTTCTTTCATTTTTGAGAGAATTTATTATTATTTGGTAATAATTATAATGAAGAGAGGGGGGGAGGGGGGTTAATGAATAGATAAATGGGGAGAGAATATTTTTTTAAAAATAAAAAAAAAATAAAAGTTGATTGACGAGAGAAATGTGAGAAAAATTTGAATAATAAGAATGAATATGCGCGCATTTTGAAGTGTATTTTCAGAAGGGGGTTGACAAGACGAATTTTTTTTTATCAATTTTTGGCGCAATTTTCAAAAATTCTGTCTAATTATTTTTAAAATTTGGGAGAAGTTAAACTAGATATTAGAAAATTGGATTGGAAATATTCCAAGTTGATCGATCAGATATTCAATTTGTCCATCACTTTCTACTTCTAATACATCTCAGGGATGGATCGGGAAATGGTTTTGGTGATTTTGGGTAACACGTCTTACCCTCAATAAACACCGGCGATTGTGCTAATATCATAAAATTCTTAATTTTTAAGGGAATAATCTACACAGATTCCCTCAACCTAAAAATGTTTGAGAATTCCCGATTTTATGGAAAATTTTTAAAGAAAAAATTTTTTTCCTAGGTAATTCCTGATTTTTTAGAGTATCGGGACGGTATTAAATATTATAGAAAAAAATTTTTTTTCTCTTGAAATTTTCTCATAAAGACTAATAATAAATTTGTATATTTAAAAATAAGTTTTTTTCACAATTCTTTAAGTTTCTTATACTAATTGCCTTCAATTCTCTTATATATTTTTGAGGTTAAACAATAGAATTTAAGAATATTTTTAAGGGAAAATTTTTTTTGAATTTTAAATGTATGTATAAATATTTATTTTTGCATTTATTTTTCTTTTTAAAAATACTTCATCATCTATCCACAATAACTCTGTAACTTTAAAAACCTTTTTCAAGTATTTTTAAAAAAGCTGTCGATGAATATTGGGGGGAATATATTTATTTAAGTTAAAAATAAGGAAGAAAAAAATTTTTTTTTGAAAAATTATTTGACGAAAAATATTATTATTATGATGAAGATGAGAAGAAGATGATGGGCTATTAACGCTAAAAATATTGGGGGAAAATTTTTTGGGTTAAATAAGTGTTTTGGTTGTTGTTGTTGTTGGGTGGTGTGGAGAGCGCGAGGGGGAAGGGGGGGATTGTTAATGGACTAATTTTGTAGAGAAAATTGTTTAAGTAATGTGTTTTTGTATTTGTGTGCAAACTTGAGAGTGACAAACAAATTAATATGTGGAGATAATTGAAAAATATTGAAATTATGTAAATAGAGGAGATTTTTGAGTATGTGGATTTTTTTGGACTAAAAAATTTTTTTTGAAAATTTTTTTATGATTTTTTCCAATGAGGCTCTATTTTAGGGTGAGGCTCTAATTTAGCATGGGGCTTTATTTTAGGAAATACAGTATTTTCTATCAAAAAATTTTTTCAATTATTTATATAATTAACGACAGAAATAATCATATTTTAAATATTTGTTTTGTTTTATATTTCATTTTTAATTTTTTTTCACACATTTTGATGAGATTATTTTTAAATAATAATCTTCTTTTATCTTTGTTTGTTTAATATTTTGCGCACGCTTATATAAAACAAATAAACAGAATTTAAAATCAGAATAAAATTAAAAACAAAAGTTCAAGTTTTTTAAAAACAAATCAGCATAAAAACAAAACAAACTTTTGTTCTTTTAAATGTTGTATTTTTGTTTGTTTTGTTTTTGTTCTGATTTGTTTTTGAAACCTTGAACCTTTGTTTTGTTTTGTATTAATTCTGGTTTTCTAAGTATGTACATATGTTTGTTTGTTTTTGTTTTACTTCTGATTTTAATTCTGTTCTTTCTCTTGTTTTGTTTGTTTGGCGTTTTGTTTAAATTAATATTAAAAAATAGGTATACCTATTTTTCTATAAAAAAGAACAAAATACTTCCAAAAATCCTTTCTAATTTGTTTTGTTTTTCTCTATTATGCGCGAATACAAAAAAACTGATCAAATTTCATTTTTATTTTGTTTGTTTTTATTTGTTTTGTTCTCTTCTTCCGCTTAACGCTTTAATACAATAAAGAACAATTCTCACCTTTAATAAAACAAACAAAACATTTTAATATTATTTCAATAAACAAACAATCAAACACACTTCAATGCTCACATTATATTTTTAATTTTAATATAACATCAAAACAAACATTTGGTTGGGTATTGTGTTTTGTTGTTTGTAAAGGTTAAGGTCATTGTTTATTATTCTGATTTTTTATTCTGGTTTATTATTTGTTTGTTTTCTTTTTGTTTTGTGTTTTTTTGTATTTTTCGATCAGCAACAAACAACACAACAATTAAAAAACAAAAATTTTGAAAACACAAAATTAAAACACAAATTTCAGAATTAATTCTAAACAAAATCAGAATAATATTGAAATTTGTTGTTTATATTGTTTTTTGTATATTAATTCTGATTTTAATTCTGATTTGTTTTTGTGTTTTCATGTTTTGTGTTTCGTTTTTCTGATATATTTTTGTATTTTTCTTGCTTTTGTGTTTTTCTTTTTAAAACAAAATTCGAATAACAAAAACATGCTTCAACGATTAAAGTAACTAACTAATATTTATTCTGTTGTTTTGTATTTATGTATATGCAGATTATACATAGAAACACAAGTAAAAATTATTAACCGTAAAATCCTCAAGGTGCAAAAACTAAAAATATTCTTTAAAAATTTTCTTTTAAAAGGTAACAAAAGAAAAAAGACTTTTGGAGAGGAGACTCATTGACCGGAAAAAATTTTTTTATTTCTGAATTTTTCTAAAGAAAATTTTTAAAAATTCAACAGATGTTTGTGCGATTTTTTCGCGTATTTTAAAGGAAGATTTTTTGAAAAAAAAATTTACTTGGAAATTTTGGGTAAAATTGGGAAAAAATAAATATTTATTTAATTATTAATTTAATAACATCTTCAAATTTTTCTCGCTTTTTTTCTTTTGTTTTTTTCCTTTTTATCTAATTTTTGCCAAGAGAGGTTAATAATAAATAAAAGCAGATGCGCGCAGAATGTGACCAAATAAGGGAAAAAAATATTCACTTTCTATTAAATGGAAAAATATGTAAATACAATAAAATTATGATGCCTTTTTAAAGGAGGAAAATTTAAAAAGAAAAAAAATTAAATAGAAAATGGAATAAAATAATTTTTAAGAAAAAATTTTTCTTTTCAAGTCTATATTTTTTCAAGTCTATCTTCTGTTTTGCTTCAAGTTTCATTTTCTGTTTCAAGTTTATTTTTTTTTGCTTCAAGTTTATTTTTTTCCAAGTTTTTTTTCACCTAGTAGTATTTTTGTGGTGTAGTGGTAACGTAGTGGATTTTTCCCCTTCATTCGGTGTTGGTTCGAATCCTTTTGGGGCCAAATTATTTTTTATTCATTTTTAAAGCAACTAAAAATATTTTTTAATTTTTAAAATAATTTTTTGACACTTTAAAAATTTATTTTGACATTTAAAAATTAAATTTTTTCTTTAAAAATTAATTTCAGCCCTTCCAGTAATCGAAACAATTGGAGAAGAAGACGACGAAGAAGAAGAAATTCCCGTAACTCAATCAGTTTTTGGTTTACAAGAATTGCCAGTTTCCGAATCAATTTTTGGACAAGCAATATTTCTTCTTTTACTTTTTGTTATATTAGCTATAACTGGGACTGGAATTGTTTTGTTAATTACTAAAATTAAAGTTAATAAACAAAATAATAATAAACAATTGGTTAGTAATAAACAACAATTACAACGATTGGAGGGAAATAATGGAAGGTAATTTGAATGAAGAGGGTTTTTTTGTAAATGTTTTTGTATTGGGTATTGAATTTTGTTTTGGGGTGTTTTTTCTGTGTTTTTGGGTTTTTTAATTTTTTTGCGAAGCACAGGACATTTTATAGTCTTGTCAATTCACTCTTAAGGGAAGCTCTTTAACTGATCAGAACCTCATTAAATTTTCAATCGTCCCAAATAATTTTTATACCCATCAATAGCTCTAAATCTGCAGATTATTTTACCTTAAGGGATCAATATGCTCAGATTTTCCTCTTAAATATTCTAAACGGATAAGCATCAAAAAGTGCGATTGTCCTAACTTAGAACTTATTAACTTTTTAGAGAATGGTCGGATCTAAACAAACCCATTATAAAAAATAATGGAGACATTCATAGCTGTCGATTGGTATAAAAATTATTCGAAAAGATTTGAAATTAAGAAAGTTATGACCCTTAAAAATGTTTCAGGATTGCCCTTTTACCTATTATTTTCTATGGGTTCTTCAATATTTTCTCTTCTTTTTAGATATCAAAGTCTAAAATACCCATGTATTCAACCAAAACAACATATTGGACCTATAATTAGTACAAGTTGTCAGGATTGTGGTACACCTCGTTTACAACATGAATGTAGTACTCCTCGTCTTGAAAAACAACAATGGCATAATAATAATACTTTTTTGGTAAAAAAAAAAGAAATTTTTGAAAAAAAATTCAAGAAAAAATTTTTTTCAAATTTTCGAAAAAATTTTTATTCAAATTCCACAGACTCAAACAACCCCCACTTCATTAAAAAAGCAGCAACACTTATATGTTGACCCAACAACTTATGAGGACCCAACACAAATATTAGCAGCATTTACAAATGAAATTTATGCAAAAGATGTTGAGATAACAAGAGTAATAGGTTCTGGTGAATTTGGGGAAGTTTGCTGTGGACGGTTAACTGTTGAAGATAGTTATGGACAGAGACAGGTATTTTTGAAACTTTTTCTTTGCTTCAAGTTTTAATTTTTTTTGACTAATAAGTTTTGCTTCAAGTTTTATTTTTAAAAATAAACTTAACGACAAAGTTTATATTTTTTGATAAATAAACTTTTGCTTCAAGTTTATTTTTTTTAACTTAGAAAAAGTTTATTTTTAAGTTTTAATGCTTATTTTTCTAAAGTTTTTGTTTCAACTTTTTTAAATTTTCTTTTTTTTTCAAGTTTATTTTTTAAATAAACTTGCTTCAAGTTTATTTAACCTTAATAAAAAAGTTTTATTTTTAATAAACAAGTTTTATTTCTTTTAGCAACAAATTGTAGCAGTCAAGCGTTTGTTACCTGAAGCAAGTTGCAAGGCTAAAACAGACTTTTTGTTGGAAGCTTCTATTATGGGACAATTTGTAAATTTAATTTTATTTTTTCCCTAAAAAATTTTTAAAAATTTAAAGGAACACGAAAATGTTATTAGATTAATTGGTGTTGTTACAAGAACAGAGCCAGTTATGTTAATTACCGAATATATGTTGTATGGCTCTTTGGATCAGTTTTTGAGGGCAAATAGAGACGGACAATTGACTATATGTCAATTAGTTAGATTATTGCATGGAATTGCTTGTGGAATGAATTATTTAACTGATAAGGCTTATGTTCATAGGGTAAACGAGAAAAAATTTTTTTGAATATTTTTGCTTCAAGTTTCTTGAACTTGAAACTTTTTTTGCTTCAAGTTTCTTGAACTTGAAACTTTTTTTGCTTGAAGTTTCTTGAACTTGAAACTTTTTTTGCTTCAAGTTTTTTGAACTTGAAACTTTTTTTGCTTCAAGTTTCTTGAACTTGAAACTTTTTTTGCTTCAAGTTTCTTGAACTTGAAACTTTTTTTGCTTCAAGTTTCTTGAACTTGAAACTTTTTTTGCTTCAAGTTTCTTGAACTTGAAACTTTTTTTTGCTTCAAACTTTATTTTTCTGTTACAGTCAAATCTCGATAACATGTCTTTCCTTATTACTTCAACTAATCTCGCTTGTGTTTAAGCTAGCGAGATGTGACTTTTAAGAAACACTTTTCTTGCATTAAGACATTGGCTCAAAATCCGATCTCTAGGTTGACATCTTATCGAGATTCGACTGTACTTTTTCAATATCTTGTTATAATTTGTGGTGTAGTGGTAACGCTTTAGGTTTTTCCGTTCTAATCAGCCTAGGTTCAAATCTTTTTGTTTGGAAATTATTTTTATTTAATTTTTGAGGCAATTAAATTGTTTTTTCTAATTTAAAAATTAATTTTGAACGTTAAAAAAAATTTTTTTAACACTCAAAAAATTTAGAAAAATTTAATTTTTTTAAAGGATTTGGCTGCCCGTAATGTTCTCGTCGACGACCGTTTAACTTGCAAAATTGCTGATTTTGGGTTAAGCCGAGGATTGCGTCCAAGTAACAACAGCAGTGGAAGTGGTTCCCCACCTTTTATTGAACAGGAATATACAACACAACAGGGAGGGAAAATTCCAATTCGGTGGACAGCGCCAGAGGCAATAATGCAACACAAATATACAACAGCTTCGGATGTGTGGAGTTTTGGTGTTGTTATGTGGGAGGTGAGAGAAAAAGAAAAATATATTTTTTAAAGGCAACCCTTCATTATAAGATACCCCTAATAAGTAGATATTCCTCTATTTAAGAGACGATTTTTTTAGAAATTTGAGATCGGTGGGTGAGCTGTCTATAAAGCGATACCTTCTAATTTAATATAGTAGAAAACTCAATAAGAATATTGGGTGTTGAGCAGGGATTTAGCCGACATAAAAATTCAATTCCCGATTTTTGTGATTGGGTCGGCTAGATCCCTGATGTGGAGTGAGCTGCCTATCAAGCTATACCATCTATTTAAGCTACCCTCACTATAAGATCTGATTTTTCAGCCTTAAGGGCATATTTTATAAAATGAGTTTTGACCGTAGGAGCTTTAAGAGCTTGAAATAAGATTAAAAAATAATTTTTTTTTCCAAATTTTACCAAAATTTTAAAGGTTTTATCATTTGGAGAACGTCCATATTGGGATTGGAGTAATCACAGAGTTATTCAAGAAGTTATTCATTCTGGTTATCGTTTACCAGCTCCACAAGACACTCCAAAACGTTTATATGAAATTATGATGACTTGTTGGTATGCAGAAAGGAATTTAAGGCCAACATTTGCCCAATTACTTTCACAATTAAATGCATTCCTTACAGATGTAGACTTTTTTTATAAATATATTTGAGAAAAAAAAATTATAGAAAAAAAATATATATTTATTATAGGTGCCTAAAAATGTGATTTTTTGTGAGAGAGATTCTTTTATATATTGTCTCTAAAAATATGTTTTTTTTATTGGTTTAAGAATCGGAATAAATTATTTAAACCTTACAGAAAATAAGGGTTGTGAAGCTAAAAAAACGTGCCATAATTCCTGCTGGAGGGAGTATTTAATATATAGGATGGGATAATTTCCGCAACTGATTTTTTATTTTCTAGTTTCATCCCCAACTTTCCTTTATCGTTTTTAAAATGCCACAAGTATTTTAAAATCGCTTTCTCTCCTTCCATGCCTTCTCTCCTCCTAAAGAGAAAGGAGTTACCTAATATTTTATGTAGATACCCAAAAAAAATTTTTTTAGTCCTATCTAAAAAAAGGTTGACTGTAACAAGAGATCTTTCTCCTATTTTCAGTAGTTCCCTGGGTGTCTTATAAGCTAAGTCAGTTTTAACTAACTAATATGTTTTTTGAGAGAGATTCTCTCCTAAAGAAAAATCTTTTTTAGACTAAAGATTTATTCCGATTCTTAAACCAAAAATTGCTTTTCCTTTTTCGTTTTCATTATATTTTGAATTGTACACACAAACAAAACTGCCCATCAAAATTCTTCAAAAAAATATACAAAAATTTTGTATACTTAATTCCAACCTATTGACTTTATCAATTTCAATTTTATTTTTTTTTGTTTTAAATATTAAATGGAAAATTAAATTTATTGAATAAAAAAACAATTTTTTAATAAAAAAAATTCCATTTAATATGAAAAAAAAATTTTTTTTAATTTTTTTGTTCGAAGCACATACACGTATCTCAGAGCACAAACTCTCTCTCTCTCTCATTGCCAGAATTATTTTTTTTAATTTTATTTTTTTTTCTCATCTTTTTTTTATATTGACGAGAAAAACGATTAAAGAATATTTTAATTTTAATATTTATTTTTTAAATTTAAAATGAAAAAATTGAATTAAAGTAAGCAACGAACTCTAGTTAAATAGGGTAATTTTGAGGTCTTAAAGAAGAACAACATTAATCCTATTTAAATTCTGATTTTTGTATTTTTGGTTAATTCTGATTTTATGTAGAAGAAATTCTGATTTTTAACTGTTTTATTTGCTTTTTCCCCATATTCATTTAATGTGTTTATTAAATTCTGATTTGTTTTTAATTGTTTTGTGGTGTTTTGGTTAATTCTGATTTTGTATTTTTTGTGTTTCTGATTAAGAATTAGGGAAAGGAAATTTTTGTGTTTTTAAGTTTAATTAAATTTTGTTTTTAATTTAATAATTCTGATTTTTTGTGTTTGTGATTTTGTTGTATTCTGATCAAACAAGTGGGAAGAGAAGCATTTGTATTTTCAATTTTAATTAGAAAATTCTGATTTTTTCTGCAGTTTTATTTGTTTATCTGATGCTCGTTCAATGTTTCTATTAAATTCTGATTTGTTTTTAACTGTTTTAATTGTTTTCGGTTGTTTTGATGGGTGTTTTTGGAATATTCTGATCTTTGTTAATGTTTGTTTCTTCTCTATTCTTTTTCTACAAACACTATAATTTACCTTACAATTACCGAATTTTCTGATCGAAATTAAGAACTAATTAGAGAATAAAATTTGAAACAAAAATATTTATTTATAAATTAAAACCAAAAATATCTTTACATAGCCAAAAAATCTAAATACCGAAAAAATAATGGAAATTAACCTCAACAGTCAAATTGATATGACCAACAGGATGGTCCAAATGTGCCGGAAAGCTGACAAAGACCTAAAAGATAAATGTACAAAAATAATACCTAAAGATTTTACATGTAATTTAACAGTTCTATTTTGAATAAGTGGTATAGCACGTTGTCGCTTATTAAAAGCAATTGTTCGTTCAAGAGAAATTCTTCCATAAATTCATTCATGGGGAGTTGGAACTTTGAATACTTTTCACACCAAATAATTATCGACCCCCGTCTCTTTCGATCCATTGACATCTTAAAATTTATCGGAATTAAAAATGTTGAATCTATTCAATAATCTATACATATGTAATATGCAATCCTTCTCTGAAAGCTTCTGCTTGCCAGAATTGACCAACAGTTAAAGAAGAGAGACGCATAGAAGGTACACCAAATGAACGTCCAGAAGAATGACTCATGATAAAAGAAAGAGACAATTTAGGTTAGGTAATTATCTAAAATAAAATTTAATCAAAGGAAATTATTTATTCAAAGATATATTTGAATTTTGTGATCAAAATCAAATAAAAAATCAAAAAAACGTAAAATCAAATTTAAATTTATTTATTCATAAATTATAGACAATAAAATTTTTTAGCATTTTTCTTTTATCTTCCAAAATCGATGACATAAGATACCTAACCCAGTAAAGGCCCCTAACCATTAATCAAAAAATAACCTAAATAGGCATCCTTGTAAGGCTTTCCATTATCCAAAGTCTCCAAAGAAGCTAGCTCAACAGCATCTATTTCAATTAAAGAAGCCAGTTTATTAAGTAAAAGTCCACGGGATGAAGCATCCATCCACCGCCATTCTGAACCTCATTTGAAGGCATCACGAGCTGCCTGAAATTTATTTATAAATTTAAAAGGTAGAAAAACCGAAATTGTAAGAAAGCTTTTTGGTAGAGTAATTAAGAAAAGGGCCCAGAAAATTTTTAATATTTTTTGGAAAACTCAAGATCGACCCAAAACAACCTAAAAATAGCCCAATAAAATCCCTTCCATAAATTCATTCACGGGAAAGTGGATGAACCCCCTAAACTCCCAAACCAAACACACTTCCACTACACCACAAACACAAATTTTTAAATTTTTGCACTAAACAACCTCAAAAAATTAACCTTAACATCAGCATCAATATCAGCCGTATCCCACTCCTGCATCTGAGCAATTTTAGTTTTTTCCTCCTCTAGTAACTAATTTTGCGTCCTCTTTTTTGCCGTGCTCGATTAGGCGAAGAATTTTGGTTTCTTGATCACCATCAATTTAAGGTCCGTGGCTCAATGAAATCAACTGTTATTTGAAAGTCCAGAGTGCAATTCCACACATAATTTTAGGCTTAGAAATTATCTAAAATTAAATTTATTCAAAAATTTGAAAAAACTTTGTGATCTAAAAATCATCAATGATTTAAAAGAATAAAATTTGACATAAAAATATTTATTTACAAAATAAAACCAAAAATATTTTTATATTGCCAAAAAATCTTTTTTCGTCAAAAAACCCATAAACTTCAACAAAATCAACGGTCCAGATGTTTAGGTATTTTAAAGTCGTCGCGAAGAGTATACTAAAAATTTGAGATTTTATTAAAAAAAATAATGGAAATTACCTCAACAACCAAGTCGAGAAGGCCGCCAGAAGGAAGGTTCAAACGAGGAGGAGTTTTGATCCAAACCTAAAAAATCACTATAACAAAAAAACCTATAAAGATTTTACATACATATAAGGTGACAGTTCTATTTTGAATAAGTGGTGTAACTAGATGAAACTTGCAAGCACGTTTAAGCCGATTAGAAGCAATTATCCCATCACGCAGAAACTCTTCCATAAATTTATTCACGGGAAGTGGCTCCTTTGAAAACTTTTCATCCCAAATACCTGATATATTCTGCCTCTTGCAAACCATTACCACCTGAAAATTAATTTAGTGAAAAACATGTAGAAACTTTTTATTAATCTATACATCTTTAATATGCGATCCTTCTCTAAAATTCTCTACTGCCTGCTTGAACTGACCAACAGTTAAAGAGGAAAGACGCATAACACGACTTGAATTTCCAGAAGAATCACTCATGATAAAAATGTTATATTTAGTAATTATCTAAAATAAAATTTAAAAGCAAACTACATATATATTTGGAGATAAATGGAATTTTGTATTTATATAATATAAAGAAATTTTCCAACTCGCGTTTAAAAACTATTATCGGCCGGCCGAAGGCCGGCCGCTTCCCAGAAGCCTGACATCCTGGGGGGTACTTTTTATGGCGCATCTAGGAAAAATATAGCTGGGACCCTGCGATGAAGTCTTGGCACCGAAACGGCCATCGTCACGTACCTATCTCGTGAACCGTAAGTCGGAGCGGAAAGGGTCTGCTGGGAGGGACCTAAGTACACAATTAGGGGGTTTCAACAAAAAAAAAATTTTGAAAATCGGATGAAGTCCCGGGGACTTATGGGCGCGCAAAAATTCACCGACTGACGGTGAAATGTCGAATTTTGTCGGACTAACCGCGGTTTTTGAGCTATATCTCTGGAACGGCTGGGGGTATTCAGATGGGACCTGGGGGGTATTAGGTAAGTGGCTACGGGGAATTTTTTGGGATAGGCCATTTTGGTGCCGCACTTGAGTGTGGCACTGAAATGGCCGGATGCATGATTCAAAGTGTTATAGCGATTTTTAGAGAAGTTGGGGGTTTCCACACCGGGGTCACTTTAGTACGTGGGTGCAGGCTTTAATTTACAAATGTTATACCATTCGAAAGAGCTCGTCGAGCTGAGTCGAATGCCACCAAAATTAGATCTAGGAAAAATTTCTGGACCGAGATATAGGTCCCTGAAGTTTGAAAAACCATAGGGGGGAGTAAGCTCAATTTTGGGGTAAAAAATTCGAATATGTAAATTATACCTCGTTCGAAAGAGCTCCTCGAGCTGAGTCGAATGACACCAAAATCAACGAAATCCGACTTGATTGGACCGAGATATAAGCCCCTAAAACCTAAGATACAAAGGGGCGATTTTTGGAATAAAAATTTTTTTATACAAATAATACCCCATTCGAAAGAGCTCGACGAGCTGAGTCGAATGAGACCAAAATCACCATGATTGAACAAGATTAGACAAAGTTAAGACACAAAAACAGGCAACATAAACCTATGGAGCGTCGGCGAGGCGCTTGTGCAAAACCCCGCGCTTCGCGCGGGGTTTTGCGGCACGCGCCTCGCGGGGAGTCTACGGGCGATGGGTCTGGGCTCGTAACATAAACCTATTCTTATCTCCCTTGTTCTGGACGTATTTGGAGCCTCTGTAGCAGCAAAAATCTCCACAGATGCCATAGGTAAGGAGCTAAAAGAAAAGATCAGAACTTTGTCCAATCAAGTCGGATTTTGTTGATTTTGATGTCATTCGACTCAGCTCGAGGAGCTCTTTCAAATGAGGTATCATTTGCATTTTCGAATTTTTCACCCCAAAAAAGTGCTTGGTCCCCCCTATGGTTTTTCAAACTTCAAGGACCTATATCTCGGTCCAGAAATTTTTCCTAGATCTAATTTTGGTGGCATTCGACTCAGCTCGACGAGCTCTTTCGAATGGTATAACATTTGTAAATTAAAGCCTGCACCCACGTACTAAAGTACAGCCTCCACACCTGGGAGCAATGTTGTAGGGTGGGATGTTGGGAAAATATTTGGTGTTGGACACTAGAGTCTCGGGTGAACTTCTGGGGGTGATATGGTCCAAAGAGTCGGGGTCGAAAAGTCGACTTTTTTTAAAAGATCGTTTCGGGTCTCTTCGAAAGCTCATTCGAAAGAGCGTCCCCTGGGGCTCCGAAAAAGGTATAATATGTTGGGGGTCCACTTGGGTCTCAAAAAGTTATAGCCAATGTGGCAAAATGTCGCAAAACTTTTTGAGACTCTAACGTCCCGGGGAAATTTTTTAAAATTTTTCTGACGCCGGATTCGGACTCAGCGCATGTTAGAGTACCATATAGGTCGAATTTTGGGTCAAAATTCGAAAATTTTGTCCCACCCCTTATTTCCAAAGGGGTGGTACCCTTTTGGGAAAAATTCGGGATTTTTTGGGGGACCTTAACTTTTTTTTGGGTGGAAGGATTGGGATGGGGTTTTTTTCATAAAATTAACCAAAAAATTAGGTATTTTTTCAGCCGAAAAAATTTCTAAAAAATTCGAAATTGGGCCTGAGGAGGTCGAATTTCGAAAATTCTAAAAATTTTCGGTTTTTCAAAAAAATTTCGGGATTTTTACCGGCGGTTCGAACCGATAGTATTTTTTCTAGATAGAGCAGAATTTTCTGCATAGAATAAGCTTTTCAAATTTTTAAAAAAGGTCTACTTTGGGCAAGTTATGATTTTTTAAAAATTTGGTCGATTTTTTCGGCCGAAATTTTCGGCGAAAAAAATATTTTTGCCAAAATGGAAATAAATGGGCCAAATGTTATATCATTCGAAAGCCCTTACAGAGGGGAGTCTAAAAATATTTTTTCCACAATTTTCTGACCATTTTGGCAAAAGTCAGAGATGGTCGAAATTTTGGGGGTGGGGGTACTCTTATACTCGTATCACCCTCAAAAGTTCGTCCCAGACTCAAATGACCAACTACATATAAGTTTCCCACACGCTGCCCTACAACATCACTCCCAGACGCGAAACCCCCCCGGCCTCCAAAAAACCGCTATGAGCAGTTGAAGTATTCATCCGGACGTTTCAGTGCCACACTTTAGTGCGGCACCAAAATGGTCATGCCCATTGAATTCCCCATGGCCGATTACCTATAATTCCATTGAGTTTTTGCCCCGTTTGGTCTTTTTTCGATTTTGACCATTTTTCCATGTTCCCTTTTGTCGAAAAAAAGGCTGAAGCTTTTATTTTTTCAAATATTTTATTTTTTTATTTTTTTAAAAAACCCCCCTAAAATTAAAATTTAATTTAAACGGGAACCGCTGGTCCTTTTGGGCTGAAATATGTCAGAATAGGTAATCGGCCCTGGGGAATCCATTGGGCATGGTCATTTTGGTGCCACACTTGACCGTGGAACTGAAACGTCCTGTTTCGCGAACTTCTCGGCCGTTTGGGTTTAAACTTGGGTATATAGGTAATCGGCCTTGGGGAATTCAGCTGGCATGGTCGTTTTGGTGCCACACTCAAGTTTGGCACTGAAACTGTCTGTTTTTTCTAAAACCCCCCAAACTTCATTTTTAATTAAATTTTTAAATTTTTTTTCATTTTTAGCCAAAAAAATTAAAATATTTTAATTCAAAATATTATTTCAATTCACCTTCAACATTATTTTTCTACTTTTCAAAAATTTAATTTTTTCGACAACAACAACAAATTTCAATTAGATTTATTTTTTCGCCAACAACAACAAATTTCTTCAATTATTTCAATTCATTCCATCAATATCAACTCAACAATCAACACATCTCTTCAAACAAATCATATTTGGTCTGTTTTTCATTTAAAAATTTTTTCCAACAAACATTTTTATTTTTCAGGTGTTCGACACCAACTATGGATGGAAAATTTGAAATTTTCCATTATGGAAAATTTTTTGGAGGAAAATAAATCCCACGGACGTGGGTAAGAGATTTGTATGACCACTGTGCGGAGGGGTCATGCCGGTTTTTTCCCAGAAATGGGAGAAGCCGGCATGATTAGGGGATCGGGATATGCCTGTTTCCCCTTTTGGGGGTACAGGGTAATCTCCCCCTTTCCTCTGCACAGTGGGATAGTACAACCACTGTGCGGAGGGGTCATGCCGGTTTTTTCTCAGAAATGGGCGGAGCCGGCATGATCGGGGATTGGGTCATGCCCGTTTCCCCTTTTGGGGGTATGGGAAGGCTCCCCCTTCCTTCTGCACAGTGGGGCCGTACAACCACTGTGCGGAGGGGTCATGCCGGTTTTTTCCCAGAAATGGGTGGAATTGGTGTGATCGGGGATTGGTGTGATTGACTCAGCTCGATAAGGGCTTTCGAATGATATATCATTTGCCCCACTTATCTTTATTTTTGGAGAAATACTTTTTTCGGCGAAAATTTTGGCCGAAAAATTAACCAAATTTTTTGAAAATTCATATCTTTTTTTAAATACCCTTTATTGCCTCATTTTAAATTTCTATTCTATGTAGAAAAATCTGCTCTATCCGAGAAAAATACTTCCATCTTCAACCGCGATCGAAAATCTGAAAAAATTTTTGAAAAACCCAAAATTTTTGAAAATTTTGAAAATCGACCCCTACGTCCCCAGCTTGAGGGTTATGTGGATTTTCTGCATCTCAAAAAATTTCTAATTTTTAGTATTATTTTATAAAACAAACCCGACCAGGAAATCTTAATACCTTCTAAAGTTATGACGATTTTAAAATTTCCAAATAATTTTCATAAGGGAAAATCGGTGGTACCCTTTTGAAAAAATCGGTGGTACAAAATTTTCGAATTTTGACTCAAAATTGTGTTGTATAGTGGATTAGCATGCGCTGAGCACGAATCCGGGGTCGAAAAATTTTTTAAAAATTTTCCTGGGCAATTAGAGTCTCAAACACATCTCAGTCCCAGACAATTTTGACAACTTTTGACCACTAACTGACGAAGACTCAAGTAGAACCCCAATAAAGTATATATTTTTTACCGATCAGAAGACGCTCTAAACGAATCTAAGTAGAATTAACGGACATCTCCAAGCAAAAAACAAATCTAGCGTCCTTTTAAAGCCGCAGGCTTTCCACGCGCGTCGCGCCCCCAAACAATCAAAACCTAATAGAATTGTAACCAAACGCAGCCCCCTATGTATTTAACCGCCAGAGTGTCCTGATATGCACCCAGCTACTCACCCTGCAGCTGGGTGCATATCAGGACACTCTTTGGAATTTCTCTGTGTATGGAATTGTCATTATAAAACGAATTAACAAAGTTGACTAAAAAGTTTTGTTGAAAAGTGTCATTATCAGCAGAGGCAAAAAAAGAGGAGAAAAGTTATACAAAAAAAAGAAGAGATTCTTTGAATAAAAAATATTCACACTCCCACGTAAAATTTTCTTGCTCGGATGCCGAAAGAGTATATGTAGATACTATAAATATTTAAAAGTAAACATCTAAATTTAAAAAGAAAATCGACAAGAAATATTTACATACTAAGTAATTTAGAAGGAAAAGTTTTAGTATATTAAGGTTTAAAAATGAAAATTAATTTTTAAAAACTAAAATGTTATAAATTATAAAATTTCTAATTGTGTGTGTGTGAATAAACTAAAAATAATTTTAAATCAAAAGATAATTTTCACATTTAAATAACAAAATTTGTTAACAAAATGTAAATATAACTTAAAACATTTGTTCTGTATATGGGAAGTTTGCCAAAATTAGAAGAAAATTTCAATGAAATCTAACAGCCAGCTGGTCGACTAACATGTACATATTCTTCTTTTATTTTGGATAGTTGTTCCCGTGGGAGAAAAACTAGAAATATGCCCATTTGGAGACAAAAACCTTTAAAGCAAAAAACTAAATAAAGCAAAATCGTTCTTCCTTTTACTCAAATACTTCCCTCAATTTTTTCTTTTATTTCTCGCAAACAAAAGCAGTCAGTATTTTTCTTTTACGTTCCTTTCCCTACTAATTTCCACCCCCGCAGGGGTGGAAAAGCAAAGGGGTAACTCTTGGGCATTCCATAATATTAGAATATGTACTAGGCGGCAATTTCAGGACGTGAAGGTTCTCTATCTCTGCATTTAATAGAAAAAGTTAAATACGAAGCACTAATTTGCCACTAAATGAAAAAAGAAGCGAAAACAGACTTAAAGACTAAGCTAATATGGAAAGCAGGTAATGGGAAGGGACAAATCTTTGGGAAATTTTTAGTAAAAGTTATTTTGTTTGGAAAACTAAAGAAGGAAATAAATAAATATTATTTGTATTGAGAGTTTAAAAAAATATGAAGAGATATTAACAGGAGTGGACTCAGATGCGGATTGCCTGTTGTGATTGTGTAAAATTATTTTTTTAGATTACGTTAATATATCCAATAAAAATGGTAGTATTTTTACAACTTTTATAGTTAGAAAATGTATTAGAATATGTAGATAATTAAAAAAAGATATATTATTGCTTAATTTAAAAATAAGATATTTACATAGGTATAATATATTACCATTAAAATGACAAATAATGGAGAGATAATGGATTGTGAAGCCTATTTGGGATAAAATTTTAATGTACTCATAAAACAAAATGAAAATACATAAAAGTACGTACAAGAAGTTATATGGTAACCTTTTAGTTGAGTATAAATTTACTAAATGTAGAATTTTAATAGTATTAACGTTAATTAAGTATCAATCTCCTAAAATATTCTAAAAAATTAAATTAAAATTTTATAAAAAGATTTATAAAGAAAAATATGTATAAATTTAGAAAAGGTTTCTTTTAATTTGGGGCATTAATAGCGAAGAATATGCAAATATTTATGAGTAATTAAGAAGTAAAATTATAATTTTTAAAATAGTTGCAGAACTTTTTAGTTCAATAATATTTGGATTTAGTTAATTAAACACGAGGGAATAAAACAGAATTAAATAATTAATTATAATTTAGTTGCCAATTTTTATCATGCCTAGTCCAACTAATTAATCGCATAATCTCATAACCCAACTCGATTTACACGAGTTATACAACAAATTACCAAAACCAAATTACCAAAATCCATTACCCAAAAATCTTATATAAATTCAAAGACACCTTCATCGTCGAATTCATGAGCACTATCATCTTCAAAAAGATAATAGTTTGAGGGTCGACGATCTACGGGTATAATTGCATCAGCCGTCATTGGTGCCCCACTTCCCGTACATGTACCACTAACAGTTTCAGGATTTGTTGGTTGACCACAAGCTGAGTGGATATTTATAATTGAATCAGTTGAATAAACTGTGGCTGATGTATAAGAAGGATCATAACCGACACTCGAATTATTTCCTTTATTGTTATTATTATTATTAATTGATGAAATATTGTTGGCAACACAATTAGAAGAATGATTTTGATGAATATTGTAAGGTGTTCCGCTACTCATTGTTCGATAACGATGGTTGTTGTCTGGCCCTGATTGTCCAGCGGTAGTTGAACTAGAACCGCCTGAGTTTTGCTCTATTGAATAATTACATTCCTGAAATAAAAAATTTAAGTTTTATTTGATAATAATAAAAAATAATTTTAGATAAAATATTCTTTGAAAGTATTAATAATAAATAAAAATCCATTAAAATGTTTATTTTAAATCTAAAAATATGTTACTTGTGTTTCAGAATATTTCTTCTTAGAATTTGGTATTTGTTGAATAATTATTTGGCCTGTTGATCTAGGTCTACGCATTTTAAATCGTTGTTGTTGTTGTGAAGGAGTAAATGGATGTTGTTGTTTTTGCTGCATTTGAATAATTTGTATTCGTCTTTGACTTAAAGGTGTTTGTTGGCTATTACTTCCTTGTGTACTTCCACTACCTAAACTACAACTAGCATCATCACCCGAGTCTTTACGAATTTCTTGGCTTTGCGGAGATTGTGAAAGTTGTTGTTGTTGTGGTTGGCAACGACGTTGATGTTGTAATCGATTAATTAAAGTATTACTGCCAGTACAGGCTAAATGTGCTGATTGTTGTGACGAGATACCAGATGGACGAACATGAAAAACACGAGCACCGGTGCGTACTTCACGTTCACATCCTAGAATATTTTTATATGGAATTAATATATCCATTTCTGTAAAATAAAACTCGCCTTGATAAGTAAGTGGATTTGGTGCAGCAGTAATAATTAATGGAGGAGATGGGGTCTCTTCACCCAAATCTCCACCAGAATTTCTACTACGTCCATTCATCAAAGTAACTGTTCTAATACGTCCAGGACACTGACTTGGATGTAAAAGGCTAGCACCACTTCCAACACTTCCAAAACTACTCCCAGGAGATGAACAAAAACTTGTCTCAGACGCATATTTTCGCAATCGTCTGTGCTGGGGGGCCTTTTTACGAGGAATTCCGCTTATGGGCAATGTTCCACCACTGCCAGCTTTACTGTAATGCTGAAGAACAAAACGGTCGGCTACTGTTGTTAAATTTGGAGGAGGTGTAAATGAAGTAATTTCTTAAATAGGAAATAGTTTTAAATATTCATGTACATATTTTAAAAAATTAAATAATTAACTACGTATAACTAATTTTAAATACAAATAATAAAATACCATTTTGTGTATTTGTACAGCAAGGACAACAACGAGTGTCGGTAGATTAAAATCAAATAAAAATTTGAAAAATCAGATTCAAAAATATTTATCACTAAATATATGGCCACAAACATTTTCCTTTTATGTTGAGCAAAAATTTATAAAATAATCAGTCAAAAATTTGAAAACAAAAATTAATTAAGGCCATCAAATCATCTCCAATCCTCTTCTCTAATATTGAGGTATTTCATAGTCTGGTCGGTAGGTGTACTAAAAGTTAAAGATTTTTTCTCAAAAGTCAGGGAAATTAGAAACAAATCTAAAAACACTATTTGAAAATCGAAAAGCAAAAAACGATTTAAGAAAAAAGATTTCCAGTAAAAACTGAAATCATTCAAATTTTGCCTAGTATCAGGTAAAAGCCGATTAAAGTTCTTTACCTATTCATTAGAAATTAAAAATTAACCTCGACTCTTATCTCATCATTTGTTCCATCAGCTACTACCCACGACGCAAGCAAAACCTTGACCTGAATTATCGATTTAAAAATAATCTTCTATCAAAAATTTACATAAAGAACGACTGTCCTTTCATAAAATAAAGGACGCCTAATCTCCGCATTTTGGAGAGTACGTTGATGGTTGAATGCGGTTATTCCATTGTGAATAAACTCTTCCATGAGACTTAAAAACAGAAATTTGAAGCATGTGGAAAAATAAGCTTGAAACTAAACACTTGAAATAAACTTAAATCGGAAACAAAAATAAACATAAAAATAAAACTTGAAGCAAAACAGAAAGATAGATAAACTTGAATCAAAAATAAGCTTGAAATAAATAAAAGAAATAAACTTGAAGCAAAACTTGATTTTTTATGCTTCAAGTTTATTTTCCCAACTATCATAAAAAAATAAACTTGAAGCAAATTTTAATAGACATGAAATGGGGGTGAAAATAAACTTGGAAAAATAAATGAAATAAAACTTGAAACAAATTAAAACAAACTTGAAACAAATTTATTTATTTTTGCTTCAAGTTTATTCCCCCTCAATTCATTCATTTGAAGCAGAAATACCCTTTAATAAAATTAAACCTTTATCAACTTTAGGATGTGTAGCAAGTGCCTTTCCAGCTGTTGGTCCATAACCAGGCACTATATTAACGACTCCTGGGGGGAAACCAGCCTGCAAATTGAAAAATAAATTCTAAAAGATTTAATTGAAAAATTTAACCTCTTTAATCAAATTAGCAACATAAAGAGCCGTTAATGGAGTTTGTTCAGCTGGCTTCAAAATAATTGTGTTGCCCATAGCCAGGGCTGGTGCTAATTTCCAAGCTTGCATGAGAAGAGGGAAGTTCCAAGGAATGATTTGGCCTTTAAAATGAAAATTTTTTTTGATTTTGAAAATCATTTCAAAACGTCACAGAAGAGGAAAAGTTTTAAAATATCAACTCCTCGAAGCCGTAAAGATTTTCAAAAAAAATTTTTTCACCTACCAACAACTCCAACAGGCTCATGACGTGTATAACAAAAATAGCCTCCTCCTATAGGTATTGTCTTTCCATGATTTTTGTCTGCCCAACCAGCATAATAGCGATAAACGGCTATTGAGAGAGGCAGATCAGCTGAATTAAATTTTTTTAGAAAAGCAATTTCTAAAAATTGAAAAAGGCTTTAAACTAGAATATAACCTTACAAGGGAGAGGACAGGTATACGGAGAATGGAGGTAGCAAGATTTACAGTGTATTGTCAAACTGCACAATGTAAACTTGCAAATTCTCCGAGAGGGAAACATCCCGGAGACGAACTGCAGAGCAGAAAGGGGCGCCGGAGTAAGACCCCCTCCGCTTCACAAGGACCTCACTTCCATTAAACGGAGGTCAGAAACAACTTAACCCAAAAATTAAAATAAAAAACCTAAATAGGCGTCTTTGTAAGGCTTTCCATTATCCATCGTTTCCAAAGAAGCGAGCTCAACAGCATCTCTCTCAATTAAAGAAGCCAATTTATTTAGTAATAGTCCACTGGCTGAGGCATCCATACGACGCCATTCAGAGCCCAATTTAAAGGCATCACTAGCTGCCTAAAATTTATATTTTATATCTCAAATGAGAAAAACAGGAATGGAAAAATCCTGCTAATTGGTAAAATAATTTAGAAAAGGGTCAGGAAAATTTGTAAATTTTTTCTGAAGCACTCAAGAAACATATTTAACCTAAAACAACCTAAACATAGCCAAATAAAATCATTAACACCCAACAGGACTCGAACCCGAGACCCCCCAAGTTGTCATATCAGACACATCCACTACACCACAAGCACAATTTTCGAAATTTTTGACTAAACACCCTCAAAAAATTAACCTTAACATCAGCAACAAAATCAGTCTTATCCCCATATAACACTTCAGCAATTCTAGTTTTAGTCGACGGACCAAAAATCTTTGAAAAAAATTTTTTGAAAAATTTTTTAAATTAAAAAAACCTCTTCTTGAGCAAATTTCATTTCAGATTAAACATCAAAAATATTGTTGGTTGAATAAAGTGACCATTATTTGCTTCTTTTCCATTTTTTCCTCCTCTAGTAACAAATTTTGCTCCCTCGTTTTTGCCGTGCTCGATTAGGCGAAGAATTTTGGTTTCTTGATCACCATCAATTTATTGAAAGTCCAGAGTGCAATTACACACATAAATATAATTTTGTTTAGTAATTATCTAAAATTAAATTTATTCAAAAATTTGAAAAAATTTTGTGATCTAAAAACAGCAATGATTTAAGAAAATAAAATTTGACATAAAAATATTTATTTACAAAATAAAACCAAAAATATTTTTATATTGCCAAAAAAACTTTTTTGTCAAAAAACCCATAAACTTCGACAAAGAGTCAACGGTCTAGATGTTTAGGTATTTTAAAATCGTCGCGAAGTGTATACTAAAAAACTAAGATTTTATTTATAAAAATAATGGAAATTACCTCAACAACCAAGTCGAGAAGGCCGCCAGAAGGAAGGTTCAAACGTGGAGGAGTTTTGATCCAAACCTAAAAAATCACTATAACAAAAAAACCTATAAAGATTTTACATACATATAAGGTGACCGTTCTGTTTTGAATAAGTGGTGTAACTAGATGAAACTTGCAAGCACGTTTTCGCTGATTAGAAGCAATTATCCCATCACGCAGGAACTCTTCCATAAATTTATTCACGGGAAGAGGTTCCTTTGAAGACCTTTCACCCCAAATATATAACGACCCCTGTCTTTTGCCAACCATTTTCACCTTAAGAACTACTTTAGTTAAAAACATGTAGAAATTTTTTATCAATCTAAATATTTAGTAATTATCTATAATAAAATCTATACCTCTTCAATATGCGATCCTTCTCTAAAATTCTCTACTGCCTGCTTGAACTGACCAACAGTTAAAGAGGAAAGACGCATATCAAACCCATTACTTGAATTTCCAGAAGAATTACTCATGATAAAAAAGTTATATTTAGTAATTATCTAAAATAAAATTTAAAAGAAAATTATTTATTTAGAGATAAATGGAATTTTGTATTCAAAATCTAATAAAAATTTGAAAAAATCAGATTCAAAAATATTTATCAATAAATATATGGCCACAAACATTTTCCTTTTATGTTGAGCAAAAATTTATAAAATAATCAGTCAAAAATTTGAAAACAAAAATTAATTAAGGCCATCAAATCATCTCCAATCCTCTTCTCTAATATTGAGGTATTTCATAGTCTGGTCGGTAGGTGTACTAAAAGTTAAAGATTTTTTCTCAAAAGTCAGGGAAATTAGAAACAAATCTAAAAACACTATTTGAAAATCGAAAAGCAAAAAACGATTTAAGAAAAAAATTTCTAGTAAAAACTGAAATCGTTCAAATTTCGACTAGTATCAGGTAAGAGCCGATTAAAGTTCTTTACCTATTCATTAGAAATTAAAAATTAACCTCGACTCTTATCTCATCATTTGTTCCATCAGCTACTACCCACGATGCAAGCAAAACCTGGACCTGAATTATCGATTTAAAAATAATCTTCTATCAAAAATTTACATAAAGAACGACCGTCCTCTCATAAAATAAAGGACGGCGAATATCAGCATTTTCTTGAATGCGTTGATTGTTGAATGCGGTTATTCCATTGTGAATAAACTCTTCCATGAGATCCTCTGCAATAAACTCGGAGTGATTTTGATCCCAAACTACAATACGACCAACAACACCCTGGAGCTCAATCTTAATTAAATCACAATTACAAAAAGAAAAATTTAGAATCTACGCATTAATTTATACCTTTATCATTTGGTTGCCTCCTTGTCCATGCTCATCTATTGCTTCTTCAAAATCATCAACCGATAATGCAGAAAGCATGAAAAGATCACTACTCGAAGCACCAGAGGAGTTGGATGAGTCCATTATAAAATTTGATAAAAAAAATCAAGACAATCTATTACCTAAAAATGAAATGATTAAAATTAAATTATTCAAAACAAAAAAAAATTGCGGAAATTTTCAACCGCTATTGAAAAATTTTTTGCAAAGCATAAATCATCAATATTTATTTAAAAATCAAAATTAGTATAAAATCGTCTACAAAATTTGAGCCAAAATATAAAAACCCGAATTCTTTGTAAACAAAGTCATCCTCTTCAGGAATTCTTTTGAGGAACCTTTAAAATTAAAAAGTTTCCAAAAAAATCTAAAATATCCTAACCTTAATTGTCACAGTCTTCACTTCTGTATAAGGCTCTAATCCATATTCACCCAATTCACGTCCAATTCCAGACATTTTATATCCTCCAAATGGGGCAGCAGCGTCGAAGACATCGTAGCAGTTTACCCTTGAAAATAGAAAAAAATTGTTTAAAAAGAAGGGAAATTATTTTTAGAGATGACAAAAATAAATTTAATCCCCCAAATCTGAAGCAAAAATAGAAAAAGAGAAAGCTGATTCAAAAAAAATTAAAAGAAAAATCCAAAAACTGAAGAACTTAAACCAATCTTAAGCAAAAGAAAGTAGATTTATAACAAAAACCCCAAAAGTTAACTAATCCCCTTAAAGAGAATCAAAAAAAAATAAAAAAATAACCAAACAGTCCCAGCTCTGATATTGTTAGCTATATACAAAGCCTTGTCCATGTCTCGAGTAACCACACCAGCAGCCAATCCATAACAAGTCTCATTTGCTTTTTCTACCAAATCTTTCAAGTCATCAAATTTAATGATTGACATAACTGGGCCAAAAATCTTTGAAAAAAATTTTTTGAAAAATTTTTTAAATTAAAAAAACCTCTTCTTGAGCAATTTTCATTTCAGATTTAACATCAGAAAATATTGTAGGTTGAATAAAGTATCCATTATTTGCTTCTTTTCCAACAAATTTTGCTCCACCAGTAACCAATTTAGCACCCTCTTTTTTGCCGTGCTCAATTAATCGAAGAATTTTGGTTTCTTGATCGCCATCGATTTGCGGTCCGTGATTGACATTTAAGTCGAAAGGGTTGCCCAATACGCGACTTTCTGCGAGAATCTTAAAAATAAATAAAATTAAATTTTTGAAGCAAGAAAATAGAGACTTGAAGCAAAAAGGAAAAAAATGAAGCAAAGGAAAACTTGAAGCAAAAAATAAAAAATTGAAGCAAAAAATTTTGCTTCAAAAAAATTGAAGCAAAAAGAATAAAACAACTTAAAGCAAAAATGGAAAAAAACTTGAAGCACAAAATTTAAAGTACAAGTTATAGAAAAGAACAGAAAACATGCTGAAAGCAAGGAGATAAAAGGAGCGAAAAATTAAGTCGAAACAGAAAAATGAAACTTAAAGAATAAGCTTTTCCTTCAAACTTTAAAGGCAAAATAAACATAAAACAAGGAAATAAAAATATGAAGTACAAAATAAAAAAAGGAAAAAAACTTGCAAACCTTCGAACGTTCCACAAATTCATCATAAATTTTGGATTCCACAAAAGTCCTCGAACCAGCACAACAACACTGTCCTTGATTGAAAAAGAGTCCAAAAGCAGCCTGTTCCACAGCAAGAGGCATATCAGCATCAGAAAAAATTATATTCGGGCTTTTGCCTCGTAGTTCAAGCGTTATTCTAAAAATTTGTTTCTACTTATTTAAATAATTTAAATAACCGTTTCAAATTTGCTTCAGAACATTCACGCTTGACTTGCAATCCGACTTCAGTTGAGCCAGTGAAAGCAACTATAAAAATAAAAAAGTTTAAGCAATTGAAACGGGGGAAAAATAAAAAATAAATTTAAAACAGAAATTTGAAGCAAAAAATAAATAAAATTGTGGAAAAATAAACTTGAAACAACTAAACATTTTAAATAAACTTAAATCGGAAACAAAAATAAACATGAAAATAAAATTTGAAGCAAAACAGAAAGATATATAAACTTGAAGCAAAAATAAACTTGAAATAAATAAAAGAAACAAACTTGATTTTCTTATGCTTCAAGTTTACTTGACCAACTATTGTAAACAAAAAAATAAACTTGAAATAAGGGCAGAAAACAAACTTGGAAAAATAAATAAAATAAAACTTGAAGCAAACACTTGAAGCAAATTTTAATAAGCTTGAAACAAATAAAAACAAACTTGAAACAACTTTATTTATTTTTCTTCAAGTTTATTTCCCATCAATTTATACATTTTGAAGCAAAAATATCCTATAATAAAAATTAAACCTTTATCAACTTTAGGATGTGTAGCAAGTGCCTTTCCAGCAGTTGGTCCATAACCAGGCACAATATTAACGACTCCTGGAGGGAAGCCAGCCTTCAAATTGAAAAAAAAATTTTTTTTTAATTTATTGAAAAATTTAACCTCTTTAATCAAATTAGCAACATACAGAGCCGTTAATGGAGTTTGTTCAGCTGGCTTCAAAATGACTGTGTTGCCCATAGCCAGGGCTGGTGCTAATTTCCACGCTTGCATAAGAAGAGGGAAGTTCCACGGAATGATTTGGCCTTTAAAATGAAATTTTTTTTGGAATTTTTAAAAATCATTTCAAAATGTAAAAAAGAGGAAAATTTCCAAAATGTCAACTCCTCAAATCCGATCAAAAGATTTTCAAAAAAATTTTTTTACCTACCAACAACTCCAACAGGCTCATGCCGTGTATAGCAAAAATAGTCTCCACCAATGGGTATTGTTTTCCCATGGTTTTTATCTGCCCACCCAGCATAATAGCGATAAACAGCAATTGAGAGAGGAAGATCAGCTGAATTAAAAATTTTTTAGAAAAGCAATTTTAAAAGTCGTGAGACTTTAAACTAGGATTCGACCTGACAAGGAAGGAGACAGATATACGGAGAACGGAGGTAGCAAGATTCATAATGTGTTGTCAACTTTACAATGTAAACTTGCAAATTCTCCGAGGGGAAACAGCCCAGAGACGAACTGCGGAGTAGAAAGGGGAGCCGGAGGAAGACCTTCTTCGTTTTATAAGGACCTCACGTCCATTAGACGCAGGTCAAAGACGACTTAAGCCATAAAAAATAAAGTGAAATTTAAAACCTAAATAGGCGTCCTTGTAAGGCTTTCCATTATCCAACGTCTCCAAGGAAGCGAGCTCAACAGCATCCCTCTCAATTAAAGAAGCCAGTTTATTTAGTAAAAGTCCACGGGCTGAAGCATCCATCCGACGCCATTCAGAGCCCAATTTAAAGGCATCACTAGCTGCCTAAAATTTATTTTTAAATTTCAAATGTATAAAAACAGGACTGAAAAAATCCTCCTAATTGGTAAAATAATTTAGAAAAGGGCCCAGAAAATTTTTAAAAATTTTTTTGTAAACTCAAGAAACATATCTGACCTAAAACAAGTCAAAAACAGTCAAATAAAATCGTTGGCCCCCAACAGGATTCGAACCCGAGACCCCCTAAGTTGTCATATCAAACACACATCCACTACACCACAAACGCAAATTTCAAAATTTTTGCACTAAAAAACTCCCAAGAATTAACCTTAACAGCAGCATCAATATCAGCCTTATCCCCCTCTTGCACTTCCGCAATTTTAGTTTTGGTTGACGGATTGATGGTCGGAAAGGTTCTTCCACTCTTTGAGTTGACCCATTCGTTGTTGATAAATATCTGGAAATTAAAAAAAAATTTTTTTGAAAATTTTTCAGAAAACTTGAGTGAATTTTGGGTTATCCTCCCAAACAGGTTTAGGTGACGGAATTTTAATTGCTGAAGCAAAGCCGCGAATAGACGAGTAAGTTAATATTTTACATGCATTTTTATTTAAAATTCTTTGCATTTTTTAATTAAAAAATCTAATAAAAAAATTTAAAAAATTAAGCGGTTAGGTAAGTAATATACCTTACATATCTAAGAAATAAATTATTTAAAAGAACTTTTTAAATTGATAAAATAAATAAGGAATGAATGAGAAAAAGTACTAAAGTTTAAAAAAATAAAATCAATTTATAGTCTTTTTCCCATCTTTGTTTCGGAGCAGGACTAATAGGCGCGGCCGAATAGGCGCGGACAAATAGGCGCCATTTTTTCGGCGCAGCATGTTTCTGGCGTTGAGTCGTCCGCGTCTATTCGGCCGCGCCTATTTTTCGTGTACCCCTTTGTTCAGCTCGCTCGCAGGCCAATTAATCGCAGGATTTTTAATTGTAGAAGGGACATTAAAGTCTCAGTTTTAAATGAAACGCAACTTTAAATGAAATAAAAACACTACTATTGAGAACTGCGCTGTGCGCCAAGGCGTTTGGCGTCCATTTTGGCTGATTTTTGGTAATAACTTTAGAGAAAAACATTAACAGAAATCAGAATATTCAAAAAACATCAAAAATCAGAACAACTAAAAACAATTAAAACATTTAAAAACAAACCAGAATTTAATAAAAACATTAAATGTGCCTCATAAAAACAAAATAAAAAATCAGAATTTAATTAAAACATGTTTGTCAGAACATTTAAAAACAAACCAGAATTTAATAAAAACATTAAACGAACATAGGGGAAAACAAATAAAACATTTAAAAAAATCAGAATTTCCTCTACATAAAATCAGAATTTAAAATAAACTAAAAACAGAAAAACATAATCAGAATTATTGAAGAGAATAAAATCAGAATTTAATTATTGTTGAGAATACGATATCTTTTATTTATTCTTTTGTTTAATAATTATGTGTTTACCAAAGTGTTCAACAAAAAAATAATATAGGCCCATATTTATTTTTTTAAATTGCTACTTTCTTTTCACATTCTTTGACGTTTGAATATAGATAAGATTATACTTTCTAAAATTTTTTAAAAATAAAATAGGAGATGAAGTTACGCCACTACATAGTTGCATGTTGAAGGTACTTCTTTGACCACAACTTTTCTTATTTTCGACCAAACCAAACAAATCTTATATCATTTGATAGTTTTGGGTCTGGGGATTCTATTGCTACAAATTTCATTTCTATAGTTACATCAAGAAAAAAGTTAGAGGCGAATAAACAACGAAAATCGTGATTTTTCATACATTTTAGAGTCTAACTTTTTTGTGATTGATCAGATCAAGTCAATTCCTTCAAGAAAAATAATCAGCACATTTAGGGCTTTCGAAAGATATTTAAATTATTCGAAATGGTTAAATACTAATAAAGTTATGAACCAAAACGTAACCTCATACTTTATACTTAAACGGCTGCGCCGAAATGTCCCCTATATAATTTCTCCCCAAAATTTATTATTTTTCCATTTTAAAATAATTTTTAAAAATTCTATTATTTATTTAAATACAAAAATCTCTAAAATATTTTTATAAAGATTTTTTTATTTTTCTTAGGGAAATTTTGCCTTGCACGAATTTAATACCTCCTAATTATAGCTTAAAATAAAGGTGAATATTGCGTGCAGACCAGAAGAAAATAATTTTAAAAAATAGAAAAAAAATTCCAAAAATATTTTAAACCAAAAAAAGCCAATTTTTTCCTTTTTTTCCAAGACAACAAACACTTTCTTTTACACATTTCTTTTAAAATTTAAAAATACAAAATAACAAAAAAAATATTTTTTTTTCTTATTTTAAATTATACGTATATCTCCTCCTCCTCTGCCCTTTTTCCTTTAAAAATTGAAATTCATTCAAATGTAAAATTAACACCTACATAAGATGGCTTTTTCTCTTTTTTTTATTTTTTGCCATTACAAAATTAAAATGTCTATTAAAAAAGTTTTATTTTGTTGGTGACGTAAAAATATGTGGATAAAACACATGATGAAAGGACCTCGATGTTGCTTCGGCGCGAGCTTATAAAATTGCCAAAAATGAACTTTGAGACTTGAAATTTTGTAAGGATGAAGTCAATAAGCTTATCTAACTTATCTAAAAATTTCAGAATTTTCGGTTTAAGAAATCAGAAGTTCTGGTTAAAAAACCAGAATTTTGGGCAATTTTACTTATTTTTCCTCTATTTCTGGGTTATTTTCTGCCGTAATTTCTGAAATACTTTACCAAAAATTCTGAAATTTTTAAAGAAGCTAGGAAACACTATTAAGGACATTTTTGCCAAATTTTATTACTATAGGTCCATTTTAGTTAGTTTTATAAACTCGCGCCGAAACGACATCAGTGCCCAAATACCCTTCAAGTTTATTGCTCATTTAAATATTAAACATGCAGAAAATATTTTCAAAAAATTTATGTTCAAAAATTACCCAATTAATTAATTATTTTCTTTTTTATTTTAATTTTAAACAGGAAACGGAAATATTAATTAAATAAAATTGTAAAAGAAGCTAATAACTGTAAACAATTAATATGCCTTTATAAAAGAGGCAAAAAATGCAAAAATAAATTATATTTAATTATGTAAATTTATGTACATATATTGCTTATTCTTTTATTTTTTACTATGCGGAACTCATAAATTATCATTTTTGTTCCCAAAATTAAAAAAAATATTTTTTTTTCATCATTTTTGCAATAAAACCTATAAAATCGTAATAAACATTTTCCACCAGAATTTAAAAAATACTTAACCAAAAATTCTGAAATTTTGTCAGATGATAGATAACTGTATGTAATATATTTTTACAAATTTTTGCTTTTTAATGTTTACTTTGGGCAGTCATATAAGGCTCCGCGCCGAAACATCCACCGCGCCGTAACGCCTCACATAAAAGCAGAATTTTCTAAAATTTTCAGAATTTTTCTAAAAATCAGAATTTTTGTCAATCAGAATTTTAAAAATTCCAGAATTTTTTAAAATTTCAGAATTTTTAAAAATCAGAATTTTTTCAAATTTTCAGAATTAAATAATATTTTTCAAAAATGTCACCATTATTTTCCTCAAAAAATAATTTTTCCTTATTCCAAACAACACTAATTTTATTATTATTAATTTCCCAAAGCCAATCCGTTTTCTACAGAAAAATCCCTTTTAGATATAAATCTGTAGTAGAAAAACCTTGGACAAACACAGAAGATGATAATATTGCTGCTGCTATTTTAACTAGCAGAGAAGATAAGGAGGAAGGGGAACAAAATATAGCACAATTATTGGAACAAATTGAAAGTAAGATTGCTTGATTCTTCGGTTGTACTGTTACTTGGATAGCCAAAAAATTCAAAAATCGTGTTAGAAGAGCACTCATAGGCCTGTCTAACAAGGGAGACCCCTTTTAAGCGACCGTGGGGCTTCGCACGCCGAAACGTCTACTGCGCCGGGACGTCTCTCAAATGCTAAGTTTATAGTCGCATTATGTAGAATTTTAAGGCCAATTTATGGCCTTTTAAATTGCCAACACGTGACTATACAAGAAGCCAAAATGTGTATCATAAACTGACTTGATCCATAACATATCAGAGGGATTTGAAGTCCCACTGGTCTCCTTTGTAGGTTGAAATAATCTTTATTAAATTAAAAAAATGTGTAGACTTCCACATTCCCAGTTTCAGCAAGTTCCGTTTTCCAACTTTTCAGAACACCTCTGATAATAATAAAAATACCCTACCTTTGTGACAAATTTGTAGAGGACTCTAGATAATTGGTACAATTTTTGGGTTGAAAACGGTTTCATAAAAATTGAAAACGGATGGCTATAAAGAGATACAGCAGACTAACAAGTGACATAACTCACAAAATGTCATTTAATGGGGCAGAACGTGAAAAGGTTCGAACCCTAGACCCAATTTTAAGACGATATTGTAGTCAGCGCTCTTATCCACTTAACCAAAATGTCAATTCCACTATGTCCCCTGTTTTGCCTGAGCTAGTCTGCTGTAAGCAATTGTTCAGTAGAACTGATCAAATGTCCGTTAAAAAATATTTTTTTCTAGAGTCTTCACTCGACTCTCCCGATAACGACATAGAAGAAGACTACACCAATTTAAAAGAAGACATACTTCCATTAAACCAAAAATTACAAAAAATAAATAATAATTTAATTAAACAAAGAACTGATAAAAATGGGGAAGAAGCAATAGCTCTTCCAAAAAATATTTTAATTGAAAAAGAAGACATTCTTCCAAAATATACACATTTAATGGCGTTTAGACCTGATTATACTATTAGGTAGGGGAGTGAAAAAATGGGAAATTAATTATACATATTTTCGTTTTTTATTTAAAAAATGATTTTAAAAAATAGAAAAAAATTTTTTTTGAGGAAGCAAAAGATTATTTTTTATCTTTAGAAAATATTTAGGCAAAGAAAAAAATAAAATACATCAAAAGGTATCGAACCCAGACCCCCTCTAGGAGGAAAATCAAGAACGATACCAATACACCACCGACAAACTAAAAAAATTTTTTTCGAAGAAGCAAAAAATTTATTTTTCAAATAAAAAATGTCCTACCCCCTAAAGGCATCGAACCCTGCAACATCTAAGGAAAGGACCAAAGAGTATACCACTACACCACAGACAAAATTTAAAGATTTCTTTTACTAACTAAACACCATCTAAAATAATTATAAGTTTTTAAATTTTTAGAAATTTTGCCAGCTTTTTACGGCGTTTTCTCGATTCAAGAATTATTGCTGCAACTGTGGATGATGAAACAAAATAAAAATTTAAAAGAAAATTAAATTTTATAACCTCAAGAGGATTGAAAAATCGAAATTAACTTAAAAATATTTCGAATTTACAGTATCTCTAGATTTGTTAAATGCTTACTGTAATCGTAAAAATAATAAAAACTATTTTATTTAATTTTTAAATATTTTTAGATAAAGTTAGGGTAACGAAAAAAAAATTTTTTACCTGGAAAGGGTATCGAACTTTGCTCCCTTATGGGAAAAATCAAGAACGATACCAATACACCACATATGTATAAAAATTATTGAGACTGCAGTTTTATTCAACATTTGGGTAAACGAAAATATATTTTACCTATAAAATGTATCGAACCTTGCTCCTTTCAGAAGGCAAGACAAGAATTATACCACTACACCACAGAAAAAAAAGTTCCAGAATTCTTCATTATTTGTACCTACACCCTCAAAAATTCTCAATATTTTTTTAAATCATAAAAATATTTTTTTAAATTTATTTTAAACATTTTTAAACCTCTTCCTTAAACTTCAACAAACAATAGAAAAATAAAAAGACACTAAAATTTATTTTTATTCCTAAACTTTTAATTGAAGCAATTAAAAAATAAATAAAAAATAGTAATCTCTCATCCTTTTTAAATAAAAAAATGTCAAAAAATAAATAAAGTAAAAATATACGCAAAAAATAAATTTTTTTTCACTAAATTGCGCAATAAATTGTACAAAAAATACATTATTTAACCCGAATTATTTAAAAATATATAAGAACAAGGTGAAGATTATTTTGCATGGACCTTCTATTAGAGAGGCCCTTTTATTAGAGAGACCCTTTTATTGAACAGACCCTTTTATTAGAGAGACCCTTCTATTAGAGAGACCCTTTTATTAGAGAGACCCTTCTATTAGAGAGGGGCTTTTGGTGGAGAGATCCTTCTATTATGTAGGACGGGCTTTTATAGGAGAGACCCTTCTATTAGAGAGGTGTCTTTATTGGAATATTCATAAATTTTAATTTTCATATGTAAAATTTCAAAATGTCAACTTTTCTAAATGCGGAATATCAAAATGCCAATTTCTCAAAATGTCGAATTTTGTAATTGTTCAAATTTTTAGATGTCTAATTTAAAAATATTCTTCTTAATTTTACTTAATTGGTCGATAATTTTTATATTTAAAATTCCAACAGCTTCATCAACTTCTACTCAAGATATAAATATTAATTTTGAAAGGATTAAAAGAGAAATTAAAGAAAATACAAGCAAAAATACAACAAATATTGAAGAGAAAGAAAATGGTAGAAAAAGAAAACCCTTTATAATATATGTATCCTCTATTAGGGTTAGGGTCCCGGTCCGAATGACCGAGTCGGGCATCTAATTTTGGCCCGAAAAAGACTCGGTCGGGCCGGCCCGATAAAAATGAATCGAACGTCTTCCGACTCGAAAACCCCCAACCCTATCCTCTATATTAGATAATCTCTAAGTAAGATACTATGGTACTTAACTGTTATCCCCCTCATTTTCTTCTCCTTTCTTTCTCTCTCCTGCCAAAATTACAAAATTGTCAAAGGCAAAAATAATCCCGTCATTTTACTAGCTATACCGATAAGTACCCGGCTCAATGTTTTAGAACCGGTACAGCTACAATGACATTGAAAAGAGATGAACCGTACCATAGCGTTACCCGTTCTAAAATGCCGAGAAAATGCCGTCTAAAATGGAGATACCCCAATTTAAGTTAAGCCTCGTTATAATCACCCCCAAGGGGGTATCCAATAATAAGGTCTGATTTTAATAAATTAAAAAAAAGATAAACAAGTAAATGATCGTTATGGAAAGTATTTGGCACAGCGAAAACGAATACTTGAAAAGGATGAAAAAGAAATGGAAAAGGTTGAATCGACAACTACAGTTAGTGTACAACATAAGGAAAAGGATGAAGAACAAGCTGTTGATGAGGGGTAAATCTTTAAAAATTTTGAAATTTGACGAGATGATTGAAGTGCCGAAATGATCACTTTATGCCATTCGTTTCCCCAAAAATGCCCATTTTTGGGCAAAAGGACGAAATGTCCATTCTTGGGGGAGTGACGAAATGGTAATTAGAAGGAAGGTGACGAAATGTCTATTTTTTGGGGAGGGGAGGAAATGACCATTGGAAGAAAGGGGTAATTGTCCAATTTAGATAGAGACTAAACAGGCCTCTAATTAAAATAAAAAATTAATTAGCCTCCAACCTTCAATCATTCGTCCACCTACAGTTGAAAATGGATATGTAGAATCCCCAGTATACCAAAGACAACAACTTCAGTATCCTTATTATTACCAAAATTACCAACCGTATCAATACCCAAATTATGGTTATTGTGGAAATAATCAACAATATTATTATCAAACTCCAAGTTATTACTACCCATATTATGGTAAGTTAGAAATAATGAAACACAAAAACACACATAAAGAAAACACATAAAATACAAAAACACAGAAATATAAGAAACACATAAAATACAAAAACACAGAAATATAAGAAACACAAAAATATAAGAAACACAAAAATATAAGAAACACAAAAATACAAAAACACAAAAATATAAGAAACACAAAAATACAAAAACACAAAAATACAAAAACACAAAAATATAAAAACACAAAAATACAAAAACACAAAAATACAAAAACACAAAAATATAAAAACACAAAAATACAAAAACACAAAAATACAAAAACACAAAAATACAAAAACACAAAAATACAAAAACACAAAAATATAAAAACACAAAAATACAAAAACACAAAAATACAAAAACACAAAAATACAAAAACACAAAAATATAAAAACACAAAAATATAAAAACACAAAAATATAAAAACACAAAAATACAAAAACACAAAAATACAAAAACACAAAAATACAAAAACACAAAAATATAAAAACACAAAAATACAAAAACACAAAAATACAAAAACACAAAAATATAAAAACACAAAAATACAAAAACACAAAAATATAAAAACACAAAAATACAAAAACACATAAAATACAAAAACACAAAAATACAAAAACACAAAAATATAAAAACACAAAAATACAAAAACACAAAAATACAAAAACACAAAAATATAAAAACACAAAAATACAAAAACACATAAAATACAAAAACACAAAAATACAAAAACACAAAAATATAAAAACACAAAAATACAAAAACACAAAAATACAAAAACACAAAAATACAAAAACACAAAAATATAAGAAACACAAAAATACAAAAACACAAAAATACAAAAACACAAAAATATAAAAACACAAAAATACAAAAACACAAAAATACAAAAACACAAAATACAAAAACACAAAATATAAAAACACAAAAATACAAAAACACAAAAATACAAAAACACAAAAATATAAAAACACAAAAATACAAAAACACTAAAATACAACAATAAACACAAAAATACAAAAGCTCGAAAAACACATAAAATACAAAAAACAAAAACACGAGAAACACGAAAATACAAAAAACACAAAAAATACAAAAACAATGAAAAACATAAAAAAACAAAAAATACAACAAATTCATTTACCATAGGTAACTCATACTATCAACAACCCTCATGGAGAGGGGGTAATATGCCAGGCAACTTATTCAACCTTGGACTTGGTGGAGGCTTTAATATAGGCCCGCCTGGAGGGGGAATAGGTGTTGGGACTGGACTTGACGTTAATGTTGGATAAATTAAATTTTTTTATATTAAAAAAAATTTTTAAAATTTTTTTCTATAAAATTGCTTCCTTTTAAAATTGATTAAAAAATATTTTATCAGTCGCAAGAAAAATTTTTATTTAAAGTTGGCATAAGCCAAGAGAGAGGAGATTAGTCGATTGAAGGGACAAATCCATAATAGACGAGGGATATAGTTGAAAGGGGAGGGGAGGGGAGGGGTGGGGGGGGGGGGGGGGTAAACGGAAGTAATTTTGTATAAGGAGGGGAAATAGTGTCAAAAGGTAAGATAAAGGGAGAGGGGAAGAGGGAAGTAGAGGGGAGGGTGAAGAAGGAAGAGCGTCTCGGCTCAATCTATATATTTAATAGCGAATGGGATTACCTCTCCATTATAGACATTCATTTCTTTCAAATAAATCCCTTCTTTCCCCCTTGCATTTAATTATTAAAAATTAAATTTAAATATTTTTCAAAAAATTGACTTTTTAAAAATTTTTTCCTAATTTTTGGCTAAACAAAACTTTAAAAATATTCTCTCTAATAGTCAGACCTTACTACCAAACATACATTTTTTTGAATTTGGTTAGCCACTAAGATTGGCGGATAGTTGGAAATCTTCGGATATCCAGCCTTTTTTCAGATCCGGATCCGCCAACCTTATTAGCCATAAGGTGGATAGTCATTCTAGCAATACATCCAATTTAAATACTCTCATGACGATTTTTTCTGACTGACTTTACTTTTGCAGTTAAAAATCCTTTTTTAAACATTCAAAAAATGTCACCAAAATTTCTCCCAAAATTGGTCATTTTATGCTTCTTTTTATTCATTTTGTTGGACAACATTGAAGGACATGAAGAAAGAAATGGGTTTTTAAACGGGACGAAGACACGTTCAAAACCAAACCTGAGAAATTTATTGAGAAAAGCGAATGTTGCGAGACGCTTCACAAATTTGTTAAAACCTAAACAAGGAAAAGGCTCTTATTTACCATTTGGAGATACTGTAGATAAAAAAACGAGCTTTATGGATGAAGGATTTCTAGTTGAGGAAAGAAAATTAACTCAAAAACTTTAAAAAACCATTGGATGGAGGCTGAAAAAGAAGAAAATCCTTTTACTAAGAACTTTCCTTTAAAACTTTACTATCTAACTCTCCTATCCGATGACCGAAAAAAAATTTAAAAATGTGACATTTTGTCGTATTTAAAAATGTGACATTTTGTCGTATTTAAAAATGTGACATTTTGTCGTATTTAAAAATGTGACATTTTGTCATATTTAAAAATGTGACATTTTGTCGTATTTAAAAATGTGACATTTTGTCGTATTTAAAAATGTGACATTTTGTCGTATTTAAAAATGTGACATTTTGTCGTATTTAAAAATGTGACATTTTGTCGTATTTAAAAATGTGACATTTTGTCATATTTTAAGAGAGTAGGCATATTGGCTCGTCGATAAATCCCCTCAAATTTCAATTGTAACGTGTGTTTTGCTAAAATTTAATTTTAATTTTGAAAAATTATTGTCTAAAAACTTTTCAAAAATGACTTTTTCCTTCTATAAATTTTTGTATTGAAAAAAGTGGATCAGCCTTCACCTACATTGTACATTTCTACATTGGATAAACTGTTATTCTTGTGTACGTAAACATCGGCAAATCTTGGGGACAACCCTTTATATGCCCGGAAACTTAAACCTTATAGGTGGCGGCTAGGGTGGCGGTACAACCTAGGGTGGCGGCTTTATAATAGGCCTGCCGCCGGTACGACAATAGAGGATACGCACTTGAGGTCGACATGGAGGATCTGACAAAGGAGGATAGAAATGAAAAATAAAAAAACTCAAAGGACTAATAAAACTTGGAAACCCCCCCACTTGGAAGACCAGAAAAGAGAATTCATCTCTTTCCAGCGCCAAAGGCGAACTTTTTTGAATGTCAGAAGGTCAAGAATCAAAAATCCTCCTTTTTTTATAATCCACAATTGTCGCTCTCATTTGTCAGATCCTCAACGAGATTCGATTGTATTTACTAGCAAAAAGAGGTTGCTTCTTCTAATGTTTATTAGAAATATTAAGGATTCTCTCGGAAGAAGCGTACCGTATATGTGTGCATATCCTTATGTTTTTTTGTATTTATTAAAAACTTTGTATAAAAATCCCTAACATTTTTTGTCTGTTTTCTAAAATTTTGGCATGTAGCCAGGAGAGAGACCCGCCGATAAGGGCAAAAATCCATAATGCCACATGTCCATATAAAATCACGCGCATGCGCGTCTAATAGTGAAGGGGGGATAAAAAATCAACGCGATTTTCTCTCCTCTTTCAATGTTATTTTCTGTCGCAAGACGCAAAGCGACTTTCCGTTGCCACAACATAATAGTGAAGGGATAAGAGTAGAGAAGAGGGGGGATGGAGAGAGAAGGGAGGGGGGGGGGGTGGTAGAAGGTGAAGGGAGGAGAAGGAGGTGGGTGTCTTTCCTAGGAGGGGAGGAAGGTGAAGAGAGGTGTCTCTAAGGGGGTCTCTGTCTTTCTAAGGGGGAGGGGAAGGAAAGAGAGTGGGGGGTAGAAGGTGAAGGGAGGAGGAGGGGGTGTCTTTCCTAGGAGGGGGAGGAAGGTGAAGAGAGGGTCTTTTTAAGGGGGTCCTCTGTCTTTCTAAGTGGTAGGGGAAGGAAAGTGAGTGGAGGGAAGCTAAAGGGGCTGCCATCTTTTCTAATTAATAGTAGGCGAAGAAAATAAAATTTTTTCTATAGAGAAGGGGAATTGAAAAATAGTGTGGTAAATGGAAGAGAGGTAGAGGGGAGGGAGTAGGCGAAGAGGGAAGGGCGTCTCACATCCTCAAAGGAGGGTTGTTATTAAGAGCAAATGCGAGGGCATTGAATATCCCTCTATATAGACACCTATCTCCTTAAAAAATTCTCTTTCCCTTCATTTATTGCTTGCAAAATTTAAATTAAAAAATTTTTTAAGGAAATTTTTTTTAAATTATTTTCAACCTAGTAACCGAATAATTTTTCAATTTTTATCTAAACAAAACTTTCAAATAGTATATTTAACAGTCTCCCTCACTTATTAATACACACCCCTATACGAGAATTCTTTAAAATTCTATTATCTTCTAGGCGGGGGTGTAGCTGCCTTGGGATACCTCCAATTTAAATACCTCTCGTTATAAGCGACGATTTTTCGACTCCAAGGGTGTGTATTATAGCGAGGTCTGACTATACATTTTTTTCAGTGTTAAAATCCTCCTTAGACAACCGAAAAATGTCCCCAAAATTTCTCCCAAAATTGGTCATTTTATGCTTCTTTTTATTCATTTTGGTGGACAACATTGAAGGAGGAAATGAAGAAAGAAATGGACTTTTAAACGGGACAAAACCACGTTCGAAAACAACACTTCGAGATGTAGTTAGAAAAGTAATAGAAATGAAAAGAGTAGTAACAAATTTGTTAAAACCTAAACAAGGAGAAGGCTCTTATTTATCATTAAAAGAGACTGATGGTAAAAAGACGAGTTTTATGTAGAGTAGGTCGAGGTCGAGGTTTTTTGAAAAAACCGAGACCGAGGATCACCGAGGCTGAAAAAGCCGAGATCGAGGTCGAGGGGCAAATTTTGGCCGAGGTCCGAGGTCGAGGTTCGAGGATAACCGAGGTTTTTAAAAAATTTTATAAAACGTCAAAATCTAATTAAATTTACCAAATTTTATCAAAAATTTACTAAATAATTATTAAAATCATTCTTTTAATCTTATTAGATTCAGTAGGTAGCCAAATTGTCAGTTTAGATGTCTAATATTATTTTGGAGGATATGGGAAGACTAAGGGAGATATCGAGTGATATCAGGGTGTTAAGAAGGATATCAAGGAATTAAGAAGGATCTGGTGGATTGAGGGTTATCGTGGATTTGGGTGATTCAGAATAATGGTGTATTTTAAAATTCTGTTCCTTTTATTCATCTCTTTTTGCGCCGCAGGCGAAATTTTTTAAATCTTGGTCAAACCTTAAGCCAAAAATCTTCCTGTTTTTGCACCGCAAGCGAAAAATTTTTTAATTTTGGTAGGCCATTAGTCTAGAATTACTATTTAAAAATATTATCTACTTTTCCTTAATAGAAATAGTTTTTCCAGAGCCGGTCTCCGGCATTGACCATACCCAGCACTGATTTGTGAGCAACTTTTAAAAATTTTGGAAGGCCGGATACGAAAGAATTCAGTTTTTAGAACCAATGTCTAAAGGCCAACAATAGATTTTTTCCTTTTTAGCGGCGGTGGACGGCTCGTTCCCTGATATATACCTAGAGATGGAACGAAGCGGGCCGTATTTTTCTGAATTAATCCGGCTAGGAAATAAACTTCTTAATAAGCGATAATTTCTTATTTCACCGCCGCAGGCGAAAATTTTGATAATTTAGAAGGCCAATAAGCCTAAATTTTTCCTTTTTTAGCGCCGAAGGAAAATTTTGAGAATTTTTTGAAGGAAAATAGGCCAAAATTCTTCTATTTCTGTTAAAAAATTCAATCTTTAGGGGTGTATATTTAGCCTCGGTCCTCGGCGAGGTTTTGGGCGAGGACCGAGACCGAGGTTCCGAGGCCCGAGGTCAGCAAAATCGAGGTCGAGGTTTGAAAATGGGCGAGGACCTCGGCCTCGGCCTCGGCGAGGCCTCGACCTCGACCTACTCTAGTTTTATGAATGATGGATTTAAAGTTAATGACAGCATATTAACAAAAGAACCTTCAAAAAAGACTAAACATTGGATCACTAATTAATCACACAAAGTTGAAGTTGTAAACTGATCAAGAAAAAACATTTTTATAAACTTTTTTTATCGGATAGGGTGTTTCAATCCAATGACCAAAATACCCTTCGAAAAAGTAAAAATACTGGCTCTTGTCCAGTTTATGCGTCCCATGAAAGTATATGCGTCCCATCAACAAAAAATTGGATTTTTCATGGTGTTGCAAAGTTGGGGTATGGTTCCAAAACATTTCTTCATGTTCGGGACCTACGCCCACTGGGTCTGGGACCGTTCCTTACCCTATCCCTCGAAATTTCGGAAAGTTATAGCCAATTTCTAAAAATTTCGGAAAAACAATTATAACTTTCCGAAATTTCGAGGGATAGGGTAAGAAACGGTCCCAGACCCAGTGGGCGTAGGTCCCGAACACGAAGAAATGTTTTGGAATCATACCCCAACCTTGCAACACCATGAAAAATCCAATTTTTTGTTGATGGGACGCATATACTTTCATGGGACGCATAAACTGGACAAGAGCCAAAATACTTCCTAAAGTAACTTAGTGACATTTTGTCGTATATAAAAATGTGACATTTTGTCGTTTATAAAAATGTGACATTTTGTCGTATATAAAAATGTGACATTTTGTCGTGTATCAAAATGTGACATTTTGTCGTATATAAAAATGTGACATTTTGTCGTATATAAAAATGTGACATTTTGTCGTATATAAAAATGTGACCTTTTGTCGTATATAAAAATGTGACATTTTGTCGTCCTTTACTCGTTGTGACATTTTGTCGTTATAAATGAGTAGGTATTTTGGTACGTAGATGAAATGCCCTCCCTTTCCATTGTAAGAAAAACAAAAAATTCAAACATTTCTTTTATTTTAAAAGATTATTATTTTTTAAATTTATTTTTTATCGATAAAATTTCTCTTTTCTTTTATAAATTTTTGTATTGAGGAAAAACAAAAAAAACTAGCTCATTCTCAGTTTTTCCTTATTAGTGTCGGACTTTATTATAAGATATTCCCAATAATGGATAAACTTCTACAAGTTATTATCGTGAATTTATACCCTTTTAGGTACCCCCCCCCATTTATTCGCAAGCTAAAAACGTTGCGAAAACTCCGCTCAAAGCTCGGGGGTTTTTGAGGCATGCGTCTTGCGGGAGTCAACGGTCGCTTTGTTTTAACGCAGAACATAGGCCTATTGTTGGCCTGTGAATAGATGGGAAGATTGGCGAATAAATGGGGTAATAGAGAGTGTGTCTTCCGAATAAAGGAGCTAGGTACCTAAATGATATACTAAGTTCCGTATATATAGCCGGCCAGTTTCGCCTTTAGTCTAAGTTGAAAGAAGATTCAGTATTCGGTATTGAGGCCAAACTTTTTAGATTCTTAACAGATTTAAGGCTTTTGAATATTTCCAACATTTTGTTTACATCTCACAAATTTAAAATTCACATCTGAGACATTCTAAATTTAAAATGAAATTCAAATCTTGTAGACAAATTTTATTTATTGAATCAAATCGAGGTGTTAGACAGTTGGGGATATAAGATCAAAAAATAGCTGAAGCAAAGACAAGCAAACATTGATGAGGATCTTGATTAAAGTGGGAGTTTCCTGCGATTCCTGCGACGATTGCGGATATATAAATTTTTTTTAATTATTGAAGTGAAAGCCTTTTCTGTAGTGCAGGCTGTCGGTTTCCGACTTTTGACGGTTTCTAAATTATTTCTAGAGTGATGCAGCACTGAAATTGATTCGGCACTGAAACTGGAATTGAAAATGATAGACAATTCAGAAAAGGGCATTCACGAGATTTTTAAGGAATCATAAAACAGGTTAAGCATCTTGTGATTGTCTAAACATATTGTCTAGACTACAAATTAGGGGCAGACTACAATTTTGAATTTTTTGGCATGTGTGTTAAGGCAGGGGATTGAAGGAGAGAAGGGAGAGAGGGAAGGATTTGAATGGAGGGGGGGGGAGGGTGAGGTTTGCGAGGGAATAGCAGTGAGATATTCGAGTTAGAGAGAAAAATAGAAAGAAAGAGCAAGAGAAGAGAAGGGGGGGAGGAATCTTTTTAAGACAGAGGATAGAAGGAGGGAAGGAAGGATTTGGATGGAGGGAGGGTGGGAAGGTGTGAGATTTTCGAGGGATAACAGAGAGGTAATCAAGTTGGAGAAAAAGAGAAAGAAAGAGCAAGAGAAGAGAAGGGGGGGAGGAATCTTTTTAAGACAGAGGATAGAAGGAGGGAAGGAAGGATTTGGATGGAGGGAGGGTGGGAAGGTGTGAGGTTTTCGAGGGATAACAGAGAGGTAATCAAGTTGGAGAAAAAGAGAAAGAAAGAGCAAGAGGAGAGAAGGGGGGGAGGAATCTTTTTATCGATTGATTTTTCTAGAATGGAGGAGGGAGAAGTATTGTCTAGGGATGTCCTCTATTTAATGCCCTCCTCTACTCCCTCCCTACATAAAAAAAGCTTTTCCCTCCAAAACACATTCATTTTTCCCTTCAATTAAAGTTATAAAAAAATTTTTGTTGCCGTTTTTATTAAAGGATTGAACGAATCTTTTAAAAAATCCGCGAGAAGGAGAGAAGGAAAGCCGCAATGCGAACATTTAAATTTAAAGAAAAAATGGTTGCCATTTTATTTTTTCTAGTAATTTTACTTGTCAAAAGTAAAGCGTCTGAAGGAGAACACGAAAGTCTTTTACTATCATTCAGAAATGAACATGGACACGATGGTAGGCAAAATTTCCAATTTTTTTTCATAGACTTTAGGGACTGGAGATCGGACAGAGACGAGATCCGACAGAAAATCTAGGTTGTTGGGAATCGTGGGTTTTCCAACACTCCCTGTTCCCTTTTAAAAAATTTTTGACTTTCCATATTGAAAATTAAGACAATGGATAGTCGATTGGAGTCGACAAAAATCATGTATCTATTACGGTAGGGCCTATTTTTCCATCTCCAAAAATAGGTCCAAACCTCTCCAAGTAAGGGTTGGCAGTTTCGGACACCATAAACAGAAAAAGTACGGATATCCCAAATTCCGTTCGGATAAGGATCCGGATATCCTAAGATTCCCAGGAAACTCTAATCCTACTCAAAGTACCTTAATCTCACTCAAATTTTTAATATTGCACTTCTAAACTTTAGAAATTGACGAAGAACACACAGAAGAACGCACAGAAAATCAAAAACAAATTGTTGTCTACAACCCTCCAAAGTTAAAAACAAACAATCCAGAGCTAGAATTGTATAAATTTATCAAAGAAAAAATAGAGTTCTTCACTAAAAACAAGGAATACAAGGGTGAAATAGAAAAGACATTGAAAAAAATAAATTGGTATACAACCGAGTTAAATGCCGAAGAATTTGAAAGCATAGACAAATTGGGGCATGAAAATTATGAAATGTTGGATAAACTGAATTTTGGTGTTTTGTTGAAAATAAGAGGAATTTGTAGTAATTTATGGCATTATTTCAAAGAACTAAATGGAAATATGGCAGGGATATGTTCGCATGAGGATTTTAAGATAATATTTGATAAAATGCTACTAGATCATAATTTAAATTTTGTAAGTTTTTGTTTATACAAATGATCGTTTTTTTAAAAGTGTTATTTTTCCAAAGGGATGCTTCCAAGTGGGTTTTTCTATATGGTCGTTTGCTCATATAGCCCTTTTTCCAAATGGTCGTTTTTCCAAATGGTCGTTTTTCCAATTGGTCGTTTTTCCAAATGGTCGTTTTTCCAAATGGTCGTTTTTCCAAATGGTCGTTTTTCCAAATGGTCGTTTTTCCAAATGGTCGTTTTCCAAATGGTCGTTTTTCCAAATGGTCGTTTTAGTCCATCATTCCATCCGAGACCTAGAAATTGAACTGGAAATAACCTAAAAGTTTTCCAGAAACGAGTTTATTGCCGCCATCCCCAAAGAAATCTGGAAAAATGAGGAAATAGAACCTGTCTCTTTCCATTTTCCCTTTACCGCAGAGATTTAAAATCTTATTTAAAATCCTCCTTAAAAATTAGAAAGTGGAAGATAAAGAAGTGTTTGAAGAAACTGCTGCTAAAGAAGCCCTTAAATATTTAAACAAAATAGAGGAAAAGGCTAAAGGAGAGGTTAAGGAAGATGTTAAAGTTACCAAAGAGACAAAAGTTAAAGAGAATAAATTAAACAAGACAAACAAAGATTTAATGAACAAAAAATTGGGAAGATCAAAAAGTGAACTATCACCCTTAAATAAATTAACGAGAACTTTGACCAAGTTTAAGAACGTCTTAAAATTGGTGAGAGTTGTGACAACCTTAAATTCAAAAAGCGGAACGAACTATAAAAAAGATAGAAGCGAATTTAGTAAACTTCCTTCGAAAAAAAAAGATGAGAGAAATACGTCTTTGTTTAACACTTATTTTGAGGACTCGAGTGTGGAAAGTTGGAAGAAGCTAACTGGCATTTAAAAGGAGTGTTTAAACTAGAGATCGGGACTTTGTAAATTACCGTATTCCGAATTATTATCCAGATTATGGGATACGCCCAATTAGGCGCGCGGCCATGTAGGCGCAAAGCCATAACTAGCTGGAAAATTTTTGCCCTTAGAAATTTTAATACAAATCTCTTGAGCTCGATGAGAGGAATCGTTTAATACTAAATTTTGAAAGATTTGGAAATCTTAAAGCAAGTTATAGCTTTGCGCCTACTTGGGCTGTACCCCCAGATTATACGTCCAATCGCACCTTTACGCGTCCAATCACATTTTTATTTGATCAATTTATAGCGATAAGTACCCGGTTCTTGTCTACTCACGACCCTTCCAGTCCGTTCTCTAGTTTAAATTTGTTCTTGTGTAAACCTTATCGAGAAAGAAACGAATTTTGACGTCATTTTTTGCTGAAAGTAAAATATGTACATAGAGATGGACCTCGATTTTATAAATACCTTTGGGAATGAAAAATCTCCTATAATAAGGTATTTTTGAGGGGAGTATTGCTTAGGAAGATTCCCCATCCAGTGACCAACCAATTTTAGAAAAAACTCTTTAATTGTGGGTGATTTTGGATATAAGTAAAATCGAGGTCTGACTGTATATAGTCTGAAGTTGAACTCCTATCCAGTCAATTTGTTTGACTCCGATCCCGCAAATTTTATATTATACACCGTTGAGACTCCAAAAATTTGTATTTTAAATTTGAGAAATTTTTTATTGTATAACAGGGATGTCTCGAGAAAGTTTGGGTTGAAAATTCCCGGGTAACCCGAGACATCTCCCTGTCAGAGCTTCACGAAAATTTTAACTTCTTTCTAGCTTTAAGGAGACTACGAGAAATCTCTTTTTCATTTCTAGGAATTTAAGTAAGATTGTTTTTTATCTCTCCTCCTTTCCGCAATCATGAAACGAAATTTTCGTGCAGCTCTGGTCCCTCACGTGTATAGAATTTTTTAAAATTAACCAACTTTTTTAAACATTTTCTTTGTAAAATTTTATCTTTAAAATTGTATAAAAATTCAAAACTGTATATTATATAAAAGTTAAAGGAGGCGAGCGATCCCCTCTCTAAAACTACCTTACCAAGGAAAGAGTAGGGTGAAGAGAAACGGGAGTTGGTAGGGGGACGAGGAGGCTGGACGCAATTGCGGGCGCCGCAAATTGCGTTTTTCACTTGCGGATGGATTTCTTAAAATAAAATGCGGATTACCTATTGATTGCATGACTTTGACAGAAATGGGAGAAGGGGGATGGGGGGGGGGGGTGGGAGAAGGAAGAAAGCTTAACAAGATTAAGGATAGGCATTTAGCTATCGTCAACAACCTTCCCTCGATAGCAAGACTGTCATGAAGGGGAAGAGGAGGAGGGGGAGAAGGCATCGTTGACATGAAGGGGGGGGGGGAACGTTGACAGCTCATATAAACGTTACTTACTCTCGACAATAGCGTCCTTTTATTCAACGTCATTTTATTTCTCTTAAATTAAAATAAAACGAAATTAATTTTTCCCCCATTTTTGAAAATTTTCTTTAAATTTTTTGGGATTTTTTGACGGTTAGTTGCAGCCAACTTTGAATTTTAAGGTTCTAACCTCTCTTAGGATGTTTAGCTCTAGGAACATTGGTATATAGGCACTCATTTGGTTTTTTTATAAAGGGCACTTGGTTGAATCGCTCTCAGTCTAATTGCAAGAATTTACTGTATAATCCATAAATTTTTTTATCTCTCTTACATATTCAGTCAGAGTCAGGGCTGTACGGCATGAAGTCTTTTTTGGCCGATTTTGGGTCGCACTGCGGATTTGTCCCATTCGGATCCATCCCACTGAACAAAAAACGCTGATTTGTCCTCATCAGACTCGTAACCACGCGGATTCGTTCCATCTCAAAATGTCAGGGTAAAAATACTCATTTTGTCGAACTATAGGTTAAAAATGGGATATTCGTATCGTAACATAGAGTTCTTTTAGTACTACTTATTGTTAATATTAAAAAATATTTAAAAAAAGAAACTTGCCATCTAAGCCCTCAGCAGGACATTTATAGAAACTAAAAATTTAGTAAAAGTCTTAAAACCCAAGAATTTTTTATCAAACAAGTTAAAAATAGGCATTTTCTAGTTTCACTTTTAAAATCTGTGGCCCTAAAGAGGGCCGCTTGGGTTTAGATTTTTGTAGTTTGCTAGGAAAGTTTAGACATTGAAAACATGTTTCCTCTTGATAAAATAAAAAAAATTAGAATTAGCTGGAAAAAATAGATAAAATCTAAAAAAATAGCCAAATAATTTGGGCTTTTGAGAAACTTTCAAGTTAGCTTTGAATCATTTAATCCCTAAAAACAGAAAGAAAAGAAAGGTAATAGGCAGCAAAAGCAGCTAATAAAACATCTAAATCAGTATCGAAATTTCGTATTTCAATTCTTCCAAAATCGAAATTTCGAAACATCCCCTGCATTGACAATAAGGGAATTTTAAACCCAAATATTTTTTTGAATGCTTGGCCGTGACAGGGAGGGGAGGGAATCGTCGACAGCCCTTACATATACATGCCTAATTATATTCTACCAACTCTCCCCCTCCATTTATTTACATCAGTCAATTAATTTAAAATTTTTTATTAGAATTAAACATTTCTAACTAAAAAAAATTTAACTCTCTTAGCTAATTTGAAGCTTAAAAAGAAGCAAAAACCGCTTCAATATGCTTTCAAAATTTCGACCAAAATCGGTCGTTTTATTAATGTTATTTTTGGTGATTAAATGTAAAGGTTCTGGTAGATATGGTGAAATTGAACTTGGAGGCTATACTGATGAAATTGAAGTAGTAGGCGAGGAAGGAATAGAAGAAGCTCCTATATATGAGAGCATGATTACAGGTTGGCCAGAAAACCCTCTTGGCCCTTTGTTGGGCAACTATTTAGAATGAACGTGGGTATAAAGCAGGGATCGCACTGACATAGAAATTTACAGATTTCGGGAAATCGGGAATTCCGGTCCCGAAAAACGACGGTAATTCCCAATCTTCGGGAATTTTCGGGCATTTTGTTGGTTTCTGGCAGTGGTCCTATAGTAGAGGATTATAGGAGAGTCCTTGGCGACGAGGACTTGAGGAGGACCAAGATCAAGGATCGGTCGAACATCGAGACGAGTTTCGAAAATGTGTGAGGACCCCCTGTCTCGCGCCACTCTTACTGAGAATCTTGAAGGCTAAGCCAGAGATTCTTCCATCTTCAGTGCGGACGCTTGACACGGATGTCATTATGGAAAAAGTGTAAAAATTTCCTAATAATGTTAAAGACTCTGTTATGCCTGTGAGAGTCCCTGATGATGACAATCTCTCTCTCTCTTTTAGGGGGGGGAAGGCAACTTGAAGGCACCTTTCCTAGAACTGGTTCCAGACTTGCTCTTATATTTTTCTTCAAAAATTTTTATTTTCACAAAAGGTTCAGGTCATCAAGAAGATGGAGGGTTAGATCACAAATTGTATGTTTTGATGGAGAAAAAAATTACATATTTTTTTATTATAAAAAGTGTTTTGGAAGCAGATTTATATAACAAGGCTCATGAAAACATTAAAAATGATTTACTCATCTCATATAAAATCTATAAAATTTGTTTGGATATAAAACATTATTTTACCGAATTAGAAGATGAAGTAAAATCACTTTGTAATGGTAAACAAAAAAATCTCTTTCAAAAGCTTGGTAAAAGCCTTGGTAAAAAAATGAATATGTTTTTAAAAAAAAAGAGTTCTGACGAAGAGATTGATATATCTAAAAAAAGTTTTGTAAAAGAGTTTGGAAAAATGTATCAAATTTATAATATAGCAGGATCACAGGTACCCAAAAAATTTTAATTTTTGACAATTTTAAAGGTAATACATTCAATCTACGCTTTCACGCAGACCAAAAGTTGGCCGGTTATCTCCCTATTATTTTAGGAGAAAGTCTTCAAGAGTGGGCGTTCAAGATTGGGTTGCCACTCTTGTGCCCAACGGCGACTAGTTCCTGTTAAAAAGGGCTAGGATATTAGATCAACTATCCAACAGACAGGTGCGTATTATAAGGAGGCTCTAACTCAGCGTGGGGATCAGGGCTGTGCGCCAAAATTTTCGCGTGGCGCGCCAAACGCCAATTTTTCAAATTTTAAAAACACGCCAAACGCAAAACGCCAAAAATCGGCCAAAATTAACGCCAAAACGCAAAACGCCAAACGCCATGACGCACAGCCCTGGTGGGGATCTCTATTTTTCGACTATCCTTCACGGGGCCCACTTACACGAGGGCTCTATTTCAAAAATTGTTGATTTGATACAGTACCAGAGTCTATTTTTCAACTATCCGCCAGACTAGTGGGGTATTTCAGTGGTCTCTATCAGAGGAGATACAGTAACCTGCTTGAAATAATTGGGCCCTATAATCAAAAATTTTTCAAAAAAGTATTCGAAATAAAAATTATAGAAAGAGAAAGGTAAAAACAAGGGAATTTACAACAAGAAGGATGTTGAAAAAATGATTGATGATTTGGAAGAACATAAAGAAAAAGGAGGTTCTAAAGAAAAAGATTATGTTAGCCCATTTATGATAGAAGAAGCATCATCGAGTGATCTAAAGCCTCTTGGACGTGAAAAGGCAAGAAGTTTGAGTTTTAGAGAACGAGCAAAGACCATCGCAGATATGGCAAAATTTGAGAAAAGTGCTACTACTACAAGAGGTAGAAAGAAAGGAAAAACTGTACGTCTTGGAGGAAAATGAATTTTTTAAATGTTTTGGAGGAAAAAAAAAGACGCAAAAAGCTCATTATTGAGCGCAACATAGGGGGCTTGTATTTTCTATTTTATTTACTGGGTAAAAAGTGGAAAAAATACCTTTAGAAACTAAAATACCGTATTTTCTCAATTAATTCCCCAGGGAATTATTTTTTCTACCCTTCCTTAGCATGGGGAATTAATCGAGGGAGGGGAATTATTCGAGTTTTGGCATCTGAGCATGCAGTAGGGTATTTGGTGGTGGGGAATTATTGTTTCAACCCAACTCTAGCATGGGGAATTAATCGAGAAGGGGAATTAATCGAGGGAGGGGAATTAATCGAGTAAATACGGTAGTCAAAAATACTTGCTTTGAAATACTGTAGCAATTAGTAGAGCTGTCCAAGACCGAAAATTTTCCAAGATTCAAGACCAAGAGTCTTGAACAGCTCTAGCAACTAGGACATTTCTATTTTGATTAAATGCCTATTGTAGACTATAAAACAGAGGTGTGCCGAAACAGATTTTAAAAAGCGAAACACGCAAAACGCGAAAGTCCAAAAAAAGCGAAACACGAAAGGCGAAAGTCCAAGAAACGCGGAAATCCGCGAAAAGCGAAACACGAAAACTGGCACACCCCTGCTACTGAACCAGTGATTATTTTAGTTTCCAGAAGGTATTTTGTAAATCTATACAAGGATTGATTTTCAATTTTGGTTCAACACTTTTTTGGGGTTTACGGTCTTGGACTTGAGTTGGGCACGAATATTTTCAGAACGTAACTTTTCCAGTTAAAACTCTAAAAATTTATTAATTTTATTTATTTTACCCCCTATAAAATGGCACCTCGTTATACATACAACGTTTCCTTCAAAAGTAAGATACTTTTATTTTCTTTTTCTGTATACTCTTACTTTACTTCGCATAAAAAGTTTTTTTTTAATTTTGCCATTTTTTTGAAAATTTTCCAAGTGTTGTAAGGTAAACTATAAAAATTTCTGTGAAACGGATCACATGATTCAATTTTATTAGGAGAAATATTGATGAGTGATAGAAATTATATTTTTGCTATGAGATTTTTGACACTAAAAATCAGCTTGGGAACCCAAGTTTTTGGCCATTTCGACCATTATTTACCATTATTTATTCGAAATTTTGAAAGCATATTTTGGCGCTTTTCGCTTCTTTTTAAGCTTCACAGTTAGCTAAAGAAAAACTTTTTTTTAATTTCTTTTAGTTAGAATTGAAATAGGTATATGTAAGGGCTGTTGACGATTCCCTCCCCTCCCTGTCAATATCCTCCCCTCCCTGCTGTCGACGATTCCCTCCATTCCCTGTCAATATCCTCCCCTCCCTGCTGTCGACGATTCCCTCCATTCCCTGTCAAGGCCTCCCCTCCCTGTCAATTTCCTCCCCTCCCTGCTGTTGACGATATCCTCCCCTCACTGTCAAGGCCTCCCCTCCCTGTCAATTTCCTCCCCTCCCTGCTGTTGACGATATCCTCCCCTCCCTGTCAAGGCCAAGCACTCAATAAAAATATTTGGCATTTAAAATTCCCTTCTTCCTGTCATTGCCACGAGCAGGGCTGTTGACAGGGAGGGGAGAGAATCGTCGACAGCCCTTACATATACATGCCTAATTATATTTTACTATCAATCCTTCCCCTCCATTTCTTTACTTCATTCAATTAATTTAAAATTTTTTATTAGAATTAAACAATTTTAATTAAAGGAAATTTAAAAGAAAGTTTTCTATTAGCTAAATTTGAAGCTTAAAAAGAAGTGAAAAGCGCTAAAATATGCTTTTAAAAGTTCAAACAAAACTGGTCAATATATTCATTTTTATATTATTTTTGGTGATTAAATGTAAAGGATCAACAGGAGGTTGGGGTTATGGTGATTTAGGTTATAATCAACTAGCAGAAGAACCAACATTTGCAGGAGGTTCTACTAGTGAAATTGTGGCAGAAGATGAGGATGTACATGGAGGTTGGCCAGCAAAAAAAATTCAGCTAGAGCGTATAATGAGAAATTTATAAGGGCATAGAACCTGTTGCATTTAAAGCCAGATTAAGAAAATCATCATCAAGTTTCCCAAACCAGTGTCGAATAAGGTTGTCGGATCCACATATCCAAATCCAAAAAAGACCTGATATTCGGAAATTTTCGTTTAGGATATCGGATCAGGATATCCGAAGATTTCCAACTTTCCCAGACCATAATGCCTAAGTTGATTAAAGCAGCTGGGCTATAGCTATTTCTCTCCTTTAGCTAGTGCAAAAGGTTATTCGGCGGCTGGGAGCGAACCAGCATCTTAAGTAGACCGGAATGATGTGTTATCTTTTACACCACGCCGCCTACTGCATAGCCTTAGGAATAAATAGCTATATGCCTTACAGTCGTGCAGAAGCCATACTCAGAATAAAGAGGGAGGATTGAGAAAGGACTGATTTGACTGGCTAGAAATAGCTTCAGGATTGATCAGGCCCATAGGCAATTCTCTTTACACAAACACACTAGTTGGTGTAAAATCCTTTATTTAATGATAAAGGGGACATAAACAAACTACACAAACTCTAGAGGGGTAGACTTTGGGAACATTCTTTGAGTTTCCCTTGAAATTATTTAAACACAGAAATTTTAATTTTTTGTTCTTCCAACAAAGGTACAACACAACCAGCAGAAGGTGACTTAGAGAAGGAACTGATTAAGCTTATGAATGAGAAAATTGGATACTTTGGTAAAATAAAGAACATTGTAGAATTAAAATTTAACAGAGCAGATTTTGGTGATGTTAGAGATGATTTGAATGTTTCATTTAACGTTTATAAAATTTGTAAAGATGTAAAACGTTATTTTCAAAAAGAGAAGAAAAGTGATGCAAAAGAAATTTGCAAAAAGTTTATTAAAAGCTTTGATGAATTTGTCAAAAATACTAATGCATATGAAACATTTAAGGTAAAACTCAAAGTTTTTGTGAAGACGGGATAACCTAAAAATCCACAAGCTTTGCTAAACGTAAAGACACTGAGAACGTTCAAAAAGCTCGGTTATTGAGATAAAAAGATTTTTCTAGTCATCGATCTAGAATCTCAATTGGATGTTCTAAATCTAATATCTTTTCATGCTAGGCGTTGTAAAGATTGCGGTAAAAGCGGATTTGCCTAGTCCGATTAATCTAGTTCAAAATTCCCATAAGAAGTAAATTCCAATTATGGAGGGGCACCCCCAAAGGAAAAGACCCCGCAAGGGTGATCGAGAAAATAAAAGAAAATCGGGATTAACTCCCCAATACTTTGGACATTTTATCGAAAAATGTTGCTTGAATATTTTTATTTTATTCCATTTATAGAAACCTGAAGTTACAAATGAGTATAGCAAGGAGGATGCTATAGCAATGTTTAATGCTTTAAATAGCCATGAAAAAAAAGGAAGTTCCGAAATAGACTATGAAGCAATTTTTGCACCAGAAACAACGGCAACATCGAGCGAGTATATGCCAGTGGCTGAGTATCATGAAAAGAAAAAAGGTTTGAGTCTTGTAGGGCTAGCTAAACTTACAGGAGGCTTAAAGAGATGGGCGAAGAAAATCACAGGGAAGAAAAGTGGTAGTAGAGAGAAGGGAAAAACTATTCGTCTTGGTGGAAATTGAATTTTCGAAGGTTTTGAATGAGGAAAACGAAAAAAGAAACAACGAAACGAATTAAAAAAGATTATTATTTAACGTAACACTGACCCCTATTTTTTATTTTTTTTGTTTTTTCGGTGGGAAAAAGGGTTGGACACACCCCTCTATTAACCGGTACCAGGTCTGGACGCAAATAAAAAAATTTTTCCAGAGCCGCAAGAGCCTATTAACCGGTACCAGGGCTGGATGCGAGTTAAAAAAATTTCGAGAGCCGCAATCCGCTGTCCGGTTATCTCCGGTTCCTGTTTGGTTAACCTTTTTGTGTCCAACTCTAGTGGGAACTGAAAAATGCTCTTAGGAAACTAGAATATTCGAAAATACTTTACAAATACTGTAAAGTATTAAGAGCCTATAGATCAAGAGTCTATGATTTCTTATAGAAGAAATGTGGGAATAGAGAGAGGGGACACCTTGCAGACTTCTACTGACTCTTAAGAGTCATTACAAGTACTTACAAGCATTATTCTAGTTTCCGGAGAGTATTCTGTAGAGCTGCCCAAGACATGGTCTTGAATCTTGGCTCAACCATTTTTTTGGGATTTTTCGGTTTTTGTCTTGAGGTGAAGTCATTTCTAGGTGTTAAACATTTCTCATTTTGGGAGAACGGTTGTTTTTTTTTAATGATATGTATTTGGCAATATATTATTGCCCAAAAAGTAAAGACCGAATTTTAAAAAGGGATTAAGGAAAGTCTGAAAATTTCAACTAAACCTTTGGTAATTCTCGATGGATTATGAGACCGAGATAGGAAATTGACGAAAAATTCTGTCTTTACCCGTGTTGAAAATTATTCCCTGTTAACAGAAAGTAACTCTTTTTTGTTGGATTTTAGATAAATATACCCTCCTACAAACTAAACTTGTTGTTTAGAGATGTGAGGTGTAGAGTTTGTGACTTGAGTTGTAGGTAGTAACCCCCCCCTTCTGTGCCACAGAATGGGTAGCGGCATGATCAAAGGAAAATCAACGGGTGTAGGAAGTTTTCCATTGTGTTGCACGGAAGGGGGGGGGGTTACTACTATTGTACATAAGGGTAAATTTCTTCATTCCTCGATTTTACTCTATTTCCCTATGGCATAGTACATATTCAAATTAGAGACATTGCTAAAGAATAGTAGAATGCCATTGAGGCAAATGTTATTCAATGGCGATAAATACACAGCTCAGCAAATTAGAACCTGTGGTCTGGTATTGTGCGTGTGCAGTGATGCAAAGTTCCAAAATTCCTCTGGAACCGGTTCCAGTTCTGGAACTGCTTTATTAATTTCTTCGGTTCCAGTTCTAGAACCGACTTTTTATTTTCTTCGGTTCCAGTTCTAGAACTGTTTTTTAAATTTCGTCGGTTCCACGGTTCAAGTTCCGAAACTGGAACTGGACCGATCGGTTCCGGAACTGGAATTTCTGCATCACTGCTCGTGTGTACATTACCTATAAGGTACTGAGGGCTACACACATCCAACGTTTACATGAGTTTTGATTGCAGAAGCTGGTGACATAGATTGACCTATGTATGTTGTACCAACCTCTATAAATTGAGGAAGAAATTGACCTTTATGTACACTCAAAGGAAGAAAAGGAAACGGACATGCCCCAATTATTTTATTATTCGTTAGCTAGTATTTTAAATTACATTTCTCGGCATAAAAGTTTTTTTTCATAATTTTATTTTTTTTATGCTCAAAAATCTAAAGGTTCCATGTAAACTACATACTAGTTGTAATAACTTTTACTAAAAATAATTTTAAAAATTATAAAACCGAAAAAAAATTTTATCAGGAAAATGTTTTAACTAATGAAAATTCGATTAAAATTCATAACTTGAAAATCAATGTAGGAACTAGTGTTCGGCATAGTTCTTGTGTAGTTTCCCTGGAAACTACATTCATGTCTTAAATATTGGTTGATGCCTAGGTTTGAGCGGGATCGGGATCTCGGGCGGGATCGGGCGGGCGGACTAATATTCATCTTATGAAAGTCCGAACAATTAAATGAAAATTACACTTCAATTTTTGTCGCCGAAGATGCCGCTAATTTTTATTTATTTCCTTTTTCAGCGCCGCAGGCGAAAATTTTTTGAATTTTGGAAGATCCTTAAGCCAAAAAACTTCAATTTTCAGCGCCAGGCAAAAAATTTTGAAGATTTTGGAAGACCAAAGACACAGATTCCTTCCTTTTTGCGCCGCAGGCGAAAATTTTTTGAGGATTTTGGAAGGTCTCAATAGAAAAAAATGACATTTTATCCTAAAAACTACAAGAAAACACAAAAAATCCTCATACTCTTCAACAGACCACAAAAATCCGCAAATCCGCATTTTTAAAAATAATCCTCATCGCCCTATCAGAAAACCACAAAATGAGGAAAAATCCGCAGATATCGAAGCCCTGGTTTATTGTATACATAGAAAAAAGTTTTGGGAATAGAGTGCCCAACTCACCCGACAATTCTGTCAACGATCAGGCCACGTATCGTCAGGCCCCGTCAGGCTATTCTTAATAAATTTTATATAAGTAGTATGTACGTAGTCTGGTAAGAAGGGGGAAAAGAGGAAATGTACTAAACACTAAAAAGAGCGGAAATTGAGAGGCAAATCAATCGAGTGTCTTGTATGTCTAATAGGAGTATGGAGGACATTTTATAACGATTCCATGCCCCTGACAGGAGAACAAGGTAGTATAAAAATCAGTCTACTCCCCCAGTCAATAGCATACTTTTCCTTAAATTAATTTTAAAAATATTAAAAAAAAATTAAATTAACGTATATGCTCTATTAATTACCCTCTCTCAAGTAATTACGACCGCTATGTTAAGTATACCCTTTAACGAGGGATAGAAAGTAGTGACCGGCAACGGATCCGGCCGATTTTTCCGGAGTCCGTTCCCCGGATTAAAACCGGACCGGATTAATCCGGAAAAATCCGGCCGGATCCCCGGTCCGGCTCTAATTGCAAATCCTGTCCGGAATCCGGGTCCGGCAAATTTTGTACGCCGGATTTGGGTGTTGACCAGGTTAGGGACTAATAGAAACAATAAAATACCTAGAATAATTAGTAGATTAACTACGGCATTTACATATATTTATTAAATCAATCTTCAAAAATAAATTTTGAAATAATTTAAAAATATTTTAGCTAATTTTGAAGCTTAAAAAGTGACGAAAACAGCTTCAATATGCTTTCAAAATTTCGACTAAATTTGGTCATTATATTAATTTTTATATTGTTTTTGGTGACTAATTGTAATGGATCAGGAGGTTTTCCGACTAGTTATGGTGAAATAGAAGAAGAAGAAGGAAGAGTTGATGAAAATACAAACTTACTCGGCGGCTTTTTTGAAGTATCAGAAGGCGTAACTGAGGAAGGTTAACCAAAAAATTTTTTTTTGGCATTAGAGTATAATAAGAATTTTAAGGGCATACCTTATCTACTCATTAATTAGCTTATAAGCAGAGCCCGGACGTTACCGTCTACGACGGTATTTTTAGGTTTTTTGGTATTACAGTACGGAATACGGTACGGAATATTGACCCGGAAATTTTTTTATTTTTTCCGTACCGTAATACGGTATTGATGAAAATTTAGCGGCATTTTTCGGTATTTTACGGTATTTATCGGTATTACAGTACGGAATACTGTAAGGTAAAATTCTGAATTTTATCGGTATTTTTCGGTAGTAAGAAAGAAAATAAAGGAAAAATTTTACTTGTAAGGATGATTTACCTAGCAACATTTAAAACGCTTAAGCAGGGTTTAAACGATCTAAAAAGGAAAAAGAGAAAGCATTAGCCAATGCCCCGGTAGCTCAGAGGTAGAGCTCCTTCATATAGTGAGCGAAAGCGCCTAGCAACAACTAGCAGTTGGTCGCAGGTTCGAATCCTGCCCGGTGGCTAAACTCTTCCAAACTCATTCTTACTCCCGACTGATTTTGAGAAGATGCTGCATAATGGAAGGAATGTTGTAGGAAACAAGTTGAGATAGGAGAAATCCTACAACTCCTTATTTCGGCGAATGGAGGTTATAATTTTGGCCCCCAACTTTTTTTTCGTTCATTTATGGTTTTTTGTCAGAAGCTTTTCTGGCTAGTTAAGGTGAACGTTTTAAAATTTAAATTTTTCAGATTTAGATGAAGTATTGTTTGAGTTGGTGAACAGAAAAATTGAATATTTTTTCAAAATAGAAAATATGCTGGACCCATTCAACATGATTTACTCATGTTTTATAACGTCTACAAAATTTGTATCGATATAAAGCATTATTTCGAAAAAAAATCAAAAAAATTGATAAAAAAAACCAAATTCGTAAAAACATTTAAAGAAAAGTTTGGAACTTATTTTCAGGTGGGTGTTGCATGGAGTGCTGGTAGACAAGCTATAGGATGGGAGATGGTCCCGGAAAAGGGGTCGGGCGCCGTTGAATGCGCAGTCTAACTTTGATCGGAAGTTCCGTTTCCGGTAGGTAAACCGGAAGTTCCGAGATTTTTTGGTTCCGGTTCGATTAGAAAGTTCCGGTTCCGGTCCTTCAGTTCCGATTAAACCTGAACTTTTTAATACCACTAAGGATTTGATTTCTCATCTAACTTTGATCTAACTTTGATACAAAGGGCATGCTGGCTAGGGGCATGGCATTTAAATTATTCAAACAATTAAAGGAACCTCGTGTTGATAAGTACTACAACGATGCTGATGTTAAAGAAATGATCCAAGTTTTAACTGAACATGAGGAAAGTGAATATGGGCAATCTGCACAAACAGATGATTTAGACAACAAACTGATAAAATTGATGGAAAATAAAATTAATTATTTTTCAGAAACAAAAAATTTGATAAAAGTTTTGATTGCACAACGGGATCGCGAGAATTTTAACAAGAAAAATAAATTTTTAATCAATCTAATCGAAATTTGTTATGGTATAAGGCACTATTTCCAGCGGGAGATTAAAGCTGTCACAACACTTTGTAATGATTTTTTTGTAGAGCTCAATAAAATGATCAGTGAAACTAATGGACAGGACATGTTTAAAGTAAAATTTTTGTATTAGAAAAAATCCGCTTCGCTACGGTCGCCGCGAGCGAAGCGAGCGCGACCGTAGCGAAGCACGGCCATCGTGCAGCGAAGACCATGCTCGGCCTACCCTCCTTAGCAGCACAAAAAGTTTTTCCAGCGAAGATTCTGGTGGTCATAACTTTTTTCATAATTACTAATTAAGCTGGTTTCGGTATCATTCGACTCTGATAGTCGAACTCATTCAAATGAGTTAATATTTGTATATTTAAATTTTTTCCCCTAAACGCCGAAAACATGCTGCGCCGAAAAAATGGCGCCTATTCGTCCGCCCCTATTAGTCGTGTACCCGTATAGGAAAAATCAAAAAGTGTTTCTTCAAGTATTTTATTATTATTCCAATTATAGGTACCTGAAGTTACTACCAGGTACAGCAAAAAGGATGTTGAAGCAATGATTAATGAGTTAGAAAGTCATAAAGAAGAAATTTCTGGAGAAGAGTTTGTTAACCCGTTTACGCCAGAAACATCTGCACCAGTATTTATGGGTGAACAACATCAAGAAAAGAAAAAAGGTAAAGGCATCAAGGGTTTGTTTAGTTGGAAGAAAGAGAAAGGGTCTTCAAGTAAGCACTATTAGTGGTGGTGGAAGGAAAGGAAAACTATTCATTTTGGAAGAAAATTTTGGAAGAAAATGAATTTTTTTTAATTTTTGATGAGATAAGAAAACCGAAGACTAAAAAAGATTATTTTATTTAACGTAAAATTGGCCCCTATTTTCATTTTTTTTTATTTTATTTTTGGGAACTGAAAAAATACCCTCAGGAAACTAAAATAGTCAAAAATATTTTCTAAAGAATACTGTGAAAAATTTAATATTTTTTCGTTTAGAACAAGTACTTAGAAGCATTACTAATAGTTTCCTGAGAGTATTTTGTAGAGCTGTCCAGGACTTAGTCCTAAATATGGCTTGAAACTTTTCCTGGAGTTTTTCGGTTTTGGTCTTGAGTTTTGAAAATTTTTAAGCGTAAGCGTAGAATTTTTAAGCCCCTGAACATAAAATCTGAGAACGTTAAAAGAAAAAAGATTTTTTGAGAGATGACTTGAATTTGGCCGGTCAAAATTGAATTTGGCCGGTAAAATTTAAACTAGGATGTCGACATTGTACATAATTTTCTTTTATTTATTAGCTAGTTTTTTAAAACACATTTCTTGGCATAAAAAGTTTTTTTATAGATTTAATATTTTTTAAATCCAACAAAGGAGAGGGGTGTCCGCAGGACTTTGGGGTGAAATTTTGTAGACAGATATTTAAAAGAAAATATATGAAGAAAAGAAAACTTTGGGGGATTATATCTCAGTCCACGTTACCCCATATCGGAACTGGTGAAAATTTTACGATAAAAGTAAGGTATAATCTACCTGTCTACAGAATTTCATCTTGAAGTCCCACGGACACCCATATCCCTAAAACCCTTTTTTTCACCTTTGTAAGGGTTACTGGTAAAAAATACAATTTGTTCAGAAAAAATTTTCTTCCTTATATGATAATTTTACCATATTTGAAAAATGACTAAAAATATATCAGTATAAAAGTCAAAATTCTAATATAAAATTAAGGTTTTTAAAGCCACACGAAAACAAAAATAATTTGCAGAAAATCAGCAAATCTAAATAAAAATCCGCAAAAATTTTGCGGAATTTTTTAAAATTTTTTGATCTATTTCAAAAATTGTGTTCTAGCATTACAACCTCAATTTAGCCTTTTTTTTAATTTAAATTTTTGATATTTAATTTAAAGAGATTCGATTATGTCGGTAGAAATGGGGGTACTTTTTGGAGGTATTTTTTCCGCAATTTCCTCTTGAATTTTCCTGCCGACATATATTTTTTAATAAAATATAAATTTTTAATAATTTTATTTTAACATCTACCACTAGTTTTTTTTTATATTTCCTTCTTTTCTTCATTAATTTGTGTAGCAACAGGAGAATTTTTAATTATATTTCCATTTTGTTCTTCTTTCAAAATTTTTGGTTTTTTAATTAATGGACGCAATACAACTGTAAAGAAAGCTGGCCAGACAATAAAATAAATTATATAACCATAAAAATACATTGATTTTAATGGCTGAAATTGAAAAAAAAATTATTTTTTTAAATTTAAAATACAGTCAACTCCCACTATAAGAGACTCCCTTTTTTAAGGCTGAAAATAAATTGTGCCTTATAATGAGGTGTATATTAAATTGGGGATACATCCTCCTAGAATAACTCCGCCACCGATTAGTCCAAAGTTAAAATAGTGTCTCTTAAATAGAGGTGCATCTAGTATTGTGTGTATCTCATAAAGAGGTTTACATCTAATGGTGTACCTAATGGGAGTGTCTCTTAAATTGGGGGTATCACCCTCCCTGCTGGCCACCCAAATTTCTAAAGAGCGTTCTTAAATAGAGGTGTCTTTAATATTAAGGGGATGTCTAATATATAGAGGTTTTGACTTAAAAACCAACAGTAATCCAAATTTCCTTTTTAACAAGTCCAAAAGTCAAAAAAGCAAAAGCCATAGAAACACAAATATTTAAACGTCCAAATAACCAACAAAAAGGTTTTGCCCACCAAAGATTAATTAAATGACGAAATTGGGGAGGGCCAAAAGCAATAAATGTATATAACTTTAAAAAATAAAATTTAAGTTTTAAATTAAATTTAGAAGGTAAATAAATTAAAAATTTAATCCGCAAAATTTTGTCCGCAAAATTTTTGCGGACTAAATTTGTCCGCAAAAATTAATATACAGAAAAAGTCTACTCCTTTACAAATACCCAAATTTTAATTTGTAAATAAAAATTTAATCAAATAATTCTTTAAAATTTTAATTCAAAAAAACCTGTTCTTGTGCCACCATACACATAAATTCAAAAGCAAACAACATAAAATAACCCAAATGATATCCATGCCAAACAGCCAAATATAAAAGTGTAATTAAATGGCTATAATATTTATTGCCTAGCCATTTAAGTCTTTTGAATATATGGCTGGAAATTTTGAGAAAAATTAATTAGATTGAAAATAAATTTTTTGGGGGGGGTGAGACATTTGATCCCAAAAATTAATCCAAAAACATTGATCCCAAAAGAAGTCAAACATGATTTTTAACATTCAAGGTGGCTCGCCAAGTCGAATTCAAGAAATAATCTGACTAACAATATCAAGTTGTGAGTGAATAAAGGAAAAGAAAGGTGAGAGACATTTGATCCCAGGTGTCAAAAAACTAAAGTAAGCCAAAAAAATCCGCAAATATTAACCGCAATTATTTTAAGAAAATCTTTTTTTCAAAAAGAGAATTGATTTTTAATTCTTACCTACCTCCATTTACCCTACTCTCTTCAAAAATCTCTTTACTTACCCCCCCCCCCCCCCCCCCAAAAAAATAAAATTAAATAAAATTTCCAAACAAACTTTTTAGCAAATTCATTAGTACAACAATTAAAAGAGTCAATAACAGATTGAAAATCACTTCCCAATTCCCATTTAATAATATTAATATTTCTAGTTCCATTCCATTTATCATCCCCATTTAAATCTTTTCCATTATAAGAAATTCCACTCAAAATTGAACTTCCCTCTGTTAAAAGCCAAGCAACACAATAACGATACATTGTTGATTTAAACCAAATTGTATTCCAAACTATTTTCCAAAATAATGGAAGGGACTTAAATTTTGAATTTATTATGGGACTAAAAAATCTTATTATCTGAGGTGTCTATCAAGGGCGTATCCAGGGGGGCTGGGGGGGCTAGAGCCCCCCCCCCCCCCGAAATGGGGGAAAGGGGGAAAAAATTAGGAGAAGGATGGTCGAAAAAGTGAAATTTTTTCGCCTACAACCCTCAAATTTTAAAAAATTTTCGCCTGCGGCGCAAAAAAATGGAAAAAATCTGGCTTTTTGAGCTCCAAAATCCTCAAAATTTTCGCCTGCGGCGCTAAAAAGTGAACTTTTTTGGCCTACGGCCCTCCAAATTCAAAAAATTTTCGCCTGCGGCGCTAAAAAAGGAAGAAATCTGGCTTCCTGGGCTCCAAATTCCAAAAAATTTTCGCCTGCGGCGCAGAAAAGATGAAAATTTATGTACAAAAAAATTTGCGTCCGGAACGCCAAAGTAAACGCCAAAAATTTTTGCGCCCACCCAGTGTTAGCCCCCCCCCCCCCCGAAACCGACCCCCTGGATACGCCCTTGGTGTCTATAATAAAATGTCATTACGGCTAGACAGTTCCCCCACTCCATTACCCAGCCATAATAAAAAAATCTTAAATTGATTTTTGGCGCTGAAGGCCCCCTTGCTACGGGCTTAATAGAGGAAGCATCTATTATTGAGGATTTTATAATGAGGTCTCGACTATTTAAAAAAATTAATAAAAAAAAATACCAAAAATTCTGGAGAATTAAAATAACTGTCAGGCACCCAAACTGTTCCCCATTTATACAAAACAGCAAAAAATACACCAACAACAAAACGTTGAAGACTTGCCATTATACTTTAAAAATTAAATTAATTAAAGAAAAAATTTAAAAAAAGTCCGCAAGTTTTGTCCGCAAATTTTTAAATTGTCCGCAAATATTAAAAATTAAAAAATTTCAAAAAAAACCTGGATTGTCTAACTTTATTCCTTTCTTTATCCAAATAATCCCCCTTAACAAATTCTCTAAAACGTTTCAAAGAGAAATGAGGGCCAGTAAGCGTTCCACTAAAGAAGAAAACAAAAGCTGCAATTTCCAATAAATTTGGTTTGTCTGTTATTGCTGTTTTTGATTGTTGTTGTTGTGACTCTAATTTTTTCTAAAAAAAATTTTTTTAATAAAAAAACAAATGACCAATTGGTGAAATTTTTTTGGTGTCCTAGAAAATTTTTGTGAGTTATCCCAAACAAGTTTTTGAAGAAAAATACAATTAAAACCCACACTAAATCCCAACGAAAAATTCATTTTTCGTTATTTTCCCATCTTACCTCTGACAACTAAATCAACCAAAAATGGATTAATTTGAGGGTAGAGGGAAGAATAGAAAGAAAATAGAGCTCTCGAAAGTTCAAAAATTCTAACTTGACCGCAAAAATGTTTGGGATAATACACAAGAATTAAACGTTCCTTCAAGCTTGGACAGTAAAAAAATTATTTTTAAATTCCAAAAATCAAAAATTTTAGAAATAAGAAAGTTAAGTAAATGAAAAAAGGGACTCATAAACGGATCACTACCCAATTTCAAATTAAAAAATTTCAAAAAAATTTTTTAGACAAAAAAACCCCCCAAAAAACCTGTAAATGTCCATCATATACATCCATAACTAAAGCAGTCATTTTTAAAGTCAAAATACAAAAAGGTGTAGTCCATGTAATATCATAAGTTGAAGATTCCACAAACCAAATACCAATTAATAAATGCCCCTTTTTAAAGAAAAAAATTAAAAAAAAATTTTTTTTTCTTCAAAAAATACTAAAAAGAAAATATGTGCAGCAGCAACAGAAAGAGCAGTTCCAGGAATTAAATTTACAATTAAATAAGCAATAATTATTGAAAAAATTGTATGGATGATGGCTACACCTGTAAATTAAAAATTATTTATGAAAATTCAGAATTTTTTAAAAATCCGCAAATTTTGTCCGCAATTTGTAATAAGTGTGCATAATTTGTAAAAAAATTATTTTTGCCCAAAAATAAAAATAGTTCCGGATAAAACTTGCAGATTTATGCTACCACCAATGAATAAAAAATAAATTCACTTAAAAGAAAAAATTTTTAAAAAAGGGCTCACTTGGGTCAAAAATCTAAAACCATGTTTTTCCATTAAAAGATTCCAAAAAAAAATCCCCCAAAAATCCCCAAAAAAAACAAACCACAAAAAAACAAATAAAGCAAAACACCAGTAACCACAAAAAACACATGTTGAAATCTTTCAGGTAATTTATAAATAAATGTTCGGTAAATAATAGCTAAAGGATAACAAGCCAAAATTGCAACAAGTAAACGCAAAGCATCCTCTTCTGAACCAATTATTTGAGATAAATAATTTATAGTCATTTTTCAATGACTTCTAAAAAAATTAAGACCTCACTTATAAATACACCCTCCATTTAACACCCTCTATTTAAGAGACACTCATTATAGGGTACACCATTTTCTAGGAACTCTCACTATAATATACCCCCAATATTAGGCACACCTCTATGTAATATACGTTCTTTAAAAATTTTGGTGGGAAGAGATACCCTCTATTTAAGAGACACTTCATTATAAGGTAAACCCCCAATTTTTCCAGAAACCTCTCAATAAGATACACTCAATACTAGGCACACCTTTAGTTAAGGGGCATTTTTTAAAAACTTTGGTTGGCCATTGGGAGGGGATACTCCCTCTATTTAAGCGACTCCTCATTATAAGCGACGAATTTTTCATTCTCAAGGGTGCATTTATAAGTGAGGTTGTTTGCAGACATTTATCAAAAATTAACTGATTAAAAAATTATTTAGCAAAGAAAAAATGTGTTGGGTAGACAAGTGACCCACTTGCAAAATAAAAAAAATAAAAAATGATAAGTCGACTGATAAGAAAAAATTTTTTCTAAATAATAAATCAATAACTCAACAAAAAATATTCGCTTAGAAAAAAAAAGGAAAAGGAAAGAAAAGGAAAAAGGAAAGAAAAGAGGGAAAAAATAGTAAGTACACCCAATTTCACCACCCTACACCTTTTTTCAAAAAAAAAGACGAAATAAGAAAATGAACTCATACAAAGCAATCAATCTTTTTTTTTGATTGACCATAAATCTTAAAAATTACCTAATTGAATTTTTAAAAATAAAAAAAATTTTAATTTTAAAATATTTTTTACTTAATACATATATTTTATTTTTACTTATTCACAGAAAAATAAATAAAATATACCCATAGGAACAAGATAAATAAAATTAGACCTCAATTTTACGTTTTTGCCGCCTTTGAGGATTATTTATTTTTTCTTGTAGTTTTTGTTCCAAAATGTCATTTTTTCTCTTTGATTTTCCAAAATCCTTCGGCGCAAATTTGGCGTACTTTTATTAAACGTAAAACGAAAATCCGCCCGCATAATAATTTAAATAATTTAATTAAATATACCTCTCTCAAAAATATTTTTTTACACAACTTCAAGTTTTATAAATCTGATCATCTTCATTTTCTTCCTTCTCATGTTCTGTTGATGAACTTGTAGTCATTCCTCCTTCTGTCGAACCTTTCTCTTCTTCAGTACTTTCTAATAAAAAATTTGAAAAATTAATTTAAATTAAATTATACCCCGCAGAGGTAATTCCTTGAAGGAATTAGAATCTTGTCTAGGCAATAAACCTCGGTTAGGATTCAAGGCAAGGCCATGAATTTTTTTAAAGTTCAAGTCAGTTCTTAAAGTTCAACTACGCCCCAAAGACCAGGTGGAATTTTCGATTTCTGGTTCTAAAATTATGAGAAAATTTCCAATTTCTGATAGTCATATTTCCGACCGACCCCAACTTCATCCCAGAAAATCATGGAATTTGAAACCCCTCTCCCGTGGCACCATCTCCTCTGACTGAGAACCTTTCCCCACACTAGGTTCTCATAAATTACCCAAAAACCCTCTTTATTTTATTTTTTATTAAACCTTCAGTAGCCTTTTCCTTCGTTTCAACACTAAACGGAGTTTGATCCTCTTCCAGAAGGGCAGCAGTTTGTTGTAATTTAAGACCTCTACCAGCATCACTCAACATCGACATCGGGACAGTATTGAAAGGCACAGCATCTTCCATTTCGTCACTAAAAAGCTTTGCAGATTTGATAGATTTATTGGGAGGAGAAAGCTTTGGAAGATTTTCTGGAACAGAAGGCTGTTGAGGAGCAGAATAAATATCATCAACTTTCATGTTTCCAATTTCTTCATAATTGCTGCTATCAGATACGAGAATTGGGCCTTTAAAAAATAAAAAATGTTTTTTGTGTAAAAGGAAAAATTGAAAAACTTTAAAAAATTATTCTAATATGTTTTCGCCCTCCCCAAAATTTTTTCCTTTTCCCCATTTCTAGGGGAGCATTCCTGATTTCGAGTCATCTAAAAATATGAAAAAAGTATCTGACAAATTCTAGCCATCGGGCAGGGACAAAACTGCGAACTTGCTGACAGTAATTTCTAGGCTTCCGCTTACACCTTTGCTCTCTGACTGGCCCGTTACAAGTTGGAGGGGGACTTAGAAATGATCCTAAAAATGTCATCTAACGGCTGACTTTTTTGATCCCCCCAACCCTAAAAAAATTTTTTTACTAACCTTTATCCTTTGTATGCACTTTAGGTCGAAAACGCGCTGATTTATCCGTCTCGGCGACCACAGGTTCCTTCTTAATTTTTGGTTTGTCAGATTTGAGCGAACTTGGGATATCGCTGTAATTTCTGCTGAGATCGCTGGTAGTCGCAAGTACTGACTTAAAAAAATTTCTTCAAAAATTTTTCAAAATTTCTTTTACCCTTTCACTTTTCTCCTCAGCAGATACCACAATTTCTTTTTGACCAGACATTAATTCACGCTCACTTTTGTACTCGTTCTTGACCAATTTACAGTGTTGCTCCATTTGTTGAATTTTCTTATAACGCGGAACAACCAAACAAAAACGCACAATTGCCCAAATTATGAAAGAGCTTAAAAATTTTTTTGAAGATTTATTGTTCCTTTTAAATTCGGATCTGGGCTTAAATTAATTTCGACACTACCCTGGGCAGAATCCGTGTCTGTGGTTCATGAAATATTCAGACCTGGTAAACACCTAGTAGATCCAAGAATGTCTGAATTTGGGTACAGGAACAGTTCGAGCTTCGGATCAGACTTCAGTTAAGCTTGGACCACTTTCTGAAACATATGTTCTGGACCGAATCTGGGTTTGTGGTTCATGAAAATTTCAGACCCACTAAAAGCCTGGGGTACAAAAACAATCAGCAGCCCCACCCAAGACCCATTTCAAACTCTATTACCTACCCAATCATGAAGCTAGCAGAATATAACAAATAATGGAGCCATTCATCGTCCTTGTCTAGCAACATATCAGATTCTTCAAAATGAGAATAACTGCGAGAAAAATGAATTTTGAATTACAAAAAAAACTCACTCCATAGTTTGAGTTGCAGAACTATCAGGCAAATTGGACATAGAGAAAATAGGCATGGAGAAGAGCAGAATTCCAATAAGGAAATAATTAAATAGAAGCGGCATCATTTTGTGCTTAAGTGCACCTTGTATATTGGCTGAAAATCCAAAGTTATCTAAGTTTAAGGATTGAAATAAACGCCCATTCCCTAATAGAAGCCCATATCTAATACAAGCCCACCCAAATTGACCCATCGAAAAATAGAGCCCAGGGTTTTAATTAAAGCATTTACGGTAACAAAGGTTCTAGCGTTTAAGCTTTTATAATAGCCCTAAAAATTAAAAAAATTCCTCCGTTTTTGACACGGATTTAGCACACATATTAAGCTGTAAAAAAATAATCCTCATAATAATGAAATATTCTACAAGAAGGATTACATGCTTTTATGCTTTTCAAGGTTATCTCTCAAATTAGGAAAGGGAGGTTAATAAATTTAAAAAGAGAGAGAATGCTGAGACGAAATGCCTAAATTTATTCTGTTGGGCGAAATGGAAAATAGATATTTTGAAGAATTTGTTAATTTAACAGAAAACTAGTTACAATAATAATTAGAGAAAGAAAATTAAAAAAGAGAGTGTTAGAGAGAGAAAAATTCTGTTCTTTTTCTAAATTGGGTAGAGCTCAATTAGGCGCGCGTCCATAACGGCGCAAAGCCATAACTCGCTTCAAGATTTCCGAATCTTACCAAATTTAGTATTAACGATTCCTCTCATCGAGATAAAGAGAATGGTATCAAAATTGTTAAGGGCCAGAAATTTTCCAACAGGCTATGGCTTTGCGCCGTTATGGTCTCGCGCCTACTTGGGCTTCTGAACTGAAATAATTTCAAAATATCAACTTGAAAAAAAGAGTGGGATGATCGTTTAGACTTACCTTCATTTTCACTTTTCTTCCAAACTTTTTTTAAATTTTTTATCTTTTAAGAAAACTATGTAAAACATTAAAAATGGCAACTTTTACGGATTATTTATCTCAAATAATTGGTTCAGAAGAGGATGCTTTGCGTTTACTTGTTGCAATTTTGGCTTGTTATCCTTTAGCTATTATTTACCGAACATTTATTTATAAATTACCTGAAAGATTTCAACATGTATTTTTTGTGGTTACTGGTGTTTTGCTTTATTTGTTTTTTTGTGGTTTGTTTTTTTTTGGGGATTTTTGGGGGGATTTTTTGGATTTTAATGAGGAAATTTAATGAATTTGATATTTTTGACCCAAATGGGCATTTTTAAAAAAATTTTTTATTCAAGTGAATTTATGCTTTTATTGAGGCTAGTAGCTTTAATCCGCTTTTATCCGCAAATATTTTTACTCCACAAATTTAATTTTTTACGAATTTTGCACACATTTTATAACTTGCGGACAGAATTTGCGGATTTTTAAATAATTTCTAAATTTTCTGAATTATTTCTAATTTACAGGTGTAGCCATCATCCACACAATTTTCTCAATAATTATTGCCTATTTAATTATCAATTTAATTCCTGGAACTGCTCTCTCAGTTGCTGCTGCACATATTTTCTTTTTAGTATTTTTTGAAGAAATTTTTTTTAAATTTTTTTCTTAAAAAAGGGGCATTTATTAATTGGTATTTGGTTTGTGGAATCTTCAACTTATGATATTACATGGACTACACCTTTTTGTATTTTGACTTTAAAAATGACTGCTTTAGTTATGGATGTATATGATGGACATTTACAGGTTTTTTCGGGGATTTTTAATCCGAAAATAGATAATGGTTCCGCTTATAGGCCCCTTTTTTTCTTTTATTTTATTCTCTCTTCCCTTGTTTGCAAGTTTACACAATTCGGATTTATCTCTTGGTTTAAAATAAGGGGATGGAGGAGAATGGCTGATCCCCGCTATCACTTCCTTTCCATTAGACGTCAATTAAAGTCCTTTCACAATACGTACAGTATGTGTTATATTGAGAGAATAAGGCCCCACAAACTTACATTTAATTAGTAAAAAATTTTTTCAATTTTCAGCAACAATCAAAAACAGCAATAACAGACAAACCAAATTTATTGGAAATTGCAGCTTTTGCTTTTTGTTTTAGTGGAACGCTTACTGGCCCTCACTTTTCTTTGAAACGTTTTAGAGAATTTGTTAAGGGGGATTATTTGGATAAAGAAAAAAATGAAGTTAGACAATCCAGGTTTTTTTTGAAATTTTTTAAATTTTAATATTTGCGGACAATTTAAAAATTTGCGGACAAAACTTGCGGACTTTTTTTAAAATTTTTCTTTAATTAATTTAATTTTTAAAGTATAATGGCAAGTCTTCAACGTTTTGTTGTTGGTGTATTTTTTGCTGTTTTGTATAAATGGGGGACAGTTTGGGTGCCTGACAGTTATTTTAATTCTCCAGAATTTTTGGTATAAAAATTTATTTTTAAATTAAAGTCCAACTTCGCTATAAAGTAACCTCTAATATTAGGTACTCCCTATATCAGCCCCATAGGCAGAAAGTAGGGGGTTATGACCGCTTTCGACGCCAAAAATCAATTTAAGATATTTTTTAAATATTGTGGTTGGCCTAACTACTGGAGTGGGGGAAACTTTCTAGCCGATTATGACACCTCAGAAAACAATTTTTTCACTCCCAAGTGGGTATCCTATAATGATGTTTTTCTATTAAAAATTAATTTTTCTATCAATTTCAAGTCCCTTCCATTATTTTGGAAAATAGTTTGGAATACAATTTGGTTTAAATCAACAATGTATCGTTATTGTGTTGCTTGGCTTTTAACAGAGGGAAGTTCAATTTTGAGTGGAATTTCTTATAATGGAAAAGATTTAAATGGGGATGATAAATGGAATGGAACTAGAAATATTAATATTATTAAATGGGAATTGGGAAGTGATTTTCAATCGGTTATTGACTCTTTTAATTGTTGTACTAATGAATTTGCTAAAAAGTTTGTTTTGAAATTTTATTTTATTTAGGAGGGAGTGGGGGGGGGGGAATAATTTTTTTGACAAAATTTTTTTTTGGAAGAGGGTAGGGTAAAGGGGCGTAGATAAGGATAAAAAATTAATTTTCTTTTTCAAAAAATTTTTCGAAAATATTTCCGGACTTTTTTTGGGCTTGCCTTACATTAGTTTTTTGACATCTGGGACCAAATGTCTCTCACCTTTCTTTTCCTTATTTTCACTCATAAACTGACATGGCTATTTTAGATTATTTTTTGAACTCCAATTGACAAGCCACCTGAATGTCAAAAATTGTCTGACTTTTTTAGACTTTTTAATTATAAATTTTTGGGATCAAATGTCTTTCCTCCATAAATTCATTTTTAGTTCAAAAATCTAATTTTTTTTCAAAATTTCCAGCCATATATTCAAAAGACTTAAATGGCTAGGCAATAAATATTATAGCCATTTAATTACACTTTTATATTTGGCTGTTTGGCATGGATATCATTTGGGTTATTTTATGTTATTTGCTTTTGAATTTATGTGTATGGTGGCACAAGAACAGGTTTTTTTGTTTAATTTTAAAGAATTATTTGATTAAATTTTTATTGAAAAAATTAAAATGTGGGTATTTGTAAAGGATTAAACTTTTTCTGCATAGTAATTTTTGCGGACAAACGTTGTCCGCAAAATTTTGCGGATAATTTTTTTGCGGACTAATTTTGCGGATTAATTTTCTAAATTAAATTTTATTTTTTAAAGTTATATACATTTATTGCTTTTGGTCCTTCCCAATTTCGTCATTTAATTAATCTTTGGTGGGCAAAACCTCTTTGTTGGTTATTTGGACGTTTAAATATTTGTGTTTCTATGGCTTTTGCTTTTTTGACTTTTGGACTTGTTAAAAAGGAAATTTGGATTAATGTTGGTTTTTTTAAAATTAAAACCCCTCTATATAAGACCCCTCAATATTAGATACCTAAGGTTATCCAAGCGAGGGAAAAATCTTTTGTTCGAAGCGCCAAAATTTGGCGCATACTCCGATTTTATCCTCTGAAATCTACTTCTGTATACACCAAATATTAGAAACACCTCTATTTAAGAGACATTCTTTAAAATTTGGTTGAATAGTTTAATAACATTAACAGTGGAGCTTTCTAACAATAAGCGACACCCTCTATTTAAGAAACATTTCATTATAAGGCACAATTCTTTTTCTGCCTTAAAAAAGGGAGTCTTTTATAGTGGAAGTTGACTCTATTTTAATTTAAAAAATAAAAAATTGGTACTTTTCCGTTAACTCCCCCCATTTTCCTTTCCTTTTATATTCTTTCAAAATGGTCAAAGTCAAAAAGGATTAAATTAATTTAAAGAGGCAATAAACACGAAAAATCGTTTATGTTGTACTTGCTTTTTAAATTTAATTTCAGATCTACAGCGAAAAAAAACATTTTACCAATAAACTAATTGTGTGTAAATGGCCGTGAAATGAGGTTAAGCATGGGAAATGAGGCTAGATGTTGGTGTTGAGAATCGAATTGTCGTTCGAAAGTCAATATTCGAGTTGGAAATTAGAGGGAAGTCAGATTCCGTCTATTACTGTCCGCTTCATCTACTCATGGTCCTTTGAAAAAATCACAGCGAAAATGCTTTTTTATTTTGATCAATTTTATTTGCCTTTCATATTCCTCTTACCTGACCATTATTTGCCTTTGACCATTTTGAACGGAGAAAAAGGAAGGAAAAAAGATCGAGAAGGAAAGGAAAATGGGGGGAGATAACGGAAAAGTACCAAAAAATTTTGTTTTAATTTCTAGCCATTAAAATCAATGTATTTTTATGGTTACATAATTTATTTTCTTGTCTGGCCAACTTGTTTTGCTTTTATTTTATGGCCATTAACTAAAAAGCCAAAACCGAGAGGCTATAGAGGTTTTTTTTTTGTAAATTTTTTGGAACTATTTCAAAAAAATTTTTTTTAGATTTGTCTTATAATGCTTTAAGATCTATGACAATTATTATATACAATCCCAAATTAAATGACCAAATAATTGTTAAAAATTCTGGTTTTGAATTGAATAGAAAAGATTTTATGACAATTTTTTGGAATGAATGGTTGAATGATGAAGGTTTGAAAAATAAAATAAATTTTTTTTGTTAATTTTTAAAATTCGAATTGAGAAGCAAAAATTGAGGGGAAAATATTTTTGCGGACATATTTTGCGGATTTTTTTCCTAATCTATAAAATATTTTTTATATGTAATATCCACAAAAAGACTGCCCACAAAAAATGCTTTCTTTTTTCTTTAAATTAAAAAAAACTTTGACTGAATTTATTTAAATAAAATGGCTTTCAAAAATAATAATAATCCTTTTACCTCAAACAATTTTTTCTTTGTGTGCTTATTTTTATTCTGACAAGATATTTTTATTCTGAGATTTCTTTTTAACTTTATATTTATTTTTATTAATTAATTAAATTTTTCTTTAAAAAAATTTTTTTTCACTTTTTTTCAGTTATCAACATTTATGCCAGTTTAATTGCTGATAGAAGCAATAACAATAATGATTTACCCAAAGTAAAAAAAATATTTTTTTTTTTAATTCTAAAAATTTTTTTAAAGGTTTATGCTTTCAATTCCTTCTTTTATTCAACTTTGTCTTCAAATGGATATGAACGTGTTAAGCGTTGGACTAAAAATAAGGACATTTTTGAAAATCAAATAATTATTGTCCCAATACATTTATCTATTCATTGGTGTTTGGTGGTAAAAAAAATTTTTTTTAATTTTAATTTTAAAATTTTAATCGAACCCCACTTGTGATATTAAAATTTGGGATTTTTTGTGACTGAAAAATTGAAAAAAAGCACTGAAAAATTGAGGAAAAAATTGAAGAAAATAAAAACTGAAAAAATTCCTTTAGGACCGAGAATTGTAGCTTATAATGAGCTGTATCTTATACATATTAGGAGCGAGGAAAGTCTCTTGAATGTGGTGTAATAGTGAGGTTCGTCTAAGAAATTGGTTGTATCGCTTGGGTAATAAACTCGATCCAGTAGCCAATCATATTAGAAAAAACATCTTAAATTGAGGGTGTATTTGAATCTAACAATAAGACTATCTTAAGTATTGTTGTTCAAAAAACACGTTTTTTAAAGGTTATTGATTTGGAAGAACGCAAAATGGATTACTACGATTCTTTGCATCAAGACAACTTTGAATGTTTGGAATTGTTACAGTTTTGTTTTTAAATTTTCTCAAATTTTTGTCAAAAAAATTTCTTTTTTTTTCTAGAGAATATCTAATTAACGAATCTATGGATAAAAGACAAATTCCTTTGGACATGAATGGATGGCAATTTAATTTTTTGAGGGTTTCCATTTCAACTTTTTAACTGTACTTTAGCGTACCCAGCGCTCGAAGACTCCTTTCAAATTATCTATTATTTGTATAATCGAATTTTTAACCTCAAAAATCAGCCCACTCCCTTCTATGATTTTTGACCGTTTCGAGCCCTGTATCTCGAGCTAAAGTTGTTACCATTATTTTTAATTTCCGTGTCACAAACCCATATGATAATTATTTTATTTTAGCAAAGATAGATAATAGAGATCGAGATTTTTGAAAAGCCTGGACCTGTTCCTGGTTTGATTTCTTGACATGGACTGGATCCTGGGCCTGTAGTCCAGGAAAAACCCAGGCCCAGGAAAAACCCAGGAAGGTCAAAAAATGCCTGGACCTGGACTCTGGGTACAGGAAAACCCCACGTCTTGGTCCAGGTCCAGCTCGATCTCTAATAGATAATGAGAGTACCTTGATACGTTTTTTCTGCAGGGGGTACGCTAAAGTATATCCCAATTTTTAACTAAAAAATTTTTTAAATTTTTTACAGAATATTCCTCCTCAAAGAAATCTTTCTGATTGTGGAGTATTTTCTTGTTTGTTTGCGGAATTTGCATCGCGTAGAGCGCCTATTACATTTACTCAGGAACACATTCCCTATTTCCGTGAGAAAATTGCTTATCAAGTTTTGAGGAAAGAATTGAGTGTTTAATTTTGAGAAAAACATGCGCAAAACATTTTATTTTAAATTTATTTTATTTGTTTTAATGAAGATTTTTGATGTTTTGATTAAATTCTGATTTTATTTTGTTAGTTATGCTGAATGTTTTTGTTGTTTTAATAATGTTCTGATTTTTTGTTTTGTTTGTGCTAAAATAATCAACAAAAACATTATTACTTTAATGGGAGGAAATTCTGATTTGTTTGTTTTATTTTAACTTTTCTGATGTTTATGAAATGTTTTGATTAAATTCTGATTTGTTTTTAAATGTTTTTGTTGTTTTAAAGATATTCTGATTTTTGTTGTTGATAAATTTTGATTTAATTTGATAAATTCTGATTTAAATTTCTGTTTTTTACTGTTTTGTTTTCTCTGATGTTTTGATTAAATTCTGGTTTGTTCGGTCTTATTTTAATGTTTTTGGAATATTCTGATTTTCTGCTTTTTCTCTATCAATCTTTTCTACAAACACAACAATTTATTTTACAATCACAACAATACAAACAAATATATATTGAACATTACAAATATAGATTTTTGAGGGGGAAACAAATAAAATACAACAAAATGTTTGGGTAATTATATAGGTATAGAAGGCAATATAGGAAAATAGGTACAAATATATATTTTTGGGGGAAAACAACAACAACAATTATTACATATTTTGAACTTTCTCTTCAACAATCACACATCTTTTTTCTTCTCTGGAACACTTATAGCTTCTTTTATTGTCCTCTCATCATTCCTGCTGGCTGCTCTTCGACTTGTCCTCCTCCTCCATTTTCGAGTTGGTCTCCATCATCGAATTCGCAGTGGTCGCCATTTTCGATTTCTCCCCCATCTTCGACTTCTCCTCCATCTTTGCCTTGGCCTCCATCTTTGCTTTGTCCTCCTCCATCTTTGACTTCTCCCCCACCTTCGACTTCTCCTCCACCTTTGCCTTGGCCTCCGATTTCCCGCCCATCTTCGAATGTTCCGCGGCCTCGATCTTTGAAGTCTCCGTGGCTGCCATCAGTGAATTCGCTGTAGTCGTGTCCTCCTTTTGATCAACCTAAAAATATAAATTAAAATTTATTTTTGAAAAATTCAGGTTTTTACCTTTGGCCGGTCCGAAATGGTGCTTATACCAACTGAACAGTAAGGTGGAAGAGGCATTTGCCGCGGTCCCAAGTTTTGAGCCTTCTTCGCATGTTTGATCACTTCCGGGTTGATGTCCTAAAAAGAAAAGAAATTTTATTTTTATTTAATAAAAAAATTCTTACCTCGAAATCTTTAGTTGCTTCAATATACTCCTCGATGACTTGGTCGATTTCCTCCTTATATTTTTTGTTTTTGATCCTTTCTTCTTCTTCTTTCTTTTTTTCTTTCTCCCTCTCTCGTCTTTTCTGGTCGTCTAACTTCTTTTCTTCGTATTTATAGTACTTGTGAATGATGCAACATGTTGAGACCAAACAGCAGCAAGTAAGACTTGGAATGAGGATGAGGACGATGAGTGGACTTGGATTATCCACCATAGTGTAGATGAAGAAGACTCCGAGTCCAATTAATGTGAAGACGGTGAGGTTTATTGCATGAAGCATCAGACAAGTTTTGGTGCAGAAATGTGTCTTCTTTTCACAGCAGGATGTGGTCATTATACAACAAAAGCAGGAAAGCAGCAAAAAGGCAAACAAACCACCAAAAAAAACAGCCAACCAAAATTCATCGCTCCGATATTTAGGTTTTTCCGTTGTTGTCGTCGTCCTTTCTGTCGTCTTTATAGCAGCCGTAGTTGATTTGGTGGTCGTTGAAGTGGTCTTAGTGGTGGTCGTTGGCAGTGTTGTAGTCGTTGTTGTGGTGGTGGTGGTCGTTGTTGGATCGCCGACAGACAAAAGAGTGTAGTTCTGCTTGTCCTGAATAAAAAGAAAATTTTTGAACGGATTTTACAAGAAAAAATTAAAAATTCCTTACAAATTCAATGTAGAGTTCTTCACAGTCTGGACCATCAGGAGATTTGTCTGTGATATCGCCTTTGCTGTGATTTCGAGAAGCGTTCTGTGGAAGCATGTAGAAGACAAGCAGATGATCATATCCTGGAGCCGGACTCGTCCCACTGACGTTCCAATTCTCAGGTTTGACAATGCCATTTCCTTTAGGAACGCAGGCAGGTTGATTTTCTTCAGCATCGTCTGGATCATATCCGTCTTTTTCTGATTCATCCATATAGAACCCGCCTTGACCTGTTATCGTCAGCTCAAATTCATTGAATTTGCTAAACACTTTTGATCGATTCCATTTAGCCAAGCTCTCACCAACTAAAATATAAGTGATAGAAAAAATTAAAAAGATTTGTCTTACTTGGATGGGTATGAGCAGTGACTTGGCGTCTTCCCTTATAAAAGCATCTGTTCCAACCAACCTCGAGAGAAGTCCATTCCATGCAATGACCTTTATTACACATCTCTGCACACTCCTTCACTTTTCCAAAACGCGCACTGTTCTTGACTTCCGTTATGTTATTCCCTTTTAAACTGTAGGCGAAGGGAATGCTAAAAAGTATAGGGAAATTGCGTATAGAATAAAAAACTAACAGATTTGCACTAGCACCATCAAAAATATTCGACAGACTTGAACAATCTTTTAGGCAGTCTGCAGTTTTGTTTTTCACTCCAGCCTTGAACTTGATCATGTTTGAATGTTTGGTGAACAGGTCCACAGTGCAGCCATTGTCCTTTATGTTCTTTCCGTTTTTTCTCTTGTAGTAGAGCACACTGAAAAGAAAAAATTGTTTCAAATATATAAAAAAGAATGTAGAAACTCACATGCTTCCGTCCTTGATTTCAACATCACAGGACTCAGGACGTTTTGTGTATTTGACAAGAAGGTCGTCGTCTCCTGCTTCGACAGCCTCGGAATAATCAGCGAGCGTGACATGACCATCCTTCAGAGTGTGATTGAAGAATCCAATAGTGATATTGTCCTTCTTCTCACTGTTGACCTGTCCAAGCAGCACAAAAACGAAGAGAGTCGAAGCAAAGAACATCGGCAAGATGGTGGTAGCCGAACGTAGAGTTGCCGTTGAAGCCTTTTTTGTTCCAGATCCGTCGTCGAAACAGAAGAGCATGACGCCTTGATGTTTTGTCGTTGTTTGTAGAGAAAGTGTCGTTTGAAGAATTTGTTTTGAAGAAGAAATTTGTCGGCTGGTGTAGAAAGAAGAAAATAAAAGGCTTTTATAGTATTTTAAAGTTGTCTTTTATTCTAAAACGTTTTTCGAAACGAAAATACCGTAATCCTTTTTGAAGACTAATTGTCTTATCAATTTTAAGGTTGTTGAGAATTTTATTAAAATTTAGGCGAATTTAGTATTCTCTCGAGCAATAACAAATCTTTTAATTATTCGCTTCTGTAAAGACAGCGAAAATGTCATCACCACGGAGAATACCTAATTCACCTTTTTTCAATTCTTTTTTTGTTTTACATAGTTGATTATCCGTGTTTGGAATCAGTTAACAGAACAATAATAAATTTAGGGATTCTAATTGAAGGGTAAAAGAGGAAGAGAGTCTAATGGCCGTGAAATTTGAAGAAATCTAGTACAATAGAATCCTTCCGGTACGATCCTCTGAATCTTTTTTGTTACGTCAATCTAATCCCTCTGAACAGAGGAATTAGATGAAGGCTGAAACACGTCCTTAAAATCCGAATTGAGTGATTGAAGGTGAATAATGTGAAGACATATTGGACAGAAATTTGCTGATCTTATTCTGTTTTGCGTTACAACAGTCTTATCCCTCATAACGACACCCATGGACTGAATTTTGATAACGTCAGAAGAAAATAGTCGTTGAGAGGGGAGTCAAATCAAATAGTCGGGAGCCAAATCAGGTTAAAACACGTCCCTAAGGTCCGAATTGAGTGACGTTTGAAGGGGAGTAATGTGGGAATGAGAAACAGAATAACCATATGAGTATGGAAAAAAAAGGGAATGTTCTGAGACTCAACTGCCCCCAGTAACGCAAAAAGTTGGCAAACTGTCAAAATGCCAATTGCTCAAAAATAATTTCCAGCTTTTCATTTTCCCCTTTATTTTGATGTGAGAAAACTTGGCAGTCTACAATTATTAAATAAAAAAGTGCAAAATAAGTTTGGAAGGGGAATTAATAAAAAGGGGTGAGAGAGAAACACCTGCGCGGTAATGAACGGTACTTAAAAATTTGAAAAAAATAAAGTCGTAAGAAAAATTTTTTTAAAGAAAACATTGATTTATTAGAGTCTTGTTCACTAGTCTTATTATAGAATCTCTGATGGGATAACTGGCTAGAAAAATGCGGATTAAACGGTTGATCGCTTGATTACATAAAGAAAAGTGATGTTCGGGTACCCCGACTCCCGAGGTCATTTCCCGACCCGACTCACGTTTCACGGGGTTTTTCTTCTCCCGAACATCACTAATATACAGACAAACATCACTTTAAAATAGCCTACAAGGCTGAAAAATTTCTTACCATATAATAGGATGTATCCTAAATTGGAGGAATTAACTGGGCACCTAGCTCCCCCACATTATATAACTAAAAATGTCTATTAAATAGAGGTAATATAGTATTGGAGGGTATCTTATAACGAGGTTTATACTCTCCCATTCAGCGGTCTCTTAAATAGAGGTATACCTATTATTGAAGGTATCCTATAATAAGATTTCGTCTGTATCTTAAAAATAAATTTGCACTTTAACAAAATTTCAAGTATAATAATATCGTGCTAAAATAATTGAAAAAAAATTTTTTTTCCAAGTTTTGCCTTAGTGACAACCTTAAGATATTTAAGTAAAGAAAAACTTTTTTTCTTTCCTCCCTCCCTCGCGCATTTCCTTTCTTTTTTCCCTTTTTTATACAATTTTAAAGACAAAATAAAGGGAAAATTTTGTTGAGGAAATAACAATAAAAACAATATTTTTTTATTTAAACGGCTAATTAATAAAAGTAAAATAACCCTCTTTTTTAACGTAGTTGGGGCAACCAAATTTTTTTTTATTTAGACAAGAGTTTTGTGCATTTCCCCTTTAAAGTTAAAAAAAAGAGGTAAAATAGCTGCGCTTTTCTTTTGTATTTTCGAGGGATATATTTTTGGGGGGCTTTAGAGTCTGGGATTTGAATTTGAGCTAAAAAGGTACATTAGAGTCTGAGAGGATTTAACTTGGATCTTTAGAGTCGTAGACGTGAATTTTAGTTCAGAAGGGTCACAAAAGAGTCTGACATATGGTAAATAGGGTAGTTAGAGTCTAGAACTTAAATATTAGCCCAAAAGGGTCAGAAGAATCTGATACGGGTTAGTTTGGGTTATAAGAGTCTGAGATATCTAGACGGAGCCAGAGGGTGTGCGGACATATCGGGACGGACATATCGGGATTGGGGTGGCAAAAATAATTTCTTGCGTGTTTAAGTTTGTTCTAAAACATAAAAACTCTATTCTTCGCTGGGACAATGTACTACATATCAGTGACCGTAGGTCCCGAAATCAGTAGGGTAACTGCTCGTACATTGAAATATCCCGATCAGTCAGAGACCTGAATGTTAGCCTCTCCTCGCATAAAATGGTCACAAAAATATGATATTTATAATTCCGTAAAATTAGGGGTCTTTAGAGTCTGCTTAAAAGATAAAAAAATATTTTTTATAGTTTTCCCAAAAATTTCTCCGAAAAATATAAAAAAAGATAAGCTCATAAAAGAATTGTTTTTTTTATTCATTTATTTCAGACAGTTGGTTGGCGGTAATTTGGCGTGGCGCGCGTCGTCCTTTCTCCCCCCTAGAGGGTTGGCACTAAAAGACTAAAAAAAAGAATAATATAAGGCTGGAATATATGTGGGTCTCATTAAAATTAGTGAAATGAGTGGGGAGAACAGTCTCCCTCAGTCTCCCTTCTTCTGCTGGATGTCTTGAAGAAAAAAATGTTTTTGGGGAAAGCATCTTTTTTTATTGGGTCAATATTAAATATAAAAAATTTTTTGAGTAAAAATGAGGATAAGAAAAAATAATTAATTGTTTCTAGTCGGTTATTGATAAAAAAATTCAAAAAATATCATAACGCCAAAAAAATTTTTTTAATACCAAAAAATTCATTTTAACGCCAAAGAATGACAAAGTGCCAAAAAATTCATTTTAACGCCAAAGAATGACATAATGCCAAAAAAATAATTTTTAACGCCAAAAAAAATATCAAAATGCCAAAAAAAAATTTTTTAATGCCAAAAAACGCCAAAATGCCAAAAAATTCATTTCAACGCCAAAAATAACACAACGCCAAAAAAATAATTTTTAATGCCAAAAAATCACAAAATGCCAAAAAAATTTCAATTTAAACGCCAAAAAATATCAAAATGCCAAATTAACGCCAAAACAATATTTCTTCCTAAATATATTTATTTAAAAAATATTTATAATCTTGTCCTAGAATGGAAAATATATTTTTTCTCTCCCAAAATTACTTCCAAAACAATTTTTCAAAGAAAAAGAGGGGATTGGTCAGGTTTTAAAGGGTAAATTTTGTGTAATTGAGGAATTGTCAATTTGAGAACCTTTTTTCTTTTTGTTTTGGGTGAATAGGTTGGTTACCGAAAAAAATTAGATTTGGGTGCCCCCTCGTTTCTCTCATTTTTTAGTCCTCATTGGAAGAGCTGAAAGGGGAAGAAGAAAATAAAAGGATAGGCGGAAATGGGGGCAACAACAAACACACGCGAGGTGCTAGTAGCTTCTGGCTATATTAGGGTGTCCGGTTGGTTTCTGACTGACTTGGCTGGAAATGTGGCTGTTTAATAAAGGATGTTTTGGTGCAGGCATATTTATTTAAGGGCAATTCAATGAAATTTTTGGAAATGAAAAGATTGGGGGAGAGAGGTAGTGGGTGCAGTTTTCTGATTATAACTTTGTGAGATTTAAAGATTTATAATAGTAACAGATAATCATTTGTAGAGAATTCTTTCCTCTATCGAAAGGTATAAAATAGAGAGTGAAAGGAGTTTTTAAAGGAAAGTTATGAGCCTTTAGCTAAAGCAGTCACTCAAACGAGAGGGGTGTCCAAAGTCAGTTTTTTGACTATAACTTTTTGAAATCGAAAGATATAGAGACTGAACTAGTATCATTTTATAGCCCACACTCTCCTCTATCGAATGATATAAGATAGAGAGTGAGTGGATTTTGGAAAAAAAAGTTACGAGCTCCTAAGTATAATAACCTTTCAAAATAAAGCAATGCTTAAAGTCAGTTTTTTTGACTATAACTTTTTTAACTCAAAAGCTACAGAAACTGAACTAGTATCATTTAATAGCCCTAACTCTCCTCTATTAAAAAAATTAAAAATTTAAAGGATATATTCATTTTGAAAAAAGTTATGGGTTCCCAAATAGAACGAACTCGAGTTTTAATAATTCTACTTAGTGTCTGTTTTTTCATTTAATTTTAACAACTTGTAAAAGTTGGAAAAACAAGTTTAATAATATTTAGTAACCCAAACACTCCTCTATCGAAAAACATAAAAAGTTACTAGAAAAGTGGATTTTTCAAAAAAATTATATGCCTTAAAGACTTGATGATCTTTGACTTAACAGGGTATTAACAGAGTATTAAAAAAAAATTTTTTTCTCAAAAAAAATTTTTTTTCAAAAAAATAGCCTAATAGACGTAAAAATAAATATAAAAACATGCAAAAATATAGCCACAGCAAAAAGCTTTAGAGAGGCAAAACTGAGTCGCAAATGGATTAATGAAATTAACACCAAGGCTTGTTTTTTATTTATAAAGAGGGAAATGCCGATAAGTGAAAATGGGAAAAAAGGGAAATAATGCTTTTAAACAAAAATTCGTTAAAATAAAGAATTGAGTAATGCAATAAAAATTAAATTAACGAGAGCGTCAGACTCTTATAAACAGAAAGGGGTCATTAGAGTCTCAATAAATATTCCGAAACATTTCTAGACCCTTAAAGTCTCAATGACATCCCTTATAGTCATTTGAGTCACCTGATTTAATTTTGAGTTCATTAGAGTCTTGAAATTTTCATTTGGTTCAGTTGAGTCTCGAATTTAGAGACAAAAACAAAAAGGGGTCATTAGAGTCTCGATAAATATTTTAAAACATTTTTTGCTCTTTAGAGTCTCAATGACACCCTTTTTAGCCCCTGTTGAGTCCTCTAATTTAATTTAGAGTTCATTAGAGTCCTGAAATTTTCATTTGGGTCATGAGAGTCTTGAGTAGATAGAGGCAATTTAAGAAAAAAATATATTTTAAAAATTTTTGGGAGGATGAGCAAAATTTATAAAAAGAGCCGGTCATGTATGCGGGACTGACTTGTAGATGACCTCACTAAAAGCGTAAAAAGTAAAATTATTTGGTGGTTTGAGTATAAATAAATAAATTGATGGGCATATATTTTAGGTTGACATAAAATAGAAATATTAATTATTTAATATTTTTCCGGAAAAGTTGAAATAATTTATAAGGTTTTGCGGAAAGAACAAATAAATGTTTCAGGATAAGAATGAATAAACTTGTCAGAACAATCAAAATTAAATCCGAACATTCCACAAAAATCAGAATTAAATAGAAACATCTACAACAAAATTCTGGAAATATCAGAAATAAATTCGAACATCTATCATAATCAGAATTTAATCCAAACATTTACAAGAATTGAATTAAATAAATCAGAATTAAATCCGAACATGTATTATAATTAAACAAACCAGAATTTAACTGAAAAACAATCAGAAAAAAAGTTTTCCGGAAAAATAACAAACTAAAACAAATGTGTTTTTAATTAAATTTATTAAAACACAAATAAAACACAATTTACAATTACAATTAAAGAGTTGTAATTTACAAAGATTTTCTGATTTTTGAGGAAATTTATTAAATTTCAAAATAATTTTAATTTTCAAAAATAAAGATGATTTTATATATTTATTTATTTTTCTTTTTATTTAAAAAAATGTTGCTGATGTGCGACGATGAACAGCTGAGAGAGAATAAAATTGATTAATTAATTTTTAAAAATTTTTAATTTTTAAAGACTTGTTTTTAATTAATTTTCTTGTAAAATTATTCGAGATTCGTCATCCTTGAATTTGTCTCTCAAATTTTAATTTTGAAATTTAAAAATAAAATTTTATCGTCTTGTTACACAATTAAAAAGCACACTTTTCAAGTCAAAATTTAAAATTGTAAATTTCAACAATAATTTTGAAAAATATTCAATTAATATTCCCAATTGTAATTTTACTACTACAAGGACTTTATGAGGCTTTTTGTTGTATTTTAGCCAAACGCCAATTTTTTAACTTTTTAAAACACGCCAAAAGCAAAACGCCAAAAATGAACGCCACACGCACGGCGCACAGCCCCGATTAAAAGTTTTCCGGAAAATATTAAAAAGTTTTCCGGAAAGGGTTTCTGAAAAGTTTTAATCAAAGTTTTCCGGAAAAAGTTTTAGGTGTTTTTCAGAATTATCTGAACAAAACAACAAAAATCAGAATAAGTTTTTACAATTTACAAAATTACAATTCACCCCCAAATAAATTAATATTTTAATAATTCTTTTTTAATATTTTCTTAATTTATTTTAATTTGTAAAAATAAATAAAAAATTATTGTCACCCCATATCAGCAGGCATATTACCTCTTTTATAATTTTTATTAAGATAAAAAAACAATCGAACCACTCTCCCCATTATTTGTTCATTTAAATATTTTTGTTTCAAATTTATTTTATTTATTTTTTGGTTAATTTTGTAAAAATTAATTTTTAATTTTATTTTTTTATTTTTGTCACACTTAAATGTCCACTGCAACCTCTTCAAACTCCCCTTCACCTCCGTCATTCCTTTCCGTTTCACTAAGCCAACCTTTTGATTTTCAAGCTGCTAAAGTTTACACGGAATCTGTTCAGTGGGCGGTAAGTAGGAAAAAATTTTTTGGTTTTTAAAAATTTCTGAAAATTTCTGAAAATTTTTTTTAATTTTTATAATTTTTAAAATATCAGAAAATCCCAGAAAATTCCCAAAAAATATTTTTTTAATAGAAACAAATAAATTTTTAAGGGTGTTTGGGTAGCTACACTTTACGTGATTGCCATATTCGGCATTCAATGGTTTATGAAAGAACGTAAACCTTTACAAATATCACTTAGTCTACAATTATGGAATGCCTGGTTAGCGTTATTTAGGTTGGAAAAAAATTCTAAAATTAAAATTTGAAAATAAATGTAATTTAAAATTAATTTTTAAACTCATCTAGAACGATTACCTTAGTTCAGTTTTTAGACTATAACTCCCGAAAATTTAACTTTCTAGAAATTATTTTTATAACATTCGATAGAGAATTAAATTCTCTGCAAAATTAAATAAAAATTTAAGTTTCAATAAATTAACAAAAAAAATTTATGGTCAAAAAATACAAAATCATTTTAGACATAAAGTGAAGATATTTGTTCGTTTTTCGACCTCAACTTATTTTTAGACTCAATCTAAAAATTTTATTTTATGGCCAATTTCTAGCAAATTTAATCCTCTATCGAATGATACCAAAATTGTCTTTAATGATCAATCCGTTGAAGAGTTATAAATTTTGAAATGAACCTTCCTCCACCTTCGGAAAGACTTTTTCGACAGTTTTTTGACGATGACTTTTTTATACTTGAACTAGAAATTTTTGTTTTAGCCTTATTTTGTAGCAAATTTAATTCTCTATCGAATGATACCAAAAACATAAAAACCTGACCATTTATTAACTAGTTATAAAGCCTAGAAGCAGCCTACATCAACAATGCCCACTTAAATAATTAAAACTTGATAAATTAAAAATAAACTTTTTTACAGTATTATGGGCTCGATTGTGACTAGTTATGGACTCATACGGGAAATTTTCTTTGGAGATGGTTTAGTTGCGTCTTACACAAAAATTGGAAGCTTTTTTGAGGGAACAGTTGGTCTTTGGACTTTTTGGTTATTTTTAAATTTAATTTAGAATTTTGATCACTAGTGTCTCAACATCGTCACTAGAGTCTGAAAAGGGGTTATTAGAGTCAAAAACTTTATTAGAAGGTTATTAGAGTCTTAGAATGTTTCTTAGAGTCTCTGAAATTAGAGATCGGAATTTTGAAAAAACCGGGTCCAGGAACAGGGAAACGGGGTTCTGAAAATTGACCGGGAAGGACCCGGACCGGGAAATCCGGGAATTCCCGTCCCGGTTTCATCCCGGTTGCTTCAAAAAAACCGGGAAAAGGGACCCGAAAACTGGGAAATGGGTCCGGGCCCGTTCCGATCTCTATCTGAAATCGATCACTCGAGTGCAAGGATTTTCCTTTCACAATTTAAAGGTTGTCTATTAGAGTCCCAACATATTTATTAAGTAGACATTAGAGTCTATTAGAGTCTCAAAGTGACAATTTTCTAAAATGTGTCATTAGAGTATCAGAAAATTAAAGTTATATAGCCTCCCAAATTTAAAGGTTCTGTATTTCAAAATTTGCTGAACTTGGGGATACAATATTTATTGTGCTGCGAAAACGTCCCCTCATCTTTTTGGTAATCCAAAAATAATTTTTAAAAAATTCTAAAAAAATTTAAAGCATTGGTACCACCACGTAGCCACACTCAATTATGGCCTCATGTCTTACGTAGACAACACAGCCTTTAATTCCTGGTAAATTTTTGGAAAAAAATTTTTTTGAAGGAAAAAATTGAAGGATTGTCTGGCTCAACTTTTCAGTCCATGCAGTAATGTATTCCTACTATTTCCTTGCTGCTTGCAAAATTAGACTTCCTGCATGGTTTGCCCAATGCTTAACGTCTGCACAAATAACCCAATTCCTTATAACTTTGGCTATATTAGCACATGCTGGTATTAGAATGGTTAATGGATTGCGTGTTGATACAAGTAAAAGAAAAGTTTTTTTTCGGACCGATCGAGTCCTTTTTCGAGCCAAAATCCGATGCCCGATTAAATCTTTTGGACCGGACCGGGCCCCCAACCATATCAGGTACCCTACCGTCCCAATTCCCGAAAATCGAGAATTCCCAGCATTTTTTGGGTCGGTTGATTTTTATGCCGGTAGAATCCTTGTTATATGTATAGACTTTCGGGGCAAAAACTATCCGACCAGAAATCGAATTTATTATTTGTAAAAGTGGACGGTGTTTTGTCGGACGTTGTTTCGCCCCCACCCCGCTACTAGCTTTTGAAATCTGACGTTATTTCACCTACTCCTCCCTTTCCGTTTTAAATAATTTTTTAAAACTCCCTTTAGAAATATTTATTTAAAGCTGTCACCTCTTACTTGTACTGCCTTTTAATGGAAATTAGTTATGTTGCACTTTTTGGCAACTTTTTCTATCATTCATATATTCGTGGAGGTGGAAAGAAATTTAACCGGGAAAAGGCTAAAAACCCAACTGAAGAGCAGCATTCAATGAAGAATGGAACAACAAAAATGGATTAATAGGAATTCGGAAAATTTTTAAAAAATTGAAAAATCGCAACTATAGAAAATTTTAAATTTAAATATTTGTTTGTTAATAAATTACATAATGTAAAATTTTCAAAATGGTCAAATTCCAAAATGGTCAGAGTTAAAAACGGTCAAATTGTAAAATGGTCCAAATTTCAAAATGGTCAGAATTCACATTTTCCCAATTCCCTTCTTCTTTTCAATTTTCTTCACCTCTTCTTCCTCTTCCTTCAATTCTTCCTCTTCTTCATCCTCTTCCACTTGTTCCCTTTTATATTTTTCTTCTTCCCCAGAAAACTCTGTTGAAGAATGTTCTGGCGATGCACTAGAGCACTTGGAATTGTTTGTACATGAAGTTAAAAAGGAGGAGAAATTGTTGCCAGTGGGCGTTTCAAACATCCGGGCTAACTAAAAATTGTTGCTTATGTGGTGTATATAAAATAGAGGGTATTCTCATATAGGCAGCACCCCTATCCAGTGGCTAACCAAATATAAAAAGATGTCTCTTAAATCGAGGTGTGAAGGTGTGTATTAAATTGAGGGTATCCTAATCTAGTGGTCATCTAAATTTAAAAACGTCTCTTAAATAGAGGTGTATCTACATACTAGTGTTGGGGGTTTGAATATAAAGCTTTTTTACTTTTCTCGCTAGCGGAAAGAGTTGATCTCTTCTTGTGAGCAAATCGGGCCTTAATAAACATAATTGAGCAGCTGATTCATTAACTACACATTCATGTCTAGTTAAGGTTCTGTCTGAATGGCGTTTGGCATCAAAACGCCCATAGAATCTCGAAAAAAGGCGAAAATGTTCAACACGTAGAGGGTCGTCTTGTGGTAAGGCTAGAGCCTCCATAAGGCTTCTGAAAAATATTTTTTAATTAAAAAATAAAAAAAATAAATTTTACCTTTCCAAGCGTTTTTTTGGTTCTAATTTTGGGGGTAATAAATTAATTAATTCATTTGCCAACTGAGACAGACGATGAAGTTCGTTTTCGTTTAGACGCTCATTGGAAGTAGGCGAGGAACAAGAAGAATAAGTAGGTGGGGGAAATACTGGAAATTAATTAATGTTTTAATTAATTTCTGATTTTTAATAAATTCTGATTTTGTTTAAATTAAGTTCTGATTTATTAAACTCCGTTTTTATTAAATTCTGATTTAATAAAACTTGTTTTATTTGAATTCTGGTTTGATTCAACTTCATGTTTATTTAAAATTCTGATTTTATTAAATTTGTTACTCTGATTTTGTATTATTGTTGTATTCTCCTCCTCATTACAATTTATTTGTTCTGGTTCTTCTTTTGCTTCTTTATTAATTAAAACACCCCCAGAAGATGGGGGTGTATTTGGAGGGGGTGAAAATGACATTCTTGCCCTTTTATTAAAATTATCAAAAAATAAAGGTTGTTGGTTTAGAATGCTGGAAGTTGTTGTTGGGTTTACAAGGCTAAGCAAAATATGTTGTGATAATGAAAGTGAAGGAGGAAATGAGGATGTTGTTGCTAGAATAATTTTTTGAAATAATTCTGATTTTATATTCATGTTTAATTTAAATTCTGATTTTTAATTCATGTTTTAATTAATTTCTGATTTAAATTAATCCCAAGTTTTAATTAAATTCTGATTTATAAATTCTAGTTTTGTTTAACAAATAAATTTTGATTTTCAAGTTAGTTTCTAATTAAATTAAGTTCTGATTTAATTAAACTTTGTTTTTATTTAATTCTGATTTTAAAAAATTGTTTTATTTAAATTCTGGTTCCAATCATGTTTAAAATAGGTAAATTCTGATCGTATTTAACTTGATGTTTTATTTTAATTCTGATTTAATTCCAAGTTTTATTTTAGTTCTGATTTCATACTCATGTTTAGTTTTAATTCTGATTTAATTCAATTTTAGGTTTAATTTAAATTCTGATTTTAACCTCCACTAATATTCTTACCATTATTTTGCTGAAAACTTGTAGTTACCGGACAACTTAGCGGAGGGGTTGGATTTAACGGAAAAAGAAAGTCTGGGTCAATAAAAGGAGTTTGTTGATTATTAAGTTGTTGTTGAGTTAATGTTGCCGTTAAATCAAGTTGGCCAGTAGAAGGGAGATAGCCAGGAACTAAAAATTGTAAAGCTGCCGTTAAATTATCTGTGGATGATGAAGTGCTAGGGAAATCTATTGGGGGAAGACCTTAAAAATTTGAAAAAAAATTTCCTTCAATAAAAAAATTAAAATTATACCAATAAAGGGAACTGTAGTAATCAGAAATTGTGCCCGATTAACAGAAAATTCGCTTAGAGTTCTCTGTAGGCGACGAACATGGAGAGGTTTGGAAGCCATTCCAACTAAAGACATAATCTCAAGAAATTCGGTTTCGTCACATTGCATTATTTGGTCAATGTCATCACCCCCTTGTGAAATAAACACATCAAAATATTGGGTAAGTCGGGCACGGTAAAGAACTGCCTGTAGCTGCCATTCTGCTAATGAGGAGGCTGTTCGCATTCCGGAAAGGTGAAGTTGAGATCTGAACATTGAAAAAAACATTACTTAAAAATCAGAATTTCAAATGAACATTAAATAAACTTTATTTAATGTTTGTTTAAAATTCTGATTATTAATTCAAGTTTATTTAATTAACCTGAATTTAAAATCAGAATTTTAAATAAACATTAATAATCTGACATCAGAATTCTAAAAAAACATGAGTAATTAATAAACTTGAATTAAATTTTAAACCAGAATTCTAAATAAACATCAAAATCAGAATTTTAAAAAAACATAAAAAGTAATTATAACTTTTTTGACTAATGTACTTTAACGGAATAAAAAAAGAAAAAAAGTTAGGATTAGCCGACTAAATCCATGAAAAAATCTTTATTTTTATGGATGAGGTAAGTGTACTATGTCATCATCAAAAAAAAATTTTAAAAAATTCAAAAAAAAAAGCTAAAAATTAAAAACCACCTCTGTTGTTGGTCAACATTATTGTTGTTGTTTCCAATTAATAATTGGGGGGATTGTTCATTTAAAGGTGGACTAGGCGTAGATTGTTGTTGTTGTTCAATTTGTGATGAAGATGTTGATGATTGTATTTGTGGTGATTTACGGCGACGTGATATGTTGGAAATATTTTTAGTACTATTAGATTGTTGTTGTTTTTCTGACATTTTTCTGAATTAGAAAGAGGTTTAAATGTTTGTTTAATTAATTGTGATGTTTATTTAAAATTCTGATTGTGTTTTAATTAAATTCTGGGTTGTTTATTTAAATTTCTGTTCTTTATTTGTTTAAGATTCTGGTTTTTATTTGTTTAATTCTTCTGTTTCTTGTTTTTACGGAAGGTTTAATTCTGATATATGTTGTTCGGATAAAATTCTGATGTTTTCGTAAGTTTTGTTATATGTTTTAATTTAATTCTGATTTTTGTGAAATGTTTGGAATTAATTCTGATGTTCGTGGAAAGTTAAATTACTTAAATTATACATGTTCGAATTTAATTCTGATTTATTTAATCCAATTCTTGTAAATGTTCAGATTAAATTCTGATTGTTCCTGAAAGTTTAATTCTTGAAAATGTTTTTATTTAATTCTGATCTTTGTGAAACCTTAAGTTTACCGAAAAATAAAAAGGGATGTTGCTATATTTATAACTATAAATAGTACTCTTATAAATTACAATTCTTGTTTATATTTAAAAAGAGCAAAAATGAGCGACGGCAAACAGTGAGTAACAAAAAAAAAGTTTTTTTATAAAAAATTTTTTTTATTTTTACGAGCCTATGACGAATAAAATGAAAGAAAATGGGGTTTGCTTTCAATAAAATTTAAATCAGAATTAATAAATAAATGTGAAATCAGAATTTTTATTAAGCAAACTTGAAGCATTAAAAATAATTTAAAATTAATTAATGATTTAATAAGAAGACTCAAATAGCCATTTTTATTAAAAAATTTTTTTATTCGAAATTTTTTTTACTTTAGTAATCTTCTCTATCGTGCTCAGCGCCAACTCAGCTAGTTTTAAGTTTTTTTTAATATTTTTTTATTTTGATTGTTTTTTGTTGCCTTCTGTCCTATTTCTCTGTCCCATTTACTTTCAGTCTCGAAATAAAAAAACTTGAATAAATACAATGAATCAAAAAATAAACTTTAGTAAACCTAAAGAAAATAAACTTGAATCAGAATTTTAGAAATCTATTTAAAATCAGAATTTACAAAAATTAAACTTGAAATAAAATAAACTTGAATTAATAAATCAGAATTCTACAGATACTAAATAAGCTTGGAATCAGAATTTTCTATAATAATTAAACTTGAAGCAAACTTTCTGCACTAAAATAAACAACTCCTTTTAGACCATAATTTAAAAAAAATATTAATTTTAGTAATAAAAAATTAAAAAAAATCTAGGGAATAAAATTGGATTCGCCAGCCATCAAACATTGACAGAAAAATTCCTGCGAGTATTTAGTAGTTTTTAAAAAAAAATACAAGAAACCAAAGAGCAAATAAAAATGAGAAAGAAAGGTGCAGAAAATGGTGTTTTGTTTTTAAAGAAAAAGAACTGGAATGCCTAAATAAAAAATAAATAAAAATTATAAAAAATAAAATAACAAACATAAGAGCCCCGGTTGTGTATAGGGGGAGAGGGGAGTGGGCGAAATAAAAAAAATTATTTTTTTAACAAAAAAAAATAAAATAGAAATATACGTGGAAAAATATATGAAAGATAAAATAAAAAGATAATTTTAATTTTTTTAAATTAAAATTTTAAAAAAATACGAAGATAAGAAATTTACCGTTAGACAATGCTTAGTAGCGACTAAAAACCTGAAACAAAAACCTTGAAACAAGTTTTAAATAAATTCTGATAAAAAATTCTGATTTTCGATGTTTGTAAAACAAGTTTTAAGGAAATTCTGATTTCTCTCTATAATTGTAAATTCTGATATTTTTAAATATGCAGGTAAGTTTATTTAAGTTTAATTCCGATTTTCAAGTTTATTTTTTAAAAGTTTGTCAAGCAAGTTTAATTAAATAATTCTGATTTTTATTCAAAATTTCGAATTTAATTTTATTTAAAAAATGCTTTTCAAGTTTATTTAATAATTCTGAATTAAAGTTTATTTAATATTCTGATTTTCTATACTACCGGATTAGTTTCCGGTAACGAAAAAATAATTTTGACCATCCCCGAGTATTCGCAAGCCAACTAATCGCAGATTATTGGCAAAATGTTTAAAATTTTTAAAAATGACATTTTGTCCCAAACTTCCAAATGGCCAAATTTTCTTTCTCTGTTGGCCAAAGAACAGCATTAAAATGTTGAGGAATTCCGCGTTTTACTTTTCTTTATTTTTTGTTTCTTGTTTATATGTTCATCATTTTGTGATGATACACAATTTTTATATTTTTTGTTATTATTCAACATTTATAGTTTTATTTTTTTTTATTCTTCCTCGATTTTCATATTTTTAATAATTTCAAGAATTTCTTCAAAATACGGTCGAAGCTCACTATAAGCTACTCCTTTTGGGGCTGAAAAAAATTCGTCCCTTATAACGTGGGGTAGCTTAACTTGGAAGGAATCGCTTAGAAAGCCTTCCCCCACTTTCCAACCAAATTTTAAAGAATGTCTTTTAAATAGAGGGTTTTTCTTGAGGTGTTCTAAAGAATGGTGATTTTATAACGAGGTGTAGCTTAAATTGTGGGTATTTACTTGGGAAGCTTCACCCCCCTATTCAGTGAACAACCAAATTTAAAAAAACCGTCTTTCAAATAAAGGTGTAGCTAGTATTGAGTGTCTCTTATAGAGAGGTTCTGACTTATTTTAAGTTGTATTTTAAAGGGGGAGGGGGGTTATTGCCTGGGCAGTTGTTCTCCTACCCAGTAGTAAACTTAAAATTTAACAAACGTCTCTTAAATAGAGGGGTGTCTAATATTGAGGGTGTATCTTATAGAGAGATTTCTACTTGCATTCTGTATAAAATTAAAAAAATTTTTTTTAAGAAAGCGAAAAAATGTACAGCAAATACGGCGATTTTCACACAATCGATTGGCCTCGTGATTTGGCTAGAGACCGTTTACGACACAAATGTATTCGTGCTTATCGAAGAAAAGACTTCCCTTTTGGTTCAATTTTAACAATTTGGGATGCTGGAAGTGGGTGGATTTGTGTTTTGTTGGTTGGAATGGCTGCTGGGGCAATTGCTGGGGTTATTGATATTGGGGCTAGATGGATGAGTGATTTGAAGGATGGAATTTGTGCAGATAGATTTTGGTTGGATAGAGAACATTGTTGTTGGGCTGCGAATGATAGCGCTTTCAAGGTTTCCTATAAAATTTATTTTTTATTTAAAAATTGAGAGGAAATTTTTTCGGCGAGTTTTGGACTTTAGTGTTAGTTGCCCCCATTTTTTTCATTTTCCTCTAGAATTGGCGACCGGTTAGTTTCGACTTTATCGGCTCGGATAGGGAGTCTTAGGGATTCGAGCCGCTACATTGTAAAAATTAACCAGTCGCCAACTTCCTTAATTTCCTCCTTATGAAAATGTAAAAAATGAAAATGTGGGGGCCTTTAAAATTGAAAAAGAAATTTTTCTCGTCATTTGTGGTGTTAGAGGGAAGCCAATTTTATTAGTGGGAATCTTATTTCCTTGTTTTTCTAAAGAATAAAAATAAATTCAATTTTTAATTAAAGTTCAACCCTTTTTTAAACTTCAAAAAATTTTTTTTTCAATTAATTAATCATTGATTCCATTCAATTTTGATTTTTTTTTGATTTTTCACTTTTATTCTTTTAATTATTTTTGGCCTGTAAAAGAAGAAAAGCAAGCGATTTTGCTGTCTTTTTTTATAAAACTTTTATTTTTATTAAAATTTAAAAAGGTTTGCAAAAGTTTGTGCTCTTGCCTAAAAAATTTTTTCTTGACAATTTTAAGAGGGGAAAAATTTTTTTAAGAAAAAATTTTAAAAAATTCGAAAAAAATTTTCCCTTTAAAGGACAACGACTGTCTTAATTGGCGTTCCTGGCCTGAAGTTTTCCTTTCCAGTGATCGTGGGCATCGTGACTGGCTTTACCATTCGCTCGATTTTATTTTCTTTGTCTCATGGGCAGGTTTGGATTTAAGAAATTTTCTCAATTTAAAAAATCTAAAAAATGGACATTTCGTCCCAAACCATAAAATTGACCATTTGTTCAATTTTTAATTTTTTAGTTGCCCTCGCTGGATTAGCCGTAACTTTGGTTAAAACATTTGCCCCATATGCTTGTGGCTCTGGTATACCGGAAATTAAATGTATACTTTCTGGGTTTATAATACGTGGGTATTTGGGCAAATGGACGTTTATAATAAAATCTGTTGGTTTAATTTTGGCTTCTGCTTCAGGTTTTTTTAAATTTTTTTAAATTTTCTGACTTCATTTATAGAGAACTAATTCTTCGTTTATAGATAGGTCTGGTTCAAATTTTAGATTCGGTGCATTTTTGAGCTTCTTATATTTTTCCTATGGTTCGAGGGTTTTTTCTGTCTCCATATCTAACATAGGATGAGACCTATATCACTGAATTTACCCCAGATTCCAAGCACATGCAACAAAAAGTATCCAAACTCAGAACCAGGCATTTTGTGAGCTCCCTGTATTTTTCTTTGACGGGGGGGGGGGGGGGGGGGTTTAACTTCAAGCCTACTTGTAAGCTTTGGTCCATGTCAGCAAAGCCTAGACAGCTTATAAAAATTTTTCAGTCGCAAAACATTAAAAAAAATTTTTTCAAAGGCCTAAGTCTTGGCAAAGAAGGTCCAATGGTTCATTTAGCCTGTTGTATAGGCAATATATTTTCCTACCTCTTCCCAAAATATGGAAGGAATGAAGCCAAAAAACGTGAAATATTGAGTGCTTCTGCTGCTGCTGGTGTTTCTGTTGCTTTTGGTGCTCCAATTGGTGGGGTTATGTTTAGGTTTTTTGAAGGATTTTTTGAAATTTTTTTTCGAAAATTTTTTTAGTCTTGAAGAAGCAAGTTATTATTTTCCTTTAAAAACTATGTGGCGCTCCTTCTTTTGTGCTCTTGTTGCTGGAGTTGTTCTACGTTTTGTTAATCCGTTTGGAAGCGATCAGGTTTTTATTTTTCTTTTTTGATAGTTCAGGGATGTTACGGCTTGAGAAAAATATCTATTTCGGGTCGGGATTTTGAGTTTATTTTCTAAAGAATGACAGTCCCGTGACATGCCTGGTATAGAGTCGGGTAATTCTGGGAAATGCTTAAATTTTTATTTTCTTTTTGTCCATATTGGGAATGTCTTTGTCTGTTTTTTGTAAAATCCTTGGACTCCTCTGTTTTTTTTGCTTCTAAACGGACACTAATTAAATTATATAATTTTGTCTACAAGGGTCTCGTTATCTTTTTCTATTTTTACCCTTCGGAATTTTTTAGTTTTTTTGTTAGATTTTTTTAATGTTCTGACTTTGTTTACCTCCTTTCCTTCTCCTCTTCCCTCCGAAAATATTTTTTTAATATTTTCCAACAAAATTCAATTATTTTTTATTAGACTTCTTTATTCCACGTTGACTATTCTATGCGTTGGACATTTATGGAATTAATTCCTTTTGCAGCATTGGGTATATTTGGAGGTCTTCTTGGAAGTTTATTTATATGGTTTTTTTCTTAATTTTTTTAAATTAAAAAAAATTTTTCCAGGTCAAATATAAAATGGTGTGCTTATCGAAAAAATACTCAATGGTTAGGGCAGAATCCAATATATGAAGTTTTGGTTGTTTCAGCAGTAACTGGAGCTTTGTCTTTTTTTAATCCGTATACACGCAAAAGTGCTAGTTCTTTGATTAAACAGGTTTTTTAATTTTTAAAAAATTTTAGAATTTTTTCTGAAATTATTTTTGAAAAATTGTTGATGTTTTTTAGAAATTTTGCGAAATTTTTAAGAAATTTTTTAAAGATTTTTAAAGATTTTTTTCAATTTTAAAAATTTTTCAAAAAATTTTTTTTTCTAAAGCTTTTTGATCGTTGCGGACCAGAAGATTATGGACAAAATTTGTGTGATTATAATAGAAATTTTACTTTTGGACAAGTTGTGGATAAAGTTGATGATAATTATCATACAGGAGATTTGGGGAGTGGATTACAGGTTTTTTTTTTTGCCAAAATCGGGTTTTCCTCAAAAATGTTTTTAAAAATATCTTTTTAATTCAACGAATTTTTAAAAATATTTTATGGCGAATTAATTTTATTTTTAATCATTGAGTATCGAACCTTACCTGCTTTTTTAAAAAATTTTTTATCCCACTACACAATTTAAGAGTTGCTTATTTCTATTTGGAAATTCTCTCTTTATTTTTCTTTTAATTTTTTGTTTTAATTTTTGTTAAAATTAATTTTTTTAAGACAGCAATATTTCAACTTGTTATGGCTTTATTTGCAAAATTACTTTTTACAATTTTTACTTTTGGTGTAAAAGTTCCTTCAGGATTGTTTGTTCCAAGTTTAGCAATGGGGGCAATTGCTGGACGTCTTTTAGGAATTAAAGTAGAAGGGTTAACTTATGCTTTACAACAACAATACCCAAAAAGTGATTTGTGGACTTGTAGAATTGGAAGGGATTGTGTTATGCCTGGTTTGTATGCAATGGTGGGTGCTGCTGCTGTTCTTGGAGGAGTTACTAGGTTTTTTTTGAAAATTTTTTTGATAGTTTTTACCGAAAAGTTGGAGCCCAATTTTCCGAAAAATCTTGGAGCCTAATTTTCCAGAGCCCAATTTTCCGTCACCTATTCTCAACCCCAAGCCAATTCATCTGACGCGCTCGACACGATAGTCGTACATAAGTTTATTGTTATGTCTTTTAGTAAACTGTGACCCGCGATTAGAGCAGGGTGTACTCCCTCTAAATTCTTTATTGAACCTCTTTAATTTATGAGATTTATCTTGTTTTCTTTTTTTAAATTTTATGTCTATTTATTAAAAAATATTTATGTTTTTTAAAGAATGACCGTCTCATTAGTTGTTATCATGTTTGAATTGACTGGTAGTCTAGAATTTATTGTACCAACAATGGCAGCTGTAATGTTTGCAAAATGGGTTGGAGATGCTATTTATAAAACGGTTTTTAATTTTTTTTATTTTTAGAATTTTTTAATAAATTTTTCTTTTATTAATTTTTGTAAAGTTCTCCCCTCCTGTATACTTTAAAAAAATTTATTAATTAAGAAAAAAATTTAAACCTTCCCAAATAGTTGCCCTCTCCCAGGTCTCTTATTTAAAATTAATAATTGTTAACCTTAAAAAAACTTTCGGCTGTACTTTGGCCAGTGGCCTACTCCAAAACCCTCTAAAACCTCTATGGGGTTTTCGGAGTGGGCCACTGACTAAAGGTATATCCAAACTTACACCCACATTAAAAAAAATTTTTTTAATTTTTAAAGGGAATATATGATGCTCATATAGAATTGAATGGATATCCATTTCTTGATAATAAAGGAGAATATCCATATTCAACAGTTGCCGCCCAAGTAATGCGTCCAAGTAATGAAATGCGTGTTATTGAACAAAATGGAATGTCTGTTGGGGAATTAGAAACTGTTTTGAGGGAATCTAATTGTAATGGTTTTCCTGTAGTTAATGATGTTAATCAAATGTTGGTTGTTGGATTTTGTACAAGGTTTGTTGTTTTTTTGGGGGGAGATTATAAAAAAATTTTAGAATTAAACCCCTAAATAATGGTATGCCCTTTGTGTCTGAAAAAGATTGTATTTTATAATTAGATTAGTCATGTCGTGTCGGGCTAAAATACGGAACGGACAAAACAAGGAACGACAAAACATGAAGAAGACAAAACAACGTGTTTTGGTATGGTCCGTATTTTGGTCGTCCCTTGTTTTGTCTGTTCCGTGTTTTGGCATTCCTTGTTTTGCCCCTCACTCACTCATGTAACGAGGAAAAATTTTTCGGGAGAGTGAGGGATAATTCTTCAATAGAGCCCCATTTACTTCTGGCTACAGGCCTGAATGAGACGTACCTTAATTATCTAAAGATGGGGTTCGAGAGTGGATATTAATAGTATCGGGGTATTGTGGAGAGTGGGTACATAATAGTATCGGGATATTGAGTTTCTTCGGATTTTGAAATGGAAGAACGGAGAATTTTTCGAATCTTTGACAATCCCACATCTTACAATTATACATTTTTTAATTTTCAAAGAAAAAATTTTTTTAATTAATTTAGAATGGATCTTGGACAAGTATTAAAAAATGCACGTAAAACAATGCCATATATAACAACAAATTCTCCTGTATATTTTACATCAACAACAACAAATTGTGATACAAATAATATAAATAGAAATATAAATTCTCAACAACAACAACAACCAGAAACATTTGATAATATTATTATTGTTGACGAACAAAGAAGAAGGAGAAGAAAAGAAAATAATGAGAGAGTAGAAGAAGAAAATTCTGAAATATCAGAACAATTACCGGGGTCTCCAGCACCGTTGTATATAAATCATATTATGGATGTGGTAAGAAAATAATTAAATAAAATCAGAATTAAGTTTAAACATTAAAAGAAAATCAGAATTTACCTAAAACATAATAATTGTTGTTTTCTTTTTAATAAAATCAGAATTAAATTTGAACATTAAAAAGAATCAGAATTTTTAAATTAAAAACAAATAACTAGCCTAAAACAAAAAATCAGAATTAATTTCAAACATTAAATAAGAATCAGAATTTTTCTAATTAAAATAAACAACCAGCCTAATCCAATCAGAATTAAATTTAAACATTTTAAAAATCAGAATTTAATTCAAACATTAAAGAAATAATATATCTTTATAGGCACCTATGACTGTTGCTGATCAAACACCAATGGAAACAGTAATTGATATGTTTAGAAAATTGGGATTACGTGGAACTGTAAGTTTATATACTTCTTTTATTGAAAAAATTTTTAAAATTTTTTTAGCTTGTAACAAATAATGGAAGGTTATTGGGTATAATAACAAAAAAAGATATTTTGACGTTTATGAAAGAAGGGGAACATAATTAAATATTTTATTATTAATTAGAGGTTGGACTGAAAAGGCTTAAAAAAGAGCGAGATCAAAATTTCATGAAGATCTCGATCATGATAACCAAGATTTTTTTGAATCTCTCGTCTCGGTCCAATCTTTATTTTATTGTTACTGGTGCCTGTTTGGGGGTTTTATCTGTGATTGTGCCAAAAAAAATTTTTTTTGATAGGGCATCATTAATAAGTAATAATAATAATATTTTGATCAGTTTGAACAGTTTTGAAGAGATGAAAGTAAAAATAGGGGTATTTGAAAAAGCATTGAATATAAATGACATTTTTTTGACTTTTTTCCAAAAAGCTCCTCTTGGATGTTTTCACTTGAACTGTTCATTTTTTTCAAAAATAAAAATTTTTATTTTTTTAAATATTGTCCAAAGAAAAGAAAAAAAAGCTCATTCATTAATTTCAAACTCTGTCTCCCCCCTCCTCTAATCTCTCTCCTCTAATTTGTAAGGTTGTCGGATAGTTGGGAAATCTTCGGATATCCAGTATCCGAACCGAAAATTTCCGGATATCCGGCCTTTTTTCAGATCAGGATCCGTCAACCTTACTCTCCCCTTTAAATAACAAAATATATAAATATATTACATATTACTCTTTATTTCTTCTACTTCAAAACACCCCCCCCCCCTCCTCATCAATTTTCTGAAAGAATTTATGGCCATCTTTTTTTTTATAAAATAAATTTTTAATCAAAATTATATTTTTCTTTTAAAACAATTATGTATATTTTTTTCTCTTAATTGTTTAAATTTTAAGAAGCAAATTTTTATATTTCCCCTCATTTTATATTTTTTCCTGTTGTTGTGATTGCTACGGCCAGTTTTCTCTCATACATTTGTACATTTTATTGTGACTTGTATTAAAAAAAAAGTTAAAGAAAATATTGAGATTAAAATATATTTTTTATGAGAAATTTTATTAAAATTCTCAACTAAAATGAGGAATTTTTCTTTAAAAAAGTGTTACGGTATGTTTCGTGTCGAAAAAAAGTTTTAGAATAAAAGACAACTTTAAAATACTATAAAAGCCTTTTATTTTCTACTTTCTACACCAACCGACAAATTTCTTCTTCTAAACAAATTCTTCAAACGACACTTTCTCTACAAACAACAACAAAGCATCAAGGCGGCATGCTCTTCTGTTTCGACGACGGATCTGGAACGAAAAAGGCTTCGACAACTCTACGTTCGGCTACCACCATCTTGCCGATGTTCTTTGCTTCGACTCTCTTCGTTTTTGTGCTGGTTGGACAGGTCAACAGTGAGAAGTACAATGGCCCTATTGGATTCTTCAATCACACTCTGAAGGATGGTCATGTCACGCTCGCTGATTATTCCAAGGCTGTCGAAGCAGGAGACGACGAACTTCTTATCAAATACACAAATCATTCTGAGTCCTGTGATGTTAAATTCAATGGAGACGGAAACATGTGAGTTTCGACATGCTTTTTTGCATCTTTGAAACAATTTTATTCTTTTCAGTGTGCTCTACTACAAAAGGGAAAACGGAAAGAACATAAAGAACAATGGCTGCACTGTGGACCTGCTCACCAAGCATTCGAACATGATCAAGTTCAAGGCTGGAGTGAAAAACAAAACTGCAGACTGCCTAAAAGATTGTATAAGGGCGACAAATACTTTTGATGGTGCTAGCGCGAATCTGTTAGTTTTTTATTCTATACGCAATTTGCCTCTATTTTACTTTTTAGCATTCCCTTCGCCTACAGCTACAGTACAACTAAGGAAAACATCACGGAACTCAAGAACAGTTTGCGTTTCGGAAAAGGGCAGAAGTGTGTAGATATGTGTGATAAAGGTAATTGCATGGAATGGACTCCTCTCGAGGTTGGTTGGAACAGATGCTTTTATCAGGGAAAACGTCATGTCATTGCTCACACCCATCCAAGTAAGAAATAAAATTTTAATTGTTTTTATCATTTATATTTTTTAGTTGGTGAGCCCCTGGCTAAATGGAATCGATCAAAAGTGTTTAACAAATTCAATGAATTTGAGCTGACGATAACAGGTCAAGGCGGGTTCTATATGGACGAATCGAAAGAGCAAGGATATAATCCAGACGACGCTGTGTTGGAAAACCATCCATACTGCGTTCCTCAAGGAGAGGGCATTGTCAAACCTGAGAATTGGAACATCAGTGGGACGAGTCCGGCTCCAGGATATGATCATCTGCTTGTCTTCTACATGCTTCCACAGAACGCAACACTAAATCACAGCAAAGGAGACATTACAAAGAGCAAACCTGTTGGTCCAAAATGTGAAGAACTCTACATTGAATTTGTAAGGATTTTTAAATTTTTCTTGTAAAATCCTTTCAAAAATTTTCTTTTTATTCAGGACAAGCAGAACTACACTCTTTTGTCTGTCGGCGATCCACCCACCACTACCACCACCACTACAACAACGACAACAACACTACCGCCAACAACCACCACTAAAACCACTTTAACGACCACCACATCAACACCGGCTGCTGTAAAAACGACAGAAAGGACGACGACAACAACGAAAAAACCTAAACATCGGAGCGATGACTTTTGGCGTGGTGTGATTTTTGGTGGATTTCTTGCCTTCATAATGCTTTCCTGCTTTAATTTCATAATGTCTTGCTGCTGTGAAAAGAAGACCACTCGATTCTGCGGCAAAACTTGTCTAATGCTTCATGCAATAAACCTCACCATCTTCGCATTAATTGGACTCGGAGTCTTCTTCATCTACACTATAGTGGATAATCCAAGTGGACTCATCGTCTTCATCCTCATTCCAAGTCTTACTTGCTGCTGTATGGTCTCAACATGTTGCATCGTTCACAAGTACCATAAATACGAAGAAGGGAAGCTCGAGGACCAGAAAAGACGAAGGAGGGAGAAAGAAAAAAAGAAAGAAGAAGAAGAAAGGATCAAAAACAAAAAATATCAGAAGGAAATCGACCAAGTCATCGACGAATATATTGAAGCGACAAAAGATTATGAAGTAAGGAATATTTTTTTTATTAAATAAAAATAAAATAAATTTCTTTTTTCCTTTTAGGACATCAATCCGGAAGTGATCAAACATGCGAAGAAGGCTCAAAGCTTGGGGCCGCGGCAAATGCCTCTTCCACCTTACTGTTCAGTTGGAATAAGCACAATTTCGGACCGTCCAAAGGTAAAAACCTGAATTTTTCTAAAAAAATTTTTAATTAATATTTTTAGGTTGATCGGAAGGAGGACACGACTACAGCGAATTCACTGATGGCAGCCACGGAGACTTCAAAGATCGAGGCCGCGGAACATTTGAAGATGGACGGGAAATCGGAGGAGGCAAAGGTGGACGAGAAGTCGAAGATGGGGGAGAAATCAAAGATGGAGGAGGACAAAGCAATGATGGAGGCCACGGCAAAGGTGGAGGAGAAGTCGAAGATGGGGGAGAAGTCGAAAATGGCGACCACTGCGAATTCGATGATGGAGACCAACTCGAAAATGGAGGAGGAAGACAAGTCGAAGAGCAGCCAGCAGGAATGATGAGAGGACAATAAAAGAAGCTATAAGTGTTCCAGAGAAGAAAAAAGATGTGTGATTGTTGAAGAGAAAGTTCAAAATATGTAATTGTTGTTGTTTTCCCCCAAAAATATATATTTGTGCCTATTTTCCTATATTGCCCTTGTGCCTATATAATTACCCAAACATTTTGTTGTATTGTATTTGTTTCCCCCTAAAACCTATATTTGAAATGTTTAATATGTACATATATGTTTGTATTGTTGTGATTGTAAAATAAATTGTTGTGTTTGTAGAAAAGACTTGAGTAATACAAACATTAGATCAGAATGTTCCATAAACATACATTAAAACATCAAAAATGTGATCTGAAAACATCAAAACACTTGAAAACAAATCAGAATTTAATAAAAACATTAAATGAGCACCAGAAACATGAATAAAGCTTTGCATGGAAGAGAACAAACATTAACAAAAATCAGAATATTCTAAAAACATAAAAATTACAACAACCGAAAAACAAAACAAACAGTCAGAATGTTTATTTGTTGAACCAAATAAAACACCAAATCAGAATAACACAAAATCAGAACATCCTTAGAACAACAAAAACATTCAGCAACATAATAATCAGAATTTAATCAAAACATCAGAATAACTAACCTCCAACAACATACCAAATCAAAATCAGAACAACTTTAAAACACCTAAAAACAAATCAGAATTTAATTAAAACATTAAATATTTAAACTTTAAAATAAAATTTAAACGTCAATAATCAAATTAATAAACATTTTTAATAAAAAGCAAAAAATATAAAACTAGGTGAAAAAAAAAAACAAATCAAAACTAACAAAAATAAAATTTAAAATCAAAAAAATATGTTTTTGTGTATGTTTATGTCGACAAGATTTTCTTTTTGTTTTGTTTACAGTTTTTGTGTGTAGAGAAAATTGTATAGTCGGACCTCATTTAGAAAAAATAATTTTTTACCCCATAATGAGGGGTGTCTACAAAATAAATGTGCGGAAGGTGTATGCTCAACCATGGGTCGGAACAGTCAGAGGTGTCCGAAATCGGAAGAGCCGGAAATCGGAACTGGCACAAAAGTCGGAACTCGGAAATTGGAAATCAAATTTTTTTTTCGGAAATCGGAAGGAAAAAAAACGTCGGAAATCGGAATTCCGAATCCACCTCTGCCCAGTGGGGTTCAACAAACTTTTAAAGACCATCCCCAAAAAATAGAGGTAATCTAAGTATTCCGTATATATTTTATAATGAAGTTTCGACTGCACAATTTAAAAGAGAGAAATAAATAAAATTTTTGTCTTAAAATCAGAATTAAATTTAGAAATTTTTTTTAAATTTATTTTTTCAAAAATGTTTTCAGCTCAAATTTTTTATTTATTAAAAATATTTTTGTGCTTATAATAATGCACTTTTTAAACAAATATACTTTTAGAGAGAGAGAAAGCTTCTTTTTTTTTTCTTTTAAATAAAAAATCTCTTTTGTTTTTTAAACCGGGTGAAGTTCTCTTATAAGAGCGTGTGGAAGATGCAAAATACTGGAAAAATTAAAAAAAATATTTTTATTTATAGAAGAAATTTTTTCTTGCTTGGCTAGTAATAAAATCAAAGTTTCTGAAGAGTTGCAAGACTTTTGGTCTTGAAGCATGGAAAATTTTACGGTAATGGACAGACTCTACTAGGAGTTTTAAGGGACTCTCATGGACTCATAAAACCAATTTAAAGGGGAAACAAATTTTTTTGGAACCTCAAAAATTTTCTGAGACCCCTAAACTGGACCAGAGATATGTCTAAATTGAGAAAAAAACAGTTCGGATATCGGGTCGAAAAATCTGATTTAAAGTTTCGATGTAACCCTGGCCATCCCTAAGCCAATCTCAAGTGAGAAAATTTCTAAAAAAATTTTTGAAAAATTCTTCTCACCGAGCAACCAGCATCCCTGGAGTTAAATTCCCAATACCCAAAGGCCCACCACCACTTCCACTTGCATCACTTTCATAATGATCAACAATTTTAATCCAAGGAGAATATTTTTGTGGAATACAGCCATGAGCTCCAGAACGTGAAATTAGCAAATTAAATTTTTTGACGTCACTATTGGAATTTGTAGTTGGATTTGAACGTCCATAACGAATTAACATTTGTTTGTCCAATTCTTTAAATATTACTTGGGTAACGTTTGGACAATAGGAAACATCAAGTGTTTTTAATTCCTTGAAAAAAATATTAGAAAATTAAAAAAAAATTTTTTTTTGTTCACCTTGCAATTTCTAATAACCATAATAACAGACATGTTGCTTATGTTAATGCATTTACCTAGCCCAAGAATCTTAAAGAGAAAAAATTAAAATCAGAATTTAATAAAAACAAATAAAAACAAATAAAACATTCCTACACAAACCAGAATTTTTTAAAAACATAAAACAAAACAGAATAATAAAGAAACAAACTTAACAAAAACATAATCAGAATTAAAAATAAAAACCAGAATTTAAGAGAAACATAAAAATAAATCAGAATTTAATAAAAACAAAAAAAAACAAAACTAACATAAGAAACATCTTAAAAACAAATACCAGAATTAAAAAACAAATAAAACACCAACACAAAAATCAGAATTTAAAAGCAACATAAAATCAGAATTTTTAATATAGAAACACAACATTTTCAAAAAGCAAAACAATAACCGATAAAAACCAGAATTTAAAACGAACAAAATAGAAACCACAGGAAGAACAAAATATTCCAAACAAAAGTCAGAATTAAAAATAAAATTCTGATTTTTTCCCCTTACCTTCAACTTCCCTTGATTAGCAATTTCAATAAGAGTTTCATCAGTCAAAGCTCTATGCCCAGTTAAACGTAATTCATTAAGCGAACTTAATGACGCCAGATGGCGTAAACCCGTATCAGTAACAGCACGATTAGACATTGACAAATTTATAAGTTGTAAAGAACGGCAGCCTTGACCTAAAAAGAAAAAATTTTTTTCTCTTCTAAAAAATTTCAAAAAAAACCAATAGCTCGAAGAACATCATTATTAATCAATAAATTGTCACTAACATGCATTTCGCGTAATTGGGTAAGATTTCCTAACGCAGTTAAATTAGGTTGACCTTCATAAAATTCTGAAATATAAAGTATAAAAAAATTTTTTTAATTAAAAAATCAAGGGAATTTTAAGTTTTTCCCATTCTGAAAATCTTACTACAGTTTAAAAACAAAAATGTCATTTGAGATCAATTTTCGGATCGAAAATTGAATTAAGATGAAAAGAATGGAAAATAAACTTCCTAAGGAGAAAAAATAAAGAGGGGGTGTTCGACTCGGGAAATATTTTTGGAGGTTTCGGGAAGCCCATGACACCTTTCTGACTTGAAAACAACGAAAAGATTAATCATTCTAGTTAATAATCTTTCGAATTATTTTTTTCAAAAAAAGGGAAAGATTTTAGAAAGAAAAGAATTTTAATTTAAAAAAATTTCAAAAAAAATTAAACCAGTTCCATAACATTCAGAAAAATGAAGCACAGTTAAGCTTAAAAGAATAAAATTTTTTTAAAAATATTTATAAAAAAAATTTCAAACTTTTTTAAAGCCATAAAAATATTATTCATTTGTTGTGTTTGTATAGTATCTACTTGATCCATAATTAAAGTTTCTAAATTTGTACAATTTGCTTGAATTCCATTAACTGCAGCAGATTTTAAACGAAAACAACTGCAAAAATAAAAAATAAAAAAATTTAAAAAAAAAAGTAAAAAGTAGGGTTGTCAATAAGGAATTAAACTGAAGAAACGAGGATTTTTCAATTAAGTTACAGCTATCCAAAGATTCTCCTAAAAGAACGACAACCCTCATAAAGAGGGATTAAATTTTATCTATCTACTAAGGGCCGTGACAGGAATGTGACAGATTAGAAAAAAGACAGAGTTTCGTTTCAGATCGGGGTTTCAAAATTTAAACAGGTTTCAATTTCGGATCGGAAAAAATCACTTGGGTCCGGCTTGCTGGTACTATTAGAGGTTTAGGACACTTCGTCCCATCTCTGGTCCAACCTCAAAAATGGTAAGACAAGGGCTACGATCCAGATAAATGAAAAGTCAGAAAAAATGGACTCTCTATATGTCGGTAATCCTGGGTCTTCTAATAAGAATACTTTTGAAAAGTATAAAACAAAAAAAACGCGGAATTCCAGAAATTACAAAACAAAAAAAATTTTTATAAAAATATACCAAGAAATATTCAGCTTTTTAATCGTCTTTGGAAGCTCTTCAAAACAATCTCCTTTAAGTATTTCATTCTCGCTAACATTTAAAGACTCTAAAGATTGGCAAGATGAAAAAAGCTTGGTAAGACCTTTCTCCATATTTGTGTGCTAAAAATAAAAAAATTTTTGTCCGCGTCTTGTCCGCAAAAAATTTTGTCCGCAAAAAAATTTTCAGTCCGCAAGTCTTGCCCGCAAAAAATTTTTAATCAAAAAATTAAAAAAAACCTTAAAACAATTCCGAAAAGACAAATGTTTAAGTTTTGGTAAATGACGTCCAATTAAAGAAAGAGAAGAATTTGTCAACTGCATATAGTCAAAATATAAAGTATGCACACTTGGAACAATTTTTAAAGATGAGCAAATTGAATAATTTAATTTGGGATCATGACGAAAACCAACCAAGTCGATAACTTTTAAATGATGACGAGCACGTTTCATAATAATTTGAATCTAAAAGATGCAATGATAGAGAGAAAAAATCGTCCGCAAGTTTGGTCGCAAAAAATTTTTGTCCGCAAGTTTTGTCCGCAAAAAATTTTTGTCCGCAAGTTATGTCCGCACAAAAATTTTTTGAAGATTTGCGAACGGAACTTGAGGAAGAATACAAAATTGTATAAGGTTATTTAACTAAAGGTAGATTATCACAAAGAATAAGAGGATACCCTAAAGTCATCAAAATTCTACTAAAGTACATTAAGGAAATGAAGATATTTTTAAGGCAATTGAAGAAAAGTTGCGGATTTTCGCTGATTTTTTAAAATAAAAGTTTTCATCACTCCCCCTTCCTTTTTTTACATTTTGGATTGATTATTGACTGGATGTCAAAAACAAAAGTGAAAAAGGAGGAAGAAAAATCCTTGACTAATTGTCCGCAAAAAATTGTCCGCAAAAATACCTACACTCATCTATAAAGTGCCCTAAACTTTAGCCAAAGGATTGATATGAGGCAAGAGCCTTAAACTCTAAAAAATTAAAAAAATTTACGTGTCGATTGGTAACCTTCATACACATTGTAACCTTTGCAGCTGGACAGTCTTGAAAAACTTGTGAATAAGAAATCATCTCATAATTGTCCCAACTATAGGAAATTGCAATTTGCCTCCAATGTCTACAAATCTTTTCGACTCGAAGATGATCAATTGTATTCAAATTTGAAAAGATTTTGCCCTGAAATGTTTTTTGAAGGAATTTTTTGAAACTTTGGGGATCTTGAAGGGTGCCCATCCCCCTTCGTGTTGCTGCCCAATTTATAAAGGTTGGCGGTTCCAAGGAGCTATCCGAGTATCCAGAACACATAACACGACCGAAAATTTCATTGTGTCCGGGTTGTCTTTGTTGTGGATAAAAAAGAAATGCTAAGGATCGGCAACCTTAGCATTTCATTGGATGGGAATAGGAACATCATGGAAAGGGCTTAAACCTGAGCACAATCGATTGTGCCCCCATCTGACTCGAAGATGGGTAACTTTTATTCAGATTCTTTCTGAAGGTGCGGACATGACAAGGCAAATCGAAAAGGATTTTAAAAAATACGGAACGTTCACAAGGACAAAACTTATTGTTAGAGGCATTGAAAACGCCCACTTTCCAGGAATTGGGCCGGCACTAATATTGGCGGCAAAAGGAAATCCCCGATTTTAAAAAACCTTTGAGCCAAGAAGGAAAAAAAGCTATTTAACAAACCAAAACATGTGTAGGAAGTTGATTGATGTGAATGTTCGAAGTATTCAAACTCCAATCTTGAGAGGAAGATTCATCAGTAACCGCCTTTGACTTTCTTGAACGCTTTGACTCTGACTTTGCTACCTCTTTTGAATTTCGCTTAGTTCCACGTCTAGAAGTTTGCATATAACGAACCATAATAAAATAATTTTTTTAAATTTTCTTTTAAATAAAATTGTCTAGGATCTAAAAAAAGAATTTAAGGTTAAAGAGGTCTTTTAAACAGAAGAGGAATATTCAAGCCCAAACAACGCGGGAATAGAAGAAAAAACATTTTCTGTTGTTTAAAAGGCCTCTTTAAATAATTAAAGTTAAATTAATCATAGGGGAAAAGGGATTGTTAAGGATTTTATATCCAGTAATGAAAAGAGTAAAAAATTCGAGGTTTTGACCAAGTAAACTCAGACTGGATCGAGAACCTTTAATAAAGGAAAAGATAAGAGAAGGTAAAATGAGACTGCACACTTTGGACCGACAGCCCTCAAGTCATTCAATTAATCAATCAAATGCCTAGGACTAATCTCGCCTTCAAACCTCGCAAGTGTTTGCCTAGATCAAACAGCCTCTGAACCTTTTTTTTGAAGGCGAAATCGCTAGTAAATCGCCCTAAAACCTAAAAGTTTTAACCGAAATGTTCCCTAACATGTCTGAATTATGACAAAAACATTAAGATGATTCACCCAAATAAATTAAAAAATAAGTAAAAATTTTCTATAAACGGTTTCATAAAAATTTTCATTCTCCCCTTTTTCTCTAAAGTCTCTCATCTTTTCCAACGCTATTTTATTAAATGGATAAAAATGCGTTTCAGAATGACCGTTACGTGATGGCAGTTTTTGGGCCATAAATTTTTCTATTATCAATAGCATTAAAAATTTATATAAATCATTCGAAAGATCTCGAAATTCTGCATCTTTTTCATAATTGGACTGATCCAATATTAGCATTCTACAAAAAGTTATAAGTGATAAACCATGTTTCAGACGAAAAAAATCAGTTTTCCTGATGTAAAATTTTTTGGAATGTTCGAATTTTATCGGACCCCTTATGAAAAAGATGTAGCATCTTGTTACCTTTCGAATGATATGAAAACTTTTTCGAATTAGTAGATAATTAAGAAGGTATCTTTGCTGTTTTTCTGCGATTATTTGGAAGTATTGGGACAAAATGTCATTTTTAAATAATTTTAAACATTTCGCCAATAATTATCGATTATTTGGTCCGCGAATAGATGGGGTTTTTCAAATGTATTATAAAAGCGATGGAAATGTTTTTTTTCTCATTCATTTTAAGTTTTTGTTTGATTGACTTTGTACATTTAAAGTTTAACTAAGAGTTTTAACTGACCTAATTTATTCAAATAGGGTTAAATTTTTTAGTACTTTGCTTGTACTCTTTGTTTATTTATTTAATGATTCTCTTATAAGCTTGTATTTAGTAAATACTTATGTATTCTTTCTTAAATGATTAATTTTCAGTAAATAAACTGTTAAACAATAATTAAATTGTTTTTAAATATGGTTAGAATTGTAGCAATGAATGTTCGAAAGTTACTGTTGACTTCGTTGGCGTCTCGTGGAATCACTTCGTCAATTCAATTGCCTGCTCTTATTAAGCCTAAGTTCACTAAGGTTTTTTTTCTAAGGAATTTTTTTTAAATTTAAAACAAAATTCAGTTATTCATCAACAATGAGTGGCGAAATTCGCAACGTGGAAGAAGTTTTGCTATGTACAATCCTGTGACCAAAACAAAAATTGCTCAAGTCCAGGCGGGTGGGACAGCAGACATTGACTTGGCCGTTAAGGTTGATTATTGCTAGCGTTTATTTAGTTTATAGGCTCTTTAGTTGTGTTTGTGTTGTAGTGGTTGTGTTCTAGTATAAGGGTTTATAGGGGTCCGGGTTCGAATCCGGTTGGTAGTCAACTAATTTATTTGGCTATTTTTGAGTTGTTTTAGCTCAAATAGGTTTGTATAAATCTACAGAAGAATGTAGAAAAATTTCCTTAATTCTGAAATGAACTGAAGTTGTTGGTGTTTAATGATTTTATTTGACAACTTTTGAGTTGTTTTAGCTCATGCTTTTCTTCAAATGTTTCAAAAAATCTTTTAGGCAGCCTGTGATGCTAATAATTTTGGCTCTGACTGGCGCCGCTTGGATTTTGCTGATCGCGGACATTTACTAAATAAACTGGCTTCCTTAATTGAAAGAGATGCTTTTCAACTGTTTTGTTTGCAAACAATTGACAATGGAAAACCTTGCAAGCCTCATTATTTAGGTTTCTTATTTTCAATTTTCTTTTTGTTTAAAGTGGAGTCACCCCCGATCCGGGTAAATCAGTTTCACTTGAACAGGTAGCCTACCAGAGCATTTTTCTAAATCCCTGAGTTCCCGTCTCCATGACACCCGGCGGGGTTTTGTTGTCTTCAATTTTCGTATAATCTGTCACCGCTCAGTAGGGTCCTTATTTAGAAAGTGATTGTTTCTTAAATTTAGTCCTTTCAATTGCCTTATATCATTATTATGCTCTATGTGCAAATAAGAAGGTACGCGTAACGATACGCGTAACGAGGCGGAAGATCATCTCTCCAAAATTTCCTGTGCTTATGGAAGCAATGAAATTAGGACCGGCTTTGGTAGAGGGCAACACTTTCATCTTAAATCCAAAAGCACCTTTAACCGCTTTATATATTGCAAATCTAGTTAAAGAGGTTAATTTTCTAAATTCGCTTCAAAATTTACTTTTTCTAATTGAAGGCTGGTTTCCCTGCTGGTGCTGTAAACGTTGTGCCTGGTTTCGGTTTTGCGCTTAAGGCACTTGCTTCCCATCCAAATGTTGATAAAGGTTTATTTTTGCTTCCATTTTGAGTCTAATATTTTTTAGTTGAATTATTTGGCTTTACCAAAGGTGAATTGCAAATCGGTCAATTTTCTCAAGCCAATTTGGAAAAGTTAAATTTCTTTTTAGATAATTAAAAAAATAAATCTTTAAGGATGACGCTTGAATTAGATGGCAAACATCCACAAATCATGTCTGGATATCCCGATTTTTCTCGTTTAGAGGATTATGTTGCGTTGGAAAATTTCGTCCGTCGGGCCCATCTCGGAGTCTTTCAAGTTTTTAAATTTTCAATTTCTACAATTTTAAATTTTAGATTCTTCGTGAAAATGGAGTCAATTTGGATGCAGATACCGAAGATGATTCAAAAGCCATTCATTCTGTATAATTTTAATTTTTTAAGATTATTATAAAACTGCAATACTTTAGTTAATCAGCACGGCTCGTGATCTTGGAGGTTCTTTAACGGTTGGTGGTAAGCAGCCCATCCCTTTCCAATCGCTTCGTCGTTTTGAGATTCAATATGCACTTGAAAAGGTTTTTTTATTGTTGGTTTTCACAAAACAATTTGTTTAATTTTCAGAAAATTTACAAGAATCCATTTGAATTTTTCAGCGATGCGGAAGAATGCTTGACAAGTAAAATGGGGAAAAACGAAATGCTTGCTTCAGAATTAGTTTGAATTGATTTTGATTTTTTAAATTGATTTTTTTTGAGATTTACCGAGGCTATTCCTGTGCATTGAAGCATTACTACAAGCAATTCGGGATTTTTATTGACACCCACAATGCGTCGCGATATTTGCTTTTGTTTGCCGCTGCCACGACCGAAAATGAATTCATTTTGAAATGGGCCAAAAGTGTTAACGGACATGCGAATGCGTATGCTTTATTTAATTTTTCTGTTTCTAGAATTTTTTAGGAAATTTTAAATTCCGTTCTCCGAAATTGGGAATTTTTTGGTTAAAATCGAAAATTGTTGTTTCTGAATATTTTTTGGTGTCCCTGTATCGAATCCTGTTATCTGTGTTCATTGTTGAATTAGCTATTATGAAACTTAAGAAACTTAGCAACACTGTCCCTTCATATTCGACTAAGATCGACCAACTCATCCTTTTGAATGAGTTCTAGCTCAATTACAAATTACAAAATTAGTTTTCTTTCTTAAATTTTCCCAATTTCTATACATATCACTATCTAGTTAGTAAAGTTGACACAGATAATAGCAAATACCCCATTCTTATTGAAAAGTTTTGCAAATAGTCTATTCATTTCATATTCACAAATCTACTATTTTTAGTATTCACCGAAACTCGTTTAACGGCTCGATGGACGAATCAGACATTTGGGACATTTTGAGCATTATGAAGGATTTGGCTGTCACCCTCCCTCAAATTGACAGTAAAGAAGTTGAGTACGAGTTGGGTCTTCATTTGCCACATCAGGAAGGTGAACAGAAAAAGATGGAGATTGACCGTAAAATGTCGATGAACATTATCAAGAAGCCACGTACCGAGAAGATTTACGGACTGGGCCCTTTTGATTTTAAGTATATTTGCATGTAATTTAAATTATGTAAAGAATATACATATATTGATTATCTCAAATTGGACCTCTTAATTATTTCTCAAAATTTTTAAAATTGTTTTTGTTTAGGTAGACTTTCTAATAAAAATTTTATTTCATCATTTGTGTAGTACTTTTTCGAATAGGTTGTTTGCACAACAATTTAATATTCATGTTTTGATTTTTGAACATAAGTTTATATTGTTGTTGATTTGCATTATCAACGCCACCATCGACATCCGAAACCCATTGCTTTTCCTAAAGTTTTTTACTAGCGATTAGGTGGACTAAAGCCAAAACCGAATGAGTTAGCTTGTAAAAAGGAGAGAATGTTAGAGAAAAAGACGGATTTATTAATTAAATTCAAAACATTTTTAAGAAAAAAAATCATTGATAATACAACTCAAAATTGAATCCGTCATGTATTTCATAATCTTGTAGAGAAATATTGTCCTTGTAAATAATGTTCCATTTTTTGAGAACGATCTTGTCTGCTCTAAAAAAGATTTTTTAAAAAGAAATTCACAGCTTGCCTTGTTCCAGTTTGTAATGCAATAAGTTTTTTAAGATCTTCAATTTTGTCTGTAGCATTGCCTAGAAAAAAATTTTTTTGGGTTTTAAAGTTGAAAATTTTAGCTTACATTTCACGCGAACTTTCTTACCCAATCGGTCGTTGACTGTAATTTCAATCATTTTAAGGAAGCTAGGTAGAACGGAAAAGCTTAGGATTTTAGTTGGAAGTCTCGCGACTAAGTGGGTGTACTCTGAAAATCGTTCACTTTTCCTTGTTAAATTTTTTATTTTAGACTGAAAAATTTTTTTAGAATTTTTTATTTATTTTCTGTGGAAATAATGGCAGCCCTGATTAGACATGCCTTAAAATTGCGTTATTGGTTAATTGGAGGAGCTGCTGCTGGTGGTATAACTACTGCAAACGTTTGATTTTTTAATTAAAAATTGATTTTTTCCTTGATTTTCAGTGGATAGATGACCTCAAAAAATCGTTGCCAGACTTCCCTGCTTGGGCCAAATATGAACACATTGCCTCAACTTTTGACAAATTTAGCCCAAAATTTAAAGGTTTAAATTTTCGGCAAGAGTTGGAGCGTCTTTGGCAATTGAATGAGCATAAAGGAGAAGGTCTTCTTTGGTCTGTTTTTGCACCTCCCTACATTTTGGCAAACGTATCAGGTGTTTCAATTGACTTTTCAAGTGGGGCGAATGAACGGATGGACTCGTCATTTGAGGCGTCAACTCAAAACGGTTTTAATTTAATTTTTTTGGGGCCCTTCTAAAAATTGAACGGATCCTTTGAATCTGGTGTCCTTTCTTAAAAGGACTTTATATCTTGTAAAATTCAAAAATAAATTTTTTAGACGTTCCAGGAAGCGATAGCAGCGGTGGTGGTGGTGGCAGTTCTCTCCTTTCCCGTATAAAATCAAAATTCTCCAAAGCTGAGGTTATCGATGCTGAAGAAGATGCAAAAATGTCTGAGGTTTATTTTTTTACAAAATTTTATTTTGCATTTTATGACTTTTCTCCGCTAATTTCTGCCTTGGACCCTCTCGAACTCCGTATCCCAAATCTGGAATTTTTCCCGTCTCCATAATATTTCCCCATGTTTAATTCAGAAAACATTGCCTGGGTCCGGCCTGTTTGTTCTTCACTTTGATTTCCTGTCTGGAAAATTTTTGCTTGACATTTCAAGCGTATCCTATAAATTTTGTTGTCATTTTTTTGTGTTTGTCGAACAGATTAGGAGAAATTGTTAAAAAGGGTAGTATAAGGGTCAAAATTAAATTAATTTCCTTGAAAAAAATTTTTTTAAATTTCTAGATGACTGAAACGGAAAGAATACAGAAATTACAAGAAGATTTGCTTAAAACTCAGGTTTAATAAATTTTTTAATTTTTGAAACAAAAATCTTTTTAAATTCCCCCTCTTTAATAGCTTCAATATCAAAGAGAACTTGAACTGCTTGAGAAAGAAAATAAGGTTCTGAAACAAAGGATATTGTTGAAAGATGCGGGGGAGTTGAAAAGACAAAAGAAAATTAAGGTTTTTTAGGATTATTTTTATATTTTGAAAATTTTGGTTGTGAGGAGGAAGATGGGGTTTTAGGCTTCACAAGAGAACATACCAAACTGTGACTCAAAATTTTATATTTTTTTTGGTACCAATCGATGTTCCTTTTCTCCCCCATTTTTGCCAAACTTTGAAGCCCCATAACTTTTTAGTTTCATATTCCTAGCCAAAAAGCCGGAAATTTTCTGGAGTAAATCGATGATGTTCTATCGATTGGTACCAAGAAAATACAAAATTTTGACTTACAGTTTGATATGTTCCCTTGTCAGATCTATTAATAGTGCTTCTCTGGCTTATTTCTCCTTATACGGCCAATCTTTATAATTAAGTAGCAACTTTTTTATTTTATGTTCTAAGTTTCCTTGGTGTAGTGGTAACGTTCTCGATTACGTTTTATTTATTTTTAGGGGGAAGTTTGTCAACCTGGTTATTTTTTCTCTCCTTCTCTTTATAACTTTTCTATTTTATTATTTTTTAAAATTCACTCGAATTCTTTAGCGTTCTCTTATCGAACTATATTCCGACATGCTCGATATTCTCATTGAATATGATTCTTCTTATGGAACAGCAGATAATCTTCCTAGAGTTGTTGTTGTTGGTGATCAATCTGCTGGGAAAACATCAGTCTTAGAAATGATTGCACAAGCAAGAATATTTCCTCGAGGTTCTGGTGAAATGATGACTAGAGCTCCTGTTAAGGTTTCTTGTTTTTAAGAAATTTATTTTAAAAAATTTCTGCGGATAAAACTTAAAAAAATTTTTTTTTAATATTTTTGTGGGCCATGTTTCTATATTTTGCGAGACTTAAGTAATGATTGATTAAAATCGAGTACCCTTTTCCTCATTAATATTGAAAATGAAAAGAATTTTCATTACTTTTCCTTTTGTTTATTTCTTCAGTTTTTCTTGCGGACAAAATTTTGTCCGCAAAATTTGCTTTTCATTCCGGAATCCGGATTAAAATATTTGTGGATCTTTATTCTCTTAATTTTTTATTTTTTCAAGGTCACCCTCAGCGAAGGTCCTTATCATATTGCCCAATTTCGAGATAGCAATCGCGAATTTGATTTAACCAATCCCTCAGACCTTCAACAATTACGCAATGAAATTGAATTAAGAATGTTAAATTCTGTTGAGGGTGGAAGAACTGTGAGTAATGAAGTTATTTCTTTGACTGTTAAAGGTTTTTTTCGAAAATTTTTAAAAATTAAAAAAAAAATTTTTTTAAAGGCCCTTCACTTCCAAGAATGGTATTAGTTGATTTGCCTGGTGTCATTTCAACAGTAACAACAGATATGGCTAGTGGAACAAAGGAAGATATATTTACAATGTGTAAACAACACATGGAAAATCCGAATGCTATAATTTTGTGTATTCAAGGTTCTTTTTGGAAATTTTTGAAATTAAAAAAAGTAAGGGATAGTCTTGTTTGTCTGCTACATTTTTTTTCAATTCCTCAATTCCCTTTATTAATGAAGCACTTAATACAAAACCAAGTTCCTAGAAAAAAAAGATTATTTAAAATTATTTAAAAAAAATTATTAAAATTATTAAAAAAGATTATTTGATTTAAAATTGGAAATTTTTTTTTGGAAATTTTCTGAAAATTTATTTCTGTGACTTTTGGACTGAAAAGAATGTTTTTACTGATTTTTCTGACTGATTTCATTATAATCGATTTTTTTATATTTCATTCATTATAATATAGAGATAACCTCTAACTGTTTTAGTCTTTTTTTGTATAGGTAGGTTCTAGCAGGGACAAATGAGACTATTAAATACGTTAAAAATTTTTATTGTTAGGAATTTTGGACTTAAAAGAATGTTTTTGAGAGAGTTTTTTATTTTTTCGAATGTAAAAAAAATTAAATTTTTAAGATGGCTCTGTAGATGCTGAACGTAGTAATGTCACTGACTTGGTTAGCAGTATTGACCCAACTGGACAGCGAACAATTTTAGTATTAACAAAGGTTTTCTTTTTTTAATTTTAAAATGAAAATCTCAAAATTTAATTAATTTTTTCAGGTTGACTTGGCAGAAAAGAATTTAAATAACCCAAATCGAATCAAAAAAATATTGGAAGGAAAACTCTTCCCAATGAAGGCTTTGGGATATTTTGCCGTTGTTACAGGGACTGGAACAAAAGAATCGAGTATTGGTGATATTCGTTCTTATGAGGAAGAATTCTTTGCAAATTCTAAATTATTCAGGTTTCCTTTAAAATTAACAATAATTTGTGAGTAAATACCGAAAAATTTGGGATTTTCAACTTGAAAAATTTGACTGTTACTAGAGGGAATTTGAACCTTAATCCCAAAATGTCCGATACTTTAAGGATCCACTTTTGTGGACATCCCCACTATATGAAAACGATCAATCGGTAGTGGACTTTCATAGTAAGACTGCCGAACAAACTCAGAAAATAGCTAAAGATTGGATCAACATGGCCCTGAGAGTTTTCCGCTGCAAGTGTATTAATCGCCCAACCATCCTACAACTGACTGATTTCATTTAAATTCCTCTCCCTTTAAGTTCTACCTTCATTTGTTGATTTTGGTTTTTTAACCTTTATTTTTAGAGATGGTATATTAAAAGCTACACAAATGACAACAAGAAATATGTCGATGGCAGTAGCTGATTGTTTTTGGCGTATGGTACGAGAATCTATCGAAGCTCAAGCGGATGCGTTTAGGGCAAGCCGATTTAATTTGGAGACCGAATGGCGTAATACATTTACACATCAAAGGGATTTGACTCGTGATGAGTTATTTGAAAAGGTTTGCATGTTTTTTATAAATTTTTAAAGAGAAGGCTAATTTTTAACGAATAGGATTTTGAAAGAGACCTAAATTTAGATTTAGACGGTTGGGCTTATATTCTAAAAAGAACCGTCTATCAAGCACAAACCAGGGATCCTAATTCCTAAAATGCGAATTAAAATTTTATCGGTAATTCTTAACTTCAGAAATCCGAAATTTATTTTTTATGACGGATAGATTCCTGGTGCAGATAGTTGCTATGTTTACTTAAAATTAAACAAAATGCCATAACAAAATCAACTCATGTTAGTTTTCTTTTTTAGGCTCGAGGAGAAGTTTTGGATGAAATTGTTACTCTTTCGCTTGTTTCAGCCACAGAATGGGAGCAATTACTTAGAACAAATCTTTGGAATGCTATAGCACATCAAGTTTTTGATCAAATATTAATGCCTGCCTCTGCTGTCGATAATGCTGGATCTTTTAATACTCTTATTGATATTAAATTAAAACATTGGGCGGAGAAAGAATTGGCTCATAAATCTGTTCAGGTTTTTCTTCTTTTTTAATTTGAATTATGGGAAGGTGGGAGAGTAGTGAATTTTGGCTTCCTAAAAGTTTAAAAGCTTGGGGTTAAAGAATTATAGTAGGCGACCCAAGAGGATGCTGGCAAGGACCTTTAGCTTTTGAGGCTGATTGTGAAAGTAGCGTTGGACCCCTCCGCTTTCTGTACTTGAGGAAAAGAAAATATTGGAGCAAGATTGATCGACAAACCTTTTCACATAAACCTCTTCGAATTCCGACTCTGGTAACGCTCTTAAGAGTTCTAAGGGGTTAACGAAATTGTGAAGTAAAGTCCTTTTTTCCATATGAGGATACTTTATTTTATACTCTATTTCGATTTTCTAAAGAGAAATTTTTTTAGGTCGGCTGGGAAACTCTCTCCCAAATATTTCGTCGTCAAGTAGAAAAAGGTAGTGGAACGATAAGCAGTCATACAGCAAAAAAGCAACAACGAGACCACAAAAAATCAGGCGAATTATTAACTAATTTAAAAAATGCTTTGGTTGAAACAGCACTTTCACAGCATAAATGGGAGCCTAAAGCACTTGACTACTTAGTTTATTTAGATTTTTTGAATTTTTTAATTGAAATAATTTTTTTCTAGCGTGTAATTCAACTCAATTCTGTAGCAGATCAAGTTGTACCAGACAGACGGGCATGGGAACAATCATGTGAATTTATGCAAAAAGCATGTTCTGACCGTTTGGAGGAATTGAGGAAAACTTTGGATTGTAAGAAAATTTTTTTGTCTTTTGAAATTTTTTAAATTTTAGCAGCAAGAGGTCCTTCAGGCATTTCTGGTTGGATTTCATGGAGTTCACCTACGCCAGAACAACAAATAAATAAAGCAATACAGGATGAATTATTTTCTATTCTTTCTTCGAATCCTGTAAGTTTTTGATAAAAAGAATAATTTTATTGAGAATTTTAAAGAAAATGTAGCTTTACCGCAAGTTTTATTTGCGTCTTATTATATCTTTTATTCGATACGCTAAACCCCGGCCGCTTTAGGGTTTTTTCCTTTCTAACATCCTAACTAACCCGACCGAAATTTATTAATTTTAGGGGCAACCCTCTCCCGAATCCCGGACTTTTTTCGACGCGGAACTCGATCCGAAAAACTTTAGAAAACATGACCTGACTGTTTTCTCAACTAGGTGACATTCCTGTTTTACAGGGAATGAATTCCTTTCTGTTAACATAAATTCTGTGACTTGCGGTCAAAACTTGCGGACTTTTTAATGAAAAAGGAAAATCAAATTTATTTATTTTTTATAGGACCATAAACAATCGTTACTCGATGATGACTTAACTGTAGTACGTCGTAATTTAGATGCAAAAAATGTTTTGACAGCAGAAGTTACTCAAGAACAAATTAGACAACAATGGAGGCTTGTTTTTAGACAACATTTTTTGGAGAAATTATTACAGGTTTTTTAAAAAATTAATTTTTTTTTTGAAATTTTTTAAAAAATAGGCAAGCCGTGATTGTCTAAGTTTTTATCAAAATTACAAACAAGGAATTCGTTTGGATTCAGATTTGGATTGCCAAGCTGTTGTTTTTTTCTATAGAATTAATCGAATGCTTGAATTAAGTTGTAATGCTTTGAGGCAACAAGTCGTTAATACTGAACAAAAAAGATTGGAAAAAGAAGTTAAGGTTTGTTTGTTGAAGAATTTTTTTTAAATTTTATTTAAAAAATGTGTTTTTCTATTCCAAAGGAGGACTTTCCACAATTCGCAATTTAAGAAAAATTTTTTTTATGTTTTTTGGAACAAAAGTCCTCTCAATAATTATAAATTGATTTCAAAATTTGAGGCTCTATTCACAACTCACATATTTTTTTATTTTTAAATTTGCGGTCTGGGGAGTTGTTACAATCCTGGGAGTTGCAGATGGCTCTGAATTTCCCAAAAAAATTATAAAATAAAAAAGACAAAAAAATTTTTTTTGAATGCCTAATAATAATTTTTTTTATTAATTTCTCTGTTAACATGACCTTTTCTGATGAGGGTTCTCTTTTTTTAACTCCCATACGAGATGGATCATCATACGTCTATCAAAAAAATTTTTTAATTACTATATATATAAATCTAAAATTAAATTTTTAAGGAAATTTTAAATGACTGGTCTCAAGATAATGAGAAAAAGAAGCAATATTTGACTGGTAGACAAGTTGAATTGGCTGAAGAATTAGGTTTTTTTAGAAATTTTTTTAAAATTAAAATTAATTTTTAAGCACAAGTTCGTTTTATTCAAGAAAAATTGGAAGAATTTATAATTCAATTACACCAAGAAAAGCCTTGAAATATTAAAGGTTTTTTAAGACTAATTTAAAAAAGAAAGAAGGCCATCTTCCCCTCATTATTTATTTTAATGACGCTCAATATTAATTTAAACTTGATTTTAAGACTTACCCTCTCTTTTTTCTTTTGCTTTAGACAATCCCCCCTTAGTAATTCGCTATTATTTCTGGTTCTGGTACATTTTGTTGTTAATCTAATCATGGTTTATGAGTCCAATGAGACTTTGATTGGACTTGTAAAGCTTTTACTAATCTGAACCAGAGCCTTTTTTAACCTTCCCTTTTTCCGTTTTTTTTTGTTTAATTTTTAAACTTAATTTTATGACAAGGTCAATAGATTATATGAGGAAAGATTTTTAAAATTTGCGGATTTTTGTAAATAGCAATATTTTCTGGATTTGTGGATCCAATTCTAGATCGTATCTTAAAAAATATTAAAATTTTTTTTTGTGTCTGCAAAAAATTTTTTTGCCCGCAAATTTAAATTCTTTTTCCTCTCGCCCTCCTCTTTCCCTAATTTTAAGTTTTTTTTTGACTTTTAATGTCAAAAATTAAAAAAATTTTAATTCGCTATTATTTAATTTGTTTAAAATGTATAAAAAATTATTAATTTTTTTTTAAATTATTTTAAATTATTTGTTCAACACATTTTTAATATTTTTATTTTATTAATTTTTTTGTTAATTTTTAAATTCCAAAAAATTTCTCATTTTTAACAATTTAAATTATTTTTAAAGTTAAACTTTTATTTAAAAAAATTTTCTACCCCCCAAGTGTTCGAACCTACGTATTTAATTAATTTAAAAAAATAATTGAACCCACTTAACCACCAAATTTATTTAAATCATTTCTTAAAGTTTCGGCGCAAAATGATTTGGCGTGGTTAGCGCCTTGTTGGAGTGCGCCGAAATTACCCATAAAAATTTTTTTAATTTTTAAAAATGAGGAAAAATTAACAGGATTTTTACTGCGAATTTTTATAAAAATTTTCAGATATTAAAAAAAATAATTAAGAAAAATGGCCCCTTCAATTGATCTTACTGTTAAAGTTCATCCAGTTGTTTATATGTCCATTATTGATGCTTATGAACGCAAATCTTCTTCAAATATTGGAAAAACTGTTTCAACAACTACAATGTCTGCCCAACGCCAAGAAAGAGTGGAAAGTCGTGCTTTGGGGACATTACTTGGATTTTATGAGAAGAATGTTGTTCAGGTTTCTTTTTTCTTGAAATTTTTCTTAATTTTCCCCGTTCATTGACTAATAGAAGGTTAACCCTAATATTCAGTGGGAATAGGGAGGATCCTTGTTGAAAGGATCCTCGCTGTTTAAATGATCTCTAAGACAATACTGTCTAATTTTATTTTTTTCATTCTTAATTAAGCCACCTTTTACTAAAAATTTTCCCTCAAATTTTTCTATTTTTGAAAATTTTCATTAAATATAGGCGACCAATTGTTATGCTATTCCATTTTCTGATGCTGTAATAGACAATCCTGAAATTAACGATAATTTTAATCGTTCAATGTGGCAAATGTGTAAACGTTCTTCTCCTACAGAACAAATTGTTGGATGGTTTGTTGGAAAATTTTTTTCTGATTGTGAGAAAAATTTTTTTTCAATTTTTTTAGGTTCTTTACTGTTCCAGATTTGCCTGATTCGTGTTTTCATTTTAATACATATTATAGCCAGGTTAATATTTTTTTTAAAGTTATTTTCTTTATTAACTAGTCTTTATCTTCATTGTTCTTTCCTTTTTTTGATAACATTTTTCCTAAAAAATAAATCTTAGCTTTTCTGCTAGCTAAGATTTTTCTTTTAATAATCACATTCTTTATCCCAAAAAAATTTTTTTTCTTTTTCATTTTAGGAAGCAGAAAAGAATTTCGATGTGGGAGGGGGTGGGGGCATTCTCCTTCCTTCTAGGGTACGTCCTTGAGAGCCGGGTAAAAGTTGGAAACTTTATTTGCAGATATACTTGTGGAAACTTTTTTTTGCAAAATTTTGTCCTCAATTTTTTCTTTTGTCCTATTGACTTTTTTAAATAGAGATTTAATTTTTTTATTTTTATTAAGTTAATGGCTCGCGAAGCAACTAAAAAAGAACTTCCACCTGTTATTTTGCTTACTATGGATTTGACTTTTTCTGGTTCAACAGCAAATCGTTTGCCTGTTAAAGCTTTTACTATGTTTATTTTTCATTATAAATTAATTTTTCTAAAAAAATTTTTTTATTAAGGCGTGATGGTGCTTTTTGCCCTCTAAATGTGGAAATGGATGCTTTTTTGGGAGAGGCTGTTGCTCTCAATTTTATTACGGTTTTTTATTATTAAAAAATTATTTTTTCATTTTATTTCAAGTATTTTAGTTATTATAATTTTTATTAACCTAAAAAAGCCTTAATTTAATTAATTTTCCTCGAGCGGGGTCGAACCCTGCACCCCCTAAGTCACTAAATCTAACACATTCGCACTTAACCAAGAATACTAATTTCCCTATTTTTGAGGGGAAAATGTTTTAAAAATATTTTTTATAAATTAGAAATCTACTTAAAAACATTATTTAAATTAATTTTCTCCGTGCAGTGTCGAACTCATCTTTTATTTGCCATTTTAGCTATTAAACCTAGCACACTTGCACTTAACCAAAAGTGCATATTTTGCCTAATTCCCTTATTTTCGGGGAAAATATTTTTTAAAATTTTTTATAAAAATTTTTTAGAGAGGAATAGACTCGGAACGTCGTGAAATTGAATTGGGAGATGAACAAGAACAATTATTAGAATGTACAGAAAATATATTGACTTGGTTAGAGCGTATAATGCGTTATGTTAAAAATGTGTTAAATGGAAAAGAGGAAAATCCTAATCCGGAGGTTGGGAGAAAATTGATGGAGGTTTTTTTTAATTTTTAAAAATGGTTTTTGATTTTGCGGACAAAGTTGGGGACAATTTTTCGAGAACAAATTTGGACGTCCGCAAGTTTGAGAATAAGTTTGCGGACAAGATTTGTTGGGGGTTTTTCGACACTCTTTTTGAACTTTTGTGACAATTTTGCTTTAAAATTTTATGCTAAAAATTGTTAACAAAATTCACATACAAACTTGCTCGCAAAACATTAAAAATAATTTTTGTCCGCAAATTTTGTCCGCATTTTTTTATAATTTTTTAATTTCATTTTCCCCCACAGATTGTTGAATTGGCAAATACTCAATTACCTTCAGCTCGTCTCGAAAGTCTTTCTAAGCATTCTTTGCGTGATTATTTGATGGTTTCCTTGTTGGCGAATTTGGCAAAGACCCAATTATCGATTCAAGAGAAATTAGTTACTGGCTAATAAAAAATATAAAGTTTCTCTAAAAATTATTAAAATATTGTTAAAAATGTGAAGATAATATAAAGGTTGTTTTGTGTTTTTTAGGTTTTTATTTGATTATATCGTTGAAAAAAAATTTTTGTCCGCAAAAAATTTTTTTTGTCCGCAAAAAATTTTTTTTGTCCGCAAGTTTATTTGCGGACATCCGCAATTTTAAAAAATCCGCAAATTTTTTAAAATATTTTTTTTTGACTTTTCGCAATCTTTCTCTCTAACCTTTTTTTCCTAAATATTTTCTTCGCTTCTCTTTTTTAAAAAAATTATTTCCTCTTAGTAACGCTAAGCTTTTTTTTATATTAAAGCTTAACTGCTTACCAACTGTTTCGTCATGTATATTTTTTTCTTTTAATTTATAAATAGGGATTTATTAATTTTTTATTACTCATATATCTTTGATTTTAAAAATAATTTTTAAATTTTTTTAATTTTATTTTTTAAAAATTTTTTATTGAATTTTTGGTTGGTTTTAAATGTCTGATTAATACAAAAATGAAATTTTCTTCTTAATAATACAAAATTAAAAGAAAAAATTTATGAAATTTTTTTTAAAATTTGACAACAAAAAATACCTTTTTTTGTTCCAGCCTTTTTTAAAAAAATTTTTAAATTTTAATTAATTTTTGGCGTTCTGTCTTTGTACTTTTTTTGGTTTAAAATTAATTCAATTCTTGATTTTCCGTGATTTCTTCATTATTTCCTAATTCTTTTCTTCATTTTCTCTTGTTTAATCTTCAAATTTTAGCCTCTTTTTTAATCAATATTTTTTTAAGTTGAGCTATTCTCTGATTTTTTTAGCAAAAATTGCGAAATTAAATTGAAAGGATTATTTTACTGAACAAACAATAACCGTTTTTTTCTTGCTAATTTTAAAGCTAAAACTAGTTGATTTAAATGTGTACTTTGAATTTTATTTCTTAAAAATTTAAAAACCTCATTTTCCTGCGTTTCCTAAAATTATTAGGAAATAAGGTGGGTGTGGCTAAGTGGATGTATTTTTGACTACAGAAAGGTGTGGGGGAGAGGGTTCGAACCCTGTCGGGGTTTTTAATTTTATTTTGTCTTATATTCTTCTTTGTATATTTTTTTAAACTTCTCTGCCACCCTAGTTGTTTTAAAAATATGATAAGCGTGGCTAAGTGGGTGTGTTTTTGACTACAACAGGGGAAGGGGATCAAGGTTCGAACCCCTTCCGGGTTTTTCATTCGTTTTTCTTTTAAATATATATCCTAATTATTTTTCTATGTTTCTCTGCACCTAGTTATTTAAAAAAATTTTTTCTAGACTCATTTTTAGGTGGTTTTAGTTTAAAATAAAATGGACACCACACATCTAAAATCGACGGAAAATAATGACAACAACGACAATAATTCTATTTCATCATTAAATGAAGAGTCTTCTTCCTCTTCTATTTCTAATAAAGTGGAGGATGATAATAAACTTTTGAACAAGACAGACAAAACAAGTAGGAAAAATGAGGAAATGGTGAGGGGTGGAAATGAGGGCAATTTAATGGAAGATAAGGTTAGTTGTTTTTTTATTATTTTTTTTAAATTTATTTTTGAGTCTGGGTAGGGGTTAGAGTAAGGTTTAGGGCATTCCCGATTCACTCTACATACAGACGAGTCGATAGGAAATTGGATTTGGCAAAAAAAAATTTAACCCCAAAAGTGGTAAGTTATCTGGTAAGTTAGGCAACGGTGATGAGTAATTTCCCTAGTTTCCTGATCTTTAACCAGTTGTTGGGGTTTCAAAATAATTTTATATTAAATTATAATTATTTTCCTTATTTTTATTACAAATTATTGATAAAATTAATGTAAAATTTTATTAATAATTTTTCCTTTAATTTGATAAAATTCCTTTTTTTTAAACAATTTGTCTTTGTATTACATTCATTTTTTCGTGAAAAATAATTTATTTTAAGGGAAATAATTTTTAGGGACATTTTAGGATTTTTTTTGTTTATTTTCCTTTTTTCCTAATTTATTTCTATTTATTTTTTGAATCAAAAAATATTTTTTCCCCTGAACACCAGAGTACCTTGACCGTCTCCACTTTTATCCCCACAACTTTTGAATAAGTCAGCTTTTCAAAATTCTTTTGGTATCATTCGATAGAGCTTAAAATTGGCTATTAAAAACTGTTTAGAACTAAATTTTGGGTAACTTGGAAAAAATGTTAAGGCCAAAAAACCATCAAAAATGGGCATTTTTTTGATTAAATTGACTCAGATTCTTACCTTTATTCCTTCAATTTTTACCTTTTTTTCGTTTTTTTTCTTTCTTTTTATTATTTCTATCAGGTTTATTTTAAAATTTTATTTATTCCTCGGTTATAGAGTAAGAGTGACATTTGATCCCATTTTTATTTTTAAATTTAATTTGATTTTTAAAAATTTTAGATTCGATTTTTCAGTTATTTTTTAAATTTTAGATTGATTTCCAACCTAATACAACGAAAAGGCCAACAGAAATGGATAATAATTTAAATGCTTCTTCTCCATTATTGGATAGAAATCAATCGGTATTATTTTTTAAAATTAATTAAGATTTATCAGAAAAATTTTTTTATTTTTTGGGAGAGAAAAAATTTTAACCATTAACGAGAAAATTTTTTTTTATTATTTTTTCTCTTTAATGGTATTTGTGGTTAAGTCGGTTGTTAGTTTGATTTTATCGACTTTTAGGTGTAAGGTTCGAGTCCTTTTGATGGATTTTGGGTTTTCTAATATTTAAAAAAATTCTGAAAAATTTCCAGAAATATTTTGGACACTAAGACCTCCAAAAAAAATTTTTTGGAAAATTTTACAATGACCTAAATTTTATAAAAAAAATTTTGACGTTAAAAATAAATTTATAATTTATTTAAAAAAATCTTATTTTAAGCAAAAATCATTCAAAAAATATTTAAATCCTTCACCAACAACAAAATTAATTCCAACAACACCAACAACAAATTCTTCAATCAATTCCTCCATCGATTCTTCACAACATTCTGATTGGCGTTCTTTATATATTTGTACATTTTTGACTTTTTGTTCTGCTGTGCAATTTTCTCTTTATTTTTCTTCTATGCGGCAATATTTACAAATTGTTTGTTTGGAAATTTTTTTTAATTTTTAAGGGTTTTATTTCCATTTTCCACTAGGTTAGCATGTTATAGGTGGTTGCATTTTTTGTAGTTAAGTGGGTTCACCTGTTCTTTCCTGTTTTTAAGGGTCAGACCGAAGATGTTGGGTTCGGATCTGTTTGGAGAAATTTATTATTTTCGGAGGTTTAGTTGATTTTTTAAATAAGGTTGTTTCATAAAATGCTTCTGTGGTTAAGTGGGTTAATTACAATTTATTTTTAAAATATTTTTAGTAATATTGTGGTTAAGTGGGTTAACTCAACCCTTATTTTTTCCCAAATACTTTTAATAAATTAAAAAAAAATTTAAAAAACATTTTTAAAGATGGATTCTTCCGCCTCAGAAAATTTTTACGGGTATATTGTTGCTAGTTATTCACTTGGTCAAATGATTGCTTCCCCTATTGTTGGTTATTTATCTAATAGACTAAAAAAGGTTTTTTTTTAAATATTTTTTTAATTTTTTCAAATTTAGATTCGTCATTTATTGTATATTGGCATTTTTCTTGCATTTTTAGGAAATGCTTTGTATTTGTGTGTTCATTTATTTCCAATTGAAGAGCGTAGATATGCGTTGCTTATTGGACGTTTTGTGACGGGGATTGGCTCAAGTATTTTTTTCTAAAAAAATATTTTTTAAGAAAAAAAAATTTTTTTAAGGTAACATAAGTCTGTTGAAAGCATATGCCTCTAGCGCCAGCACCCAACGAGATCGTTCACGTGCTATTGCGCTAGTAACTGGTGGTGTGGCTTTGGGTATGACTATGGGGCCAGGTTTGGTTTATTTTTTATTCTGCTTTTATTTTCTATCTATTGTTTGTGGGATATCCGGTTTTAAAAATAATTGTTTGGGGGGGGTCGCGGGTTCGAACCCGCTCGGGGCCGGAATTTTTTTATTCTTCATAAATTTTATTTAATTGTTTAAAAATAACCATTTTTATCTATTTTTAAGCTTTTCAACTACTTTTTACACCAATTGGTTACCCTGGCCCAAATATCCTCATTTCTGGTTTAATGCTTTCAATGTACACTGCCCCAGCATTAATGGCTTGTATAATGAATGCAGTTAATGCTTTTTGTATTTTTGCCTATTTTCGTGAAGTTTATGCTGGAGTAATTAGTTCGGTTTGTTTTTTTGTGTAAATTTTTAATTTTAATCGGAAATGGCCAAAACTCACATCTGGGGGAGGGGGTTGCAGGTTCAAACCCGTTCGGAGCCCGGGAATTTTTTAACTTAAATTTTTTGTAATAAATATCTGTAAAAATATTTTTAGACATTATTAAAACATTTTTTAATTTTTTTACCATTGATTTTAATTTTATTATTTCCAAAAAATCATATTTTGGGGGTCGCAGGTTCGAACCCGTTCGGGGCCGGGAATTTTTTAATTCGGATTTTTTGACTCGAATATTTTAAAAAATATTATTAGGCAATATTTAACGCTTCTTAAATTTTTTTACATATTTTTTAACTTTATTTTTTTTTCAGAGAAGTCAAATTAATCGTAATGAACCAGCTTTACCAAAAATTGACAAAAGAGCATTATTTTTGTGTTATTTTACTCGTTTTACACAAATGTTTATAAATACAAATTTAGAAACGTTTGTTTATTTTAAATAAAAATTTAAAAAAATTTTTTCTTTTCAGTTTGGGTGCTTCTTTAGCAATGGTTTTATTTGCATGGACACGGACTGAATCTGTCAAATATTTTTCTGCAGCTGTTAATTTTTTATTTTTTAATATTTTTAAAAATATTTTCTTTATTTTTAGCAAGCAATAATGTCTCTTCTAGCTTTTTTAATTTATGTTGGCTTTATTATGTTTAGATTTGATAGATTGTTTGTTTATTTTTTTAATTTTTGGGGGTCGTGGGTTCGAACCCGTTCGGGGCCGGGAATTTTTTTCTTTCCTTTTTCTTTCTTTGACACATAACAATGTTCGAACCACCTTATTTTCAGTGGGTTTCTTATTTTTTAAAATAATTTTATAAGCGTTCTAATGTAAGCCTTTATGATCTCCTTGGGGGGTCGTGGGTTCGAACCCGCTCAGGGCCCGGAATTTTTTTTCTTTCTTAAACTTATAATAATGTTTGAAGTACCTCACTTTCTATAATTTTTATTAAGTATTAAATAATTAAAAAAATTTTTTCAAGTCTTCATGAACGTTGCAATGTAATTGCCTCATTATTTGCTTTATTACTATTTCATGTATTGACTTATTCTTATCCGTTTTTACCTGGACATCTTACAACATATTCTAGTGAAGGTTTGTTTTTCTAATTTTTTTAATATTTCTAACTTTTTTTTCTGATTACTAATAATTTTTTGATAGTTTAAAACTGTTTTAAAAAATATGGGTTGCAACAATGGGTAATAATAATGAAAGTGACAATTCTTCTTCTTCCTCCTCCCCTTCCCCTTCTTCTAATTTATTTTTTTCAACAATTTTTGATTCAATATCTTCCTCATTAATAATATCAGAAACATAGGCGCGCAGTAACCAACGACTTTAAAAAAATTTTTTAAGAATTTTAAAAAATCAATAAAAATTTTCTTTTTATATCAAAAAATAGAGCAGAATCTGGGCTACAAATTAATATTTAATTCCAAACAAATTCATCAGAATAAACGTCAAAAATCGCCTAAAAATAGCCTAAAATCACATTTAAAATTATGACCTCAACTCATATAAAAATTCATAACTTGACGAAAAATAAAGCTTTTTGTTTCATTTTTGAGGTATTTTGTAGCTAAGATTCCGCTCTATTTTTGATATAAAAATTAAATTTAAAGCTTTTCTTAAAGAAAAGTTAATAATTTTAATGTTAATTAATTTTTAAATAAATTTTTAATTAAAGAATTTTGTGGTTAAGTGCAAACGTTTTTTCCTATAAGGGAGAAATTACTAAAATGGGTAGAAGGTTCGAAGCCGCTCGGCGCCCTAACATTTTTTCATTGTTATTTTGAATTTTTAATAAAAAAAGTAATAATTACTAATTGTAAACAATAAAAAAATTTTTATTTCCTACCGATAATATTCTCTAACACTTTTACGGCAATACAAAAGAAATCCAAGTATTAACTGGCCAACATCCCCAAGTACCATTAACATCATTGGAATTCCAAACAGACTTTAATTTTTAAAAATAAATTTTTGAATTAAAATAAATATACGCATAGACGATAGAAGCCTAAAAATTAAAAAAAATTTAAAGAAAAAAATTTCCATCAGGGAAGGTGTCGGAGGTCGATGGTTCGAACCCGTTCATGGCCCAAATATTTTTTTCTGTGTTATTTTCAAAGCTGAATACAAAAAGTGGTAATAGAGGCGATCTAGACATATTTTTGAATTTTTTACAAGGCCTCACAAATTTTCAAAAAAAATTTTCTTACAAATTTTCCCAGAGCTGTTTGACAGGCAATTGTTCCATAACCTAATTTAGGAAAAATTTAAAAAATATTTTTTTTAATTTTTAAATTTACCTATTGTTGTAAAAAGAGTCATAGCTGTTTAAAAAAATTAAAAAAAAATTTTTATTAAAAAAATTTTCAAAAGAAACCGTAAAATACAGAAGAACCAAAATACCAATTTAAAACATTACTAAGCGCCAAAGTCTCGTATTTGTGAAATACTGAACCAATATATCTTCCTTCAATCTAGAGTGTTTTAAATAATAGGAAAAAAAATTTCGAACCTAAAAAATTTTTCAAAAAAATTTTTTAAAGAATTTTTTCAAAAAAATGTCTCTGCCTTCTACTTGTCTCTCTTATACTTTACTACAGCGTTATACACTCTCTCGCTTTTTCTCTGTCAAAACATTTCCGGAAAACTTTCCGGAAAATAAATTAAATAAATTAAATTATGGTCAGACAAAAAAGGAAATAGTACACATCTATGTACATTTACATAAGAGAGACAAACTCTGGACTTCTAAAAATTCCCTTTAAAAATTCCAAAAAAATTTCAAAAAAATTTTCAAAATTTTTTAACGGTTTACCTTCAACATTTCAGTATATCCATCACTAAAATTCAAAAAAAATATTTTTCGTTTCAAAATTAAAATTCCTACACAATTATTTCATTAATTTTTTCTGATTGTTTTGTAGTTGGTTGTATAAAGAAAATCATCGAAATATTCTTTAAAAAATTTTTAAAATTTCTAAAAATATTTCATACATTTTTAATTTTAATAATTAATTTATCTATTATTTTTGTTGTTGTATGGACATTTTCAATTTCATTATCACGCTCTATGGCCTTAAAAAAATAAAAAACAATTTATTAAAATTTAATTATTGGCTAATTTCCACTCAAATTTGGAAAAAAAATTTTTTCAAATTTTTTCCTGAAAATTTTTTTAAAAAATTTCAAAAAAAATTTTTAGACCCTAAAAACTTGAAAAAAAAATTCCAAAAATTTTTAAAAAATTTTTCCTTCAAAAAAATTTTTTTTCCTTTAACCACCTGAAACATTAAACCACCAAAAATGGCATACAGCACTAATAATAAAATTAACAAAACATGTCTTATTCCAAATTGATTGTGGAACCTTTAAGAAAAAAAATTTTTTTGACCGTCATCGCCCCAAAAGTCACGGAAACTCCTTGAATGGCCCCGAATCTCCAAAAAAAATTTCCCTCAGACCCCCCCCCCTCTATTTATTAAAAATTCAATAAAAAAACACCTAGCATATTGCTGAAAAATTGTAAGGCTATTTTGTTGGGACAAAATGTCATCAAAATATTTTGACCGCTCTTTTATGTTGTTATTTATTAAATTATTAATTAATTCCCTTCCATTATTAATTTTATTTTCTTTAATTATTGAAGGGGGTTGTTCATCTTCTTCTGATTTTTGCAATACAAATCTGCCGATTTTGCGTAAATCAGAATTTTCATTTGAATTTTTAATTGCTGCCTAAGGGAATTTTAAGAAAATTAAAAAATTTTCGAAAAAATTTTTTTTTAATTTTTTCAAAAAAATGTCTGCCTTCTACTTGTCTCTCTTATCATTACTACAGCGTTGTGCACTCTCTCGCTTTTTCTCTGACAAAACTTTTCCGGAAAACTTCTTTCCGGAAAAATAAATTAATTAAAATTTTGGTTAGACAAAGAGTGAAATAGTACACGTCTATGTACATTTACATAAGAGAGACAAACTCTGTGCATGCTAAAATTTTATTTAAAAATTTCAAAAAAATTTTTTGAAATTTTTTTTGAAATTTTCCTAAAAAATAGAGAAAATTTTTTTATTCACCATTTCATTATTATTTACAGTAATAGTTGAAACACCCGCACCACCACTCCATGTTTTAAAATTTCCTTTGTCTCCTCCCCCTTCTCCAAAAATATTAAACGGTGAAGAGGGTAAAAATTTTAAAGTAAAAATTGGTGGAGTTGAATTAATATTTGTTTCATTCCATTCATATCCATAATTAATTCTGTTTTCTGAAAATATTTTTTAATTAAAAATCAGAATATTAATAAAATCAGAATTTTGTTGAAAATCAGAATATTTTCAGAAATCAGAATTTTCTTAGAAATTAGAATTTTTTGAAAAATCATAATTTTTTAAATCAGAATTTTTTAAATCAGAATTTTTCCAAAATCAGAATATTCTTAAAAACAGAATATTTCCAAATCAGAATTTTAAAAATCCGAACTTTCATGATTTAAAAATCAGAATATTAAAAATAATCAGAATTTATTTTAAAAAATCAGAATTTCAAAAATCAGAAGTTTCTTAAAATCAGAATTTTCATAATTTAAAAATCAGAATATTAAAAATAATCAGAATTTCTTTAAAAACATCAGAATTTCAAAAATCAGAATATTCCCAAAATCAGAATTTTCATAATTTAAAAATCAGAATATTAAAAATAATCAGAATTTCTTTAAAAACATCAGAATTTCAAAAATCAGAATATTCCCAAAATCAGAATTTTCATAATTTAAAAATCAGAATATTAAAAATAATCAGAATTTCTTTAAAAACATCAGAATTTCAAAAATCAGAATATTCCCAAAAATCAGAATTTTCATAAATTAAAAATCAGAATATTAAAAAAATAATCAGAATTTCTTTAAAAAATCAGAACCTCAAAAATCAGAATATTCCCAAAATCAGAATTTTCATAAATTAAAAATCAGAATATTTATTACCTCCCATATAATTTGACGTCTGCTGATGTAATTGTTCCTCCTCCCCTTCTGGAAGACAATAAAAATAATAATGATATTTGTGTTGGCCAATATTTTGCATTCTTATTTATTTTCTTTTAAAATACACAAAAAAAAAGAATTTTTATTAAAAATTAATTTAAAAAAAATTAATTACCTATAAATTTATTTAAAAAAGCCAAACCACCCTTCTCTCTCTTTTTAAAAAATTTTTCTTATCTTTTTTATTATTTGTTTATAAGAAAAAAAATTTTTTTTAATTATGAAAGAACCATTCCCTTTTTTATTTTTTAAAAAATTCCTTAATTTATAGGTAAGCCAAAAAAATATTATTTGCAGAGAATTTTTCCTTAAATCAGAAGTATGTTAAATCAGAATTTCCTTTTTATGTCAGAATTTTTTCCTTACAATCAGAATTTTTTCTTAAACCAGAATTTAAACCAGAAAATCAGAATATTAAACACCAGAATTCTGTTAAATCAGAATACTTTTTAAAATCAGAATTTTATAACCAGAATATTAAAAACCAGAATTTAATTTTTAAATCAGAATTTCCTTCTAGAGAATTTCCTCCTTCCTTCTAGAAATCAGAATCTCTCAATTAAATATTTATAAAAATACAAAAATCAGAATTTCTAGTGTTTTCCATAAATATATATTTTCAAAAAGGATGCGTTTTTTCTTTCTGGTATCAATGAATAATTTTTTGATTAAAAAAATTTCTTTCAATTTGTTCCTCAACCTCATCAGCGACCGGCTCAGAGATTTAAATCAAACCTTTGATTTTTCCTGGATACATAGTCAAGATTGAGAAGCGTCTGTGATACAATATTAGCTTAGAATCTAGTCAAGCTTCTCGACCAAAATCAAAGAATCGAGGTAAAAACCTCATCAGCGAAAAAAGCAAGCTTCGGATAAGCTTTATAATTTGTAGCCAACATTAAATAAAAGGAATGGTGGCATTAATAACAGGGATGAAGACAATTAATATTTGTATATAAGGGCTGTAACAGTTTCGCATTTCGCGGATTTCGCGTTTTTGGACTTTCGCATTCTCTTTTTAGGGTACGGCCCACTTAGTCGCGCGGCCACTTAGTCGCAGAGCCATAACTTGCTAAAAAATTTCTGGCCCTTATCAATTTTGGTACCAATCTCTTTAGCTCGATGAGAGGAATCGTTTAATACTAAAGTTGATAAGGGCCAGAAATTTTTTAGCAAGTTATGGCTCTGCGACTAAGTGGCCGCGCGACTAAGTGGGCGTGTCCCCTCTTTTTAACATTTATTTCGGGACACACCTACTATTTATATTTGTTTTCAAATATTTATAAATTATTTATGTAAAAAATGTAAAAATAAATTAAAATGTATCAAATACAAGAAATTTACAAATAAAAAAATAATTTTTGGTAGTATAAATAATTTTAAAAATATTCACGCACTTCATTCTTTTTACCCGGATAGAATTATAGAAATTAGAATTATATACCGGATAGAAATATATATACCGAATTTTTTCAGATAACACAAGAAAATAAAAGAATATTTAATAGCCAGACTAAGAGGGGTTTTGATTCTTTTTATAAAAATAAAGCAAATAATTGATTTAGGAATTTTGAATTAAGGAGTTTTTGACTTTCAAATTTTAAAAAGAAATTCGAACCATCTCTTAGTCTATATATAGAATTATATATAAAAAATACACGTCTAAAGTATATATTTAAAAAATAAAGAAGAGGTCTTTTAGAAAACAGATTTTGAGAGAATGCAAAAATACTAGATTAGAAAGAAAAATTTTTTTAGAGCTAGAGAACAACAACAAACAATTACTTGAATTATAGAAAAAGTTAAAAAAACTCATGGCCCTATAAGCCATGAGAGTCCGGGTACATAAGAGCTTAACTTTTCTAAAATTGTGGATATTATTGTCGAGGAAGTTACCTTAAAATTTATACTATGCCGCAATGTATTAAATTTTATCAGAAACATTTTTTAGAAAAAAAACAATTTTAGAACGAGAAATTTTTAAAAAAATAATACATTAAGCATAATTAAAAAATAATATTTTAAGTGTGAAAAGAGAATAGCAAAAAATTTTAGGTAATAGTTTGGTTTAGGAACCCATCCTTCCCTGACCATTTTGAGCTTTTTATATGTAATCTAACACGAGAGTCGAAAATACTCTTCAAACCGGGTCGAATAATATTAAAATAAGTTAGATTCATTGATTCCTCACAAAATTATCAAGCTGAATCCTAGTTGAATTTTTGTTTGCTGGAAAGGATTAAAACAAACGGTCATAATTTTGTTGTTTAAAATCAAATTTGGTTGATTTTAGTAATATTCGACTCAGCTCCAAGTACTGCTGCAAATCTGCCGAAATCAGTTGCCGTAAAACAAATCAGGCAAAAAACGGGTGGGTCTAAACCAAACTATTACCAAACCCCTTCTATTTTTGTAAAAAACCCCAACCAACCCACCCTCAGGATTCCTGGACTTATTTTCAAGAAAAAATGGAATCGTTAGATTGGGGGAAGGTGTCTGCCACATAAGATTTTTACCGAGCTTTGTTTTTTAGTGGAAAGTGTGGATACCAATTGATATATCATATATACCAATTGATATAAAACCGAGGCTAGCCTATACCCTCTCAAAGTTTTGATTTTTAACCAACCTGTTGTTTCAATAATTTAAACTCAGTCAATAATTTAAACTCAGTCATTTCAATGTTGGATAATAATTTAGTAAATTGTTCTTTACTAAAAAATATTTTTTTAAATTAATTTGATTAAATTATATATACTTTTCACTTTTTTGCTCAGCCAGGTCTTTTGATAATTGAGCAAATTTTTTATTACTAAAAAATATTTATTTCATTGATTTGATTAAATTATACTATATACTTTTCACTTTTTTGCTCGGCCAGGTCTTTTGATAATTGATCAAATTTTTTATCACTAAAAAAAATTTTTTTATTCGATTATCGTTATAAATTGTACTTGTGTAGTTTACCCCCCACCCGTCTTTTTTTCTCCCCCTTGTCTTATAAAGGGAGGGTCAATATTTTAATTTTTATTTATTTCAGGCCTTTTCCTCTCCAATGAAAGGAAAAGAGAAGAAAGAACGAGAGAAGAAAAAGTTTTGGGACTCATGGGGGGTAAACTACACTAGTATCCAAATTATTACTAGTCTCCTTTCTGCACAAAAAAATTATATCCTAAAGTATCCAATTGTTTATAACAAACAAGATAATTTTGTTGACTAAAAGAATTTTTTAGAATTATTAGATTATATTTTAAATCATTACAATAAATGCTCCATATTTTCAATTTTTCTGTCAATTACGGAAACATTGTATTTAAATAATTCCATTTGAGCAGAAAAAGAATCTAATTTTCTATCACTAAAAAATTTTTTTTTTAATTATTTTAAATTAATATATACAGATGGATGTCGAATTTATCAAGTCTCTTCTCTCTAAAATATTTTTATTAATTTATTTATATTATTTAAATTAATACAGATGGTCATCAATTAGACGAAATCTCTTTTCACTTAAAAAATTTTTTTATTTATGTATGTATATTATATTAGAGCTCCGATATGTGTGGATTTTTACTCATTTTGTGGATTTTTGATTGGTCGATGAGGATAATTTTTGGTAATGGTAGCGTTTATACCCCCCCCCTTTACAATAGGTACCCTTTTACGGACTTTTGATAAAGAATACGGATTTTAGATCAGAATTGTTGATTTGTAAAAATTCCAAATCGGAGCCTCGCTTATTTTTTTATTATTTTAAAGTATTACAAATTGTCCTCCAGCTTGACAAGTTTACTCTCAAAATTGTCCTCTAGCTTCACAAATTTATTTTCGCTTAAAAAAAATTTTTTTTAATTTATATATTATTTCAAATTATTACAAGTAGTACTCCATTTTTAGATGGAGTATAAACACCAATACAATCAAACCAAAAGTTATTGCTGTATACATGATAAAAAATATTAAGTATTTTTAAAAATAGATTTGTTGATTATTTATTTTTTTATCTTTAATAATAATAAAAATTTAAAAAATTAAAATATTCTGATAAATTATTATTTAATAATTAATAATTTTTATTTTTCTGATGTTAGAAACAACATCAACAGTGATGAAATAATTTTTTCTTCTAATTTTTAAAAAAATGACTCTAGTTATGATATTTTGATGTTTTATATACAAATTTATTTCCCAACCTTATTAACTTTGAATGGCATAAAAGAGTAGAATGGGGTTAAAATAGGAAGAGTTAGATGGGAAGAAGGGCGGAACAAAATTCAAACTTTAGCTCACAGCCATAAAGGATTATTCATTGAAAATATTAAAGATGAGAGGAGGCAAAAGTCGGTCCTGCCGAAACCCGGTAAAAAAAAACTCCACAAAAATTCACTAAAGGATAGAGATCAAATAAAACAGTTTTCAACGAGATATTAAAACGAGTAAAGGAATACAACTGATTCAATACATAACAGAAATTAATGAAGAAAAGTCTAGAAACACGTCATCAATATACGATGACGTCGTCGCTTGACATTCCCAGCTTTTTCTCCACAGTATTTCGTACTCACGGATACGGCCGGATATTTTCGGATTAAACCGGTCCTGAAAAAATCCAGGAGATCGCGAAAAAAAAGACGGATTTGGGATCCGAACTTAGGAGAAATCCGGCCGGAACTGGCCCAGCACAGCGCATTATTGATGACTCACTGGGGAGATTAAAAAAAAAAGGAAATTATACATAAAGGAGAAAAGAGAGGATGAAAAAGCAATTTAAAAATATTAGCTCGAAGCTAAAAATGAGAACTCCATCTTCAAATGTTGTCGATTTAAATGAAAATTAACAGCACTACAAAATATCAAAACTACATAATGAGTGATCTGATTGTTTGGATTCACTCTCTCTTGCTCTACTTATTTATTCTCTTTGATTCTTCATTAATTTTTGTTTTTTATAAAAGAATTTTCCCTTAAAATATTCCTAAAAAATATTAAAAATTTGACTCTCTAATTTTTTTATTCAGATTTTTTTTATTTAATACAATTTTTTAAACAAAAATTAAATAATAGAATTACTTACGTCCACAAAAAAAATTTTTTTTAATTTTAAAATCCTTTAAGGAGATCCTCCTCCTCCTCCACGTTCTCCTCCTCCCCCACTTCCACTACCACCCAATCCTCCTCCTCCTCCCAAATAAAATCCTTCATCTTCATTACCACTAATTATACCTCCAAATATTCCATCATTTCTTAAATTACTTGCTCCCCCTCCACCATTATTTCCTCCTCCTCCTCCAACAGTCATTGAAGTAGAACAACCACCACCACCAACACTTTTAGATCGTTGAATGCCTTTCTCGATGCTAAAAAGAAAAAAAAATTTATATATATCCTATCAGATCCTATCCTATTTTCGTGATTCGGAAAAGACTGATATCCAGTAAATTCTCGGTTCTGATATCAGATATCCAGGAGATTTCTCTGAGTCCGAATTCCCCCGGATATTCTCTGGATTCAAAAATATTCGATTTAGATATCACATATCTGGGACCCATTCCTCCTCCTCCTCAGCCAGCCTTAGTTCAGAAGGATCTTCTATGCAATACCCCGAGAACTCTCAGAATATAATTCTTTCTAGCCTCAAAGGTATATAAGTCGGTGGTCAAATTAAATTTCAGGAGGAATTGAACTTGGCCGGTCAAATTAAATTTCAGGAGGAATTGAACTTGGCCGGTCAAATTAAATTTCAGGAGGAATTGAACTTGGCCGGTCAAATTAAATTCGGCCGGTCAAATTGAATTTGTCCTGAAATGAATTTGACCACAGACATATACTTAAGTGAGGACTTTAAATACCTTCCTCGAAAGAAAAAAAACCTTAACTACTACTTACAAATTTGGATTAAGTCTAATAACATCATTAAATGAACGTATAACTTTAGATAATTCAATAATTTCATTCATTGCTTCATCTATATTTTCTTCATCCTTATTTTTATTTTCATTTACTTCTTCTTCTTCAAATATAACAGTTTGTGTCAGATCATCAATTTGTGCATTAATTTTATTTTTTAATCGAAGACTTAAAATTAATTGTTCAACATTAGTTATTGTAGAGCCTTTTGAAAAAAAAAACGGGGAAAAAATTTTGAAATTTGAAAATTTTGAAAAAATTTTCAAATTTGAAAAAATTTTTTTTTTGAAAAAAAATTTGAAAAATTTTGTTTTTTTTTTTTATTTTTTTTAAAGTTGAAAACCTCACTATAAGAAAAATAAAAAAACCAGGGGACTGAAAAAATATTATCTTATATAATAAGGTGTATTTATAGAGAGGTGTATTGCAGAAAAGTCACGGATTACCCAAAACCGAATTTTTTTCTGGACCCAAAAAACGATTCGAAACCTTCCAAAACCTTTTTCCTCTTTTAATCCCCCTCAGACATAATTTAATCCCCCTCAGAAAGAATTTTAAAAGAATGTGGCTTAATCCCGTTAAAAATTGGGGGGGGGGGGAAGCTAAACAATTCCACCCAATTTTTAAAAAATAAATTTAAAATTGCAAACCATCATTGTTAATATTAGACGGCAAATGAGCTAAACGGCATACATCATTTAATTGTAAGGACACGAAAATCTTAAAAAATAAATTATTTTCTTTAAAATTAGACAAGATATCCTTCCAAAAACCAAATCCTATAATTTTCAAAAAAATTATTTTAATGAGAATATCAGTAAAAAACTGAAAGAATATAGTAAGACAAAATATCCCTCTCTTAAAAAATAAGTAAAAAACTCCTTTAAAAAATTTTTAATTTTTTTCCAAGAGGATAAGAGATCACATACATATCAACAAGATTCATTTAAAAGAAAAAAAATTAGTCCAAAAAAATTTATTTCCTTTTTAAAAAATATCAAAAAATCCCAAATTCATATAAAAACAAACCAAAATTCTTTACTTGACTAGTCCAACTTTCGTTGGTGTAGTTGGATAATGTTTAGTTTATAGGGTAAAGGTTCGGGCCCGACTGGCAGAAAAATATTTTAAAAGGTTCAAAAAAATTTTTAAAATTAAAAAAAAATAAAAGAAAAAACAAACGAAAATTTTTTCCTTAAAAAATAAAATAATACCCAAAATAGTCCCAAAATCCCTTGATAAATTTAAAAAATTAAAAATAAACCAAACATTTTCAAGTCGTTTCAATGCATTTTCACGAGAAACATTAATAAGCACCTTCATAAGACCAACATTTTGATCCTCAAAAAAATTTAATTTTTAAAAAATTCTTTTTAATTTATAAAAAAACCTTTGAAAACACAGCAATTTTATCATTCAAAAAATTTTCCAAAACGACAACCAAATCTTTTTTGGCCTCCAAAGCTTTTTCAATTAAATGGGGTAAACGAATATAAACAAGAGCATAATGATAATAATTACGATTTAAGCTTGGTGTTCGGTAAGATGGCAATAACCTTGAAAAAAAACTTTTTTAGAAAATACAAAAAAATTAAAAAAAAATTGTTTATTTTTGGAATTTTTTTTTGGGAGCACAAACATCATACATAAGAAAAAACACACCAAAATTCCCTATAAAAATTTCCCCAATATTCCTTGGTGTAGTTGGAAAATGTTGAGTTTATAGGGTAAGGGTTCGAACCCGTCTAGCGTAAAATTAATTTAAAAGGTCCAAAAAAATTTTTTTGAAAATTTTAAAAAATTTAAAATCATTTTTAAGGTTAAAAAAATTTTTTTGAATAATTTTAAGTTAAAGAAAAAAAAATAAAAAAAACAAACTCTAAAGGTTTTTTACGTCCAATAATTAAAGATATAATTAAATATTTTTTCAATCCTTCCAAAATTATTGAAGAACAACGTTTTGACGGCAAAGTAATTAAATACTCCAGAAATAAACAAGAATCTTCCCATTTTTCTAAAGCTCCATAAATTAAAGCACCATAATAAAAATATAACAAAATTGAACGTCGATTGAATAAAACAATTGCTGTAAAAAAATTAATTTTAAATTTATTGAAAATAAATGTAGGCCAGGGAGAGGCTTCTGGAGCTAAAGCTAAAGCCCCCACCCCACCCCCCCCCCGAAATGGGAAAAAAGAAAAATTTTAGAAGGGGATTGGGCTCTCCATAAGCTTTAATGTCGCCGCATGATCCAGGAGTTCATTTCTTAAAAGTTTAGGTATCCAAAACGCTTTGGTATAGTTAGTAGAAGCTTCTCAATACGCTCAATCGAATTCTAATTTAATGGGTCTCAAATTCGAAAATGTTAAAAACAAGTTTGATCCAAAGAAGAGGAACACGTGAAAAATAAAGGTTATTTTCTGGTACAAGTTTCGAGATATAAATTTAAATTTGCTGTTTCTACAAGGACAAAAAGGGACCAAACAACCCCTTTTTTGAAAATGGCATTCCGACACTTCAATAACGAAGGCAAATGGTAAAATTAAGGTAAGTAAAAAGAAAAACCACCTTTTCCCCATCCTTAAACAGCCCCAGAAATTAAAATTAAAAAACAAACTTTGAAGAGTAGGTTTATTGCAAGGTACATCAGATTTTGTATTGCCAAAAGTTCCAGAAACCGTGTTGACAGCTAGTAAAAAAAAATTTTAAAAATTCTTTTCAAAATAAAAAAAACCTTTTTGTAAAAAAGAAACAGCTGTCGAAGTTAAACTACTCGAATTTGTAGGAGCTGTTGATGATGGTTGTTGTGACTGTTGAGGTGGTGGATTAGCCGAATTCGAATTGTCAGTCGAAGTTACCTTCAAAAAAAATCTTAAAAATTTTGTGTGAGGATTCCAAGGAAATAATCGGTCAAAGAAAGACATCCTTATAGTTATACAAACTTTTTAACCTCATTTTGGTGTAATTGAAACACGTATAAGACGTGTTGAGAAATAAGTCGTGCCGAATTTCGCGGCGAAAAAAGGACCGAGTTTCAGGGTTATCAAGTAACCCATCCCCCCAACCTCGGTTTGTAATTTTTTTACCCTCTCCCGATTTTCTAATAAAAAGTTGAGGACTTAAATTAAAAACTGCTCTTGATATTTTTTAATTGGACAAATATATCAAAAAATCATTTTCTGAAAAAATTTAGTTTGGAAAGATTCTGATATTTTCTTACAGATAGACATAATCTCGAAAAATAAAAAAAATTAAAAAAAACCTCACTAACAATTTGTTGTTGTTGTTGACTTGTTTGAAAACTAACAGCACTATAAGATTGCTTCAATAATTGAGTTACATCAATTTTTAAGAAAGGTTCAATATTATCAAAATAACGAGCTTTAAGACACAAACAAAACAAAAGTGGATGAATATTTGTTAACCAATTAGAATTTCCTTGTGTAAAAATTAAAATTGATGTTTTTAACAAATTTATTCCCCAAATTGCAACTTTCTTTTTTATTAATAAATCTGTTGTAAATTCTAGAAGACGAGTATCTTAATAAGAAAAAAAAATTAAAATTTTCAAAAGGAAAATAGTTAAGAGCAGCAAGAATTTAAACATTAAAGGACAAAGGCGTAGACAGACATAAGGTCGACTTTTTTGCTCAATCCCCTCCTCGAATTTTTCACTTTCGCCATTTCGGGGGAGGGGGGGGGCTTTAGCCCAAAAAAGCCCCTTTAGCGACACCACTCCCGGCTACGCCCTTGCTAACGGATAATTAAAATTGATGTTTTTTCAACTTAGACTACACCAATACTTCAACACATGATGAGAAATTGGATGAGTTGACTTGACGAAAGATTAACAAGTCCGTCCAAATATGTATCTCCGTCCAATATCTCGCAAGTGAGGTCAGAAATATAATTAAGAAAGTTAACGAAAAACAGGAATAAGAACAGGTTTTAGTGGCTTCTAAATTCCTATATTTTTCTAAATTTCCTATTTCCATAGGGCTGAAAAACTCTCAAAAATAAAATTTAAAAAAATTAATATACAAATATCCGGCGCCCAATGCAATTGTTGAACATCAAAATTAGGAAGAACCTCATCAAATCCAATCAAAAAATCTTTCAATTCATTTTCCGTCTTCACTTTTGTCACCTAACAAAAATTCAATTAAAAAATATTCTAAAAATTTTCCTTTTAAGAAAACCTTGCAAAACAAACAACAAACAATTGCCAAAGTAAAAGACGTTGTCGTTTGAGAAGCTACCAATTGATTTAATAAACGATCAGCTTCAACAAAATTGAGTTTGTCGTTGTTCTCATCAAACCATTTACGGCAGAAATGAACAAGTTCGTTACTTGTACCTAGAAAATGAGGAAAAAAATTTGAAAAAAAATTTTTAAATAAACCGTCTCCAGTCAAATTTTGTACAGAAGCTATAAATGCTTGAATATTGACCATACTTTTTTTTGAAATAAAAATTTAATTCTTTTGGCTAAAAAATGATTAATCAAAAATAAGAAAAAATAATCAAAGCAAAAATGCTTATAAAAGTCAAAATTAAAAAAAGAAACAAAAAAATAATTTTTTTATTTAAATATATTTTACAATGATGTCAGAAACTAAGAGCCATATTCTAAAAGCAAGATAGCGGATTAACCTATAACTTTCCACTAAAATCAGGAAAAATACCCGAAAGGAAAAATACACGACAAATGAAAGTCAAAAGCCAGAACCGGTTCGGAACCAAAGGCCGGCAGTTCAGCAAAGCTGGGAAAGGAATGCTCGCCGAATGCAGGCCGAAGGCCCAAACCGGTTCATGGCCAAAATCGGAGGACCCGTTTTCAGAATAAGGCACTTGAAATTAAATTGATAAAGTCAAAAATAAATTAGTAAAAATTAGTAAGTATAAAAAACGAATTACAACAACAACATTTTTAGGCAGTGAGTTTAAGAGACAGGCATATAAAAAAATTTTTTGATAGTCATTTGAAAAAACCCCATCTTTACCTAGTCTCCTAAATATAGAAAAAAAATAAATTGTGGCAAGACCTAAATTGTATATAAATTATTGAGGATGTGAGAATTACATCAGAGTGCTAACAAAGGCATAAAGAAAGAAAAAAACCCAAACAATGATGCTTTAGAGACTTAAAATTTTTGAGAAGACATTAAAGTAATTCATACGGCAAAAAAAATCCGGTCACCCAAACAAATATAGCCACAAAGATGTTTATTGGAAATATTGAAGGCACACGATCAAAGAACCACCAAAACAAATTCATCGGGGAGAATGATGACAGCCAAGTAAACATCGCCAACATAGCATTTATGATAATTGTAACTGAACTCATAGGGTTCACCTAAATAATATTACTATTTTAAGCATTATTTATATGCTAAATGTATTGAACTTAAAAATTTATAGAAAATAGTAAAGTTATTTTGGCCAAAAATCACTACCTTTTTATAATGATGAGGAATTAAAAATGCATATAAGCAATACATTTAGCATATCTTTAACGAGAAATACTTTAATTAAGAAAAATTACTGGAAAAGATATTCAAAAATTGGTTAGAATTTAGTGTCATATATTAATTTTAATTCCTTTTAGATTAACGAGATCGATAAAAAAAAGGAATTTTTGAAAAAAGTATACATAAACTAAGCAAACGGTTTCCGAAAAATTATTACTCATATCTACGGTCAGTTAATGAATTTTCGGATATACGGAAATAAACCGAAAACTAAACAGACATGTCAACTGTTCGGACCCAATAGAATTTTCATCGTTCCAAATGAGGCTAGAACCCCCACCAAATTCAGAAACCATTAAAACCCTTAAAAGAAACCTTCTCCTTAATAACAGCCATATCGATGTAAAGTCCGTCAACTCTAGTTTTGAGAGTACCGAGAGTACCACCAATCCCACCTACAGTTTTATCCAGATTCGAAAATGTGGCACTAAAATTTCTTTTTATCTATTTATTAGAATATTAAATTACGTAAGCACTTTTTGATCGGTAGAAATCTCATTAACCTTCTCAGCCAGTTTTTTATGGTCTGAAGAAACTACATCAAAACGCTTTCCGATTTTCTTGAGAAGATTTTGACTAAAATGTTTTTATTCATTTAAAATATACAAAATTAATACTTTTCCTCCTTTTCCTCCTTCTTGTAATCCTCAAAACATTCCTTTTGCTGATCAAAACGGTTGTCCTGCTCCTTCTTGAAATCTTCAAAACGAGTATCGATTTTAGTGAGAAACTTCTCGCTAAATTTTTTTTATTCATTTAAAATAAACAAAATTAATACTTTTCCTCCTTTTTCTCCTTCCGAAGCTTCTCGCTAACAATAAAATGTCTTTATAAATTTATAAATATTAAATTAATACTTGTCACTCTTTTGTTCCTTCTTTAAATCCTCCAAGCCTTTCTCCAATGCAGAAATAGAAACTGAATGAGCAGCAAGTGTCTCACTAAAATAAATTTACTCGATTATTCGAACTAAAATACCTATTGGTCTTGACATCCGCTTTAATTGTCGTAACATCCTTTTTGATGTCTTTCAGATACCACAGGACCGAACCAACTAAAATAATTACGATTAGAATTGCAAAGGGGAGAATTTCAGTAACAGTATTAGTAGACTAAAAACCCCCAAATCAATATAACCTGAGTCTGAGTCAGCCTCTGCCACGTTTTGAACATTCTTTTTTGGCGGCATTTTTTGTTGTTGTTGTTTTAATTTATCTACAATAAAAAATACAAATGATTAACAATAAGTATAAAACAAACTATGAGAAGTAAGTCAAAGTAAACGACGATAGTTAATAATATGTCGAGATTTGTCAAAATCTGTAAAATAAATAATAAAAATAATAAGAAAACAAAAATATTTGTACAGAGAAATGTACTTGATAAAAATTAGGGGCAAATCATTATTAAATTTTATTAAAAACAAAAATTGTTTAATGCGTAACGGTTAATTGATGTTTATTGATTTTATGTATGCGATAACAATTTAACAGGGACACAGCCGAATGAGCGCGAGCAAGCAAGCGAGACGCGAAATGTTCCAGTTGAGTCCGAAGCCACATTTTGGGCTATAACTTCAATTCTTGATGGGCTCAACGCGGGGACTCTATAATCCCCCGCCCAGCGAGACCGAATAAGCGCATACCAAGTAGGAGAAAGGACAGGTATGCGCAAAATGAGGAATGTTGTTTCAACAACGGGGAATAATTCCAAGAACTAGTGAAGGTTGTCCACGAGATAAAGTTGGCCTATTAAAGGGAAACTTTATTCCAACAAACAACATTCCCCATTGAACAATGATACAGTTAAAAAAATATTTTTAAACAGAAACTTTACAAAAGGCACAAAAATAAAATTCAAAAAAAAATCATAAAATTTCTGTTTAACAACAAAAACATTTTGAATTGATAAATGAATCTTTGATTGAAAAATTCTTTAAAAAATCATCGGAATCTATTCCAAATAATTTGTAAACATCTACATCTTTGACAATTAAATTAATCATTCCATTAGTTAATAATTTGATTCTTGGGTTCAAAATACCCCATTTGCAAAGTTTTCGTTCCAAAATGCTGCGGAAAGCTTAAAATATTTTTTTTTCAAATTTGTACAATTTATTTTAAAAATTAAACTATAGTCGGACCTCGATTCTATGTATACCCGTGAGACAGAAAAATTTTTATACATAGATACCACATAGCAAGGGCGTATCCAGGGGGGGCTGGGGGGGGGGCTAGAGCCCCCCCCCCCCGAAATGGGGGAAAGGGAAAAAAAATTAGGAGAAGGATGGTCGAAAAAGTGAAATTTTTTCGCCTACAACCCTCAAATTTTAAAAAATTTTCGCCTGCGGCGCAAAAAATGGAAGAAATCTGGCTTCATGAGCTCCAAAATCCTCAAAATTTTCGCCTGCGGCGCTATAAAGTGAACTTTTTTGGCCTACGGCCCTCCAAATTCCAAAAAATTTTCGCCTACGGCGCTGAAAAAGGAAGAAATCTGGCTTCTTGGGCTCCAAATTCCAAAAAATTTTCGCCTACGGCGCTGAAAAAGGAAGAAATCTGGCTTCTTGGGCTCCAAATTCCAAAAAATTTTCGCCTGCGGCGCTAAAAAAGTGAATTTTTTTGGCCTACAGCCTTCTAAAATTCAAGAAATTTTCGCCTGCGGCGCTGAAAAGATAAAAATTTATGTACAAAAAATTTGCGTTCGGAACGCCAAAGTGAACGCCAAAATTTTTTGCGCACACCCAATGTTAGCCCCCCCCCCCCGAAACCGACCCCCTGGATACGCCCTTGCCACATAGGCAGCCCCCCTTTGCCCGTGATCAACTTAATTTAAGAAAAGTATCTTAAACCGAATTTTATGGGTGTACGTGAAATTGAGGGTCGCCTGACTTATAAAATCCAACAAAAATTAAAAAAGAAACCTGAACCGGAAGACATATTGAGAAATTTTTTTGCAAAATTAATTATAGCATTACGAATAGAATCGCGAAAGCCTCCTTGTAATGTTGCTATTGGAACTTTGAAAAAATCGGCATTTTCAAGAATTTCCAATTTTGGGATTGACAAAGAAACTGAAAAAATTTTTTTAAACTAAAAATTTTTTTACCATTTTCCATTCCAATATTTAATTCAATAATTGTAAAAAACGGAATTTGAGCAATTTGCTGTCCAAAAGGATCACGAGCCAAAAAGAATATTCCAACGCCTGATAATGAAAGTGTTGCCAAATCTATATAAACGAGAGAGAAATTTTTAAATTCAATATCTTCAAAAAAAACCTTCGGTAACATTTAATATTGGTGCTTCCGTCGGTAAAATCTAACAGAAATTTTTTTTAGAAAAAATTCCCCCAAAAATTAAAAAAACCTTCAATTCCAATTGCTCATTTGGATATATTTCACTAGCTTCGGGTATTGTATCCCCCAAACAAATATTGTCTAAATCACAGCTAGTACGCAAAAGAGGACCAAATAAAGGAGAGTTTTGACCAACATAAATGCTCAATAAATTGGCTCTAAAATTTATTTAAAAATAAAATTAATTAGGAAAAATCACTAAGGTCTCAGGAACGGGTAAATTTCGACCGATCGTTAAAAATCTTTAAAATTTGAGATTGGTGCCAAAGCACAGTCTCTACGACGGAGTTTATACTAAGGTTTATGAATGTTGGAACTAGTCAAGTTACTCGGTATGACTCGATATATCTCGCCAAGCTAACATGAACTAGTTCCCTCCCCAAAAGAATTTTTAAAAGAAATTATCTCCTCTCTGAATGAAAAAATCTCCGGTATATTAAAACAGTAAGTTTTTCCCCCTCAAAAACATTTTTAAAAAAATTTAAAAAAAATACCTAAAAGCCTTTAAAAGCAGATTATTTGCTGTTTGTTGAGTAAAAACAATTTCTATACTTCCCTCTCTTCTCCATTCAAAATCATTAAAATTCATAGAAATTGAAGTAATATTTTGTAAATTGTCATCAAATAAATTATTAATTTCTAAAACAGAATTGTCAACATTTTCAGAAACAAATAAAAGATCATTGTCAGTATTAATTGATGTTTGTAGAGAATTGTTGTTGTCTAATTTATTAATGTTTTGCTAAATGTTAAAAATCAGAATAATAAAAAAACATGCAATGTTTATCCGGAAACATCATTTTATTAAATAATTCTGAAATGTTTCCGGAAATTTTATTTTTAACAACAACAAGTTCTATTAAAATCAATAAACTTTCCAGAAGTGTTTTAATAAAATTCTGATTTTTCCAGAAATGTTTTAAATAAATTCTGATATTTCCGTAAATGTTTTTATTAAATTCTGATATTTTCGAAAGGTGTTTAAATAATATTCTGATATTCTCGGAAATGTTTTATTAAATTCTGGTTTTTCCGGAAGGTGTTTTTATTAAATTCTGGTTTTTCCGGAAGGTGTTTTTATTAAATTCTGATTTTTCCGAAAAGTGTTTTTATAACATTCTGATTTTTCCAGAAATGTTTTAAATAAATTCTGATATTTCCGGAAATGTTTTTATTAAATTCTGATATTTTCGAAAGGTGTTTTAATAAAATTCTGATTTTTCCGGAAAGTTCTATTACATATACGTCTATTATTTTTCCGGAAACTATTTATATTTCCGGAAAGAAAATATAAGTACTATTTAAGTTTAATATACCTCATCAGAACCATTTTTAGCTATAAAAACATCACCCATCAGACCAACAGAAAAATAATCAACGCCAGCAGTTGAATCCAAAAATTCCAGATTAATAAGTACATGTTTGAGCGCATTCTAAAATTAATTCTTTTTATTTTTAAAATAATTTTTTTAATTTACCAAATCCAAAAAATCCAACATTTTATTTAAATTATAGTCAGAATAAGTAGTCGTTGTTGGTGTTGCTGTCAAGTTACACCTAAAAATGACTTTTTTTTTAATTTTAAAAAATTTTTATAAATTTTTTAAAAATTAAAAAAAAATTTTTTTTTACCCATTTTTAACACATTCTTCAGTTCCATTAAAATTTTCAAAAAGAGTAACCAAAATATCAGACACACTCAAAAATTGAGGCAATTTTGAAAGAGATAGATTGACGCGCTCTCTTATAGTTTTAAAAATTGTATTACATATTGTGGTAGTAATTAAAGCTTTGGCTTTGGATAAAATGTCATCCTAAAAATTTTTGAAAATTTTTAAAAAATTTTTAAATTTAAATAAACCTTATATTTTAAATTTATTGAATCAGTAAATAAACCAAGATCGGTAACCTTTGTATTTATAATTCCGTCAATTAATTCACAGTTGACCATACGTAGAGAAGGTACCTAAAATGAAGGGAAGAGTTTTAGAAATGTAAAAAAATGATTTTAAGCTAAGATTTGAATTGTTCAAAACCAACAGGATGAAATCAGAAATTACTAAAATTTTATAGAAATTCTAATAATTTCAAAAGGGGCATATCCAGGCAATTGTCCCTCCTCTTTCAAAACCCAACAGCTGGTTATACCCTTGTAATTTCAGATTTTTAGTTCATCCCAGTCCACGTTGCCACACAATGTTAGTTGACATATTTTCATACCGACTAACAAATAAAGGAAGAATGGCAAACAGAGTTTTTGGCAAACTCTAGATTTTTTACCCCAAATTCCTTAACAAATCAGCTAAACCCCAAAAGCCCCTAATTCCATTTCTGAGACTGGTTTTTTATTTCACCATCTTTCCAAAAATATAGTAAAATTTGATTTATTTTTTAACCCCCAATAGTTCTAAAACCCCTTAAAATTAATTTAAAAAATAAAAAACCTTTTTTGCATCCTTCTGTAACCCCAACAATGCTTTAATTGAAAGTTCTTGGGCATCCACATAAAAATTACCAGAAACAGGCATTGGTGTAAATAATAAAAATTGAATATTTCCACTCAATAAACTCTCAATATTCAAGTCAAAATTGGCGATGTTTAAAAGCAACAAATTTGGTCCTAACGGCTTCACTGTAAATGCTTCAGGCTTTTGGAAGTTGACAATTTGGAAAGTATGGAGGCGAAAACAGCCTTCAGGGAAGCATTGCTTTTGAGGTGGAATTTGAAGAGATTTTGCTTCCTCGCTAAAAATGTTGTCTGGAAAAGGAGAATATTTATTGAAATTATAGATATGGTTCAAATTATGAACTTTTAGTTAAAAATAACCTCAAGCCCTGGAAGATCAAAAATACCTTATACGAGTCATGGATTTGTAGTTAATGAGGAACCTAGACCAGGAAGCGGGAAAAGACCAGAATTTGGCTCTGGGTACAACAAAAACACAAAAAAAATGGTCCAGACCCAGAGAAGGTCAGATAAGCAGTTATACTAAAATAGTCAGATAAGCAGTTATACTAAAATAGATTTATCAAGTTGAACTAACCCAGAAAACGACTAAAGCCAAATATGTAACTGATTAAATCTCAAAAACCTATTCAGAAAACATGCATAAAAATAAACCTACGAAAGAAATGAGCAACATTGTCAAACACTGGAGGATTGAACCGAATCTTTAAAAATATTTAAAAATAAAAATTTCCCAAAAATTAAAAAAAACCTTAATTCCAGCCTGTCTAGAAAAAATAAATCCACTTTTAGATCTTTCATCCTCTCCCGTCATATTCCTTTCATTTCCTCCCCGCTCCTTCTCCACCACATTCTTTTCGCTTCTTGGTGTCGCAATCTCCGTTCCAAAAGGAATTAAAGGCGGAAAACCAAAAAATGAATTTGAAGCAAACATTTGGTCAAGTGTTGGTAATTGCCAGGAAATTTCTGGTGACGAAAAAATTGAAGTTATTGAAGGTGTTTGAGGCAAAGAAGGAAGTTGAGGTGTTGAAAATGAGGTAAAATTGTTGTTTTCTTCAACGACAGGAATTGGTAAAGGAATTTCTTGTTGAGTGGACGAAAGCAAAAATAAATGGACTGTGCACAGTAGAAAAGAAATGTACGGCTAAAATAGGTGAAAGATGAATTTAAAAGAGAGTTAATCGTCTAGTTCATTGGCTGGCCATTAAAAATGAGCAGAAAGTGTCTTTCGATATTTTGGAAGTCTGCCAAGCCAATAGGGGTAATCGAGGGTGTGCTGAATCCGAATATTAGCTTTTGGTCCAGTTCGGTCCGGGATTTAAAGAATTTGAAAAGAACAAATTCTAACAGAAGCTAATATTTGGATTCAGTAAACTCGATTTACCTATTGGCAGCCCTCAAACCTAGCAGACCTCAGAAATATAGAAAAACTTCCTGCTATTCTTTCTGTGGGCCAAAACTAGAAGATTCTGGTAATCTTCTAGCCGGTAACCTAGAAGACTGTCAAAAAAACAAATAAAAAACCTTCATATCCAAATTTTAAGCAAATAGAATAAATTTTCTGTTTAATAAGCGATCCAAAAAGATGACGTTGACTTCCATGCCTTCAAAAATAAGTAAAATCAGCCAAATAATGGAAAAACAAAATTTAACTGAAAATTAAAAAAAATATAAAAATTAAATAAAAATTGTTTGAAATTCTCTCCTTAAGTAGATTAAAAAGTAAAAAAATCGTTGAGGAAATTTAAAAAAGAATTGCTCGTCGTTAAAGAAAAAAATGTAGAAAAACACAGTCAATTTCCGCGTCAAAAATTAATGTGCTAATTTTTGTGGATAGATGAAAATTTGTTTTTTTGTACAATTCCGGGAGGCGAAAATGCAAACCTGCGTGAATTATTGGTTGTAAAAACAAATAAGGATTTAATGCAGGGTTCCGATTCGTACTTTTTTAAAAGTATTGTACTTTTAAATCGACCTCCGTACTTAAGAAATTGAATTTGTACTTTTTTGAAAGTATGTACTTTTAAATCAACATTTTGGAAAAAATGGAAGAAATCTGGCTTAAGGACTCCAAAATTCCCAAAATTTTCGCCTGCGGCGCAAAAAATGGAAGAAATCTGGCTTAAGGACTCCAAAATTCCCAAAATTTTCGCCTGCGGCGCAAAAAATGGAAGAAATCTGGCTTAAGGACTCCAAAATTCCCAAAATTTTCGCCTGCGGCGCAAAAAATGGAAGAAATCTGACTTCATGGGCTCCAAATTTCAAAAAATTTTCGCCTGAGGAGCTGAAAAAGTGAATTTTTTTGGCCTACGGCCTTCTAATATTTTAAAAATTTTCGCCTGCGGCGCTAAAAATCAAAATTTTTGGCGCCTTCGGCACCAAAAATTCGGCGCAGAAAATTTTTTCACCTTGGCACCTCCCTCCGAAAAAAATTTTTTAATTTAATTTGGAGTGTACTTTTTATTTGGAAATTTAGTCCCTATGTACTTTTAAATCGAGATTTTTGTACTTTTGTTAGGCATGTTGCCGATCGGAACCCTGATTTAATGGGATTAGAAAAGTGAAATAATCGTCCAAAATTTAAAAGAGTAAAATTGGAGTTTTTGTAGCAGAGATTGAGCTGGGTCTGGACTAAGGTCTGGGGTTTTCTTGTACGCAGAGTCCAGGGGGATTTTTGGAGTGAAAAATTCGAGCATACAAATAATAGCTCATTCGAAAGGGCTCGACGAGATGAGTTGAATAACACCAAAACATAATGACCTCCTCGCAGTTATTGCTAGGCGCTTTCACTCACCACATATAGTAGGAGCTCTACCACTGAGCTACCGTGGCTTCGACTAAAATTTTCTTCTGTTCGGAAAAAGTTTTGGAATAAAAGACGACTTTAAAATATGTACTATAAAAGCCTTTTATTTTCGTCATTCTACACCAATCAACATAATTCCTTCCTCACAGCAAGTCTCCAAACATTTCTACAAACAACAACAAAACATCAAGGCGGCATGTTCTTCTGTTTCGATGACGGATCTGGAACGAAAAAGGCTTCGACAACTCTACGTTCGGCTACCACCATCTTGCCAATGTTCTTTGCTTCGACTCTCGTCGTTTTTGTGCTGCTTGGACAGGTCAACAGTGAGAAGTACAATGGCCCTGTTGGATTCTTCAAGCACACTCTGAAGGATGGTCAAGTCACGCTCGCTAATGATTCCAAGGCTGTCGAAGCAGGAGACGTCTACAATCTTAAAAATTACACAAGGCTTAATGGGTCCTGTGATGTGGAGGTCAAGGAAAACGGAAACATGTGAGTTTCTACATTCCTTTTTTGCAATTTTGATACAATTTTCATTCGTTTCAGTGTTCTCTACTACAAAAGGAAAAACGGAAAGAACATAAAGGACGAAGGCTGCACTGTGGACCTGTTCACCAAACATTCAAACATGATAAAGTTCAGGACCGGAGTGAAAAACAAAACTGCAGGCTGCCTAAAAAATTGTTCAGGCCATATTTTTGATGGTGCCAGTGCAAATCTGTTAGTTTTTTATTCTATACGCAATTTGCCTCTATTTTACTTTTTAGCATTCCCTTCGCCTACAGTTTAAAAGGGATTAACATCACGGAAATCAAGAACAGATCGCGTTTTGGAAAAGGGCAGGATTGTGTAGAGAGGTGTGGTGATGGTAATTGCATGGAATGGACTTCTCTTGAGGTTGGCTGGAACAGATGCTTTTATAAGACAAAACGTCAAGTCATTGCTCACACCCATCCAAGTAAGACAAATAAATCTTTTTAATTTTTTCTATCACTTATACAGTGCGGTGCATATGTTTATCAACTTTTCTTTTGTAATTTAAAAAGAGGTGAAATTATCCTAATAGGTTAAAGTAAATCGGAAATTTTTCAGCAATTTAATACATCTATTTATCTAGTCTAAAAATCATCTAAAAGTTTTATTTTATCACCATAAGAAAAAAAGTTATAGCAATTTAAATGTTGTTACCCTAAAATCTGCTGGTGCAAATGTTTATCAACTTTTTTTAAATCGAAGAAAATTTTATATTACAATGTTTCAAAAATTCCACAAAAATTTATGTGGACTTTTCCATCGATATAGTGTAGAAAACTAAAAAGAACGAAGTCTGTAACTTCTTTCTTCATTGAGATCTCAGATCCCAAAAATCAACGGAAAATGGGGGTACAGTACTTTAAAAAATATTTTAACCCCCTAGAGCTTTTATAAAAATTTTTCTTTTGGGCTCATTTGAAAGTCCATAAAATTTGCTACAAAATAATCCAAGTTTTTATTTTTCTAATAAAAACTCATGGAGATGGAGATAGGGCAATCTTTTAAGTTATCATTTTTGGGGTATTTTAGGGGTTTTTTGACCATTTTTATGTGAAAGTCGATGTAAGTCGAACAACTATTTTTTAGAATAAATCAAACCTGTGCTATTTTGTAGCAAATTTTATGGGCTTTCAAATGAGCCCAAAAGAAAAATTTTTATAAAAGCTCTAGGGGGTTAAAATATTTTTTAAAGTACTGTACCCCCATTTTCCGTTGATTTTTGGGGTTCGAGATCTCGATGAAGAAATAAGTTACAGACTTCGTTCTTTTTATTTTTCTATGCTATATCGATAGAAATGTTTACATGAATTTTTGTAGAATTTTTGGAACATTGTAATATAAAATTTTCTTCGATTTAAAAAAAGTTGATAAACATTTGCACCAGCAGATTTTAGGGTAACAACATTTAAATTGCTATAACTTTTTTTCTTATGGTGATAAAATAAAACTTTTAGATGATTTTTAGACTAGATAAATAGATGTATTAAATTGCTGAAAAATTTCCGATTTACTTTAACCTATTAGGATAATTTCACCTCTTTTTAAATTACAAATGAAAAGTTGATAAACATATGCACCGCACTGTATTTTAGTTGGTGAGAGCCTGGCTAAGTGGAATCGATCAAAGATGTTTAACAAATTCAATGAATTTGAGCTGACGATAACAGGTCAAGGCGGGTTCTATATGGATGAATCGGAAGGATACAATCCAGATGATGCTGAAGAAAATCAACCTGCCTGCGTTCCCAAAGGAAAGGGCATTTTCAAACCTTCGAATTGGAAAATCATTGGGAGGAATCCAGCTCCAGAACATGGTCATCTGCTTGTCTTCTACATGCTTCCGCAGAACGCTTCTCGAAATCACAGCAAAGGCGATATCACAGACAAATCTCCTGATGGTCCAAACTGTGAAGAACTTTACATTGAATTTGTAAGGAATTTTAAATTTTCCCTTGTAAAATCCAATCAAAATATTTTCTTTTTATTCAGGACATGCAGAACTACACTCTTTTGTCTGTCGGCGATCCAACAACCACCACTACCACCACCACCACAACGACAACAACACCACGGCCAACGACCACCACCACAACCGCTTCAACGACCACCAAGTCAACACCGCCCGCTGTAAAGACGACAACAACGGAAAACCCTAAACCTCAAGATTCTTTTCCGTGGCTTATTGTTATTTTTGTTGGAATTTTTGTCATTGTTATTCTCTTCAGTGGAGCTATGGCTTTTTTGTTCTTCATGAAGAAGGTTTGTGATTACAGAGTGATTATAGAGTATTTTTTTATTTTCAGGCTAAAAAATGGAAGGACGATGATAATTCGAAGATTACATCGGAAAAATCAAAAATGGAGGAGGACAAATCGAAGATGGGCGGGAAATCAGAGGAGGCCACGGCAAAGATGGGGGAGAAATCAAAGATGGAGGAGGACAAAGCAATGATGGAGGCCAAGGCAAAGGTGGAGGAGAAGTCGAAGATGGAGAAGTCGAAAATGGCGACCACTGCGAATTCGATGATGGAGACCAACTCGAAAATGGAGGAGGAGGACAAGTCGAAGAGCAGCCAGCAGGAATGTTGAGAGGACAATAAAAGAAGCTATGTGTGTTCCAGAGAAGAAAAAAAGATGTGTGATTGTTGAAGAGAAAGTTCAAAATAATAATTGTTGTTGTTGTTTTCCCTCAAAAATATGTTTGTACCTATTTTCCTATATTTGCCCTTTTGCCTATATAATTACCCAAACATTTTGTTGTATTGTATTTGTTTCCCTCTAAAACATATATTTGTAGTATTCAATATATGTATGTTTGTATTGTTGTGATTGTTAAATAAATTGTTGTGTTTGTAGAAAAGACTTGAGTAGGAAAAACATAAGAATAAAAAAACAAACATCAGAATATTCCATAAACATTAAAACATCAAAACACTTAAAACGAACATCAGAATTTAAAACATCAGAACATCTTCCCCTCCACTTCCCTGTCAAAAATATTTTCTTCACCTTTATTTTCTTCAATATTTTTATTTTCGTTTTCTTTTGACTTTTCCATGCTAAAAATTAATTTTTAAAAATTGAAAAGATTTTTTCCAGCTTTTAAAAAATTCCGGGCCCCGAGCGGGGTCGAACCCACGACACCCTTTTGATCTATCACCCCTCTTTTTTAAAGGTTTTAAGTAGAGCCCGGACCGATACGATATTTTTTTCGATATTTTTCGGTATTTTTCGATATTATCGAAAAAATATCGACCGAGAAAATTTTGTCTTTTTCGATATTTTTCGATATTCGGTATTTTTCGATATTTATCGAAAAAATATCGACCGAAAAATTTTAAAAATCGAAACAATCGACCGACCAAATTACAAAAAATCGAAGAAAAAAGTCGAATCCCGGACCCGAACCAAATTTCGAACCCTGAACCCGAATTTCGAATATACAAATGATAGCTCATTCGAAAGAGCTCGTCGAGCTGCATCGAATGATACCAAAATCAACGTAATTGGATATGTCGAGACAAAGTTATGACATAAAGTATACCTATGGGAGTACTGTAGGAGTCGGCGAATTATGTCATAATTTTGTCAAAACTTGATGAATTACTGTGATTTTGGTGTCATTCGACTCAGCTCGACGAGCTCTTTCGAATGAGCTATCATTTGCATAGACTTTTTTTTCTCCAAAAAATCACCCCTGTGGTTTTTCAATATTCAGGGGTCTGTATCTCGGTCCAATCACGATGATTTCATCGATTTTGGTGTCATTCGATGCAGCTCGATGAGTTCTACCTGCATATGAAAGACTGACCATTTTGTACAATGTCCGACAATGTCCGGGGTCAAATTCCGAATTCGGGTCCGGGATTCGACTTTTTAAAAATCTGAGTTCAGATTCGTAATCAGCATATTTTTTTACCCTAGAAAAATCCTTTTTCTTATTTTTAAACTTTTTTTTCGAAGAAACCCCAATTCTCCTGGATTGCCCTGAAATATACATTTTTGTAACTTTTTTGGTCATAAAAACAATTCTCCACATCTTAAAAAATTCCGGGCCCCGAGCGGGGTCGAACCCACGACCCCCTCCTCTTTAATCCAACATCCCTCTTTCTATCTCTGATTTTTCACCTTTTCATTTTTTCTTTCCCAACATTTTCACCATTATTATTTTCCATTAATCTTGTCCTCTCATTAATTATTTTATTTTTTATTTCTACTTCATTTTTTAAATTTAATATTACTCGAATCGGAGGGAAAAAAATAAAGTTGTGTTCCAAAATATGGCCTAGATAATGTCCTTTTCCCAATTTATAGACAATAGAGTTACGGGGAAATTTCGGGGAATAAAACTTTTGGCTCCTCCAGCGCCAAAAGTTTTCATTTTTTGCGCCGCAAATTTTGAAAATCTTGGACGGGGAACTTTCGGGGACCGCAGGTTCCCCTACCGGGCAGTGGAACCTGCGACCTCTTTGCAGTTAGTGCTAGGCGCTTTCGCTCACCACATATAGGAGCTCTAACACTGAGCTACCGGTGCTTCGGCTAAAACTTTCTGTTCGAAAATATACGACTTTAGAATACTATAAAAGCCTTTTATTTTCGTCATTCTGCACCAATCAACATAATTTCTTCCTCACAGCAAGTCTTCAAACATTTCTACAAACAACAAAACATCAAGGCGGCATGCTCTTCTGTTTCGACGACGGATCTGGAACGAAAAAGGCTTCGACAACTCTACATTCGGCTACCACCATCTTGCCGATGTTCTTTGCTTCGACTCTCTTCGTTTTTGTGCTGCTTGGACAGGTCGACAGTGAGAAGGAGTACAATGGCCCTATTGGATTCTTCAAGCACACTCTGAAGGATGGTCAAGTCACGCTCGCTAATGATTCCAAGGCTGTCGAAGCAGGAGACGACTACAATCTTGAAAAGTACACAAATCATTCTGGGTCCTGTGATGTGGAGGTCAAGGAAAACGGAAACATGTGAGTTTCTACATTCCTTTTTTGCAATTTTGATACAATTTTCATTCGTTTCAGTGTTCTCTACTACAAAAGGAAAAACGGAAAGAACATAAAGGACGAAGGCTGCACTGTGGACCTGTTCACCAAACATTCAAACATGATAAAGTTCAGGACCGGAGTGAAAAACAAAACTGCAGGCTGCCTAAGAAATTGTAGTGGGACAAATACTTTTGATGGTGCTAGTGCTAATATGTTAGTTTTTTATTCTATACGCAATTTGCCTCTATTTTACTTTTTAGCATTCCCTTCGCCTACAGTTTAAAAGGGGTTAACATCACTGAAATCAAGAACAGATCGCGTTTTGGAAAAGGGCAGGATTGTGTAGAGAGGTGTGGTGATGGTAATTGCATGGAATGGACTTCTCTTGAGGTTGGCTGGAACAGATGCTTTTATAAGACAAAACGTCAAGTCATTGCTCACACCCATCCAAGTAAGACAAATAAATCTTTTTAATTTTTTCTATCACTTATATTTTAGTTGGTGAGAGCCTGGCTAAGTGGAATCGATCAAAGATGTTTAACAAATTCAATGAATTTGAGCTGACGATAACAGGTCAAGGCGGGTTCTATATGGATGAATCGGAAGGATACAATCCAGATGATGCTGAAGAAAATCAACCTGCCTGCGTTCCCAAAGGAAAGGGCATTTTCAAACCTTCGAATTGGAAAATCATTGGGAGGAATCCAGCTCCAGAACATGGTCATCTGCTTGTCTTCTACATGCTTCCGCAGAACGCTTCTCGAAATCACAGCAAAGGCGATATCACAGACAAATCTCCTGATGGTCCAAACTGTGAAGAACTTTACATTGAATTTGTAAGGAATTTTAAATTTTCCCTTGTAAAATCCAATCAAAATATTTTCTTTTTATTCAGGACAAGCAGAACTACACTCTTTTGTCTGTTGGCGATCCACCAACCACTACCACCACCACAACAACGACTACAACACGGCCAACGACCACCACCACAACCGCTTCAACGACCACCAAGTCAACACCGCCCGCTGTAAAGACGACAGAAAGGACGACGACAACAACGGAAAAACCTATATATCGGAGCAATGACTTTTGGTTTGCTGTTGCACGTGGTGGATTTCCTGCCGGCATAATGCTTTCCTGCTTTTGTTTAATAATGGTTTTCTGCTGTGAAAAGAGGACCACTCGATTCTGCGGCATAACTTGTCTAATGCTTCATGCAATAAACCTCACCATCTTTGCATTAATTGCACTCGGAGTCTTCTTCGTCTACACTAAAGTGAATGATCCAAGTCCAGTCATCGTCCTCATCCTCATTCCAAGTCTTACTTTCTGCTGTATGGTCTCAACATGTTGCATCGTTCACAAGTACTACAAGTATGAAGAAAAGAAGTTAGAAGACCAGGAAAGAAGAAAGAGGCAGAAAGAAAAAGAAGAAGAAAAAGCAGCAAGACTGAAGCACGCGCAATACAAAAAAGAGATGGAAGCTGTCATCGACGACTACCTCGAGGCCACAAAAAATTTTGAAGTAAGAAATATTTTTTATTAAATAAAAATAAAATAAATTTCTTTTTTTCCTTTTAGGACATCAACCCGGAAGTGCTTGAACATGCGAAGAAGGCTCAAAAATTGGGACCGCGGCAAATGCCTCTTCCACCTTACTGTTCAGTTGGAATAAGCACCATTTCGGATCGTCCAAAGGTAAAAACCTGAATTTTTCTAAAAAATTTTTTAATTGACATTTTTAGGTTGATCGGAAGGAGGACACGGCTACAGCGAATTCACTGATGGCAGCCACGGAGACTTCAAAGATCGAGGCCGCGGAACATTCGAAGATGGGCGGGAAATCGGAGGAGGCCAAGGCAAAGGTGGAGGAGAAGTCGAAGGTGGGGGAGAAATCAAAGATGGAGGAGGACAAAGCAAAGATGGAGGCCAAGGCAAAGGTGGAGGAGAAGTCGAAGATGGGGGAGAAGTCGAAAATGGCGACCACTGCGAATTCGATGATGGAGACCAACTCGAAAATGGAGGAGGAGGACAAGTCGAAGAGCAGCCAGCAGGAATGATGAGAGGACAATAAAAGAAGCTATAAGTGTTCCAGAGAAGAAAAAAAGATGTGTGATCGTTGAAGAGAAAATTCAAAATATGTAATAATTGTTGTTGTTTTTCCCCAAACTTTTGTTTCCCTGTAATGTTCAATATATATTGTTTGGTATATTGTTGTAATTGTTTGGTATTGTTGTATAATCGTATGTTATATTATTGTATTATATAATTGTAAATAAATTGTTGTGTTTGTAGAAAAGACGAGAGAAAAATAAAAATCAGAATATTCCAAAAACAGCAAAAACAGAACAGTCGAAAACTTGAAACATCTAAAAACAAATCAGAAATATTGCCCTATACCTATATAATTAGACAAATATTTTGTATTTGTAATTCTATATTTGTATGTATTGTAATTGCAAAATAAATTGTGTTTGTAGGAAAGACTTGAGTAAAACAAACATAAGAGTAATACAAACATCAGAATATTCCATAAACATCAAAATCTAAACTGAAAACATCAAAACAATTAAAAACACTTAAAACAAACATCAGAACTTAAAACAAACATCAGAACTTAAAACAAACATCAGAACTTAAAACAAACATCAGAATTTGAAACAAACATCAGAATTTAAAACAAACATCAGAATTTGAAACAAACATCAGAATTTAAAACAAACATCAGAATATTCCAAAAACATTAAAACATCAAATATTCTTTTTTTCTTATTCTCCTTCATCTCCCTTACTTTTTTTTTCTACGCGATCTGTTTAGTGCAAAAACGAAAATTTAATCAATCAAGAAAGAAATGGAGTAGATTGGAATGTTTTTTTAAAGAAAGAGAAAATAAAGTTGTTTTGGATGTTGCGCAAAAATTTTTTTTCTTTTTTTTTATTTTTATTGTTACAGCTCCCATTTTAAAATCTTCATTTTACTCGATAATTTTTTTGTATTCGACGTGTAAATTTTTGAAACAAAAAATTTTTTTTCTAGTCTTCTAAATCGATGTTTTACTGTTCTAATTCGTCTTCTTTCAATTTTGCTATTTTTAAAGATTCCTTAACTTGAATCCTTACCTCCTGGAATATCAGAAAGAAAGCCCCACGTCAAGCTTTAGTCCAGAAAATTGAAAATATTTGTAATTGTTAATGGAAAAATTAAAATTAAAAAAATTGAATTTTTAATTTATTTTTTCTTCCTATTTTTCAATTCCCTCCTTTTTTTAGTTTAAATTCCTTTTATATTTTTTTCTATTATTTTTTTGTCACCCCATTTCTTTAATTTCTTTTTTATTTTTTATTGTTGGAGTTGTTGCAAAAATAAGGTATAATTTTCTTATTATTTTTCCACGCTTCCACACAAAAAAAATTATTTTGAAAGAAACCTAAAGAAAAACTTTTTTTAGTTTAATGTAATCCAATCCTAAATAAGCCTCCAACAACAACAATATATAAAATAAACTTGCCCATGTCCAATTTTCTTATATTTATTTTTTCTACTCCTTTTAAATACACACACTTGTGTTTGGGGGTGTTTGGGGGGTGTTTCTGGTTATTTTTAAAAAGATATTATTTTTATTTATTTTTAGGCTTCTTATTAAATGATTATTATTTCTTTCTTTTTTATTTTACTCAAAATTATTATTTTTTTGTAAATAAAAATTATTTCTATGATTATTTCTATATAATCGGGACACCTCACTTGTGTAGATTAGAGACCGGACAGACTAGATTTCAATAGAAAATCTCGGCTATCGAGGTTGAGAATTTTTCGAGATCTCTTAGTCCGGTCTCTAGTGTAGTTACCCTCCCCCCCTTATATGTATTTGGATTCCAAACTTTAGGATAGTTTTTTTAAATTTATTTTCATGGGCATCTTTTAATGTCTAGAAAAACAATCATACATAATAATTTTGTTTTACTGTGACCTCTTTTTTTTTATTGGGAGATTTTTGAGGAATGTTATTAGCTCTCTCTATTAATTAATTATTCTAATTAAACCACAAAAAATTTTTATTTGACGTATTTTTTGCGCTTTTTATTTTTTGAGAATTTTTTTGGTATTTTTGTAGTCCATATTAATAAAAAAATTTTTGCGAGGAAAAAAAAGTAATATTTATTTTATGGGACCTTTCCCATTAAAAAATAAATTTTTTTGTATTTTTTAAAGCTTTTCTTAATATCGGCTTCTTTTATTTTTTATTAAATATTTTTATTTTTTTTAACCCATTTATTGCTATGGAAATGCAAATATATATTTTTATATTTTATATTGAAAATTGAATTTGATTTTTTTTTATTTTTTGGGGCCTGATACAAAAAAACTTTAAAAAATTTTTTTGTTAAATATTACTTTAAAATATCATTTTTGGGTTAAAAAAATTTTTTTTTGAATTTTCTAGCCTAAAAATTAAGGTTAATTTTTGCTTTCAATTTTTTTATAAAAAATTTTTTTTATTAGTTTTCCTCTTCATCGTCTATTTTTTAAATTTTCTTTTTCTTTTATTGGAGGCGTGTTAATATTTTTTATTTATTCATTTTTAATTAAAGCACAAATTCAAGTTATTTTTAGGTTTAAAAAAAATTTTTTAGCCAATTATTTTAATTTATTTTAATTTTTGTTTTAATTTTTCTGTTTATTTTTAGCCTTATTTTTTTTACCAACTAAAATTTAAATTTGTATTTATTATTATTTTCTGTGTGTGTGGCCTCGCGCTTCTTCTTTAATTTTAAAAAGCAAGTCCCCAACAACAACAGCTTTATTTAAATCTTTTTTTACATCTTCTTTCCCTCTCTTTTTTAAAAGCCTCAAAAATAATTTATAAAATCTCCGAAAATTAAGAAGAAAAAAATTTTTTCTGACAAACTTTAGAAGCTCCTCTCTATAAATTTTCTTTTCTCCCTAATTTCTCCCCTTTATTAATTGTTTATTTGGGGGTTTGTAGAATAAAAATAAATATTTATTTTTAAAGGGGGAGTCTATGAAAAAAATTTTTTTTCTTCTTCTTTTTTTTCTTCTTTTCTTCTTCTTCAAAAATGTGCTCGCGCAATTTTCCTTCCTTCCCTTCATTTTCCTCCTTCCTCTATTTAAAAGCAACATATCTAGTACGTTTTAATCCCCCCGACATCCTCAACAACAACAACTAAATGAGAGAGGTCTGTCCTTTACTTTTTTTGTTTTTTTTTGCACATCATCATCAACTCTATTATTTAAATATATAAATCCTTTCCTCGTCCTCCTCCTCATCATCCTCATTGTCCTTTACCCTTTTGTATATGTCCTCTATTTATTTTTACAATTTGTATTTTTGTTGGTGATTGTTTTTCTGTTTAAAAATTGTAATTAGTTGTTTTGGATAGTAGGATTTTCTGATTTTAATTTTTGTCAGATTTTGGAAAATAAAAAAAACACGGAATCGAAGAAGAGAATTTTCCGGGCTTCGGGTCAATTCTGAATTGACAACCCTAAATATGAGAGAAAATTTCTTTTTTTTTTTAATTAAAATAGAAATTTTTCCAAGTCTATACTCTCGCAAAAATTCACTCTTATAATTTTTATTTATAATTTTTTTAAATTTTTTTACAAAATTTTCTTTATTTAGGTAATTTGTGGGAAATTATGATTTTTTATATTTTTTAAATTAATTTTTAATTTTTTTTTAGTTTTTATTAAAAATTAATGGAACGACAACACAAATTAATATTAGGACAAGGAATACAACTTTGTAATTTAAAACAAAAACCAGAAGAAATAAAAGTTGCAGCAGCACTTGAAAATAATAATAAAAATAATAATAGTGAAACAATAAAAATAAGGGAAGAAGAAAATAAAGAGGAAACAACAACAAAAACAACAATTAATATAATAAATATTAAAAATAATTTTATTATTAAAAATGTTGTGGAAGAGAACAAATGTGGAACGGAAATTGAACAACAAAAACATCAAGAAAAACAATTAAATAATAATAATTTGACAAAAACAACAACAAAAACATCAATAAAAACATCAGAAACACAAAATCAATCAGGAAGCAAACAAGAAGAAAACAGCAACAAACAATTAATTAATGAAAAACATCAACAAAAACATGAAGAAAAACATCCAAAACAACAATTAAATAAAAACAATAATCTAACAAAAACATCAGAAACATTAAAAACACAAAAACATTCAGAAAACACAAAAGAGGAAAACAACAACAACAAACAATTAAATAATAAGACAAAAACAACAACAAAAACATTAAAAACAACAAGAGTACAACAACAAGAAACACAACAAAAACATCAAGAAAACATTAAAGAAGAAACCAAACAACAAAAATTGCATAGACGTTTTTCTCTTGTAGAAGCATTAAATAATGGTGCTATTGATATGCCTGTATTAATGGTGTGGTTTATAATTTTATTTTAATTAAATTAAAAATAGACAAAATACGAGAGAAAATAACTTGAATTTATTTAAAGGGGGGGGGGGAAATTTTGTGTAATTTTTAAAGCATTCCTCAAGCTCCTCAAGCTCCTTTAAGCTTTCAGAGAACCTTCCTTACTTCATTTTTTGGAGGATTTCCTTTTATTTATTTTTGGTGATAGGATTTTAATTTTTTTCTATTTGCTTCCTCATTAAGTATTATTTAAGAGGAGATATCTCCGCTATTTTTTAATCTCGTTTTTAGGATTTATTAAGGTGGAGAGGGAGAAAAAAATTTTTTTGAAGCAACTTTGAGATAATCCCTTTAGTTTATTTTTAATTTTTATTTTATTTATTTTTTCTATTTTTTCATTAAAACTTTGATAAGATTTTCTGCCTGATTTAAACTACACATACTATGTATTCTTCTTTTAGCGACAAAAATTTTTTTCTTAATTAATCTGCTAAATAATAGAGAATTTACTTTGTGCGTTAAAATAATATTTTTTTATAATTTTATTGTAATAGTACATACACATTTTTTAAACAAAGAAAAAAATTATTTTGAATTATTTTTTTTATTTTTAAATTATATTTTTTGATATATGGACAGTCGTCACCTCAATAGCCTCAATTTTGGATACCCCTTGTTTTTCATACCATATTTTCTCTAAAATTGAAAAAATACCCTCCCTCCTCCCCCCAGGGTTATTTTAGAGAAGATAAGGTTTTTAACTTTGGTTGGCCAATGTTTTTTGGGTTCCGTGAACTGATCTTCAAATTAAAGGTTCTGGAGCCAGAAGCAACAAAAACCGAAATTATGGAGCCATCAAAAATTGGAACTAACAGGGACCGAAATTAGAACCATGGTTGCTGCCTAAACCCTACCCTTAATTTTAGATGTTTTTTATTGTTATATAAATACGATATCTTCAGTACCAGGGATTTTTTTGACAGGAGGTACGACGACTGTATATTTTCCATTTTTTTGGTCAAAATTTAATTTTTTTCTAAATTAAAAAAAAAATTTTTTTTTAATTTAGCTTGAAATCCTTCTTTTTCCTATCCTCTCACTTTTTTATTTAAAATTACTCCGAAATTTTATTTTTTTTTTATATTTTCTCCTAATTTTAACCACCATCTCAAACACCTACCTTTCTCTCTTAAATTGAGTGCTTTCTTTTATTTTCAGTTGCCGTGTCCACCCTCCTTTAATTTTTCCCTCCCTCAATTTTCCCTCAATTTTCAATGCCTAAAAAGCCACCACACCACTTTATTTTTAATTTCTATTTAAAAAATTTTCTTTTTTTTTACCCACCTTTTTCTATTTTTCATCAATTTATTTATTTATTAAAATCTCCAAGGTTTTTTGGAGAAGAAAAGATGAAAGAAGGGGGGGGGGGGAGGGTGGGATATTTTGTCTCATTATTTAGCTTATTTATTATTTGCCATCTGCTTCATTTTTCTAAACAATTTTTTGGCAGTTGTTGCTTTTTTTGACATTTTTTTCTATTTAAAAATTCAGGAATTTTGTGTAAGAGAACCTAAAAAAAGAAAAATTTCTAGAAATTAATTTTGTGCCCAAAAAATAATTTATTTTTGCTGACTAAATTAATTTCTTAATTTTTGTTTATTATGTTCATAATATGAAAAAAATTCATTGGATGGGAGATGGAATAGAACCATTATGGAGGGGCCCAAATTAAAGCACAACCGTCTCTGTGCAACCATCCAACCAGATAATAAGGTTATTTTTAGAGCCCGGACTGGGAATGGTCGTACAAGAATCGAGATTTCGTCTCGGTCCGGGCTAAAGTTATTTTTATTAATTTATGTTCTTTAATTTATGTTCTTTCTGCAAGCAACAATTATTATTTTTAATATTTTCACTGAATTTTTTAATTGAAAAAAAATTTTTTTTCAAGTCTCATTTGTTGAAGAAAGCACCTTTTAAAAGCACACATTCCTTTTAATTTCTCCCTTTTTTTCTTCTACTTTTACCTTTTTTTTGTTCCTATTTTTATTTAATTATACTTGTGTACTTCTTCTCTTCATTGAATTTTTTTTCTTCTCTTATTATTTTATTTTTTCATTAAATTTTTTAAGAGTAGCACAAGTGGATATTAGTGGATATCTATCAAATAAAGAAGAAGAGATATATATTTATTACAATTTTCAATCAACTTTATTTTTTCTTCTTTTTTCATCTTCAGGAAAAAAAATAACAAAAACAAATTTTCTACAAAAAAAAATTTTTTTCTATTTTAATAAAATGAAAACTAGTTGTCTCAGTTCTTTTACACTCTTTTCTTAGCTTTTTTATTTTTTACAAGAAAAAAAAATTTTTTTTCCAAACCAAAAAAAATGTATTTTTTCCTTAATTTGGTACTAAAATTAGTTTGATGCACCCAAAACCTCAAAAATTAATTTGAGGTTTTGAGATCCCAGAATCCAATCCGGATGAATTATATATGTTATTCGAAAGAGCTCGCTGAGCTGAGTCTAATAACACACGCCCACGGCTCATATATGGTCATTTTACAATATTTTTAGTTATTAATTACGTGTTTTTTACACTATTTTTGAAATTTTTTTTTAATTTTTAAATATTTTTTTTTGAAATTTTATATGTTTTGAGGGCCAAAAAAAATTTTTTTTGAAATTATTATTATTTTACATACTTATTCTAATATTTCCCTAAAATTTATTTTTACAAAAAAAATGTTATTAACAACAACAACAACAAATATAGTTGACAATAATAAACTTATTGAAGAGCCCTTTCAAACTTTAATAGGACAAAAATTAAATAATTCGTCTGTTGTACATATATTACCTATTTTAACTAAAACAGCAAGGGAAGCAACTGTTGATGATTTAAAGGAGGGAAAATCAGAAGAAAATAAAGGGAAGAAGCGTCTGTCTCTGAATTGTTCTGATTTTTTATTAAATAGATTGGATGACTCGTTAAATGCTTTAGAAATAGTTAAGGTAAATTTAAAGAGAGGGGAAGAGTATATTTGGAGTGACTGATTTTTGGTAGGAAATGAGGGTAGAAATGGGGAAAATTAAAAAGAGGGGGATTTCTGCCAAAATCCGAAAAGGGGATTTTACAGAATTAAAAAAATTTATATATTTTTAATTTCTATTTTCAACAATCAATCATAATCAATCAAAAAAATAATTATTTTTATTTATTTTACTAATTTTCTTGATTTCACTGCAAAATTTAATAAATATAAATTAGAATGTTTTAGAAATTTAATCTAGATATATATATAAATTGTTTCTCATTTTTAAATTTTTTTTAAATTTTTATATCATTTTTTATACATACATATTATTTTTAAAATATTTTTGGTACATGTTTGCTTCTACATATTTTTTTATTTTTTTTTATTTTTTGATTTCTTATTTTTGAGTTTTTTTTTCTTAAACTGACCAATATATTTTTTTCCTCTCACTCATTATTCTTGGTATAATTAAATATGTAACTGATTTTTTTTAATAAAAGGTAAGGAGTGGGACTAGTATTAAGTACCTAAATCGAGAATATACAAATAAAATAAAGGTGTTGAGTTAAAAATTGAATAAAAAAAATTTTTTTTCCTTTGTGTTTAGCCCCCGTTTTTCGGATCATTCTCTTTTTCTGCTGTTGTTGTCCTTTGCTCTTTTATAAAATAAAATTTTTATTTTTTTTTATTTTTTTTTCATGGCCACAAAAGCCTTTTTATTGTCTAAAAAGAAAATTTGTAAAAAAGAATTGAGGTTAACCATTTATTTTGTGTATTTTTTGTACTTCAGATTGGACTGAATAAGAAGTATTTTGACCATTTTAATGAATTGATTTTGGGACTAAATTTTTTATATAATTTTTAAAAAATTCTTTTTTTTGATTTTATTTTTACCGTTTACTGTGTGAACTTTCTCTCTTAATTTTTTAAAATTTTCCTTGGGCTCAAAATTTTTCATTGATATGTATAAGAAGGAAAACGTCCTGAGAGGTGGGGCAGTCGTTATCGAGAAGAGTCGTTACCTCTATTTAATCTCAAAAAAATTTTTTTTTTCTAAAAAATATTTAAAATTCCTTAAATTTCCCTTTTTTAACCTTATTCAAAAAAAATTTAAAAAAATATTTTTTATTCATTCATCCAAAAAAATTGTGCTTTTTTTAACTTTTCTCTCTCTATTTTTTTTATTTTTTCTTCCGTTTAGAAAATATGATTTTTAAAAAATTTTTTTAAATTTTTTATTTTTAAAATTTTTTTTTAATTTTTTCTTTAAATTAAATTTAAAATAATTTCCCTCAGATTTAAAAATTATTCCGGAAAGTTCCGGAAAGTTATTTTTTCCGGAAAGTAAAAATTCTGATTTTTAAATATTTTTTAAATTAAATTAATTTTTTTTTCAGTACTCCAACTACTTTTTGTCTAATCAACAACATAATTTTAAAAAATCACATTCACCTTCCCCATCACCCCCACCTCTTTGGAACGAAATGTTTCTTCCATCTGTTTCACCTTGTAATAACACCAACACAAATTTAAATTATTACCAACATTCTCCTTCAACAAATAATATTCGAGATATTAATGCTATTAATCCCTCAACAACAAATAATTGTTTATTAAAACCTGGAAAATTTCCTGTTCAAAAAGTAAGGGAAAAAAATATTTATTTTGGAAATAAATGAAACAAAATTTCTTTGAAAAAAATTTTTGATTTTTTTTTTAATTTGAAAAATTTTTTCGAAGAAATTTTTTTCAAAAAATTTCTTCAAAAAATTTTTTTTATAAATTCAAGACGAAAAAAATTTTCAAAAAATTTCTTCAACTTTTTTAAAAAATTTTGTAAAATTTTTAATTTTGAAGGAAGATATTGTTGCTGCTTCTGCTTCTTCATTTTCCTCTTCTCTTGGTATGGATACTCTTCGACAGAAAAAACGTTCCCGATCACAACCTGGAATTTCTCTTATTTCAACAATAAACAATCAAAAATCTGAAAATTTAATTCAACAAGATGTTGATTTTATCGAAACAGATTGTTGTTGTTTAGCAGAAACTAGCCAAACTAACGCTACTTTGCTTTGGTCTGCTTCAACAACAACTGAAGCAAAAGGAGAAAGAAATTCAATAATTACAATATCTCCACAAAATAAAATAAATATAAATGGATTAAGTAAAAGTGTTGTTATTATTGATAGAAGGAAAGGAGGAAATGATAGAAGAAATAAAGATGATGAAGAAGAAGACAATGGAAATGGGGGAAGTTGTTATTCACAAGATAGCGGTGTAAGAAGCAGGTTAGGGAAAGAAAGAAATAATAAAAACCAGAATTTTCCGGAATTAATAAAAAGAAATCAGAATTTGTAATTTTCCGGAATAATAAAAATCAAAATTTACAATTTTTTCAATTTTTCGGAAAAATAAATAAATATCAGAATTTGTAATCTTCCGGAGAAATAAATAAAATCAGAATTTGTAATTTTAAATAAAAACCAGAATTTGTACTTTTCCGGAAAAAATAAATATAAATCAGAATTTGTAATTTACAGAAAAATAATTACAAACCAGAATTTACAATTTTCCGGAAAAGTAAATAAAAACCAGAATTTGTACTTTTCCGGAACGAATATAAATCAAAATTTACAATTTTCCGGAATAATAAAATCAGAATTTGTAATTTTCCTTAATGAATAAAAGTCAGAATTTTCAATTTTTATATAACAAAATTACAAATCAGAATTTTTAGAAACAGCAATTAAAACCCCCACTTTTTTAAATAGCACTCATTCTACTGGCAGTCTAACAACAGCTAGTAGCAATGGTGGTGGATGTATTATTGAAGAAATTGATTCTGGAATAGCTAATTTAAATTGTAATTCTGAAGATAAACAAATATTAAATCAAAAACAACAATGTTTTTGTTCAAATATAGCAACAACATCAAAAGTTTTACCTCCTTTTCTTCATTTAATTTCTTGCAACAGTAAGGAAAATGGTTGTGGTGATGGAGGTGGTGTTTTGTTTACCGCAGAAGCAGTTTTTGAGAATGTGGTAAATAAATAAATAATTAAGAAAATCAGAATTTAAATTTGCAATTTTCCGGAAAAAATTTAAAATTACAAATCCTGAATATTTAAACCAGAATTTTCCGGAATAATTATTACAATGCGCAAAACCTACTAAACCAGAATTTTAATATTCGTTATCAAAAAAGAAAATCAGAATTTAAATAATCTTCCGGAATTAATATTACTTTTCCGGAAAGTTTAATTCAGAAGTTTTACAATTTATTAATCAGAATTTGTATTTTTCCGGAAGGAATAATGGCTGTAGTATAGTATACCGGAGTCAAAATTTCGATACAAAACACATACCATTCGATTCGTCTCGGCGAGCTGAGTCGAGTGGTACCACTCTCTATTCACGGAAATGCCTGTGAACCGAGATATAGGTCCCCGAAAATCGAAAAACCAAAGGGGGGAGTAAGCACTTTTTTGGGGTGAAAAATTCGAATATGCAAATAATAGCTCATTCGAAAGAGCTCCTCGAGCTGAGTCGAATGACACCAAAATCAATGAAATCCGACTTGATTGGACAAAGTTATGAGCTTTTATTTTAGCTCCTTACCTATGGCATCTGTGGAGATTTTTGCTGCTACGGAGGCCACAAATACGTCCAGAGCAAGGGAGATAGGAATAGGCTCATGTTACGAGCCCAGACCCAGCGCCCGTAGACTCCCCGCGAGGCGCGTGCCGCAAAACCCCGCGCGAAGCGCGGGGTTTTGCACAAGCGCCTCGCCGCCGCTCCATAGGTTTAGGTTTTTTGTTTTTTGTGTCATAACTTTGTCTAATCTTGTCCAATCACGGTGATTTTGGTGTCATTCGACTCAGCTCGTCGAGCTCTTTCGAATGAGTATTGCTTGTATAAAAAAATTTTTATTCCAAAAATCGCCCCTTTGGATCTTCGGTTTTTAGGGGTCTATATCTCTGTCCAATCAAGTCGGATTTCATTGATTTTGGTGTCATTCGACTCAGCTCGAGGAGCTCTTTCGAATGAGCTATTATTTGCATATTCGAATTTTTCACCCCAAAAAAGTGCTTACTCCCCCCTTTGGTTTTTCGATTTTCGGGGACCTATATCTCGGTTCACAGGCATTTCCGTGAATAGAGAGTGGTACCACTCGACTCAGCTCGCCGAGACGAATCGAATGGTATGTGTTTTGTATCGAAATTTTGACTCCGGTATACTATACTATATCCGGAATAATTACAATCCGGAAAATTATATATAAATCAGAATCGGAATTTGTAATTTTTTCCGGAAGGAATATTTTACATTCCGGAAAATCTAAACCAGAATTTTTCTAATTTATTAGACTAACCGGAATCAGAATTTGTAATTTTTTGGATCAGAATTTTTTATTCTTTTTAAACAAAAAAATCAGAATTTGTAATTTTAAATGAATATTACAATCCGGAAAACTTTTTAAATAAACCAGAATTTTGCGGTTATTTAGAGACAAAAAATCAGAATTTACAATTCTTTTAGAAAATAAATATTCTGATTCTTTTAAAGGCTAATTTTTTTAACAAGGCAATGCTTCGCGATGAATTACCATTCTCTCCTGGAGACGAGGTTGCAGTTCTAGATTGTCCTTCTGATGAGTTATGGTATGGAATTTGTGGGCCTAGAAGTGGGTATTTTCCTGCTGCATATATTCGAGTAATTTTTAAATTAAAAAAAATTTTTTTTCAAATTTTTTAGCCCAAAAATCGTGATTTATGTCGCCTTTTTTCATCTGTTTGTGGAAGTGATAGTAATAATTATTTAATAAATAATTCTTCAACATCTTGTGAATTTCCGTCTAATGAGATGCGTAAGTTGAGGAAAAGAATAATTCAAGAATTGGTGAATACTGAAAGAGAATATGTTAAATTACTTGAACATCTTGTGATGGTAAGGAATAATTTTTTTTAATAAAATTTAAAATAAATTTTAAAATAAAAATAAAATTTTAAAAAATTCAAAAAAAATTTTTTTTTGAAAAAAATTTTTTTTAAATTTATTTTGGGGTTCAATTCAGGTAATTTTCTAAAAAAATTTTTAAGGAATATTGTTGGGCTAAAAAATTTTAAAAAATTATTATTTTGGGACCATTCATATACTAAGGTTGGCCTATCCGGAAAAAGGCGCAGGATATCCGGAAATTTCCGGTTCGGATATTTGATTAGGATATCCTAAGGTTTTCAGCTATCTGCCAACCTTATTGTATACTACTAAAATTTTATTTAAAAATACTAATACTTTATGCTTCCAAAAAAAAAAATTTTTTTTTTGAGAATCCTCTAAGAAAAAAAATTAGAAAATAAGCTAACTTGTGGATGAAGGCATAACCGACACAGATTTATTATAATTTTTGATTAAAAAAATTTTTTTTTAATATTTAAGGGCTTCCTAGAGCAATGCCGTCGTCGCCATGAATTATTCCCCGAAGAAAAAATTTTACGAATTTTTGGAAATTTGGAATTAATTTATTCCTTACACACAAATATATTTAAAGAATTATTAAATGTATTGGATGATGAAAAGCCTGAATTGACTTGTTTGGCTAATGTTTTTCTTAAAAATGTGAGGGGAGGAAATTAGATTTTTTTAATTAAAAAAAATTTTTTTGTAGAGTCAACAATTTGGAATTTATACAGAGTATTGCAATAATCGAACACTTTCGTGTACTGAACTTGCACAGCTTGAACAACAATCACAATATTTTCATTTTTTTGAGGTGTTCTTTTTAATTGGAAAAAAAATATTTTGGGGGAATTAACAAAATTCATGAGGGGATTTTTTGGTAAATACAAGTGTCGCCTAAGTACATAGCAGGAATGGGAATGGTTGAGAAAAAAGTCGGGTCTGACTTTTCGGATCGGATTTTCAATATTTTCCTCGGATCGGGTTTCGGGTCGAAAAAAAGACCGGGTATTGTGTTTCGGGTCGGGTAACCCGTCCCATCCCGGGTACATACATATACGATACACTCTATACTGAATACTACTAATGTTGGATGCGTTTTATAAAATTGGTTAAACAATGGTTATGTGGGAGCTTGTTAGGCAACACTCTATTTAAAGATTTTAACATACCGAGGTATTATTGTTAGACTGGGGTCGGGTTTTGAGGGCTATGAGGTGATGTATGTATGTGCCAACTTTTTAGCCTTTTACTGATTCCCCCTCCATTTAAGAGAGGTTTTATAAATTTAGTGGGATTTTGGGTAGAGAAGCTTCCCAAGCGATACCCTCTATCTAAGAGACGTTTCATTATAAGATTCAAAAAATTTTTTTCAGTCTCAAAAAGAGCCCTCTTTAGTGAGGTCCTATTAAAAAAAATTTTTTTTATTTTTTGAAAATCTTCTTTAAAAAGGCTTGTCGTCTTTTACGTGCCTTGCCAAAACTTTCATTAGACGCATTTTTATTAACACCAGTCCAACGTATTTGTCGTTATCCACTCCAACTTTTGGAACTTTTAAAAGCTACCCCTCCAAACCATCCGGATAGATTAGCATTAGAATTAGCTCAAAAAACAATGAAATTAATTGCCTCAAAAGTTAATGATGGAAAAAGAAGAGTCGATGCTATACAAAAAATTTGGTTATGGCAAAATAGTGTACATGGATTTAGAGTAGAATTTATTTTTTTTTTAATTTTAAATTACCCCAAAAAAATTTTTTTGGGGTAAAATATAGTCAGTTTTATAATATTTTCAAAAATTTTTTTCTCAAAAAAATTTCTCCCCGATTTTTTACCGTTATTTAAAGTGGGATGGGTGTGTTTGCCAAAATTTAAGCTTTTGCCTTGGATACGTTCTTGGAGGACTTTTGTTTTACTATAACAGTCTTTAAGTGTCAGGGATATAGTTGTCTTTTTTCTTTGGGAAATCTTCGAATATACGAAGTCCTAACTGAAAAATCCTCGGTTCTTCGGTTCGGTTCTAAGCCGTCAATCCTGTTCAGAGATTTCCTTCTCCCCCAACCTCTTCTCCCTCCCCGATTTCAATGGTTATTCTGGCTGGGGGGTCTTCCTGAACCTTAGGTCTCTCTGAACTTTGAACTTTTTCTACTGACTTTTAGCAGCAAATTTAATTTTTTTTTAAAAATAACGACAAGAAAATAAAGGGGAAAAGAATGGAAACGGCAAAAAAATTTATTTATTTATCCAAAAAAAATTTTTTTTTTCTAAGGGCCCAAACCTAATAGAAAGTAATCATCGTCTTTTAATTAATGGGGAATTACAATGCCGTGCTCTATGGAATGGACAATTACAATGGTCAAAAAATGGATTAATAATTTATTTATTTGATCAAACAATTGTTTTGTGTAAAAGGGATGTTTTGAGAAGAAATAATTTAATTTTTAAAGAAAGAATGGGTATGGGTGGAACTACTTTGTATGATTTAAATGATGGAAAAGGTGTGCTTGGTTTTTTTTGTGATTAAAAAAATTTTTTTTGGAGTAGTTGTTAGTGACTATGGCCTGGACCGAGACGAATTTTCGAGATTTCGAGATCTCGTACGGGCACTCCACGTCTGGGCTCTACTAGAGACCTTGGCCTGGATAGGACCCTGCTAGATTTTTTTTCCAGAGCCTGGGCCCTAAACTGGGGTTTGTTCTTGTGATCTTCAGATGTTTTCCAGACCGAGTTAATGGGTTTTAATCCTTCAAAAAAATCCGGCCGAGCCCGGTCTAGCTTTTACTTACAAATCCGGATCCGGAAAATTGATTTTACCGGTCACTAAGTATTACATTGGGTAATCTCTCTATTTCGACTTCTCCCATATTCTCCCAGGTATTCCCTTTTTAGCTTTTTTCAGTCAGGGACATCCTATTAAAAAATATTTTTTTTGAAGAAAATTTAGGATTTTATAAAAATTTTCTTCAATTAGGGTGTTGAAAACATTTTTCTTTTTCTTTCAAAAAAAATTTTTTTCTCTTTCTTTTAAAAAGATCCCTTAACTTGTACAACATTAAAAAATGCTTTTAAATTGTCTGGGCCAGCACGAGAATATATTTTTTGTTGCCAAGATGCAGCAACCAAAAGTTTATGGTTAGAAGCTATACGTAATAGACCTAGACCACAACCACCTAGTCAAGCAGAAAGGCGTTTAGCTATGTTAATTTAGTTGAGAGAAATTTAAAAAAATTTTTTGGAGAAGAAAAAATTTTTTAAATAATTTAAATTTTGAATTAAGAGAGAAGAAAGATAAACAAATAAACTTTAAATTAATTTTTTTTTAACTGCCATTATTTTTTTTAAATTTATTTTTTTCTAATTTTATTTATTTTTGTAAAAACCTCATTTTTTAGATACCTATTCCCAAAATTAAATTAATTAACAAAAAAAAATTTTTTTTTAACTTAAATTTGGTTGGTTCCATTGGGGGCAGAGGTGTATAGGAACATTCAGAGATGGGTCGGAGGTGGGTCGGAAATCAGAATTCTGACCCACCTCTGATTGGGAGGAAAAAGGAGGGAGAGGGGAGCTTTATTATTAAGTACACACTTTCATACAACTCGAAAGGTGAAAAAAAATTTTTTTTCTGTTAAAAGAAATTTAGGTAGGAAATTTTAGGGGAGGAGACTTCCTACTCGAATACTTGAACTAAAAAGGGACAGATACCTCCAAAAAGGGAAACGTGTATCTAAAAATTAAGGTTCACTTTATATTTTAAAAAATCTTCAATAATAAAAAAATTCCTCTCAATTTTTTCTTGTGCCTTTCATACATTTTAATTTTAATTTTAAATTTTCTTTCATATAAAAAATATTTTTTAAAAAATAATGTAAATTTTCACGTTAATTTTATTTTTTTTAATAAATTCAGAATTATTTCCTCCCTTAAAAAATTTTTTTTTCGACAAATTAAAAAGTGGACATTCAAAAATCTTTTTTTTTTCAAACCAGCACAGTTTGTCCATTCTCTCCCCTTATTTTCCACTTTTAATAAATTTATATATTGATTATATTGGGGTTGAGCAGCGACCGACAACACAACACTAAGTACCACCAACCATCAACGCTATTTCCCTTCAAAACCTCTTTAAAAAATTATTTATTTTTATTCCAATTGCCGCGCTCTAGTTTCTAATTTATTTATTTATTTTTTATTTATTTGGGCAGCCCCCAATGTCGATTTTATTGAATAGCTTTTAAAGTATTTTTGTGTTGAATTGGGGGGGGGGGGGTGTTGCTGCTGCAAATGTTGGTGATGTTCATTCAAGTGTGGGGGGTCTGTTGAGAGAGTTGTGTTGGTTTATATCGGCATACACAACTATTTATTTATTTTTAGTTGTGTATTTCTATTTATTTTTTTAATTAACCACACACAACATTATACGACTTATACACACAATTTTTATTATTTTTAACTAAAAAAAATTTTTTTGCGCGAGATTTTTGTCGATTTTAGTAGAAAAATATATCCCCCTATTTTTTAAAAATAAATTAATTTTAAAAAATTAATTTAAAAAAAACCCGCTTTTAAAATTTAAATTTTAAAAAAGTTTGTCTAGTAAAATATAAATGTGTGTGTATTGATCAACATAATATGTAGAGAAACATCTGTTTTGTTTACAAAAAATATAAAACAAAGTTTTGTTCTGTTTACATAAAAACATATGTATCGTTAAATAAACATGTTTGAAAAACATGTTTGTATTAAATACAATTTGTAAAAATCAGAATTTGTAATTGTAAAATTAATAAATCAGAATTTACAATTCCCTGAATTAAAATTAAAAATCAGAATTTTACAATTTCTGAAATAATTAAAAATCAGAATTTGTAAAACTTAAATCAAGAGCATTTTTCAAATCAGAAAATAAACTTGAAACATGCTTAATTTTAGAAAAATAAACTTGAAGCAGGCGGATTTTCCAAGTTTTATTTTTTAAAGTTTGTTTTAATATAAGCGTTGTCCGCAAGTTTTATCCGCAAGTTTTTTAATTAAATTTTTTTATTTTTTACAGAAAGTAGAATATTATCAAATTAATTATTTATTTATTTATTTTAAATGCTTCGCCGACTTTTATCCAGTCCCTTGTCTATGAATGGAAAGGTGGATGAAGATTTGTATGGTGCTGGGGATGAACCAAAGGAATATGTATGGGGGAATTTTTTAATTTTTTTTTAATTCTAAAAAATTTTTTTTCAAAGTTTCTTTTATCAAAAATGCAGCCTTTGCCTCCTGAAGACTTTGATCAAAACGATTTACAAAATTATTATCAACAACAACCAAATTTTGGGAATAATCAACAGCAACATCAACCAGGTTTTTCAACTGTGGCAATAGAAAATGATGTTTATTGGCCAAAGTAAGTGAGAAAAGTTTTTTTATAATTTCTAAAAGAAGAATAAATACTTGGAGAAAATTTGCAAAAATTTAAAAATTTGTACTTTTGGTTAAGTGGTTTAATTTTATTTTTTTGATGTTAAAAGTTCGATTCCTACAGGAGCTACCATTTTTATTTTTGCAAAATTGGAAAGTATATTTCGGAAAATTGCTTTTTTTGTGTAGCTATTTTTAAGTTATAGTCCGCAAAAAAATTTTTTGTCCGCAAACTTTGTCCGCAAAAAAATTTTTTTTCCGCAAAAATTTTTTAGTTAAAAAATTTTCTTTCTAATTAAATTTCTTTTTATAAAAAAGTTTTATTCCTCTTGACCAATGCAATAATGGAAATGCTTCTAATATTATTACAATTAATTCAACAAGTTTACCTCCACCAACACATCCTCCTCAACCTTTATTTTATTCTACACCTTTTCATATTCCTTCAACAAAAAATATTTTGGAAGAAAAAAATTTTCAGAATGACGATAATTGTTATAAAAATAATTTTGTTTATGAATCTACTCAAGGTTCTTTTTAATTAATAAAATTTATTTTTTTGTTTTTGTGGACAAATCCGCTAAAGATTCTTTCTGACAATTTCTTGGACATAAATTTTTAAAAGAATAGAAACGTCTTTAAAATATGTTTTGGAGTTAATGGAAAATGAAAAAAATATTTTTGGGTAGAATTTTATTTAAATTAAAAGTTCTTGAAAATAAAAATGACCGTAATATTGGAAATGTTCGCAAAAATTTTTTTGTCCGCAAAAATTGAAAAAAAATTTCCAAAAATTACCATTACACTTTTAGACGGTCTGCAATTTAACCCAGACTCAGAAGCTATAAGAAAAATGTCTAAAAGATCTTATTATGGTGATGGAATAGAGCGAAATGGAGAGGTTTGAAATTTTTGCTGTTTCTAATTTACCTCATTTTTGATGTTTTATTCATTCCTCCTCAATTAAAAAAATTAAATTAGTTGGAAAATTATTTAAAAAATTTTTGGAAATTTAATTTTATGGTTTTTTCGCTTTAAAAATTATTTTAACCCCCAAGCGGATTCGAACCCACACCCATTTGCCCCTAAAGTCGAAAACACTAACCACTTGACCATCATTTTTGCAAGTGAAAAATTAATTTATTTTTGCTTCCCTTAAATTTTTAATCTTTCAAAAATTGATAAAATTTAAAAATATTTAAGAATTATAAAATTTAATTTTCAGAGTCCACTACTTGATTGTGACAGTAATGACGTTTTTTATTGTCATTATTGTAAGTTTATTTTTTAATTTTAAAAATTTTCTAAAAAAATTTTCAAGGTAGTCGCTCATTCCCACGCTCTCGTATAAGTCCAACACGTCATGTAGCACAATGTAGACGTTTAAATACAAATGAAGATGGTGGTGGGGGGTCGTCTTCTTCCTGTAGTGGTGCTTTGATGGAAAATTTTGGTTTATTTTAGTTTTATTTTTAAATTTATTAAAATTCACTGGGGGTCCTTTAAAATTTTCAAAAAAAAATTTTTTCAAAGAAAAATCATTTAGAACCTTCTTAAATTCATCTTTGCATTTTTTTGCACCTAAAAATTAATTTTCGTCCAAACGGGTTCGAACCCACACCCATATCTCCCCAAAATCAAGAACACTAACCACTTGACTATCTTGTTAGGAATATTCTGAATTCGACCTATTTGTTTATTTATATTTATGTTAGAGTTCAGGCAAAATATTACCTGGATTATGCTTCCCATTAGAGGTATTTGTCCGCAAAAACAATTTTGCGGACAACTTTTTTAAAATCCGCAAAAGAAGGTTTTTGCGGATTTTTGGGAAAAGGACTCGAAATGGTCAATTTTCAAAAATCTCAGTTTAAAATTGAAAAATAATTGTTGTTTCAAGGTTCAAATACTCAACAACGTCAAAACACCCCAACTACAACAATCGACTTTTCTTCCTTAATTAATGCCAATTCTTGTTCTTCAACCTCTCCAGCACCTGGAGGAATTGGTAGTGTAGATCCTACTGATCCTTATCAATGTAGTTGGTGTCAATTTAATACTTTATACAAAGGAAATATGAAAAGACATTTAATTTGTTGCCATCAAGGTTTCTTTCGAAAATTTCTGAAAAAAATTTTTTGTCCGCAAAATTTGTCCGCAAAAATTATTAAGTTTGTTTTGCCTGTTTTTATGGTTAGAAATTGTTTGTCCGAACTAAAATTTATGAAAAATATAAGAAAATGAGACTTGTATCTCAGTTTTAATAGAATTTGGATTTATTACGGACATAATTTGCGGACATGTTTTTTTTGTCCGCAAATTTGTTAACTTCTATTTTTTAAATTTTTTATCTTTAGAAATAAATAATCTAACTAAAAATAAGTCAAAAATGAGGAAAATAAAGCATTTTTATTTCAATTTAAAATTATGGCATTTTATAAAATTTTGAATTTTTGCGGACAAAATTTGCGGATTTTCTAAAAAAATCGATAAAAAATTTTTTTCTTTATTTTTCAAGTTTCTCTCGAATCACTAACTAATTTAAACTTCAATATTGAACGTTTACGTAGACTTTCAACTACGCGTCCTTCATTAGATGAATTGCCAATATTGCCACGTAGAGATGGGAAAGAGGCAAACAACGCTTCTGTTGTTTTTAATAATAACAACAACAGCAGTAGCAATATTCTAAATAATATTATTATTGTTAAAGAAGAAATGGGTAATTTTCCTCCTCAAAATAATTTAAATTTTGACGGGAAAAATAAAAATAATTTTGCTGTTGAAGAGAAGAAAAGAAAGCCTTCCTCAAATAAAAGAAAAATGACGACAACTTCGGAAAGACGTCATAATAAACTTTTGATACTTGAAAAACAACAAGGAACACCAGCAACAACCTCTTCTACCAACAATAAGGATGACTATTCATATACTTCAAATAGTACAATCAAATTTGCTCCATATATTTAAATTAATTTTGGAGGCTAATCTTTTTTTGGTGGTAATGAATGGTTTTTCTTAATATTTTTTAACTTTTTGTATCGGTTGACAACTTTAAAAGTTTTTTGGAAAATTTTTTGGGACGTTTTGAAAGTTTTTTGAGACTATTTTGAAAATTTTTTTAAAATAATGACCGTTTTGGGAATTTTTTGGGATTGACCATTTTGCAACCTTTTTTTTAAAAACATTTAGTCAACTGAAATTTCTTGAGTTTTTTTGGTACTTTTCCGTTATCTCCCCCCATTTTCCTTTCCTTCTTTTTCCTTTCAAAATGGTCAAAGTCAAAAAAGTTTTAAGTAATTTAAGGAGTCAGTAAATACGAGGAAGGAGTTGATATTACATTTTGTTTTTTAAATTTGTTTATAAACCAATGAATATTTTTAACCCTCAGCAAATTAAAGAAGCTGCAATTCAATTAGATAGAACTGCCGAAAAGCTAATTGTCGTTCGGAAGTCTATTTTTAGACGGAAGTCGGTTAGAAGGACGTCATATTCCCTTTGCAATAATTGTCTTTCGCTTCATCTACTCATGGTGTTTTAAAAGGATTTGTAAGAAAATAAAGAAATTTTGCCTCCAAAATGATTTTATTATTTTGATAAATTTTATTTCCTTTTATTCTTCTTGCCTGACCATTATTTGTCTTTGACCATTTTTAAAAAGAAAAAAGGAATGGAGTAGAAAAGGAGAAGGAAAGGATGGGGGGAGATAACGGAAAAGTACCGTTTTTTTTCTTACTTAAACGATATTTATTTGATAATCTTCTCAATTATATTTATACTTATATTTTCATATCTTTTACAAAACTAAATAATTAATTTAATTCCCAGCTTTTTTTCCTCTGATTGAAGGAAAAAAATAATTTTTTTGGTTATACCAGGGCTTCGATATCCTCAAATCCTCGAAATTTTGCCCGCGGCGAAAAAAGTGGATTTTTTGGCGCTGAAAAGCTTTTGCAGATTTTTGAGATAAAATGCGGATTTTTCGCTCAAAACTGCGGATTTTTAAAAATTTAAGATTGAAGCCCTAGGTTATACTAATTTTATATTTTTTTTTCTAACGTTAAACCAAGCCTTGAACACTTAAAACACTTAATATTTAATTTTTTTGTCTTTCCATTAAAATTTTGTTTTTTTTTTAATTTTTTCTGACTTTTTTAAAAGTGCCTTCTCACACTTAAATTATTATTTTTTTAATTTTGCAATAAAAAAAAATTTTTTGACATTTTGGTCATTTTACATTTTGAAATTTTTTTCAAATTAAAAAAAAATTTTTTTGAAAAATTTTTAATTTTCCAACTAAACAAATGTTGAAAGTTTACCCTTTAATATCGATTTTATCCCTTTGCTGAGATTTCCTCTAAGATACTAAATCAACCCTTTCTAATGTTAGCAAAACTTGTGTAGTTAGCAAAGCTTTCCAACAGCAGCATAACAAAAATAAAATGGGGTGTCCCAAAAGATCACCATTTGGGATGATTTTAAGCATTGTGGTGATCTTTTGGGTGTTATTTTAATTTTTTGTTTTTAAGTGATTTGCTATTAGTAAATAAGAAAATCCTTTTTACTTATAGCAAAAAAGTTGAGATAAGAACAACAACCTAAGAGTAAATCCACATATATTCACACAAAAAAGAAAATCAATTTAAATATAGATCACTCTACTTGAAAACTTTTTTTCTTTAAGATTTAGGCGGTTAGACACGATTCCGTGCCCACGATTCCGTGCCCACGTTTCCGTGCCAGCTCAGTTCCGTGCCGGCACGTTTCCGTGCCAGCATGTTTCCGTGCACACGGTTCCGTGCCAGTTATAAAGGGCACGTTTCCGTGCCCAATATTTAAATATATGATATTTAGAGAGCGGGCTAGATCCGAATCCAGACCTTGATTTTTCCTGGATCCAGAGTCCTAGATCAAGGCATTTTTTAGCGTTCCTTGATTTTTTCTTGACCTTGATTTTTCCTTGATCCAAGATCAAGAATCTGGTCAAGATACCCTACCAAAATCAAGAATCAAGGCAATGTCAAGCCAAAATTCCTTGATTTCCTTGATTAATTTTCCCCCCAATATGTAAACAAAATGCCATTAAAATCGTGATCTGAATTTCTTGATATCCCCTTATATCCCTCATAATCCAACGCTATCTGCATGTTGATATCTTGATGTCACACTGTATCCGTCCAAATCTTTTTTTTATTATTTATTAAATTAAAAAGAAGCTGGCACGGAAACGTGCCTATTATAACGGGCACGGAAACGTGGGCACGGAATCGTGTGCACGGAAACATGCTGGCACGGAAACGTGCCGGCACGGAACTGAGCTGGCACGGAAACGTGGGCACGGAAACGTGGGCACGGAATCGTGGGCACGGAAAGATACCCCACCGAGATTTAGGGGTATTACATACTCCTCTATATAATTAATATTTAATTTTCTGCTTAACTTCACCTTTCAAAAAATTAAAAAAAATTATGGATCAAAATAAAGAAGGACAAGTTCAACAACAACAAGGAGGAGGAGGGCAACAACAACAAGAATTGGTAATAGAAATTTTTTTTAATTTGAAAATAGAAATGTGTTTCTAAAAGTATAAATATGTGTAGCACCGTCTCCACTAAAATAATTTTTTTATCTCACATAAATTTGTGTGATACTTACAATTTTCTCTCAGTTTCCAACTGAAGGGACACGCCCTAAACAGCGCAAAGCTATAGCTTACTTCAGTATTTCCTAATCAAATCAAATTTAGTATCAAACGAGCCCTCTCAGCGAGCTGAGGAGATTAGACCAAAATTGTTAAGGGTCAAACATTTTCCAGCAAGTTATGGCCGCGCGCCGTTTTGGGCTGTATCCCCCAATTGGAATATCTGACAAGAATTGACGGAGTTTGGGATAAGTGGGGGATTATGTATTTCTCTTCTCTCAATTTCTCTCTTATCCTACTTATCTCATTCATATCCTTTTATATTAGCCAGTCGCCGAAATTACTTGCACTGTACAATTTGTAAGCAACCGAAACAATCAACAAGGGCAAGCAGTTCAACAACAAGGTCAAGGACAACAACAACAACAAAATTATGGCAATCGACAACAACAACATCAAAATGGAACTTGAAAAACTTGTTTAGAAATTAGGGAATGGAAACAAACAAGAGTGATTGCCTTGACCGATTGCCTCGAAAATTTCTTTTTAAAAATGCCTCTTTCATTTATTTTTTTTTAATCAAATTCTTTTTTCTCTCTAATATACTTGTGGGGAGACGGTGCTAATTAATAAAAATAGTCAATTTATATATCTCTTAAAATATTTTCTGAAGCAAAAAAGTCCACAAAAAGCCTTAAATCGGGCATGAAATTAAAATCCATTTGAAAAAGTGTTTTAAATTATTGCTAAACACAATGCCAAGCTTAAAATAAAAAGTGGATAAACTGTCATTTTTCACTGAAATTTAGAGAAGCACAGAAAATAGTATGAAAAATAGAGAGACAGCAGAGAAAGCTCTCTTAACTTTACGCAGTCTTTTCTACTAATTCAATAGCTGAAATAGCCTATTTAACCAAAATAGTTATGTTTTTTGCTGCAACTTAGCTTTCTTTAGCTAAAATTTTTAGCAGATTGATAAGGAAAATCATTGATTTTTTAATGAGATGATTGGTTTTAAAAATTTCTTTCTCTTTTTTTTAGTCAGAGAATGTAACAACAAATTCTATTTCACAACAGCAACAAGGACAACAGAATTATGGCAGTAAAGAAGCTGAGCAGCAACAAAAGCAGACAATCAAGAAAAGTTGTGTTAAAGATGAAAATGGGTTTACCTACTATAAATGTCGTTTTTGTGGATTAACTTTTAACTTTATGGTAAATTAAGACAATTTTTTTGAAAAAAATTTTTTTTTGATTTTTAGACGACTTTAAAGGTTGGTTGGTTAATGTGTTCTCTGCAAATTTTTTTAAGAAAATTTTTTTGATTTTTTAGGCTCATGAAAGGGTACATGATATTATCCAGGTTTCTTTTTTTTTTTTTTTTATTTATTTGAGCAAACCACTAGCGCATTTGCGCAATTATAGTGGTGAAAAAAAAAATACAAATGAAGGTAATACAAATTAAAATAAAAATTTTAATAACAAATTTTAATAAAAATTATTTTAAAAAAAATTATTTTGAAGCCGTATACTTGCAATAAGTGTGGAGAAGCATTTCATTTTATGTGTGAATTGGAATATCATGCAAAAAGTAAGTGGAAATTTTTTGAAATTTTCTGAAAAAAAATTTTTTTAAGCTCATCTAACCCAAAAGGGATACAAATGTGAATGTGGACGAACGTTTTTTCAAGTTTTTAATTTTTATTTTGGGAAAGGGATCGAACCTAGGACCCAAATTCTGTAAAAGTCTAAATCACTAACCACTTGACCAAAAAATTTTGGGGGGGGGGGGGGGGGGAAATAGGGGGAAAAGTCATTTTTGGACTAAAACCTTGTCTAGTTTAAAGACATATAACTTTGTTTGTTATTGCTCTATAAATCTAAACTTTATGTCAAATTAAAGAGCGAACTCTGGGCTACAAAAATCGATGAAAATATTTTAGTTTTTGGTTTTAGAAAAGTTATGAATTTTTGTAGTGTTTTTTTCACTATTTTTGTTTGGTTTTAACTAATATTTTTGTTAATAATAAAGTTTAAGAGTTGAAATAAAATTTAATGAATAGCCAAGAGTTTTCTCTATAATTTGGTTTTTAGCTTAGATTTGTAGCTTTATTTAAAGAAAAGTTGTGATTTTTGAAAGGTGGTTGGGTGTGAGGGGATTTTGGGATGAGTTTTTCGATTTTTAGTCAAAAAAATTTTTTTATTTTTCTATTTCTTATTTTGTTAATGTTTTTATTTTAGTATACTGATCTTCTTAATCATCGTCACCCTGGAGAGGACCCGCCAGAACCAGCAGTTCCCCCAATACCTTCACTTGTCGAAGCATTACCTCAATTAATTTCTTCAGCAACTTTAAAAGCAGAAAGAGAAATGGAATTGCCTACACCGGAATTTAAAGAAAAGGGATTTGAACCAAAGGTTTTCTTATTTTAAAAATAAATTTAAAAAAAAAATTTGTTTTTAAAGTACCAAAATCGTGTATGGACTGATATTCGTTCAAAGCCGTATATTTGTCAATACTGCTCTAAGGTAAATTTTATTTTTGATTTAAAACGATGAAAAAAATTAAACCGGTCAAAAATTTAGTTAAAAAATGTTTAGAAATTTAATTTCTACATTTTTTACACTTAAAAAATTAATTTACCCCTAAACGGGTTCGAACCCACACCCATTTACCCCTAAAGTCAAAAACACTAACCACTTGACTATTACTTTTATAAGGGAAAAATTAGTTTGTTATTGCTTCTCTTAAATTTTGATGCTTTTAAAAATTGATAAAATGATTCGGAAGCATTCAAAAATTATAAAATTTTGGATTTTTGCTATTTAAGGGAGTATTTATTAACTTGAAAAATTTGGGAATTTTTGGGGAAAAAATTTTTTTTTAATTTTTTTTTATTTTTGTAGAGCTATTCAGACAGTCGGTTGGTTTAATTTTTAAATAAAAAAATTTTCTTTAATTTAAAAAGGCAATTAGCCTACCATATGTATAGCCATCGTGGAGAAAGAGCATTTAATCCAAGGGCCAGTCGTTATTTGATGTGCAGAAATGAGTTAATTTTTAAAATAAAATTTAAAAAAATTTAATTTTTAAAGAAATTCCTACATATCTTCTGGAATTGATCTTAAAGATGCTTAAGTGGAGTGATAGTTGTTTGTGTGTTTTTAAGAGAGAGAAAAAGAAAGAAACAATGAAAAACATTGTTTTATTTAGAAAATATAAAGGATAAAAAATTAAAACTTGGTCAAGTTTTATCTTTGTTTCAAGTTTGCGATTAAAGTTTTAAGTTGATTTTTAAGTTCTAAGTTTGTGCTTCTGATTTTAAGTTTATTTTCAAGTTTTATTTTTCAAGTTTATTTTCTAAGTTTATTTTTTCAAGTTTGCGATTTTGCTGTATTTAAGTTTATTTTTATGTTTTAAGTTTGTGCTTCAAGTTTTGTATTTCCTCTAAGTTTATTTTTCGATGCTTCAAGTTTTTAGTACTAACAATAAGAAATTTAACTAATTTATAGAATTACAAAAGTAAAGAATTTAAAAAAAGTTTGAGACTAGAATTTATTACAAAAATAGAGTATATTTTTATTAGAAAATTATTTTATTGCTTATATTTCTAAAAAATCCGTATTTATTTATAATTCAGTCACTTCATTAACTGTTGTATTCGAAGCATTATTTGCATTCTCATAAGCTTTTTGTTTCTGCTCTTCTATAAATTTAAAAATATTTGAAGGACTGCGGCTGTCTGTTGAAGAATTCTTTCCTTGATTTATAGCATTTGAAATTTCTGTTAATGATAAATCTGAAATGAAAAAAGGGGAAATTATTTTTAAGTCTTGAAACTTTTTTCAAGTTTGAACTTAAAAATGTTGAAAGTTAAATTTTCAAGTTTTATTAAAGTTAAAAGTTTATTAAAGTCAAGTTTGAATTTAAGATTGTGCTTCAAGTTTTTTAAGTTTGTGTTTCAGATTTATTTTAGGTTTGCTTCAAGTTGGGATTTTAAGTCTGTGCTTCAAGTTTGAATTTAGGATTTGCTTCAAGTTTTTCTAAGATTGTGCTTCAGTTTTATTTTTACGTTTTACTTCAATTTCGAATTTTATGATTGTGCTTCAAGTTTGAATTTTAAGTTTGTGCTTCAGTTTTATTTTAGGTTTTGCTTCAAGTTTTTTTAAGATTGTGCTTTATGTTTGAATTTAGGATTTGCTTCAAGTTTGGATTTTAAGTTTGTGCTTCAATTTTATTTTTAACAAGAATTATTAGCACCTATAGAAGAATTGTCAGCAGTGTTTTCAAATTCGGTACGATGCCCAGAAGGCGTGCTACTTTGACTTAATTGTCCCCCACCCCCAAGTTGGATTCGACTTAAACTTTGTTGTCGTTGGGGCATTCGGTAATGCCGACGTTTCTTATGTGTTGTTAAAGGATCAGAATCTCGAAGTAAAATTGGGTTACTAAAAGCATCTTCTGGTGGTTTGCTAGCACTTTAAATTTGAGGGGAAAATGTGTAAAATGAGAAATAATTAGTAAACTCTATTATGTCCTCAAAATCTTCAGCTTCCTCATCTACAATAAAGTTTGGTGGTTTTTGTTGTATCATCATCAATTCTGCCTGTTAATATTCAAGTTTAATTTTAAAGTTTCGTGTTTTTTGTTTCAAATTTTCTTGTTTCAAGTTTTTTGTTTCAAGTTTTGTTTCAGGTTTTTGCTTCAAATTTTCTTGTTTCAAGTTTTTGCTTCAAGTTTTTTTGTTTCACGTTTTAATTTTTAAGTTTCAAGTTTTTGCTTCAAATTTTCTCATGTTTCATGTTTTTGCTTAATTTTTTTCGAGTTTATTTTAACTAGTTGCTTCAAGTTTTTTTTTAAAATTTTTTTTTTGTTTATTTACTTCAGAATCCTGGTCATCATAGTGATTTCTATTTAATATTTCCATTCCACTGTTTTCCATAGTTGGAATATCCAAAGAACTTCCCTGGAAGAGTAATTGCTTCTTTGCTGCTTTTTTATCCCAAAGTGTATTATCGTCTTCAACAAACTGAAAACAAAATTTTTTCTTAATTTTTCTAGAAATTTTGAGGACCTCAGGTGAAGGTAGTCTAATTTCCTTATATTCATCACTGATTTTACGCCGTGCTGAAGCTTTAAAAGAATAAAAATGTTTCGAAGTTTGAAATTATTTAAAATACCAATTATATCGTCTAAAGTAACTGAACTGCTTAACCCGCTTGCTTGACTTGTTTGGCTTACAGCCGGACTTGTTATTGTTGGTGGTTGAATGGTTGGCATAAGAGAACCATTAGGAATTGATTCTCGATTGTTTTCTGTGTAAAAAAGAGAAAAATAAAATAACTAAGTTTAAGAGAAGCAGTTTTTGTGTTTCAAGTTTTAATTTTTAAGTTTCAAGTTTTATTTTAGCGTTCAAGTTTAATTTTTATTTTTCAAGTTTAATTTTAAGTTTCAAGTTTATTTTTATTTTCCAAGTTTTTTGTGTTTCAAGTTTAATTTTATGTTTAAGGTTTATTTTTATTTTCCAAGTTTTTTGTTTCAAGTTTAATTTTTTGCTCCAAGTTTTACTCCTAAGTTTTAAGTTTAATTTTGTGTTTCAAGTTTAATTTTTAAGTTTCAAGTTTATTTTAGTGTTTCAAGTTTTATTTTAACTAAAATGCTTCGTTTGCGCATTTCTTCATTTTTCAATATTAATTGTAATAATGTTTCATGTTTATTTTTTAACTAACTATTAATATTTTCATTTGCCGTAGTAGTTGCCATTTTAACATTTATTGGCGTCAAAGCATGCCTCTTTAAATTATCACGAATAAAGCTTAACCGCCGCGCATGAAACTTTCCACAATTTAAATTACACCATTCTTCTTTTGTACAATAAATCGAAGGAAGCGGACTCGTCTGTTGCATCATTTTTCGATACATTTTTTAATTTTTAATAAAATATTTTTTTCGGAAGCAGGCGGTTTTAATTACACAAAAACGAACTTGAAGCAGGCGGAAATATTTTATTTAAAAATTAAATAAACTTGAAGCAAGCTTATTTTTCTGTTGTTGTCGTTAAAACTTTGTCTAACATTTTTGTAAACTTAAAAACTTGAGATTGCAAAATTAAAAGAAACTTAAGATTGAACTTAAAAATAATCAAAATTAAAACAAGTTTATTTTCCTGTTGTTATTAAAACATGTTTTTATTTTTTGAAAACTTGAGTTTGTAAAATAACGAGAAACTTAAGATTGTAATTATTTAAATGTTTATTGGGATATATTATATTTAAAAAGAAGCCTTAAAAATATTGTAAATGAAGAAAAATAAAATGAAAGAGAAAAGCTAAAAAGGGAAGCTATTTTGAAGAAGCGTATGTGTGTGTCGTATAAAATAGGCTAACATTAAATATAAAAATGTTTTAAAATATATTACAGAGAATATGACGATAAAAAAAGATTAATATTAAGAGATGAGAGATAAAAAAAATATTTTTTAAATAAATAATAATTTTTTTTACATTGACGATGCTTATATAATAAATAACTAATTATTTTAAAAAGAAAAATATATTTTTTTAAATCTTTTTTTTAATTCTATATAACGGGGAGGAATGCTATTTTTCAATCTCTTTTTAAAATTAAGAAAGGGAGAGAGAAAAGACGACATATGTATATACTCGTATTTAAATTTTAGGATTAGAAAAAAAACTTTTTAATAAATTAAAAAGTGTAAGATAATAAGGAAGATACTGTTAAGTATAAAAAGAAAAAATCTAAAAAAAATAGGAAAATTTTTTTAAAAACTTAAAAACCATTTTTTAAAAGTTACTTGGATCCGGGTAAATTCAACCGGAGTCCAGAAATTATTTTCATCGGGTTAAACCCGGACCGGATTAATCCGGAAAAACCCCAGCCGGATCGGCCCGGCTCAAGTTTCAAATCCCAAATCCGGCTACGGAAAAAGTGATTTTACCGGTCCTAGTTGTTAAATTAAGCTGTGATTTGAATTTCTTTTTTTTTTTTGGCGTTTTGTTTTTAATAGACAATTAATCTCATGGTACAGTTGAGTCTTATTTATTTATGTTGAACTTTTAGATTTTTATATCACTCTTTTCTTTTTTTTTGTATAAATTTTTAAAAATGATTTTTTTGTTTACTTTTAATTTGTTTGGTTTTAAACCAAATATTGATTTTTTTGTTAAAAATATTTCTTTCATACCTTTTTAGGGCCTTATTAAATCGTTATTTACAAGACCTTTTCTTCAAACAATTTAAATGGGAACAACCAACCAATTCTCTTATGCCTCCGTAGTTAGACGAAGCCAAGCAAACAGAAATTTGGGTGCTTTACAAATCGAAGCAATTCCTTGGACTGTTGAAAATGAAGGGTTTAATAATGTTTTACAGGTTGAGATTTCTTTTTAAATTGAAAAAGATTTCCGTAGGTTCGAGCTGTACCCCAATTTTTGTATTTTTACGCTAGTATATTCATTCGAACCTATACCCCCGTCTTAAATTTTATAAAATTTAGTTGGTCAGTCCGCCTCCAATTGTGATTGCTGAAGAATCGGATAGTAGTGGCTCTCGAGAGAGAGAGGATTCGTTAGAGGTTTTTAATATTCTTTTAATTTAAACCGGTTAGTTGGTCAGATTTAGTTGGTCAGTCCGCCTCCAAGAAATCGGATAGTAGTGGAATCCATGCCGGTTAACTTTTGGAATTAAAAAAAATTTCCCTGCACTGTTTCGAAGACCAACCATTTTTTAGCTTTCGTCCTTATGTTTTCGAATTTAATTCTTTGGCTTACTTAAGATAAGTTAAATTAAATGCAATCTGACAAAGAATCTTTAATCTGACAAGGAGACCTTAAATTATTTTAATTTAATATTTTTAGGCTTGTCTTCATGTTAATTCTGGACCTTTGGAACTGGAAAGATTAATACCTGAAGACATCCACAAGAAGTTAAAAACTGACTTTGAGCGTGATCCTGTTTCGTTCAGGGAGATGCTGCAACGATGTCTTGACACACCTTATGTTGATTTAAGGCGCAGGGATTATGATATGGTTTATTTAAATTTTTGCTTTTGTTTTTAATTTTCTTTTAAATAAAGCGAACTGATTACTCACCTAGAGTGTTTTTGAAGGAGTATGAAGTTTATTTGTATCGTGGTGATTCAATTAAGTGTGCGGATATGGTTTAATTTCTAATAAATAAAAATAATGAGATTCTTTTTTTAGCTTTGGGCAGCCTTCTCAAATGCCCTGTCTCTTTTTTACCAGAAAATGGGGATCAATATAATGGCACACAGCGCTGCAAAAGTGCTCTTTAATTTTGCTGTTTTTGTTCTTAGTGAGGCTGATTTGTTGGAAGATTATCCTGCTATTGCTGATACATATCCTGCTATTGCTGATACATATGACCGCGCAAATACGTATTTTAATTCTTTTTATGAATTATTTCATTCTTCTATAGGGTCCATCACTACTCTTACAGGAGTGCGTCCTGGCATGAGCTGGAAGTGTGTGCTGGATTAATTACAAACTTTGTCAATGCCTCAGAGTTTTTTGACGTTGAATTGGTTGAGAGGGAATTTAAAAGTTACATTGCTCCGTCTTCTTGGAAGTGCAATGCTAAGTTTACAAGAAAGTTTGGGAGGTTGGACATTTTGTTTGAACCCCATTTCGATAAGATTTTTGGAAACCAAAACAATGGTAAATTTGTGAAGTATGAAAATGAGGATTCAAATCTTTTCCCTTTTGATTGGAGGGCTTATTAAATTGTCACTTATAAATCTCAAAATAAATATACTTGCATGAATACAGGCACCTCTCTTTTTTTTCTATGACTTTGTGCCTTTATTGTCTTTCTAAAAACAAAATATATGTCTATACAAATATTAATTTATTTTTATTTCAAATTTTCTAGGGTATATTTTTTTCACAAATTTATAAACCCCAAAAAAATATACTTGAATAGGGACTTTTATTTGACTTTGATATTGTGTCTCTATTGTATTTTATATATAGAGATCTCTTTTTGACTTTAATTTTATGTTTTTGTTTTTCCAAATATAAATCTTTTAAATAATTTTCCAAATATAAATATTTAAATTTTTCTTTCAATTTTTTTCTAAATTTGTTTTTAAACAATTTTTTATTTTTTTTTGTATTTGCTTGTTAATTTTCTTTTTTTTTTAATACTTAATTTAGGAGAGTTCTTTGCTTCTAAAAGAATTTTTTTCTTAATCAAAAATGGATTTGTCTCTAATAAAATTAATTGAAACTTTAACTTTTGACGATGTTCGGAAATCAATTACTTCATTAAAAGATGAAGGGTATTTTTTTATAAATTCTAAAGGGTTTTTAATGTCTTAAAAGCAGCGAATACGGGGTTTTTTCGCCAAAGTTTTCCTCGGTCTCTTGTTTCGTATTATTTTAACTTGCGGACTTTTTCAAATCAATTGTTATACTTGCCTAAAATAATTGTTTTATTTATTGATTGTATCGAGACATCCCGAGGAAAATTTAGGAAAAAATACGCAATAAATCCTCGTCTTTTTTACAAGTAATAATTCACTTATATTTTTCCAGAAAAGATTTGGAACATATAAAATCATCAATTGAACATGTTTTGCGTACTAAAGCTAGGAAATCTGGACATTGGGACATTTCTGTTGATGTTGAAGCTTTTGTAAAATTTGTTCTTGGATTGGCAGAAAAAGATGTTTGTGTTTCTGAAGAATATAATCGCCAATTGAAACGTTGGATTAACAGTACTTATGCTGATTTAAGGCGAAAGGAGTATGAAAAGGTTTATTTATTTTTTTGCTTTTTAATTTTCTTTTAAATAAAGGGGATTGTTTACTCACCTAAAAAGTTTTTGGAAGAAGGTGATCGTTATTTGTGGTTTTGGAATTCAATTAAAGGCGCGGATATGGTTTGATTTCTAATAGAATTTAATAAAAAAAGTTTTCTTTTTCAGTTTTGGGCAGCCTTTTCTAATGCGCTGTCTCTATTTTACCAAAAGATGGGCATCAATATAATGACACACAGTGCGGCAAGAGTGTTATCTGCTTTTGCTGTTTCTGTTCTTGATAAGGCTGATTTGTTGGATGATTATATTGCCGATTCATACTCTTACGCCTATAAGTATTTTAATTCTTTTTATAATATATTTCATTTATAGCACTCCTTACACTTTATACTCGAGTGCGCCCGGCCGTGATAGTGAAGCAGTTGGATCAATTAAGAAATTTGTCAATGCCTCCGAGTTTTTCGATGTGGGATTGGTTGAGAAGGAGCTTCGAAGTTATTTTGTTCCATCTACTGGGAAGTTCGATGCTAAGTTTACAAGGAAGTTTGGTGCATTGGAAATTTTGTTTGAACCGCACTATGATAAGATTTTTGGCAACTACCACAATGGTTGTGTTCTTAAAGGTGTGACGTATGGGAATGGTAAAGCTTCAAATCTTTACCCTTTTAACAAGAAGGTTTTTTAGATTCCAAATGTTTCTAGTTAAAATATTCGAGACAAATATCATTTATAATAAATCTTCAAATTACAAAAAAATATATTTACATAAATCTAGGCATTTCTTTTTCTCTCTGACTTTGTGCCTTTATTGTTTTTCTAAATCAAAATTTACGTATATACAAATCAAAGTTTCTAGGCAAATATATATTTTTTCACAAATTTATAGACCTATAAAAATATACTTGCATAGGGACTTCTATTTGACTTTGATATTGTGTCTCCTTTATGTAGGGATCTTTTTTTGACTTTAATCTTATGTTTTTGTTTTTCCAAATATAAATCTTTTAAATTTTTCTTTAAATTCTTTAAAATTTGTTTTTAAACAATTTTTAAATTTTTTTTGTATTTGTGTGTTAATCTTCTTTTTTTTAATACTTAATTTAGGAGAGTTCTTATTTTGCTTCTAAAAGAGTTTTTTTCTTAATCAAAAATGGATTTGTCTCTAATAAAAATAATTGAAACTTTAAATGTTGACGCTGTTCAAGAATCAATTACTTCATTAAAGGATAAAGGGTATTTTTTTAATTTTAGTCTTTTAATGTCTTGAAGACCACAAAGTTTTTATGGTGCTTTTCCTTCCGCGTAATTTTGACTTGCGGACATAACTTGCGGATTTTTTCAGTTCGCTTGATCTACTTGCTAAAAAATTTTCTTATTGATGCTTCCATGTCAAAAACCGGGAGGCCATTCAATTTAATTGTTTTACATCTCAAAGATTATAAGATTGATTTAATGCAGAAAGAACCCGATAGAGAAATATAGAAAAAATCTGCAAGAAACCCTCATCTTTTAAGTCTTACAATTCAATTTAATTTTTTTAGAACAGATCTAGAACGTATAAAATCATCAGTCGAACGTGTGTTGCGAACTAAAGCTCTGGAATTTGGACGTTCAGATATTCCTGTTGCAGATGTTGAAGCTTTTGTAAAATTTGTCATTGGATTGGCAGAAAAGGATATTGGAGTTTCTAAAGAAAATGATAAAGACAATAGTATATTTTTTTTTTATTTTTTGGGATATTTTTAAATGTTAGATGTTTGGGAAATTTGAGGACGATCCAATTTTTTGACGGGCTGAATTTTGGAATTTGATTTTTCAGATTTTCTCTGGCGTCAGACATTTTGGCCTGATTGGGTTTTTCGTTACAAAAAAATTATTTAAGCTTAAATTTATTGAGAACTTTCTTAATTAGTCCTTTGTTCTTGGGAAATTTATACCCAAATTAATCTTAAATCCAGTTCTAGCCTAAAGATATAATTTCCTGATATTCATATCAAACGTATGGAATTTATTTTTCTATTTATTTTTCAGAAATTTGCACAAAAACGTTAACAATTCAAATACTTCAAGACATTTTTGATGTTTCTACAACTCAACGATGTGAACAACTTTTTGGAATTATTGAAAATAATATTCATATTTGGAAAACGGTTAATTAAATTTTTTTAAAGAAAATACTTTTTGGCTATTTAAAAAAAGGCCATGGCCATTTGTTTAAAATTTTAGATGGGGGTTGTTCCAAAATAAATAAATATGTAGGAATAATGCATGGCTCATCGTGAGCATCCTTAAACTTTTTTTTCAAATCTTTTGTTAGATTTGAACTTATTATTTGATTTTGGACGAATTTATTTTATTTATTTTTTTCTTCCTAGTTGATAGGAAAAGTCTAGTTGTTGTTCTAGTTCTTTCCTCCATTATCTCTTGATTGGTTAGACACGATTCCGCGCCCACATTCTTAAAATTAGTTTTCCGGCATTTTTTTGTCCGAAACATCAGTTAAATACAGTTAAGCCCACTATCTCTTGATTGCTTCATTCCTTTAAGAATTTGCCTCTAAAATTTGTCTAAAAACTATTTAAAAGAACCTTAGATCAGCCAGATTTTATTTAAAATTTTAGTAATTTTTTAACACTATTTCTCTTTTTCCAGCCATTCTTTTTTTCTTCATGCAAAAATATGATTTTACGTCTTTGTAATGATTTACTTAAACGACTTTCTCGTTTCATTGATACTACATTCTGTGGACGTATTCTAATACTTTTGGCTAAATCTTTACCTTTAAATGAAAAATCTGGATTAAATTTGCCTGGACATTTTAATACACAAAATGTTACTGTTTTTGATAGAGAAAAGGTTTTTTTAATTAATTTTTGTTAATTTTAAAGTGGTTAATAGGGTTTTTCTTGTAATTAGTAAATTCTCCTGGATAGTGGTTAGCCCTGACTTTTTGACATTACTATAGTTTCTAGTTTAAAAATTTGATGAGGGTTGATCCTTGCCTGGGGAGGACCTTGACTTTTTGTTTGATTTTATGTTATAAGAGTGATTTTGACTTTTTTTTTGATGATCCTTTCCAATACTGATGAATTTTCTCGAGGCCTCCCCCTCCCGTCTTTCCCTCTTCTTCCCCATCCCTATTTTATAAGTTGGGTTTACTAGTATTGAGTTTTGGATTGGAGGTCGAGGGTATCCCCAGAAATCAAAATAAAAAATTTTTAAATTATAGAAAGATCAACACTCACAACACGAAGAAAGCGAACAACGGATGGAAGAAGGGCCAGAAGAGCCTCCACAACTTCCATCAGTCTCTTCAACAGCAGGAGGAGTAGATGATGATATGGAAGTTGGGGAAATTAGAGATCATCGGTATATATTTTTTGAATTTTTTTTAAAATTTTATTTTTTGTAGTGATTCATTTGGAGGAACAATCCCAATGGATTATAATTTGTATTTTAATTTTTGGGATTTACAAAGATTTTTTTCTAATCCAAATTTGTTGTTTGAAAATGATAATTTTACAAAATTGGAAAATGTTTGAAATTTAATTTAAAATTAAAAAAATTTTTTTAAAGGATATTTCTAATGTTTTTGCATTATTTTCTGCTTATAAAATTGAAAAACCACAACGTCAGGAATGTTCTGGTGATATTGGTTCTCCACAACATGGAAAAGCTTTTAATAATTTTAACTACAAACATGAGGTAAAATAAATTAAAACTTTGTTCGTTTTAAATTCTGAAATGAGTAAAAATCAGAATTCATACAAAACATGTTTATATTAAATCAGAATTTTTGCAAAACACGTTTTGTGAAGAAAGCCATAACTTTTTCAAAATATTTTAATAAAATCAGAATTTTATTTAAACACAAATAAAATCAGAATTTCTTTTAAAAATTTGCAATAAAAAATCAGAATTTTTTTTAGAAACATTAGAATAAAATCAGAACTTTTTAAAAACATATTTAAATAAAAATCAGAATTTTTTAAAAACATTGTATTTTTCACTAAATTTAATTAAATAAAACTTTTATTTTTAAAGAATTCAATGGAAATAGATTATGATTGTGATAATAAAAATGATGTTAAAATGATTAATTTGGACGACAAAAATTCTGATAATTCATTTAAAAATAATTCAAATATTGGACAACGTTTAAATGTTGATTTATCTGAAAGGACATTTTGTGCTAAATATTTGACTAGCGAAAAGGTTTTTTTGAAGAAAAAAATTTTTTTCAAATTTTAAAAATAATAAATTAATTTATTTTTTTTAGTTATTTCCTTTTCAAATGTCTGATTCACAATTTCGACGTTATTTTCTTCTTCAATTTTTAATTATTAGCAATTATCTGGCTTCTAGAACGAGACCAAAAGAGTTTGGAATTTTGTAAAAATTTATTTTGAAAAAAAATTTTTTTGTTCAAAATTTATTTTTTAATTTTAAATAAATATTTTTATAGAGCTCTAGAATTGAATTCAACTCAAGAAGAAACTTTACAAGGTTTAATGGATAAATGTTACAATCTTTTGAGGGAGACTTATCCAAATGGATCACGTTTTGCTTCTTCTGTTAAGGTTTAAAAATTAAAATTTTTTATGTATTTTTTTATTATTACAATCTCATTCTTTTTTACTGTCAATATTGAGTACTCCTAAGTTAATTGTTAAATTTGTTCCGAGTATTGACGGCATTTTTGCCTCTAAATTTGGCCAGTTTTAAAATAAGTTTCAACTCCGGGCGGAACGTTAACTTCTAAAACTGTTTATGTTTTTACCCCTGGTTAAGCCACATTCTTTAGATCTGTCTGGTTATTGAGTGGTTATCATATGCAATTACGAATTACAATTTTCTCTCTCCAATGTGTATCTAAAAATGAAAAATTTTTCAATTTTTTCTATAAATTTCAGAAATTATTACTTCGAGAAAAGCAATGGTGTTCTTGGAAAGCTGATGGTTTTCCTGACTTATTTAATAATAGCAACATACAATCCTCTTCTTCTTGTGATGATATTAAATTTGAAAGAAAACAAATTTCTACAAGTTATGTCGCTAATTCTATTGATCTTGGAAATTCAGGTTTTTTAATTTAATATCCTTATTACACCTATATTTGAGTTTTGAGATTAATCTGGATGAATCTTTTTGTTTTTCCAAAGAACAAGATAAGGAAAGGGAAAAAGATTGTAATTTTTTATCTCCTCATTTTAGCCGTGTTAGCTAGTTCAATCTCTTTGGATTTTGTCAATTCCTTAAAAGAATTGGATTCCTTACATCTCTCTAGCTTGTTCTCTCCAAACTTTCATTTTTTGTTCCTCAATTTTATCAAGTGATATAGTATCTGTTTGATTTAACTTTTACCCTTTTGATTGACTACAAGATAAAGGATTAATCTTGAAACTCTAAATAGGGATGAGAGGTTATAAATTAAAAAAAATTTTTTTAAATAGAATTAACACGTTTATGGACAATAGAAAAGGATAATTTAACGGCCTGCAAAAATGTTAAACGTAATTGTATTCCAAATTTGAAAAGTTTTTTGGAAGAGGCATTGGATGAATTGGATCCAGAACAACAAGTAGAAGAAAAATATCAATCTGTAAATGATGAACATTATCAATGGATGGCTAGTAGATTTTTATTAATGAATAGTGATCAACATATAGTTTGTTGTTTTTAATTTTATTTTTTAGAAATTTGGGGGTAAACAGAAAGAGAGTTGGCGGATCCGGAAAGCAAACAGACCGAATATTCTAAATTTTCAGATCGGATCCGAATATTCCTGGATTTTCCAGGATTAGCCAACACTAACAATAAGTATGCCAGTTGGTTACTGGCTCTCTCTGGCTCACTGTGAGCTCGCGGGGTAGACTAGTTTTGCTTTATGAATTTATTTTTGGGATTATTTTTTTTTGTAAAATTCATTTTTGGGGAACAAAATCATCACTTTTTAAATTTAATTTGACCTTAAATAATTTTTTCTTTTAAAGAATCATGCTTCGCAAGACGCCAATATGAAAATGTTTGAAAAACCTTCAGAAAAGGATGCTATAGCTGTTTTTCTAAGAAGATCAATACAAGTAGCTGCAGAGAATGTTCCGGTATTTTTTTTAAATAATTTTCTGAAATTTTTTTTAATTTTTTTAGGAATTAAAATCAAGAGCTCAACAAATTCAAGCATCAATAGAAAAAATAAAAAAACAAGAAAATGACCGATTGGAAGAACAAGCTAGAGTAGCAAAAGAATTGGAGATAGCTAAAGCAAAAGAATTGGAATTGGCAAAAGTAAGGGAAATGGAATTGAGATTGAAAGAAGAAAAAATTAAAATACAAGAAAAAGAGCAACAACAGCAACGTTCCTTGCCTGAAGATGTGTCAACTAAAAGTATTTCAAAATCTAATAATAATAGTAGTAAGGAGTTGGAACGAAGAGGAGGAGGTGGAGGAGGAAAGGATAAAACAACACCTACAACAACAAAAAATGAATTGGAACAACAAAGACGTGGAAGAGAAGAAGAAAGAAGAAGAAAAAGAAGAGGTGGAAATGAAGTAAGTAGTGGAGGAAGAGGAAGCGAGGGAGGTGGAAGAGGTAAAGAAGATGAAGCAAAGAAAAGGAGGAGTGAAGAAAAACGAAGAAGCAACATTGAATCAAGTAAAGTATAAGTTGAATTTTTTTTAATTTTTTTGTGAAGTTAATTAAGAGAAAGAGACATTTTAATATGGTTAATTTTTTTCCCTCAAAAAAAATTTTTTTATTATTATTAATTAAATTTAGCCTTGAAAATAAAAAAAAGAAAAGAAAAACAAGCTAGAAAAATAATAAATCCAATTTTTAAAGAAAAATTTAGGGGAAGAGAGATTAAAAAATAAGCCAAATAATGAGCTAAAAAAAATTAACACGCAAAAAAGGAAAAAAAATTCTTTTTGGATATATAAACATGAATATTAGTAAAGCTTTTTTGTTCTAGCGGGTGATTGAATAATAATCATCTTTACCTAATTTTAGTTAAAACTGGTTTTTCTTTAACTTATTAGCGGCTAGTTTGTGAAAAATGAGCCAGAGAGCCCCTCTCCTTTTTTGGGTGTCCACAGTCCACATCTTTATTGTTGTCCAGTCAATGTATGTCTGGGTGAATCATTTTTAGGAGGAATATTTTTTGTGTTTTGTCCACAGATTATATTTTTTTATAAAAAAATGTAAAAAAACATCTCTAAATGGATAATTTGGGGGACGGAGGGGCTAGTTTTAGATATGTTCAAAACGGGTTAAGGTTAGTTAATTAAGTAGCTAATTAGTTTGTTAGCCCACCCCTAGACTTTTGTCTCATTTTGTTAATTAGAATAGAGAGAAAAATTTTTAATTTTTTAAGGGTATTTATTAAATTTTTTTATTGACTGGGAAAATTTGCTTTTTCCTAGGCAATTTGGTCACAATATTTATTTAGAAACTAGGTAAAATAAATAATATCTTGTTTTTTCAACTTGTATTATTCTTTTACTTTGTTTTCCCTCGCAAAAAGTTTACGTGAGAAACATGGAAAAATAATTTTAGGTAGATGGAGAATAGAAACAAACCCCTTTAGCGATCACAACAATGAACATGTCACTCAAAACCCCCTTTATTTTTCTTCCCTCAAAATAAGATTTTTTACTCCTTTTTTTAAATTTTATATTAATTAATAATTGTGTGGACATGAAAAAAAAGAAAGAGATTTTTATCTTTTTAGCGCTTAATTATTTATTGCGTTAATTAAAAAATTAGAATTAAAAAATCAGAATTTTTTGGGCTAATATTATTAAAAATTAGTTGTTGTAATTTACCTCAAACATTCATTTCAACATTCATTTATGTTTTTATTATACCCCTATGTTTGTTTTATGTACAAAAACCAGAATAAAAATGTTGTTTAAATAATTTGTTGTTTTTCTTCTTCTAAACATTTGTTTTTACAAATTATATTATATTTTAAAAAACATTTTAGCTTCAAACAAATATGTTGTACAAACATTTGTTTTACAAACATTTGTTGCAAAAACATTTTTATTTTTATCATGTTTTGTTGTTCATCTCAACAACAACAACAACATGTTTGGCAATGCAAATACCTTGTGGGAAAAGTTTTTTCCCATGTTTTGGAGAAAAAGAAGGAACAACAACAAAACAACAAACAAACACAAGAAAACTTTATGGAATTACAATACATCAAGATGCTAAAATTTCTGATCAAATATTGAGAACAGCAGCAAAAGAAGCGCATGAAGAAACTGATGTTTTATATAATGAATCGGGTGTAAAACAATTGTTGGATTCAAGTAAGTTTTGTTTTTAATAGAATTAGAATTACAAACTTCCAAAAAAAGAAAATTAATCAGAAAAACAAACAATGTTTGTAAGAAAAACATGTTTTTTACGATTTCAGAATTAAATTTAAACATCAGAATTAAAAGGCAACTTATGAACAATAATAATAAAAACATGTTTTTCGGAATTAGAACTAAACTTGATCAGAATTTAAATAAACCAGAAATGTCAGAATAGCTATGTTTTTATAAAATCAGAATTATGCAATCAGAATTTAAATTAAGCAGACAAACCAGAATAAAAATCAAACATCAGAATTAAAACAAAAACTTGTTTAAAACATTTAGTGTCTTGAAAACATTTTTTAAGGAAACCCATTGTCTGCTTCATTAATGCAATATAGTAGGATGCATCCACTGACTGAACGAGGAAAGCTGGTAAAATTTAATTTTAAAGTAAATTTTTAATTAAAAAATTTTTCAGTTTAGTCAATATGCTTATGTTGCACTTGCTTTAAGCCGTCGTCTTTCCCAAAAAATGACATCAACAACAATGCAGGGAACGGCTGCTTCAGTTCCATCACACACACTTCTATTACATTCTCCAGGGTTGTTGGCACGAGTTAAAAATAGTACATCACTTGGCAAGGAATGTCCAACAGATGCAGAGGCACATTGTCCAACTAGTAGTTCACAACTTTTTCGATCGCTTTCTGGTAAAAATTTTTTTAATTCTGAAAAAAAAAGTAAATTTATATTTAAAAACATTTAAAACAAACATCTTATAAAACCAGAAAAACATGTAAACAATTAAATATCTAATGGGATAATAAACATGTTTTTGAAAAATTAGAATTACACAAACAATTTCAGAATTAAAATTAAACAAACACAAATCAGAATAAAACGTTTAATAAACAATTTTAAATCAGCCAAACATTTTTAAAAATAGTCAAAACATTTACAAATGTTTTGGAAACATTTATAGATGTTTTACAATTTTTAACAAGTTGTAAAAACACTAACAAATGTTTTTGTAAAATTATAAAAATTTACAAATGTTTTTACAACTCCAAAACATTGATAAATGTTTATATAAACTAAGAAAAAAACATGTTTATAAACATTTTACAACTTGTTTTTACAATTTGTTTATAAATGTTGGGAAACATTTTACAATTTGTAAAAACTTGTTTAAACTTTAGGTCAATGTAACAATGTTCGCCGCCCATTTATTGGTGCAGCAGGCCAGCCATTATCGCGCCTTTTCCCTTCACCTACTTATGCTGACAATGGATTGGGTGTACAACCTAGAAGACAAATTTCTCAATTTGGAGGAGGAAGTAATGCTGGAGGAGGAGAATTGCCCTCTGTTCGCCAAATTTCTTTAGAACTTTTTCAAAATCCAAAAGAAACAAATCCTTTTGGAGTAAACGAAATTGTTGCTTATTGGCTATATTTTGTTGGATCTGATTTGGCTAGTATTGCACCTAATCAATGTTTAATTAAAGGTTTTCTTCTTTACTTTTTTTTTTGAATTTAAAATTTTTTTGGGAATTTTTCGACTGACGAACCCGATTTTCATTTATTTTTCTTTTTATGGTTTTATTACCTCTGACAATTTAATCGATTTATAATAGTTGTCATATAGGTAGCAAAAGAGTGAAATTAATAATAAATTGAAAACAGGGATTATCTGGCTTCCAATTCACTGACAAATTTTCGATTCGAAATTGAATACCCGATTTGTGAAATTTTTAGAAAACTCCGGTCCGAAATCCTACGACTTTTTTTGCCCGTTCCATCCCTGCTGAAAACCCTAAAATTTTAAATTCACTAAAACTTTTCTTAATTTAAAAGGAACTTCTGTTGCATTTCCTTGTTGTACACCAGGTTTTGCCCATGCTGATTGTGATCCTATTGACATACCTTCTAATGATCCGACATATGGGTATGTTTTATTAGGAAAAATTTAAAAAATTTTCTTCCAGACCCGCTCATATAACCTGTATTCCACATTCTCGTACTTTGCCTGCTCCACGTGATCAATGTGCTTTGGGTCCTAGAGAACAAGCCAATCATGTTTCAAGTTTTTTGGACGGAAGTCAAATATATGGTTTTTATATTTTTTTATTTAATTAAACAAAAATTTTTTTGGAAAAATTTTTAAAGAAAATTCTTTTTGGAATTTCTTCGAAATTTTGTGAAGAAAATTTGTTTAATTCTTTTCTGAAAAATTTTTCAAAATTTAAAAGGTTCTTCTTATGAAACATTGGAACGTCTTAGAGCGCCAGGAGAATCTGGCCGATTATTAATTTCTAATAACGAAATTAATTTGTTAACACTGGTATTTTTTGAGAATTTTTTAGAACAAAAAAATATATTTCTTAGGATCCTTTAAGCAGCGATTATTGCCAATCTTCCGACAAACAAAAACAACGTTGCTTTCTTAGTGGAACTCCTGATGTAAATTTACTTGTTGGTATTACTCTTTTACACACTATTTGGGTTAGACAACACAATAAATTGGCTGTTGGACTTAGAGTTTGTTAATTCTATTAATAAAAATTTTTTTATTTTCATGAAAATTTTAATTGAGTTTTTTTTTAAATTAAAAAAATTTTTTTTTGGAAATCTTCCTAAATTTTTTCCAATTAAAAAAAATATTTTTCTCAAAAGGAAATGAATAGGCATTGGAATGGTGATAGAATATTTAATGAAGCTAGACGAATTGTAATTGGTATAAATTTATTTTAAAAAATAATTTTTTTCTAATTTTTAATTTTGTAGCTCAAATGCAACATATTACTTATGCAGAATTTTTGCCAATATTATTAGGAATTGATGCTGTTAGGTTATTTGAATTTTTTTAATATTTTTTAATTAAAAATTTTTTTTATGATTTTTTAAATTTTTCAAAAAAAAAATTTTCAAAAAAATTTTTTTATTCTTTTAGAAAATTTCAACTTAATTTAACACCTCCTGGCTCATTCAGCAGTGACTACGATATTGATGTAGATGCAACAACATTAAATGAATTTGCATCAATTGTAATACCTGTCGCTTTTTCTTTATTACAGTCAAGTAATGTTTCTTCAACAACACCAACAACAACAACAAATTTATTTAATAATCCTTCTCGTCTATATGAACAACAAGGAGTTGAACAACTTGTTAGGTAAAATAAACTTGTTTTGTAATTATGATTTGGCTTAAAATGTTTTGCAAAAATGTTTGTGCGTTGAGTTTGAGTTGTTTTTATTAAATTCTGATGTTTAAAAGCTTGTTTGGCGATGTTTTTAATGTTTTTACTAAATTCTGATTTTGTTGTTTTTATTAAATTCTGATTTTTAAAACCTTGTTTTACTAATGAGGTTTTTATGTTTTTACTAAATTCTGATTTCGTTGTTTTTATTAAATTCTGATGTTTTTAAAACATTTGTTTTACTGATGATGTTTTTAATGTTTTTAAAATATTCTGATTTTGAGATGTTTTTATTAAATTCTGATTTTTAAAACCTTGTTTTACTGATGATGTTTTTAATGTTTTTAAAATATTCTGATTTTGAGATGTTTTTATTAAATTCTGATTTTTTTGTATTCTGTTTGTTTCCATTTAATTCTGATTTGGATGTGTTTTGTAAAATTCTGATTTATTTCACGTGTTTTGCGAATATGTTTTGTCTTTAAGTTGTTCTGATTTCAATGTTTTTAGTTTATATTAAAATGTTTAGACAAATCATAACTTTTTTTAAATTTAAGTGAACTGCATAGCCGACAAGCTGAACGTCCCGGACTTAAAATTGATTTAAACTTTCGTGGTCATTTTCTTCAATCAAACACTGCTAATGGTATTGGATTAGACTTGATATCTATTGCTCTTAAACAAGAAAGGGATCATGGCCTTCCAAGTTATAATTTAATGAGGATTAATTGTGGACTTGAAAAGTTACAATCATTTGGAGAAATGCGTTTAATATTAATTAATGAATCTGTTGCTGATCAATTGGCTACAATTTATGAACATGTTGATGGTTGGGGAATTTTTTTTTGAATAATTTTTTTTTATTAAATTTTAAAGGAGTCATGAATTCTCGATTTTACAGGGCCCATTTTTCATTCTTTCCTTCCTTGTTTTTCGTCTTTTTCTCGAGGAACCTACCTTAATTTTCCAAAATTTTTCAGCATAAGTCAGAAATATGAGGGAGTTAGCTACTCATACGCCGATTTATTTCTATAAAAAAGTCCAAGTGTCCCTCGAGTCGTGCATTGCCACTAGAGGTGTTAACCTCAATGCATGCATGCATGCATGCATGCATGCATGCATTAACCAGAGGAAAGAAGAAGTAAAATCAGAGGAAAAATTAAGGAAAAATAGGGGAAGAATAATTAAAATGGGAGCATCCAGAAAAATTTTTTTCTAACTTAAAAAAGATTTTTTTTAATTTCTTAGATATTGACTTGCTTGTTGGAGTGTTAGCTGAACGTCCATTAAAAGGAGCATTTTTAAGTCAAACTTTAAGTTGTATTATTGGACGTCAATTTCAACGAGTAACCGAGAATATTTTTTATTTTTATTTTTAATTTATTTTTTAGACAAAAATTGGTGATCGTTATTGGTATGAAAACTTTTTTGCTCCAACAGCATTTAGTGAAGAACAATTGGCACAAATTAAGAAAACTACTTGGGCTAGAGTGGTAAGAAAAAAAATTATTTTTTTGAAAATTAATTTTAATATTATTTTTAAAGCTATGTAATGTAACGAACATTAAACAAATCCAACTTTCTTCATTTTTACATTCTGATATTTTTGAGTTAGTTTTTTACTTTTTTTTGAAAAATAATTTTTATTAAAAATTGGCATGGGAGGGATGGGGATTTTAAGGGATCTTGTTCACGGGAACCAAAGTTTTAAGCTACGAAATTGAACAGGATTTAACCCTGAGATGCTTATGTGTGATCGTGGTAGGTTTAAAAAAATCAATCCACTCAATCTTATTTTCTGGGATCATAAGAATATCAGTGTTGAATCGGATTACCCGAAATCGAAACCCGGAGCTTTTTTCCGAAGATAATTTTGAAAACTCGATCCGACTTTTTTTTCTCAACCCGACCTATCCTATTGAGAATGCGGGATTTTGTTTTATTTTTTAATCTTATTTTTTTTTTGTAGAAATACTCCTTTACCTTGTGAATCATCAATTATTCCAAATTTTGATTTGGAACCTTGGCGTGATCCAGAGTCACCATTACGTTTACCTATAACTGATGAAACTATTAAAAAAGTTGTACAATTGGCAGAATTAAATTTACAAGAACAACGACGTAGAGAAACTAGAAATATACAAAAAAGTAAGGAGAGGTTTTTTTTAATTTTGAAAATTTTGAAATTCTAAAGTTGGGGACAATCTTTTTAGGTTCCATAATATCACTCAAAAATATTTTCTTTTTCTTTCATTAACCCAAAAAAAATTTTTTTGTAGATGAGGAGGGAAAGGGTGTCCTATGTAGATTTTCGTTTGGGTCTCGGGGGTTTTCGAAAAAAATTTCGGTTTGTTGTTCGTGTATTTTTATGTGTGCTCTCACGATAGTGTTACACAATATGTATTGATAATAAAAAATTTTTTTCTTATAGATCAATCAACTCTACGTTTTGGTGATCCTCTTTTTGCTTATTCTAATGTATTTTTTTTAATTAAAAAAAGTTAAATTAAAAAAATCTTTTTTAAGATGATGCGTGCTAAACCACATTCAAAAGCACATGCCCGTGTTTCAGCTATTTTGCTTGAATCAACACGAATATTTGCTAGCGGGTAAACAAATACAAATAAATATAGATTATTTAAATAGTATAATCAATTAATATAAAAATTCGATTAAATATAACAAAATTTTTTTTTATGAATTTTTTTCTAGTCAAAAATTGGTAGATGGTGAACAATTACCTTCACTTGATATTGGTAAAATTTAAATTAAAAAATTTTTTATTAAAAAAAAAAATTTTTAAAGATTCACTTCAACGTTTATTACCAAATATTGAAGTTGGTCGTTTTGTTTCAAATTATACAGCTTTTCTAAGTGAAGATGGACAAGCTACCAAAGACGATTGTTTACCTAGATTATTGCCTTGTGATCATTCAAGTCGTTATCGAACATTTTCTGGGTGGTGTAACAATCTTAAGTGAGTGTATGAAAAGAAAATAAACTTTGTTTTGCGAAACAATTACAATTTGTAAAAACAAGTTGTAAAAACATTTTGGGATGAAATTTATAAAACTTTGTTTTTACAAAAACAAAGTTTTAATAAAAGTTTTAATATAAATTGTAAAATGTTTGTTGTGTAAAACTAGTTGCAAAACAAGTTGTAAAACAAGTTTTATGATTTTATCAAAACATTATTTTTTAAAAAAGTTTTGATAAAAATTGTAAAATGTTTTTGTTGTAGCAAAAACAAGTTGATAAATTTTGAATTGTAAAAACAAATAGTAAAATTAATTTTAAAATGTTTTTTTTTGTATTAAAGATATCCACATTATGGAAATGCTTTTACGCCTTTACGTCATTTACTCCATCCTGCTTATGATGACGGTTTTGACGCTCCAAGAAGTCGTGCTAGAAGTGGTCGTCCATTACCTTCACCTAGACGTATATCTAATGCTGTTCATATTGATAGAGAAATTGTACATGCAAAATTTACACACATGGCAAGTTTTTAAAACCTTTTTTACAAATTTTAAAGCGTGTTTTACAATTTAAGTTTTATTGAAATTAAATAAAACATGTTTTACAATTTCCAAGTTTAATTTTTACAATTTGTAAAATAAGTTTTATTTAAAACGACTTTTACAATTCAAGCTTTCATTTTTTACAAATTGTAAAATAAGTTTTAATTAAAATAATATATAGCAATAAGTATTTTACAACTTGTAAAATGTTGTTTTTAAGGTAATGCAATTTGGCCAATTACTCGACCATGAAATGACACATTCTCCAATAAATAGAGGTCCAAACGATGAAATTCTAAATTGTACACCTTGTGACTCCGCACAAACAATTTCTGTTCATTGTATGCCTATAAAGGTGGAGGACGGTGATCCACATTTTCCCAGTCATTTACCTAATGGAGAGCCTCGTTGTTTACCTTTTGCTCGCTCTCTTCTCGGGCAACTTCAACTTGGATATAGAAATCAAATGAATCAAATAAGTGCATTTATTGATGGTTCTGTTGTTTATGGTTCTACACGGTGAACTTTATTTAAAATTTTTAAAAATTTACAAATTGTAAAATATAAACAAAACTTTTTACAAATTGTAAAAAGAAATAAACCTGCTTCTACAATTTGTAAAAAAATAAAACCTGAAGGTTTGAAAAAATAAAACTTATTTTTACAAATTGTAAAAAAAAGTTGTATCTTAAAATTTGTAAAAAGAAATAAAAACTTATTTTTACAATTTGTAAAAATAAAATCTGAATTGTAAAAGTCGAGTTTAAAGTTTTACTCTTTATTTAGTTGTGAATCAAATCAACTGAGGCTGTTTAGACGTGGATTGCTCAATTTTACTGATTTTGGTACATGGAATCCTATGGCATTGCCACAAGGGTCTCAGGTAAATTTTTCAATTATGATTTTGATTAAAAATTTTTTTTATTCAAAGGAAAAAGATTGTCGTTCATTACCAAATTTCCCTTGTTTTGTTGCTGGTGATGAACGTAATAGCCATCAACCTGGTTTAACAGCAATGCATACAATTATGTTAAGAGAACATAATCGAATTGCTGAAAAACTAGCAAAATTAAATTTACATTGGGATGATGAAAAAATTTTTCAAGTAATTTTTAAAAATTTTTGAAAAATTTTTTTTGAAATTTTTTGTTTCAAGGAAACGAGAAGAATATTTATTGCACAAGAACAGCATGTTGTTTTTAATGAATTTTTACCTAAAGTTATTGGATTTGATTTGTTACATGAATATGATCTGGTTTGTAATTTTATTTTTATTTAAAAATTTTTTTAATTTGAAAAATTTTTTAATTTAAAGGTACCTTTAAAAACAGGATATTATACTCGTTATGATGAAACTTGTGATCCTGTAGGTTTTAAGTTTACAAACATTTTGTAATTGTTTCATGTTTTTGTAAATGTTTGAATATTTGATGTTTTTCTGGTTTGTTTTATTCAATGTTTTTCTTAAATATATGTTTTTAAAAATGTTTTGTTTCTAAGTTTTTTGTTATCAATGTTTTGTTTGTTTCTTGTTTTATTTAATGTTTTCCTTGTTTGTTTTGTTTAATGTTTTTTGTTTAATAGTGTTTTTTAAATTTGTTTAGTTGCATGTTTTATTGTTGCTTTACTAATGTTTTATTCAATGTTTCTGTTTAGTTTAGTGTTTTGTTTAATGTTTTTTTGTTTGATGTTTTGTTTCAAATTAATGTTTTTACTTATTAATGTTTGATGTTTTAATTGTTGTTTTAATTCATATACAGGGTGCGGCAACTTTTCCGCCCCTTTTGTTTTTATCATAACTTTCTTTAAGATCAATGAAAATTGATAATTCTTTTTTTATTTTATTCCCAACACTCTAAGAAAATTTTTGGTACCGAAATATTCTCAAAATTTTTAAAATTAATTTGGTTATTTTTTCTTAAAGTTTTGGCAAAATTTTTTGGGCCAAAAGTCGTCTGATTTAAAGGCTATATGTTTGATATGGAGAATGTATATATTATTCGAATAAGCTCTTTTAGCTGATTCGAATGACATGAAAACAAGGCGATTAGCTTGTTCTTGGGCTGAGATATGGGCCTTTGAATGATAAATTAGGAAATGGATGTTAAATTTGACTTTTTTAGGTGAATTTTTCAAAAATCTAATTATAGACTATTTCGATGCTCCTCGTCGAGACGAGTCGATTGGTACCAAAATTAGTAAGATTGGGTGACTTTGAGCCAAGTTATGGCAAAGTAAACTTTGGCATTAAAAAATATTTCTTGATGCTATTTATAGACTATTTCGGGCATATCTTCATCGTCTATAAACCAAATTTCTAAAATTCGGTACCAAAAATTTTCTTAGAGTGTTGGGAATAAAATAAAAAAAGAATTATCAATTTTCATTGAAATTGAAAAAAGTTATGACAAAAACAAAAGGGGCGGAAAAGTTGCCGCACCCTGTAAAATTTTTTACACAAACATTTACTTATTTTTCAGGCAATTTCTCACCCATTTGCTACAGCAGCTTTTCGTTTTGGCCATACTTTGATTCGTCGAATGTTTCCACGTTTAGACACAAATTTTCACAAAATGAGTGAACCTGTTGATTTGGCAAAACATTTTGGATTTGTTGAGCCTCTTTATAATAAAACTAGTGGAGGTTTGTGTTTAAAAAAAATTTTTCTGAATTTTATTGGAAAATTTCTGGAAAATTTTTTAAAATTTTTTGGAAATTTTTGAAAAATTTTTGAAATTTTTTCCCAGAAATTTTTCTAAGTTCAAAAAAATTTCAAAAAATTTTTTTCTTATAAAAAAAGGACTCGATTCAATGCTTCTCGGTTTATTTGGCACCCCAGCAATGGCTTTTGATAGGCACATTACAAATGCAGTTAGAGATATGTTATTTGCTAGGCGTGATGAACCAACTTCTGGAATGGATTTGGTTTTTATTTTTTATTAAATTTTTTTAAAAGAAATTAATTTTTTAAAGATTGCCATAAATATGTTAAGGGCTCGAGATCATGGTGTTCAACCATACAACAAATTTAGGTTTTTTTTTTCATTTTTTTGAATTATTTTTTTACAAATAGTGAAGGTTGGGGAGGAATTAAAAAAAATTTTTTTGTAAAGATTTTATTGGAAAAATTTTAAAATTTTTTTTTAAATTCAAAAACAATTTTTATTTTCTTAAAGACCTCTTTGTGGACTTCCACTTGCTCAATCCTTTGAAGATTTACGTGATGTAATGGATGAAACAGCAATTTCTGCTCTTCGTTCAGTTTATGAACATGTTGATGATATTGATTTATTTCCTGGATTAACAAGTGAAAGGCCTAGACAAGGAGCTTTGGTTTGGGTTTTTTAATTTTTATTTTTCCCAAAAATAGTCTGCAAGCCTAGACATTCGGGATTACCTCACTATTTACTACTATAATAAAGATCGGACCGAGTCGAGATATCAAACAAAATTTTTGATTATTGTATTTTTCGATTTATCTCGTATAACCCTCCCAGTCTGGTTTTTGTTTTTTCATATCACCTATATAAAATATTTTTTTTAAAAAGTTGATTGGCCATTGTTGGTTGGGGGAACAGTGACTTTCCCTTCTTTAGATACCTCTCAAAGCAAAGGCTTTTGATAAATTACTTAATGAGACTCGACTTTGGTTTCCTATTCCTTTTTGTAAAATTAATAGTAAGACTTGAGAATAAACTTACAAACATTTTTTGAATTTAAAATGAAAAAATTAATTTTTAAAATTAATTTATTTTTTAGTTAGGCCATACAATGTCATGCCTTTTAGCAGAACAATTTAGACGTTTAAAAAAGTGTGATCGATTTTATTATGAAAATGATAATTTTGCTGCTAAATTTACGCCTGGTAAATTAGTAAAAAATAAAAAAATCTAAAAAAAATTTAATTTTTCAGCCCAACTTTCACAAATTCGTAAAATTCGTCTTTCCAAAATTTTGTGTCAAAATTCACCAATTATACAAAAAATACAGCCAAATGTATTTGATATACAAGATGATTTAATTAATGCGCCAGTTAATTGTAATGATTTGGAAGAAATTGAACTTGAAGCTTGGAAAGAAAAATGTTTGTAAAATTTAAATAAAAACATTTTTTTTAAAGTTTTACAATTTTACAAATTCAAGTTTATTTAATTTTTTAATTTTGTAGCATATTGCGAAATTAATGGGTTGAAAATTGAACAAGGCGAAAATAGGTATAGGTTTATTTTGTTTTTACAATTGTAATATTCAAGTTTATTTAAAATAAGTTTATTTTTACAATCCAAGTTTATTTTTTACAAACTTACTTAGAATAAGTTTATTTTACAATTTATTTTTACAATCTTACAATTAAAGTTTTATTTTTCTAATATTAGTCAGAATAGGTTTATTTTTGAGTTTTCACAATTATTAAGTTTTGTAAAAACTTTTTACAATTATTCTGTTTATTTTTTTATATTTATTTTTCAAGGAGAACAACACCTTGTGTGACTTGTACCTGTACAGCTGAAGGGGTAAAGAAAATTATTTTTTTAATTTTTTAAAAAATAAAAAAATTATTTTAAAGCCTGAATGTCAACCTGTCAAAATGGATAGTTTTGAATGTTCTCAGCTTTTTAATAAATATGATAAAAAATCAATTTTAAAGGTTTTTAAATAATTTTGTTAAAAAATTTTTTAAAATTAATTTTTTTAAAAAAGGATGCTACTTGTGCAATTCAATGCGCACAAGAGCTTTCAGTATTAGATTCAGCAGAAAGTAAAGAAGATCTTTAAAAAAAATATTTTCTTAGTCAAAATTAGAATTTTTTTAGTTTTTTTAATTTATTGTACAAAATTGTTGTTTAAATTATTTTTTAGTTTGGAGAAAAAGTTTTACAATTATTTTTACAATTTGTAATTCTATAAGCTAAGTTTTTAAATGTTTTTACAAATGTTTAGGTAAATTTTAAAGTTGTTCTGATTCTAATGTTTTTATTAAATTCTGATTTTTAGAAATTGTTTTTACTCTAGTGTGTTTTAATGTTTTTGGATTGTTCTGATTTTGATGTTTTTATTAAATTCTGATTTTTGTTTGTTATGCTTGATTGTTTTAAAGTTGTTCTGTTTTTGTTTTTTTTTTAGAAATTCTGATTTTTAGAAATTGGTTTTTCTAGTGTGTTTTAATGTTTTTAGATTATTCTGGTTTTGATGTTTTTATTAAATTCTGATTTTATTAAAACTTGAAGTAAACTAAGAAGAGAGAGAGTACTGGCAGACAGTTAAAGAGTTTTTGGATAAAATGTCATTTAATTAAAAAAAAAGACATTTTGCCAATTCTTAAATATTTAAAAATCTTCAATTTTTATTTTCTGATTTTCCTTATTTTATTTTTTCTAATCAAAGTCCGCCAAAAATTTTCTCTAAATTTTTTTCCTTTAATAATCTCTTTAATTATTTTGTTTTTCAACCATAAAAAAATTTATTTTTTTTTTTGCCGCGTTTAAGTCAGTACTTTTTATTTTATTTTCAAGTATTTCCCCTTTTTAGTTATTCTTTCTTTTTATTTTTTTCTTTATTCCTTTGATGCCCCTACTAAAAAAGTAGTCCAGTCTTTTAACCCTCAAGTCCAGGCTCTTTTCTTTTTCCCACTCATTACGTAATTGATTATTTAATTTATTATGTGTGATGGTCAGTTAATTTTTATTTATTCTTTCTTTTTTGTTTGTTAAGTGCCCTATAATCATAAACAGAAAAAAGTCTATTTATTTCTGAATGTTTTTACTTTTATTTTACTCGTTTGAATTTCCCCTCTAATAAATTTTATTTTTAATTTTTAAGAAATTTTTTTTCTTCCAAAAAATTCTTCAGCTGCTTCAAATTTACTTCTCGTCTCGTCCAATATTCTTCTAATTTCTTGAAAATAATCACATTCATTTCAACAACTCAATTTAATTTTTATTTGTCTACAAAAGAATTTGTGTTTGCTTGAGTGTTCAACACTTGCTGGTGGTGCTAATCTTTCCAGGACGATGGTCACAGGCTGGTTTATTTTTTAAATAAAATTTCAATTTATAAAACACGTGTGTGTGGACCTTGTTTTTAGATAACTCCTCGGAGTTGGAAGAAGTTGTATTTTTAATTATGTTGTGTCTTATTGAGGGGGGGGGGTGTATTCCTGTTCTTCCTTCTGACCAATGGCCAACCTTGTTTTAATAAATTTTGAAATTGTTCAATCTTGGAATTATCTAAAAATGAGGCGTGTGTGTGTGTGTGTGTTTCCTATATTTCGAGGTTTTACAAGTTTTTTTTGAAAAAAATTTTTTTCATGGGGATGTGTATTTTTTATTCGCTTGGGGTTGATTCGAGCTGCTTGCTCTTTATCCGTCTTACGCTCTTTATTTTTTTTTCTTTTATATATTTACAATTTCATAAGCGACATACAATAATAATAACAGATTTATGGCATATTAACTACTTTTTTTTTCTTAAATTATTTTTAAAGTGCCGTCATTCCCCCATATAAAGTAAAATGACCTCTCTCTTTTTCCTCTTAATTTTGACCGGTCTCATTAATTTTTTTTTCGTTTTGAAAATTTTTCTTTTATATATTTTTCTCGATTATAAGAAAATTGTAAAATATATATCTACAGATGTTGCTTAAATCTGTTAAAAAATTTTATTTCTTTCCTTTATTTTTTCCTTTAATTTTTCCTTTTAATTATGAAACAATTAAAAGACGCCGCGCCTAAACCTTTTTTTAAATTTCTATCTGGTGGCATTTGGTGAAAAAAAAATCAAAATTTATTTAAAAATGAGAATTTGGAAATTTATTTTTATCTTATTCCTTTTGATTTTTTTTTGATTTTTTTGTAGTAATTTATTTCTGCTGGGAGGCCTCTTCCAGGGAAGGGGATACTTGTTTAAAAAAATTTTTTTCGTAAATTTAATTTACAATAATTTTTATTGTGATTTTTACAGATAGACTGACCTTCTTGATTTCCTACTTTTCCTTTAAAATTCATTAAAAAAAATTTTTTTTTCTCTAACCTCTCTTGTGTCTCTTCGTTTCCTTTTCTCTCCTTAAATTTAAATTGTGATTTTTTACTTTAAAAATGGTAAACTGATAAACTAACTGTCCTTCTTGATTTTCTACTTTTCCTTTAAAATTCATTTAAAAAATTTTTTTTCTTTTTTTCTCTAACCTCTTTGTTGTCTCTCTTATTTTCCTATACTCTCTTACCTTCCCCCAATCTTTTTTTCTTTTTTTTTATTAAATAATCAAAATTCTAAAATAAATAAAATTTTTGTCTCGTCTTGTAAAAAAATAATAATTTTATTAAATTATTATTTTTATTTTCAAGATATCAGAGGCGTGTTAGTAACATGTACACACTTACACCAAATTTTATTTTTTGCCTTTTTTTATTGTTAAAAAAATTTTTTTTTGTTATTTTTCTCGTCCAAAATGTATATATTCCTTAAATATTTTTTGTGTCTTTGTACTGATAAACTTTTGTTGCGAAAAAAATTTTTTTATATATATAATTCATGCAAAATAACAGGGAACGAGTATGGGGGGAAGAGGGTTGAGGGTGGGGCGTAGGGGTGCTAAAGGGGGAAGGAAGGAACGGCTGTCGGGTAAAAATTATATATAAAAAAATTTTTTTTCGTTCCTTTTTCACATATTTTTCATAAATTAACGGGGAAACGAATTAAATTTTATATAATTTATGTAAAGAGAGGTAGCAAGCAGTTCATTCCGGAAGCTGGTATCTCTTGACATGAACTCTCACTGTCTAAAAATCAAAGCTTAAAGGGGGGGGTGGGTTACGTATCATTATAAATTATTAAAAATTTTGTGAATTTGGTTCATAAAAATAATTTTTTTTTTACTTTTTTTTCTTAAAAGCCTTTTTGTATGCTAAAGATTAATCCACCTTTTTTCCCTTGGGATTAATTTTTGACCATTTTGTAATATGTGAAAAGTACCAAAAATAATTTTTTTTACAAATCATTTATTTTTTTAAAATTGAATTTTTATTTTTCTGAATTAAAATTATTTTTTTTTCATTCTTTTTTTTATTTTCCCTCATTTATTCACTAAACTTCTCATTAGAACCTTTTTTTAATTAAACTTGAAATTATTGTTGCTATAAGTTTTAATTTATTTCCTTGAGTTTTACTGTAAGGTGGTCGAGTGGTTAGTGATTTTGATTGTGTTTGGGTGATTGTGTTTTTGAGGTGTTGGTTCGACCCTTACAGCTTACTGGGTGTTTTAAAAAATTGTTTTACGGTGTTAAAAAATTTTTTTCTTTATCTTTTTACTTAAAAATTTTTTTTGGAATATTTTTAAACATTTTCAATTATATTTATTTCTCCTCAACTTAATTTTCCTTTTATTTCGCGCATGTTTTCTTTCTCCCCTATATAAACATGAATAGAAAAAAATAAAAGAATATTTAATGAAAATCCACAAAAAAGGAAAAGTTTCTGTTTGTTTTTCTTTTTTCTTTTGTTTTTTATTCAAATTTTGTATTTAAAGTTTTGCGGGTATACAAGGTTATAAACGGGGATTATTTTGTGTTTGCCGGAAATTAAAAAATAAAAAAAGATTTTTTTTTGGGAAAATTTATTTTTTGAATATAAAGAGAAAACAAACACAAAAATTATTTATTAAATACTGAAAGTGTGAGAAATTTTAATTTTTTTTAAATATGCCGATGCTTAATCATTTATTGTAGAGATGGGGGAATTTGTAATTGTTTCAAGTTCATTTGCGCAAGTTTTATTTTTAATGCTGATTTTTCAAACTTTAATTCAAGTTTATTTTTTCAACTTTTCTAAGTTTATTTTTTAGTTTTGTAATTTTATTTCAAGTTTATTTTTCTAGTTTGCGTTTGCTTCAAGCTTTATTTTTCTAACTTTTCTAAGTTTATTTTTTTAGTTTTGTAATCTTAGATTTATTTTAATTTCAAGTTTATTTTTCTAATTTGCGGTGCTTCAAGTTTTATTTTTATATGTTTCAAGTTTATTTTCATTTTTAAGTTTATTTTGCAAGCTTGCTTCAAGTTTATTTTTTTTGAGTTTTTGCTTCAAGTTTATTTATATTTTTTATTTTTTCATCGTCCTTGATAATTTTCCACAATCTTTAACATTACTTATAAAAATATTTTTGCAACTCCTCAATTAAATTAATTATTTTATATTTTTTTCAATTCTTGACTGAAAAATTTTTTTCACCTTGGAAATTTATTTTTTTCTTCTAAAATTTTGAAGGATTTTTTCCCTTCAGTCTACTTGTCAAAATAATTTTTAAAAAATTTATTTTTATTAAATTTATTATTTTCCTCAAAAATTCTTCCCTAGTTGCCATTCATAAATTCAACTCCCCCAAAAAATCACCACTAAATTCAAGTGGTGATCTTTTGGATTGAGTTGTTTATCCTCCCACTCATCTTGATTTTTCCCTTTTTTCACGCATTTTTGTTTTAAAATAAATATTTATTTAAGGAAATATTTTTAATGAGTTAAAGAACGGTGGAGGGAGAAGGGGAAAATGTATAAGGATAGAAAATTTATTTAAAAAAAAAGAGGGGGGTTCTCTATTTTTACTCACACACACAAATACAAGGCCATCTGATAAAACCTCCGAAAATTGATGATTGCTTTTTTTAATATATATTTATTTTAAATAAATATAAAAATAACATTTACTTGCAAATAATACAAGAGAATCATTAAAAAAAGTTGATCTTCATCTTTTTCACTTTTTTCTCTAACCTCTTTTAATATAATATTTATAAACTTGTAGCAAAATTTTTGTTAAAAAATAAACTTGAAACTTTTACAATTGTAAATAAATTTTTGTTTCCAAGTTTATTTTTAAGTTTTGAATTTTATTCAAGTTGAATTTTTTAAAGTTTATTTTCCATGTTTTTGTTTCAAGTTTATTTATTTCAAGTTTTCACATTTGATTTTCAAGCTCAATTTTTCAAGTTTATTTTAATGCTTGAAAATATGTTTTTAAGTTTGTTTTTGTTTGGTTGTTTCTTCTAAGTTTATTTTACAATACTTGTTTGTTTTAATTATTTCTTCAACAAACATGCTTCAAGTTTATTTTTATAATCTGATTTATGTTCCTCTCACTTTTACCTTGTAAGATTCATCAGAGATAATATTTTAACAAAACTTGTTTTTTTTTTGTTTGGCACATGCGCGTATTTTTTTAATGTCTTGATTTATTTTTTTCTGAGTGATTCTTGACCGATATATCTATAAAAATATATTTTTTTATTATAAATCTTTTCTATTTTAGGTGTAAAAAATATTTTTTAATAATTTATTACTTTGTAAAATTGTTTAACAATAATTGTTTTTAATATTTAGGTTGAAAATGGGAGAAAAATTCATTTACAAAATATTTTTATGATAAATGTATTTTTAAGGATTTTAGAAGCAATTTCTAGAAAATATATTAAACTTTGTTAAGATTTTTGATTTATTTTATGTTTAGTGTAGTGTTTGAGTTGTGTTTTTAAATAAGTTTAATATTTTACAATTTATGATATTTGTAAAAAGTTTAGTAAAACAAAGTTGTAAACAAAGTTTTACAATTTTAAGAGAAAGTTTTTGAAAAACAAGAGTTGTAAAAACAAACGTGAGAATATGTTTGTAAAACAAGTTTTAAGTTTGTATATAGTATGTTTATGTTTTAATTCAAGTTTATTTTCAAGTTTCAAGTTTATTTTTAAGTTTCAAGTTTATTTTTAAGTTTCAAGTTTGTTTCAAGTTTTGTTTCAAGTTTTATCTTTAACTTATTTTTGCCTTTTTTATGGATATTTTCTTTCTTTTGTAAAACATTTATTTTGTATACAAGGTTTTTGTGTGTTTTTATGTTTCCTTTTATATTTTTGAGTAACATATATACATAAAAGGACAGCGTAAAATTGTAGTAATCTCTTTTTTATTTGTAAATAATAAAACCTTTTTTATTTCCTTTATTTTTACTATAAAAACATACAAAGGTTAGCGCCTTGTTTTCTTGAAACATTTTTGGGGTGATTTTTAATGACTTGAATATTATTCTAAAAATGGAAGATTATATATTTTATATTTTTTTGGTATTTTTGGCGCCTTTTATCATTAATTTTTATTTTTTAATTTTTTTTTATTTTTGGAATTTTTATTATTTTTTTCTGGGGAATTTTTAAAAATTATAAAAGACTAATTTTTAGACTAGCTAACCGCCAAAGCTTGTAACTTTTTTGTGAATAAAATTTTCTATAAAGATTTTGGTATCGTTCGATAGAGGAGATTCTCTTCTTTCAAACGATACCAAAAATGTTTAAAAAAATTTTGGTTTAAACAAAAGTTGTAAGCTTTGGCGTCTAGTTAGTCTAATGCTGAGACAGTTGAAAAACATTTTTTAAATTAAAAAAAAAATTTTTTTCTTTGGCTTCACTAATTTAATTATTCATTTAGCAACATGAATATTGTATTTTATATTTAAATTGTATTTCTTTTTTAAAAAACTCAACTCTTCTTTTTTTTTTAATTTTTTTACCTCTGGGAAATGGCCAATAAAGCTAACTAATAAATAAATTTATATTTATTTTTGATTTGGCAAAAAATTCCGATTTTTTTTCTTAAAAATAAATTTTTTTTCTTGGGTGATTTTCTTCTTATAAATTTGCTTATTTAATTCATAATTTGCATAAAATATTGTGTCTTGGATTTTTTTAAAAATTCCAAAAAGCAAAAAAAATAATCGTCCCCAAGGGGAGGATGTACGGGGAGAAAAAGGGGGAAAAGCACGGAAAAGTATGTATTTTTTTAAATAAATAGACAACAAAAAGAAGAGAAAAAAATGTGAGAATTAAAGGTGTAACAATAGAAGAAGAAGAAAGTATGTATTTTTTAAAAAGCCGGATGATGAACGTTGATCATCAAAAATAATTTTAAGAAGAAAAAAAAGAAGACAAGAAAGAAAAAAATCTGACCGACAAAAAAAATAAATTTTTTTGAAGGGAAAAAGGGGGGGGGGAATTTTGAGTTAAATCTAGGGAAAGGACTTGGGGGAGGGGAAGGATTTTGTGTTTATTTATAAATTGCAAAGTGGATTTTTTTTTATTTTTAATGAATTAATTTTTTAACACCTTGTATTTAAGTTGCGAAAATTAGTAGGTAGAATTAAAAATTGGTGGAAAGAGAGATTTTGATCTTTTTTGGGGAGAAGGGGTGTTTGTATGTTATTCTAGTTCAAGGCGTTTTTGAGTCTTTAACTTTGTAGAGTTTTTGTTTTAATTTTTTTGTTCTGATACGTTTTAATAGAGGAGAATGTGGGCTATTTAATGATATATAGAGCATCCTTATATCTTTTGATTTGATAAAGTTGTGGTCAGAAACTCAGTGGAGGGTTGTGTGTATTTTCAAGTAGTTGAGAGTGTTTCTGCTTCTATAAATATATTCAACTTAATTTTGAAATTTTTTTCTTATACTTTTTAAATAGAGGATAAATAGGGCTATCTATTGGTGTACAATTGTTTTTATATTTTCTGATTTGATAGAGATGCGATGATAAAACTATCAGTGGGGAGTTCACTTGACTCCTAGAGAGTTCACTTAACTCCTCGACCTATAACTCATTAAAAAAATTCTTTTGTTAATTTGTTTTTATATCATTTTGTAGAGGATAAAGAGAGCTCTAAATTGATATATAAAGGATTTTTATAATTTAAGATTTGATAGGGGTTGTGGTCAAAAAACTCAGTTGGACATTCTCTCTTATTTTGATTTTTAAATAAATTTTCTGAAAATTTTTTTTAATTTTTTATATTTTTATTTCATCTAATAGACTAGAAAATTATTAACTAAAATCATATCCCTTTTATCCCTTTTATTATTTTTATAATCTACCCTTTCTTAACAACAATAATAATCTCTTCAGCCCTTCCAGCCCCTTAAAAATAATTTCTTGGTATTGGTAAAATATTTCCCGCAATATTTTTTTTTTCTTCCTTAATCCTCTCTAAAAATCTCAAATCACACATAATTCTATTGTCTTTACAATTCAAAAATCTTTTTAAAATTTATTTATTTATTCCCCTTATTTTATTGTTTAATACGCGCATATTTTCTCCTCTCCTAGAAGAAAATTTAAATAAATAAAAAAAATATATAACCCCCCGTTGTGAATTCTGATGGTTTTAAAATTGGGGGAAAAACAAGAGCAACAACAACAACAGGGATAACAACAAGATAAGTAAAGGAATATTATATAACTGTAAAAAGACCACCACCACATGGCGAAGAAGGGAAGAAGACGAAGGAAGAAAAAAAATATTTTTTGGAGGGGGGGGGGGTTAATTTAATGGATAAAGACAATGAAAAAATAAAATAATAATTCCTCTTCAACAACTAAGCAGATGTCAAGAAAATTAAGTATGTAGAAGACGAAGAGATTTTTTGAATAAACGAGTTAATTGAGGCATTAAAATTAGATTAGAGTATAATGGGGAGGAGGGAGGGAGTATATTTAAATGCTGAGGGAATTTAAACGAAAAAATTTTTTTTAATAGTTTTTGTCTAGTTGACGTCTGACCCAAATGAAATTTAAATTTTTTTATGTTTCTTCTGACCCAAGTTGCCCTGACCATTGCTTCTGACCCAAGTGAATTTTACCTAAATGTGATATAATTCTTTTTTTATTCTTCTGACCCAAATGTACATTTGGCCCAATCTCGCATTTCGCCTTTGCGGATTTTCGCGTTTTTTGGACTTTCGCCTTTCGCTTTTTAAAATCTGTTTCGGCACACTTCTAGCCTGTAAATCTGGAAAAGATATCAAAAATCTTCTCAACAAAAATCTCTCATTAACCCCCTCCTAAAATTTATTTTAATCGTTTTCTTTTCTTTTTCCTCTCATTTAATTTTAATATTTTTGCCCGCCCATATTTATTCATTTATTAAACTCCTCCTCCTTTCTTTATCCATTAAAATCTAGTCAACAATGACTGTTATAGAGAAGAGAAGAAGGAGAGAAATCTTCTTTTCTTCTAGCGTACGGAAAGGGGTGTGTCTTAAATAAAATAAAAGAGACGAAGAGAGAGCAAAACAACTTAAGCCCCCTGCTTTCTTTTACTCAAAATCATTCTTTTCTTTTTTTTTCAAGTGGTGCTATTTGGAAGAAAAATTTTTTTTTGTTTTTAATATTATCCTGAAAAAAAATTTTTTTTCTTAATTTTCCTCATTTAAAAAAAATTTTTTTTTAATTTTTTAAAATTTATTTTTGAGTTCGAGAGTTTCTCTTTTTTTTCAAAAAAAATTTTTTAGGAGGATTCGATTTTTAATTTTTATTTATTTTTATTCTTTTTTGATTATTATCCTTTTTTGGAATTATTTCTCTTCCTCTTTTTTTGACCATTTTTTTTTGTCTTCCTTAAATTTTTTTCCTTCTCTATATTTTTATGTTCATTAATTTAACGTCCTTTTTATAATATTTAAAATATACGTTAAAAAACCCTTTTACATAAATACACTTTTCTTTTTGGAAAAAAATTTTTTTTGTCTTTTCTAAAAATATTTAAAAATAATTAAAGACTAAAGAACGCGTCTTTCTTTACCTAAAAAAAGAATTTTTTGGGGGGAAATTAATAATTAATATAAAAATTAATTTTATAAATGTGTCTGGATTTGGAAAAAAATTGGGTGGAAATTAAAACTCTAACCCATTTAAAGTTTAAAATTTGGTCTATTTTGGCTTTTTGTTTATTTTTTTATTAAATGACATTTTATCCAAATTAGAATTCTTTTCTTTGTCTCTCTTATTTTAATCATTACTCTCGTTGTTTTTATTTTTTTATTCAACTTGTTTTTCTCATGTTTTTAAGTTTACAAACTTAAAAACTTGTTGTCATATCTTTAAATTTGTTTTTATTCATGTTTAAATGTTTTGTTTTTAAATGTTTGCGAGTTTTTACCCAACATGTTTTTAGTCTTATGTTTTACAAACTAATGTTTTTCAATGTTTTACAAGCTTAAAACATGTTGTTTTCTTATTTTTTAATGTTTTTATTTATTTAAATGTTTTCGAGTTTTATCCAACATGTTTTTTTGTTTTATGTTTTGCAAACTTAAAACTTGTTGCTGCCTTGTTTTTTTAAATGTTTTTATTTATTTAAAACAAGTTTATTTTTATAGAGCGAATTTTTGGGGAATTCTTTTAAGTCAATGAATTCTCCATTACATTTACTTCATTGTCTTTGGTTTAATCCAATAAATACAACACAAAATACATCTTCAACAATAATTAGTCAATCACCAAAACAACTTCAAAAATCTCCTCAAAAAATAATTTTGTCAAGAAAAAGGCGTGCAGCAGCAGCAATATTAGAAGAAATTCCCCCACAAACAACAGCAACTTATTCTTCAACAAAAACATTATCTTTATTTGATGATAGTAATGAATATTTAATTAACAAAAAGGAGCGTTTGTGGGTTTGTGCTGATGTTGATAGAGCAATACATTTGGATGAACGTTGTTTGAAGAAAATGTTGGAAAATGAAATTAATGTTCAGGTGGGGGAAAGAATAATGTTTTTACAATTTGTAAGAAATAAACTTGATGTTTTGACAAAAATAAACTTTACAATTTGTAAAAATCTATAAACTTGTGTTTTTACAATTTGTAAAAAATAAACTTGTCTTGTGTTTTACAAAAACAAAAATAAACTTTACAATTTGTAAAAATTATAAACATGTTTTTACAATTTTTGGAAAATAAACTTTGTTTTTACAATTCTACAAATTAAATAAACTTGAATTTGTAAAACATTTTTCTCCTTTTTATAGGTTACTGATACACAAATTCGTCGCCAACAACGGCAAAATATTAAAAATTGTAATGATGGTGAAAGGGGAGTTGATGAGGAGGCGCGCACTCAACTTGTTGAATGGCTTAATGATGTTTGTTTTTTTAGAAAATTTTAATTTAAAAAAGAAAATTTTAGGTTTGCGAAGCTGAACGTGTCGATTTTGTGATTCTCCCATTAACTGTTGCTTTTGTGGATCGAGTATTGGCAACCAAATTTTTGCCTCGACGAAACCTCCAAGCGTTAGGAGCTGCTTGTCTTTTACTTGCTTCAAAATTGAAGGCGCCTGTACCTTTGTCAGCAGCACAAATTGCTAGTTATTGGTAAAACAATTTTTACAATTTGTAAAAAATATAGAACTTGAATATTAAAAATAAACTTGTTTTACAATAAAAAATTTACAATTTGTAAAACAAACTTGTTTTGCTTTAAATAAACTTGTTTTGAATTAAATAAACTTGAATTTTACAAATTAAACTTGTCTACAAAACAAACTTGTTTTTACAATAACAAACTTGTTTTTACAATAACTAAACATGTTTTTACAAATTCATTTTTACAGTTGTGAACCAGAAGAAAACATCAACAACAACAATAATGTTTGTGTAATGGAAGCAGATTCTTCTCTAGACAAAGAAAACACTACAACAACAACAACCAAAACATTAATTAATACAACAACAACATTAACAACAACAATTTTACCAACAACATATTTAATAACACCAGACGAACTTTTAGATTGGGAAATGCTTGTAGTAAACCAATTAAAGTGGAATTTGCTTCAATCTACTCCTTTTGAATTTTTTGATCAAATATTGGTGCGTTCTCCTGTATTGGAAGCTTTGAGAGAAGATTTTGCTCATTGTTTGCATAAAATGCAGAGAGGTGGGTGAAACAAATTTTTTTAAAATTAAAAATCAGTCGAATCTCATGTATGTGATACACCTTGTCCTTTTCTACTTAAGAGACGGGTTTTTTTCTCTTGGTGAGGGTAGAGGGGAATATAAGAACGAGATCCCCTCAGCTATAAGATAATTATTTTAAGGTACAGAGAGGGTGTATTTTATACATGAGATTCGATTATTTATTCTTTTATTAATTTAATTCTAATTTTTGGGCAATTTTCGGGAGAAATTTTTTCGAATTTTTTTCTATTTAAAAATATTAATATTTGTCCCATATATTTTTTCTAATTTTTTTTTATTGGGGATTTTTTTTCTTATTTTTTACCTGTCATTATAAGATTTGTGTTTTTTCTACGCGCGAGCTACATATTCTAAGCATTTTATAAGAATAAAAATATTGGTTAAAGTCAAAAAAGGAGAACAATAATAAATTAAATGATTTAAATTGTTTTTCTTTTCTAAGGAGATTTTACCTCTAATATTTTTTTATTTGGAACATTAGAAAAAAAGGTCTCTCTATTTATAACAATACATGTACATACACCTGTTTTTTTTTGGTTGTTTTTTGGTTGAAAAAATAAGGGGAAGGGTTAAAAGGGGGGGGGTTGACTAATTTATGTGTTTTGTTGTGTGGTCTTGTTTGTTATTGTTGTTTGTGGAGTGAGAGAGAGAGAGAGATTAGGAAAAACAAATTTTAAAGAGAGGGTGAGGGGGAGAGGTTTTGTAAAAACATTTGTAAAAACATATGATTTGTAAAAACATTTGTAAAAACATATGATTTGTAAAAACATTTGTAAAAACATATGATTTGTAAAAACATTTGTAAAAACATATGATTTGTAAAACAAGTTTGTTTTACAAATTGTAAATACTCTATTGTAAAAACAAGTTTATTTTTAATATTCAAGTTTGTATTTGTTTTAATAACAAAAGAATAATATTTTTTGGTTTTGGATTTTTTGATTTCCTTGAGGATTTTTGATTTTTTTTTAAATTTATCCCTTTTTTCTAAAATTTTATTTATATTTTTTTTCAAATTTGAAAGATAGTTTTTACCTTATTTCAGAAAAAATTTAGGTTAAAATAAAAAAATATTTTGCTTTGGTTTTGTGATTTATAAAAATAAGACAGGTGTTTTTGAAATATTTTTATGATATTTTTATATATATTTTTTTGGCGCAGTTGGAAAATTTTGGAGGAAAAAAAATTTTTTTTTGAGGAAGGAAAGGGGAAAAATAAATTTTTTAAATAGGAAAGGAGAAAGAAAAAAATTTTGGGGGAAAAAATTTTTTTAAAGAAAAAAAGCAACATACATAGAGGGCAATATTTTTAAGTGTGTTTATTTTTGAGTTTTTAAGTTTTGTGTTTAAAAGTTTTCAAAAAAAATGAATGTATATAGGTATACATATAAACATAACAATAATACTTTAAAAGTTTTGTCGGCATATTTTTAATGTTGGGGTTTCTGGGGAATAAAAGCATTTTAAAAATGAGGAAAAAAATGCTGTAGGCAAAAAATATAAAATTTGGGAGAACTAAAAAAACAAAAACAGAAAACTTTTTTTTTCGCTTAAAATCAAAGAAAAAATGAGGAATAATTTTGAAGGAGGGGGATATATGGCGATGAGACTTACGCAATATTTTTTTTTATTGTTAACTTTAAAAAAAGTATATTTTCGTTTGAATATAGGGAAAATATTGCGACATTTTTTAAATGGGTTATTGGTTATTATTAAACGGATTTTTTAAATATTTTTAAATTTTTGTATTTTAACACTAATAATTTTTTTTTCAATTTTTTAAAATTAAAAAAAAATTTTTTTTCTGATTTTTAATTTTTATTCTTGTTCTTTAAAAATATTATTTTTTTTTAAACTGACATCTCACACACACATTTTTCTTGTCCTTGTTTTTTTTTTTAATTTATTTTTTAAATCGCCAATCTAATTACCTAATTTATATAAATTTTATATTTATTTACCTCAATTTTTCACGGTTATTTTATTTTAAATTTTTTTAATTTTCTAAATTTTTTTTAAAAAAACCTTGGAAATTTTTTGTTACTGACCTCCTCATCTATCTTCTTTATATATTTTTTACCTCATTTCACATTAAAAAAGTTGTCTTTTTTTCTAATTTTTATTTGTAAAAAATCAGCCCCATTTACTCTGAACAATGTAAAAAAATTTACATTGTTTTGTTATGTTCGGTTTCAATAAAAAAAGAAGAAAAAAAAACAACGTGTGTGGGAGATGGGGGGATGAATATGTGTTCATGTACCTGCCTCTGGCCGTCGCCCAATAAAAACTATTAGGAATTGAAAAAAAATTTTTTTTTGTGCGGGAAAAATGAAAAAAATTTTTTAGGAATTTTTTTTTGGAAAATTTCTAGAAAAAAATTTTTTAAAGGCAGGAAATTCAGAAAATTACTTATAAATTGGGGGCAACAGTTTATATATTTTTTGACTGTTTTTATGAGGCTTTATTTTAATTTTTTTAAATTTAATTTTAAAAATATTTTTTTATTCTAACTATAAATGATGTTGTTATTTTTTTATGTCCTGTGTACTTTAAAAAATTTTTTTTTGAATTTTTACCGCATTTTTTTTATTATTACTTGGTATTTTATTTTTACATTTTTTTAATAACAGTAAAAAAATTGTGTCCAAAAATTTTGTCAAAAATATATAGCCCTATAAACTATAAATAAATAAAAACAAAAATAAATGTAAATTTATTTTTGTGCGTGAGAAAAAAAATTTTTTTTAATAAAATTGAGAGATTTGAGAAAATTTTTTGGGTATTTATTTTTATTGTTATTAAAATTATGAAAAAGAAGAGAGAAAAGAAGTTCAAGTTTTGTGTTGTGATCAGATAATTTATTTGTTTTGTTGTTTTTATTGATGTTTTGTTTGTTAAGTTTATTTTTATTTAATTTTTACAAAAACAACAAAACAAGTTGTAATGTTTACTGTCAAGTTTTTAAGTTTGTAAAACATAATAAAAAATAAACTTTAAATTTTAAACACTTAAGTTTGTTGAATTTGTATAAATGTTTACAACTTAACCGGAAAACTTTAAGTTTAATTGACAAACTTAAGTGAGCGAAAAAAATTTAAGTTAACAAACTTGAGTTTTTTTTATTTTTATGCTTTAATTATTATTTTTCTTTACCGATGTTTTCTTTTCAATAATTATTCTGTTCTTTTAATCGTTCTGATTTGATTCTTCTTAAATAATTTTCCATTACCCTTCTCACACTTTTTTTTTCGCACTTTTGTTTTTATGCGTGTAACGGGTATCAAATGGCACGGGAAGAAAAGAGTTTAAAAACAACAAAATTTTATAGGTAGGATATATTTAGGTAGAAGAAAATTTTTTAAATGTGAAAAGGTGGGGGAAGAATGTTTTTGTTAAATTTTTTTATTAGCTAATGTGTTTTAATGATCAAAAATTTTTTTTTTATATTTTCAAGAAAAAGAGAAAAACAGGAGAAAATAATATTTTAAATTTTTTTATTAAAAAATATTTTTTTGCAACATTTTTTGCGTTATTTTAAAAGTGCGCGTTTTTAGTATGTGAGAAAAAAAATATTTGAAGTTTATTTTTGAAAAAAAAAGCTGGGAGAGAAGGGGAAGATAGATAAAAAGGTTATAATTATCATAAACAAATAAATGATGAAATGATAGACTTTTATTTTTTAAATTTTTTTTTGCGTGTAATTTTTGTTTATTTTCTAAAAGATAGAGATTGGACGGGAAGATTGTTTCAAAAAAATTTTTTTAGATATAAAAGGACACAGGAAAAAAATTTTTTTTACTAAAAATGTTTGGGGACTTAAGGAGGGGAATTTGATATTATATTAAATATAAAAATGTTAAAAGAAAAAAAAATTTAAAAGTACAAAAATTTTTAAAATAAAATAAATTTTTTTATTAAAAGGACAGATTTTAAAAAGGTTATAAATTCTTTTTAAATTGAGGGGGTTGGTCGGTAGATATTTTTTAAATATTTTTTTTTGGCAAAATTGGAATCATTTTTAATAAAAAAATTTTTTAATTAAAAAAACTAATAATAATTCTAATTTTTCAATAAAAAAAATTTTTTTTTCAATTTTTATTAAGTAAAATTTTTTTTAATAATGTGTGATTTAATCATCGTAAAAAATTCTCTTTTTCTCTCAGCATGCTTTTTTATTTGGCACACGTTTTTCCTCCTTTTTTCTTAAAAAATAATAAATCATGGTACCTTAAATATGTCATCAACACTTTTCTTTTTGTATTAAAAAATTATTTTATTTTTGACATTTATATTTTTTCTGATTTTTGTTTTTATTTAAAAAATATTTTTAAATTTTATTTTTTTATTTTTTTTATTTTAAAATATTTTTTTATTTAGTTTAACAACAAAATTTATTTTTGTGATGAGTTTGTTTAGATTTATGCGGGAAAATTAAATTTTGTGTATTATTTTTAAAATAAAAAAGCATAAATCCAAGTTGTTCTTTTTAAGATTTATTTATTTTTTTCTAATTAATTAATTAATTTTTGGGTTAAAATTTGTTGAATTAAAAAAAAAAAGAAGGAAAAAAGTTTAAGTTTTAAGATATTGTTTTATTGTAAAAATTAATTAATTAATCTTTAAGAGCAAAAAAAGATTTTTTTCATACCTCTAATAAATTTTATTTTTTTTTTAATTGTTAAGTTAAAATTAATTTAATTTAATTTGTGAGAGGGACCACACACACACTTAATTTGTTGCTCTATTTGTTTTTTGTTTTTAATACTGTCTAAATTCCGGATTTTTTTATTCTCTTTTATATTTTCTAAATTCTTTCTGGAAACATTTTTAATTTAAGTTTATTTTATCTGTTATGATTATTTAAAGTTTTCCGGAAACTTAAGATCTTCCGGTTTTTCTTTATTTTTATTCTTTCATTTTCCATAGTTTTCCGGAAATTTCCGGAAAATATTTAAGTTTTTCCGGTTTTTTCTTTCTCTATTTATTTAGTATAACTCTCTTTTTCTCTCTTATGCATTATTTAAAAATATTTTTCATTAAGAAAAAAGGCTTAATTAATTTTTTATTTTTAATGCCTTGATTTTTAATATTTATAGTTATTATATATCGAAATATAATACTAAACAAACAAAATTATTATTTTTAAAAAACATATCCATCCATCAACTTTTACTTTATTGGAGGGAGAAAAAGCAACTTTTTTCAAAAAAAATTTTATTATAATACCTGGGGGAAAGCACATAAAAGAGGTAAAAATTGAGGGAAGGGAAGGGTATAGGTATCTGTTTATTTGTGGTATTTTTTGGTTGTTTTTATATAGTTAATGGATTTTTGGGGGTAATATTGTGTGGGCATCTTATTGGGAATAGCAAAGTTAAAATTTTGAGGGAAAAATATTTTTTTGTAATTTGGAAAAAAAATTATGAAGAGTAACTTAAAATTTTTTTGTGTTTTTTTTAAGTTTGGGAAAGTTGAGAGAATAAGAAGGAGAGGTAAAAAAATAAAATTTTTAGGTAAAATTCGCACAAAATTTAAAGGTTATCTATTTATTATTACTATAGTATATAATTTACACCTGTGGCTCTGCATTTCCGTTATCCATTTTTGTAATAAAAATAAATAAATGAGAGATATGAGAATTTTGGAAAATAAAATTTTCAAAAAAAGTTGGAAGCAAAAAAATTTTATTTGAATTTGGAAAATCAAAAAATAAATTTCCGATTTTTTTAACTAAAATTTATTTGGTATTAACACAGGCATTTTTCTTGTTTTTGAAGTTTTAATTTCAAATTAGGGAATTTTATTTTTAAAATTTTTGTTTTAAATTTAAAAGTATTCTCCATGTCCTCATTTTTTTTGTCCCAATTTTTTATTTTTTTATTTTTTTCAAAAAAAAGTAGCAGTTGTGTGTTTATTTGAATAAAAATGTAGGAAAAGAGAAAAATGAGGTCTGTGAAAAATAATAAAAAAAATAAAAAATAAGTGAAAAACAAGCCGAATTGCGCAACATTATATATTTTTTATTCTTGTTATTCTGTTTGGCAAAAAAAATTCTTTTAAGTTTTTATGTAATAAAAAATGGAGGGGAATAAAATAAGAATAAAATAAGAGGGATTAGACATGGTAAAAAATTTTTTTTTGTTTAGGAAAAAATGGGGACAGAAATTTTTTGTTTTGGCATATTTTTCTTAAGGGGGAAACTTGTGTTGCGCATTTTTATAGCTCTAATAAACAAGTTTTTACGCAACAAAAATTTACCCTAAAAATTGTCTTATAATCAAAACAGTTATTTATTTTTTCGAATGTTTTGTTGAGATGTTTTTCTGATTTTTAAAAATGTTTTTCTGGTTTTAATTTATTTTCTTAGGATGTTTTTCTCATGTTTTTGTCTTGTAATGTTTTGACTGTTTTGTTTGTGTTTTTCTGAATATTTTCTTTTTAAAAATGTTTTTCTGATTTTCACATATATTTTCTATTTTCTGATATTTTATTTTATTTTTTTTTAAAGTTTACTTTTAAAAATAAATTTAAAAAGTATTCCCAAGCTAAAATAAAACAACATTATTTCTTCTTTTTTTAAATTTAAATTTTTAAAATATTTTTTTCTTTCTGTAAATTAATTACTCGCTTATTGATGCGCGATTCCAAACAACAACAACATTTTATATTTTATTTAGTATAATAAATCATTGAAAGGAAAAAAAAGACAAACAAAACACAAATTTAAATTTATGGTTTGTTTTGTTTGGCCAGAATTCTTTTTTATTTTCTCTATTCCGGAATTTTCTTTTTGAAAATGTTTTTAAGTTTGTTTACTTAAAAACTTAAGTTTGTTTTTAATTCCGGAATTTTATAGACTTTTCTTTTAGCTTTCCTTATTTTCCGGATTTGTTTAAGTCTATAGTTCTATCTCTTCTTTCCGGAATTTTCTTACACTTAAATTTCTGCTTTTCTTTTTCCGGAATGTTTCCGGAATTTTATAGACTTTTCTTTTAACTTTCTTCATTTTCCGGATTTATTTAAGTTTGTAGTTCTCTTCCTTCTTTCCGGAATTTTTTTACACTTAAATTTCTGTGTTTTTATCTTTTTCCGGAATATTACCGGAATTCTTATACTATTTTTATGTTCCGTTATATTTATTCCAATTTCTTCTTTCCTTTATGTTTATTCTCCTTAAGTGATATAAAATTAGGTATATTCTTTTTATCTTTTTGGCCCTTATTTTTTTTTAAATAATTTTTCTTTCATTATCCCTCCTTATTTTCCATCTGTTCCTTTTTTTCTTTTATTTTTAAATTTTCCTCAATAATTAATTGAGCTTGGCATTCCTTCAGTTATAATTTATTAATAGTAGAAGGAAAGCTTGCGCATCTTTATTGCCCATTCTCTCTTTTTTCTCTCATCCACCGCTCTTTTATTATTATTTTTAAATTAAAAAAGAAGTCTTTAAGACTAATAAAAATAAATAAAGATTTAGTATTTATATTCAAAAATTTTTATTCAAAAAAATTTTTTTCTAATGAGGTAGGGTGGAATAGGAAGAGGGGAAGGAGGGGTTGCTTAGGTCAATAGCAACAGCTTGGAGAGGGAAAAGCGGTGAATTAATGAGTTATAGTTTGGATTGTTTTAAAAAGGAGAAAATCTTTGAGCAATCTTTATAGAGTGCTATTATTAGATGAAGCTTTGAAAAATGAAATGAGGAGACTTTGGAAAGACCATGCTAGGCAATTTACTCATTTTTTGGGTTTATCATGGGTTAAAGTTGCCTATAGGGGATTACTCAAGATGTGTGTGTTCTGCTTTTGCATTTTTCATGGATAGACAGATGTTATTTTTGTTGTTGCGCAGAAGCAACTGGAAAGCAGTTAGATATATTTAAGTGTTTGGGGGAATTTAGGAGAGACTATAAGGAGGAATTTTTGCAAGAAGTGTTTTTGAATTTATCTCAATTTTCAAAGATAGCCTTAAGGCAAAGAAAATGAATTGAGACCATTTTTAAATAAAGATGATGATGAGATGATTGAGTTGAGAACAATATGTGTGTGTGTTTGTGACGCCATATCTTGGGTCACATTTAATGATTGAGGGGAAAAGTCATTAAAGGGGAGGAAAATAGCAACAGACTAGAAAAAAAAAATTTGAATTTGTTTGGATGAGTGAATAAATAAAAAGTATTTATTAAGGGGAAGTGAGTGAATAGCGCAGAAATGATTGTCTTAAATAAATATATTCTTAGGGCATAGGCATGAAATATAAAAATTTGGATATAGTAGGAGGATGAAGAAGAACGATGATGATGATGGCATTATTTAAAAAAATTTTTTTTGGAAGGATTTTATGGACGACAATTTGAATATTTAGAGAATATATTAAGTTGCCATATTAGGGAATTTTTTTTGGGTATACTTTGATATGCACGAGAATATTGTGAATTGGGGGGGGGGGAGAATGAGTAAATGAATATCTTTAAAATAAACAAATAAAAAGGGATGAGAAATAATGGGATAATAAATAGGAAAAAAATATTTTTTTGAAGAAATAAAACTTTTAAATTTTTAATATTGTTGCTACTAAAATTTCAAACGAAAAAAAAATTATTTTTATTTGATTGATAGTTTTTAAATAAAGACAAATGAATAGACATTAAATAATAAATAATTAAAAAAAATTTTTTTCTTAGAAAATATTTTGGGCAAATAAATCTAGAATCTGTTTTGATTTTTGAAATCTTAGATAGGCGATATATTTAAAATCTTCAAGGGATTTAATTGGGGATAGAGGACTTTGGATTCTAAATTTCCCTTATACCTTTTGTTTTCTCTTTATTTTTTAATTAGAAAATAAAATTTTTACAACATAAACAAAACTTAAACAAAACATAAAAACAATAAGGAAAAGATTACAATCTCAGATAAAAACATTAACATTTCTCTCTCTCTTTCAACTTTGTTTTTACAATCTTTTATTTACTAGTCATATTTCTAAACTTTCTGATTATATATAAAAGTTGTAAATAAAAATTCTGATATTTTTATAATTTTATTTAATTGAAGTTTTTACAATTGTAATTTTATATTCTGATTTTTAGTTTTATTTTTAAGTTTTTACAAATTCTGATTTTTACAAATTCTGATCTTTAATAATTTTATTTTACTACTTTTTCTCTTTACAATTGTAAGTTTTATATTAATTCTGATTTTTTTACAAATTCTGATAATTATTTTACAACTTTACTTTTATTAATTCTGGTTTTTACAATTTCTGATTTTTTATTAATTCTGATTACAACTGATATTTCTACAAATTCTGATATTTATTCTACAAATTCTGATTTCTTTTATTTTACAACCCTCTTTATATATTCTACAAACATTGTTTTATATTTTTAAGCATTTTCTGTTTGTTAAAAGCATATCATTAAAAATATAAAAAGAGAACGGGTAAAGGAGAAAAGATTAGTAAAGGTGATCGCGCGTAAATATGTGTATATATTTTTCGCAACAATATTTTTAATGTCTTTCAAAATATTTTGTGTTGTATTTTTATGACGCATTTTCTCGTCAAACATTTTTATTTATTATTTAAAGTGTCATTTTCTTTAAAAGGATTGTTGTTTAGATTAAAAATAAAAGTTTTGGGGGTAATTTTTATTAAAAGGGACGAGGTAGAGGAGGGGTGAGGACGGATAATAAAATTAATGTTAACACAAAACAACTTTTTTTTTTCGCGCATCTTACAAGAAAATGAAATAAAACAAAATGAACGATCAGATTAAAATTAAAAAAAATTTTTTTTTTGGAAAATAGAGAAAAGTGAGGGATGCTTTTGAGGGATTAAATTAATAAAAATAATTAAAAGAGGGTACATTAATTTTTTAAAATATTTTTTAAAATATTTGGCTGTACTTTAGTACGTGGGTGCAGGCTTTAATTTACAAATGTTATACCATTCGAAAGAGCTCGTCGAGCTGAGTCGAATGCCACCAAAATTAGATCTAGGAAAAATTTCTGGACCGAGATATAGGTCCTTGAAGTTTGAAAAACCATAGGGGGGACCAAGCACTTTTTTGGGGTGAAAAATTCGAAAATGCAAATGATACCTCATTTGAAAGAGCTCCTCGAGCTGAGTCGAATGACATCAAAATCAACAAAATCCGACTTGATTGGACAAAGTTCTGATCTTTTCTTTTAGCTCCTTACCTATGGCATCTGTGGAGATTTTTGCTGCTACAGAGGCTCCAAATACGTCCAGAACAAGGGAGATAAGAATAGGTTTATGTTACGAGCCCAGACCCATCGCCCGTAGACTCCCCGCGAGGCGCGTGCCGCAAAACCCCGCGCGAAGCGCGGGGTTTTGCACAAGCGCCTCGCCGACGCTCCATAGGTTTATGTTGCCTGTTTTTGTGTCTTAACTTTGTCTAATCTTGTTCAATCATGGTGATTTTGGTCTCATTCGACTCAGCTCGTCGAGCTCTTTCGAATGGGGTATTATTTGTATAAAAAAATTTTTATTCCAAAAATCGCCCCTTTGTATCTTAGGTTTTAGGGGCTTATATCTCGGTCCAATCAAGTCGGATTTCGTTGATTTTGGTGTCATTCGACTCAGCTCGACGAGCTCTTTCGAATGGTATAACATTTGTAAATTAAAGCCTGCACCCACGTACTAAAGTGACCCCAAATATTTTTATTTTTTTTAATTGATTAATAGGCCAATGAACAAAATAAAAAAAATAGTTTTGGATCGTTTAAAAAAATTTTTTTTGTAAAAATTAGATTTTATCTTTATTTTATTTTTACTTTTAAATTTTCTCATTTTTACTAGTTGTATTTTTATTTTATAAATTTTCCATCAAAAAAATTTTTTAGAAACCTTTTAAAATTTATATTTTTATTTAATTTATTTTACTATATTTTTAATCTTTTTTTACACCTTCCAAAAATTTTTTTCTTTTTGGTTAAAAACTTTTTAAAATTTTTTCTTCATTTTTTTAGACTTTCAATCCTTCTCCTAAGGATATTATACATTTTTATTTTCTTGGAAAATATTTTTTTTACAATTTTTAAAATAAAATAATTGGCGCTATATCCATTTTTTGCCAGTTAATTTTTGCGCGATTAAGGAGCTATAGAGTTTTTTTGGTTGAAAAAAAATTTTTTTCTGGCTAAAAACAAATTTTTATTTCAACAACTAAGAGAAAGGTTAAAAAATATATTTTATTAAAGAAAAATTGCTGGCAAAAAAAATTAATTTTTTTAGTAGAGCAAAAACCGCATTTTTTCCCCATTTTTAGCGCGTTTTGGGACAACAAAGAAACTGAAAAAAAAAATAAATTTTTTTAGCAAAAAATAATGAAAGATTTGTGTTTATGTGTTTGTTTCCTGTTGTTGACATTTTTTTAAATGTGGGAATATTTATGTGTTGGTGGTTATTTTTGTTCGGATTTTTTATTAATTAATTAATTAATTTTTTTTTATTTAAATATTTAACTTAATATTGGGAAGAGGATTTATATTAATTGGATTTTTATTTTTTTTTTGAATTACTTGGAAAAAAATATTTTTTATTTATAATTTTTGTTGACTTGTTAATGGGAATGGATCTTGTATGCGTATCCGGATATTTCTATAGGAAGGATATCTATAGGATTTTGGAATCATCTTTATTCATATCCGTAGCCATTACCAAATCTGAATTTTTGTTTTTTGGGAGAACTAAAAAGTGATTTTTATTTAACTTTTCTATTTTTTTTTGTGTTTTTAAAAGTATTTTTTAAATATTTTTTAAAAATTAGGTGAGAGAGAGAGAGAGAAAAAGAGAAACTTAAATATAAATTCTGATTTTTAATAATAATTCTGGTTTTTAAATTTTATTTTTAACAGCTTCCTCTTTTTTTGTTTTTAAATTTAAATAATGGAATTATAAAAATATTTTTAAAGTATTTTAGACAGATGTGTGTATTTTTATATTTTTTTTTGACTGATGAAAGATTAAGTAATATATATTTTTTAAAAATAATATAGGAGTGAAAATAGCAAGGCTTTATTCTTTTGTTTTTAAAAATTAAAAAATTTTCCTTCTTTTTTTTTTTAAATATTGTGTGTCCTTAAATAAATAAATTTACACAACACGTTTATTATTATTAATTAATTCTTTTTATTTTTATTTTTTCTCTGCGGGATACCAAAAAAAAATTTTTTTTATAAAAATTCCTTTAAAAAGAGATTAATTCCGGTATTTTTATTTTATGTAAATATATAAATTTTGAACTAAATATTTAAATAATATTCTGAAAACAATAACAATACATAAATTAAATTAAATAGTAAGAAAGAAAGAAAAATAACCAGAAATTGTAAAATTAAATATTAATATTTATTTAATTTGCAGAAATTTAGTATACCAGAATTTTAATAAAATTTAAAATATCAGAATTGTAAAATTGTACAAATCAGAAATTTGAGCTTTAATTTTAAACTTTGAAAATCAGAATTATTTAAATAACAGAAGTAATGTAAAAAATCAGAATTTTCAATAAAATCAGAATTATTATTAGATCAGAATTATTTTTAAAAAATCAGAATTATTCTAAGAAAATCAGAATTATTAAAAAGATCAGAATTATTAAAAAAACCAGAATTATTAAAAAATCAATTATTTTTAAGAATCAGAATTATTTGTAAAATCAGAATTATTATTAAAAATCAGAATTCTTATTTCTTTCCCTCTTCCACCTTAAAAAGACGTCTAATTTTTGTGTTTTTTCTGCTCTATTTAAAACAATACATTTTTAAAAATAATTTTCACTAAAAATACATCACACACGCCATTCTTTTTTTTTCTTTATTATTCATTTAAAATCTTCCAACAATTTTTATTTTAAAATTTTATTTCCTTTATTTTTTCCTAATTTTTTCCTCATAAAAAATAATTAATTTTTCCTCATTTTTCCGTTATATTTTTTTTTAAATTTACACAGAGAAAATTATTTTTTTTTTTAATATTTTTTAGATGAGTTTTAAAAACGCGTGCTTTTTATTATTTTATTTTTAAAAATCTTCCGACATTTTTATTTTCATCCAGTTATATTCCTTCCGGCCTTTTGCTTAATGTGTTGGTTGTTGACTTTTTTTTAAAAACAAGAGAGACAAAGAAGCAAGCCATCATAACTAAAAGTGTTGAAAAAATAATTATTTTTTTTATTTTAAAAATTAGGTAATGGGTAGAGAGGGAAAAATGGAAATTATTTTTTTTTGAAAAATTAAATGTGAGTAGTATGTGCTATTTGTTTTTAGCTTTAAAAATTTTTGGGGGAGAGAAGGGAAAGGGTAAAGAAAAAAATGATTTTTGATGACGGATGATGATGAACTTTTTTTTTAAAGTTTTTAGGCCATTTTTTGGGTAATTTTTGGACATTTTTTTGAATTAAAGTTTAAAGTAAATTGGTGAATTTATTAATATTCAAAAAAATATATAAAAGGACGAAGAAAATTTTGAAAAAAAAATTAAAGATTAAAAAATATATAAATTTGGACATGTGTAAAAGATGAAAAAAGAAGTAAAATATAAAGAATAATTAATAAATTAGGGGAAATGAATTAAAAATAATAATAAAAAATATAAAAGGAAAATTCAAATAATTCATTTTGTGTAAAGAGGAAAGAGAGTAGTTTTTGAAATTATTTAATTGTGAATTACAATATTTGAATTATAATTTAAAATAAAAACACATAAGTATATTACAAATTGTAATTTGTATTTTTTAAATAAATACAGTTTTCCGGAATTGTTAAATGTAAACTTTCTTTCCGGAATTTTAATTATTATTTTCTTTTTTTATTTACAATTGCAAGTTTTCCGGATTGTAAAAACAGTCAATTTTCCGGAATTTTTTTAAAAATTGCCCAAAATTAAAATAATATTTGAGAGTTTTATTAAAATTATTATTAATTTTTTAAAATTTTCAGATCTCACTTTGGCTACACAACTTTGTTCAATTCAAGCTTCTGCCTGTCTTCTATTTTGCGCTTTACGCAGTCGAAGACAACATTTATTTGAGGAAGGGGAATTGATGATTAGGCGATATTTTTGTATTGATGACGTTAGGTTTGGGGGATTTCTCGAAAATTTTTTTTTGAAAAAATTTTTTTTTTAAGTTTACTTGCTCCATTTTTTGGATTAATTGCAACAACAATGGGAATTTCTCCAGACAGTTTAGCTTTTGATGTTTCAAAACTTGCTGGCGTCAATGATATAAGCAAAAACAAGGATGAGAAGAAGAGGAAAAGTTGTTCAGATTGGACGTTGTTATTGGCTGAAATTTAGGTAAAAAATGTTGGGAAGAAAAATTTTTACTTGATATTTTAGAGTTATGATGAGATTATAAATTAAAAAAAATTTTTTTTTGTCCGGAAATGTCCCATCCCGAGAGAAGCGATTGCCTTTAAAAATTAAAAAAAATTTTCCCAAAAAAATATTCCCCCTCAACCTTTAACATTTTTAAAAATTAAAATTTATCAAAATTAAAAATCCCCTTCAAAATTATATAACCTTTCTTTATCTCTTCAATTTTATCACTAACCTTTCCCCCTTTATTTGGCACGCTATACTCAAGGCGGGATGCGCTTTTTATATTTTTGTTTGTTTACTAAAACAATTGTAATTTTATTACAAAAATGTTTTTACAAATACAAAAACAAAAAAGTTTTAGTTTAAAATGTTTGTTTGAGTTTTAAAAACATTTTACAATTACAAAATTAAATTCATAATTGTAAAATGTTTTACAAACTTAAACTTGAACAAAACAAACATTTCTAATCAAAACAAACATTTTAAAACAAACATTTTTAAAGTTTTAAAAAACTTTTTACAATTACAATTTAAATTTGTATTTGTAAAAACATTTTTTAAATAAAATTACAATTGTTTTTTACAAACATACAAACATATAAAAATATAGACATTTACCGGAGATAAGTTTGTGATTAGTAGTCATACTTTTGATTATTCGTTTATTTATTATATATTTATTTTATTCATTTTTTTTTCACATTTTTTCATCTACTTATTTTATTGTACATGGTCTTAAACTTCATTATATTTTCTTTTAAAATAACTCAATATTTATTTTTTTTTGTTTTCTGCCAGTATACAACATTTTTAAAACAGAAACTCACACTTGATTTTTTTGGCGACACAACATATTTTTGATTTTGTTTATATTTATTTTTTGATTTATTTTTTGTTTTACACACTTACCAGATTTGTAAAAAAAGTTGGAAACATTTACAAATTGTAATTTGTTTAAGTATTCGCAATACCGGAAGAATTACAAATTGTATTTTTAAAAATAAAATGAAAATTATAATTAAGAAGAATGTTTTTACAATTCCGGAAGAGTTACAAATTGTAATTCTATTAAAATACAATTTGTATCACTTCCGGAATTGTAAAAACAATTTTTTTTGATTACAATTTTTATTTTATTTTCAGAATTACAATTTGTAATTTTTTCCGGAAAGGTTCTGGAATTGCAATTTGTGTTTCCTTTCTTTTTCTATAATTCTGCTCATTTTCCTAATTTTTTAAAGTTTACAATTCTTTTGCACAATTATATATGTTTTTAGCTCTGGTTTAAACTCAGTGCTTTTTATCTAAACAAATGTTTTTCTAAATGTTTTTCTCTAGTGTTTTTCTAACTTTTGTTTTTTTTTTCGTTGCTTTCCACACAAAACATTCCAAATTGTGAAAAACATCCTAACACCTTAACAATTATATTTTACAATTGTAATTTTTTTTCTTGCTCATATTTTTTTTTGTTTTACCACTTGAATGTTTTTGTCAAGTTTTTGTTTCCTTTAAATTCGTATAAAACAAAATTAAATAAAACAAAAACTTGATAATCACCAAAACATGCCTTAAAAACCACTTTATATACACACCACTTATTCAGGTTGCGAACTACTTTTTTGTTGTGTTCGATTGGTCTCAACTCGTGTATTATACACAAAAATTATTTTTTTTTAAATTTTTTAACCATTTTGTAATACCCAAAAATTAATTTATTTGAGTCTAAAAATTAAAAAAAAATTTTTTTTTGGGTATTACAACTTATACCACAAATCAATTTATTTATTTCATATGAACTACCACATAAAAAATTCATTTTTTTTTCAATGCAATCTCAATCGGTATATACATACTATTAATTTTTGGCAATTAATTTTCACTTAAAATTTTTGTACATTTTATTAAAAAAATTTTTTTTTCAATTTGTCGCGTAATTTATTTATTGTTTTTTTTTCCAATTTTAACCAATATAACAACTTCACTTTTTAATCATTGCCTGCCAACATTTTTCCTTCTCTGCCTTTTTTGTATTTTATTATTCACCTGTATTTATTTAAATTCCGGTATAAAATTTTTGAAAGGATCCAAGTTTATTTTAATTTACAAATTGTAAAAGTTTGCAAAACAAATTAAATATATCAAAACATGTTTCTCTCTTTAAAAACATTTTTCCAGCAAAAACAATTTTTCCGGAAAACATTTTCCGGAAAATTTGTTTGTAAATAAAACGAACATTTGTAAACTTGTTTTTACAAATGTTTGAGTTTTGCAAATTGTAAAACTTGTTTTTCAAGTTTTACAAATTAGAACTTTTCCGGAAAACATTTTTCAGGCATGTTTTACAAATTCTGGTGTTTTTATAAGTTGTTTATGTTAAAATGTTTAAGTTTTTAAAATCTAAACAATTTATTTCCTTAATTCAATAACCATCACATGATTATTGATCATTAATTGACATTAATTGGTGCTGGTTTATTTTGTATATTTTTCCTCATGTTAAACAACTAGCGGGGTAAATTAATAATTTTTTTATTCTTATCAGTTAATTATTTTATTTTTTTACTTTTGCAAAAAAAAAATTCTGTGTACAAAATACACTTAAATATTTTTTCCCTTTTTTAGTTTCTAATTTATAAGAATGCTTCGTGGACAAAATTCTCACCTAGTACGTTCAGACCAAAAAAGCGATTTGACTGGTTTTACCGATTCCAAAATTAATTATCAACCGTGGTATCATTTCTCTTCAATGTCCATCATGCACAAATGCTTATTAATTATGGCTGTATGTTTTGCATCTTTAATGGTGGTTGCAATAGTTGGGGATAGTAAAGAACATATCGAGCTGCCTAATGTTACTAGTGGATTTACTGAAGACGGTTAGTTGTTTGTGTTTTTGTTTTCAATGTTTGTTTCGTGGTGTTTGTTTTGTGGTGTTTTTCTATTTGGTGTTTCTTTCACAACATGTTTTACAATTTGTTTGTTTTACAACATGTTTTAGGAGAGAATGTTTATGTTGTTTGTGTTTTTGTTTTCAATGTTTGTTTTTGTGGTGTTTGTTTTTGTGTTTTTCTATTTTTAATGTTTTGTCTACAACTTGTTTTAGGACGGAATGTTTCTGCTAGAAAACTTGTTTTGTTTCTTTTTGTTAATGTTTGTTTTGTTTCCCATTTAAGTTTCTTTTTGTGTTTTACTGATAACTTGTTTTATAATTGTAACGGTTAGTTTATGTTTTTCTCAACCTTGTTTTAAATGTTTATTCAATTTGTTTGTTCTTACAACTTGTTTTACAATTTGTAATATTTCAAGTTTATTTTATAGACATCAGAAAACTTCTTTTCTCCTCGTTTGATTCTAACAAAATGACAGACACATTGAGAATGGTAACGCAACAACCTCACCAGGCTGGTACAGAAGAGAATAGGCGTGTTGGACAAAAGTTGGCAGAATTATGGAAACAGAATGGATTGGAAAGTGGATTTAAAAAAAATTTTTTTTTTTAATTTTTTTTTTGTAAATTTTTCAGAGGTTCGTTTGATGGAATATGATGTCTTGCTTTCCTATCCAAACTGGACAAATCCAAATAAAGTAACTGTTCTTGGGGATGATGGAAAAGTGTTGTTCCAATCAACTGGCCTCAGTCCCGATTTGACGCCTAAAAATGATGATTCCTCTCTAAATCAAGAAGACTCCTATCGTGCCGCTATACAATGGTTAGCATACAGTGCAAATGGAACAACTGAAAGCGAGCCTGTCTACTGTCATTATGGACAACCTAAGGACTTTGAGCGATTGGAAAAGGAATTTGGAATTTCAAGTTTGCATGGTGAGCGTTGAGTATTACAAATTGTAAAAGGGAATTTGGGAAACAAAAATCACAAATTGTAATTTATACGAACTTGTAAACTTTCCGGAAAACATGGGTAACTACTTTTGTAATTTTTCAAAACAATTGTAAAACATTTAAATTGTATTACAAATTGTAAACGGAAATTTGTGAAACAAAAAACAAATTGTAATTTCCTCGAACATACAAATTCCGGAAAACACACAAATTGTAATTTTTATATGAACTTGTAAACTTTCCGGAAAACATGGGTAACTACTTTTGTAAACGGAAATTTGTGAAACAAAAAACACAAATTGTAATTTCCCCGAACATATAAATTCCGGAACATACAAATTGTAATTTATATGAACTTACAAACTTTCCGGAAAACATGAGAGTAATTTCTTTGTTAATTCCTGTAAACAATTGTAAAACATTAAAATTAATTGTAAAACAAATTGTTTTGTTTGTTTAGGCAAGATTGCAATAATTCGTTATGGGCTAGACTACCGTGGTGATAAAGTAAAACATGCGGCTGCAAGAGGTGCTGGTGCTGTTATAATATTTTCTGATCCTGTAGAAGTTGCTGGGCAAGGGCCCGAAGCTGGTAAAAGAAATTTAGAATTTTTCTAAAATTTTTGAAAAAGTTTTTCCTCAAACTGATTTACTTCCACCGAATGGGGTACAACGCGGTTCTATACTAGAAAAAGATGGAGATGTGTTATCTGGGTTGTTGCCTGCAAGAAACGATTTTCAACGAATTATGACTATAGAACAGGTGTAGAAATGTTTTGATTATTTTTTGATTATTACATATTTTTTTTAAATTAAATTTTTTGGAGAGTCACACTTCGCAGGCAACAACCCAAATAATTATTTCTTTGGAAAAATTTTTTTAAATTTTTTAAAAAATATTTTTGGACTCGAAATCCTCTTAGACTACTTTCTATCATTTTTTAAATTTAAATAAAATTCCCCCAAAAAATATTTTTTTCCGTTTTTTAGACAAAACATTTCCTCACAGTACTTGGCTTCCTTCACATGGAGTCCAGCGTGGTTCTATTATGGCTATGAAGGGTTAACATTAATTTATTTTTTATTAGCTAAATTAAGCATAGTATTAGTCATTTTATTTTTTTTATTTTAAAGGTGACCCATTAACCCCTTTGTTGCCTGCGCGGCGTGATTTTCCCAAGGAAAGGACTATACATCAGGTGCTGATTCAAACAAATTTTCTCAATAAAAAAATTTTTTTAAGGCAAAAAAGGATCATTATCTCCCCAATATCCCCGTCCTCCCTCTTGGCTATGCCGATGTTATTCAAATTCTTGAACGTATGGGAGGCCCTCAAGTACCCGAAGATTGGCGTGGTGGATTAAATATTACTTATCGTATTGGTCCTGGATTTAAACAAAATGGGAATAAAAATGATGCAAAAAAATTGAGAGTGGATGTGCATTCTACGTTGGAAATTAAGTAAAAAAAATTTTGATAAGAAAAATTTTTTTTGAGGAAAAAATTTTTTCAAAAAAAAATTTTTTTAAAGAAAAATCCAAAATTTAATTGGTATAATTCATGGAAGCGAAGAACCCGATTCTTGGGTAATGCTCGGAAATCATTACGATGCTTGGGTGTATGGAGCTCTAGATCCTAACTCAGGAACTGCTGGTACAATTTATAAATTTATAAATAAAACTTTTATCACTTTATAAAATAACCAAATCCTTAAAATTACATAATTTAAACGAATCTTAAATCCATGCCAACATGTCCCATCTTTCTATCAGGAGTTGAATTGCCATTTTGTGATAATGGAGCACCTGAATTAAAAAAGTACAAATAAAAACATTAAAATATTAACGATACTTTTTCGTGTAGATTAACTCTGTACTCAACAACGCGTAGAATGTTGTTATATTCGGGACTTTTGTTGAATAGGTTGGATTGGTTATCCGATAAAATCAAAAGAGCCTCTGAAAAATCAAAAATAAAAACAAATTAAGAAAAGGTAACCCAAAAAAAGTGCATTTTCATGAGTCAAATTTTGCATTAAAACTGCTTGTTGTAAATTCTCAAGGTTGATATTTTTTTTCTCCAATTGTCTCCCAACGGCTCTACTTTTGTCTTTTTGATGATCGCTAATTCTTTTTTTGAAATTTTTTGTAGTGCCCACGTAGACTAAATTGTTAAAGTCCACTCCTTTTCTGATGATATAAACCTGAAAAAAAATTTTTTTCCATTCTGATTTCTACTTAAAACTGTATTAGATACCATAGAGTCTCCTTTTGGTGTTGTAATAAAATTTTTTAACTCTTTTGTATCAATATTCATTGTTCGATTTATAATTTGTTCAAATACAATTGACCAGTTAGTTAAATTGTTGTAAAAGGAGTTAAAATTGCACAAACGTGTGGAAAAATGTCTTCTACCATTTTTATATTTTGAAGCTGAACAAAACATACAATAGCCCAATGAGTTCCGAAAAGAAGTGGAAGCCTTCTGTTGATTTGGTGAAACGGGTTTAAGAATTGTAGAATCACTTTTACGAGATCTAATTCGGTTGGAAGGGGAGAAAGAAAGTGTAGTTAATTGATCTGACATTTGCATATCCTGAGCTTCTTCAGAGTTAAACGATAATTGTGATGAAATTTTACGCGGGAAAACAGAAGACGTGGAAGGCATTTGTGAACTTAGGAGAACAGTAGAAAAATGTTCAAATAGTCGACGAAATCGTTTAGGAGGTCCTAAAGGCAAGAAAAAGTTTAATGAAGATTTAAGTAAATTTACCGGAAATTAAAGTAAATTGGACAATATAAAAATCAGTTATTTCAGAACAATTAATCGAGTTTTGAGAATCTCTTCGTTGATTTGGAGGTGTTAGAATATCAACTAAAATAATTAAATTTATACATGAAATTAATTTTAAACTCAAAACCTTGAAATTTTACAGTACTTGAAGATCTAACACAAGGTAAATTTTTGTATTCCAATCTAAAAGCATTTTGGCCGATAACAGAATGTCTAAGTTCTTGAATCTAAAAATTAAAATGTTTTAAGAAGGAAAATCAAAAAATATTACATTTAAAAATAGACGTATTAATTCAGCCTTAATTTCTGGAAGAGTTTTGTTTTGAACAGGAATACAGAGAGTATCATCTCCACTCTTTGGTAACGAGTCGAAAAAATTTTTTTTGACAAGACTAAAAATAATAAAATAAATCTAAAAATAATTTTTAAAATTCTCCTTACTCAGCTGTTGAGTCAGACAAATTTGTTGAAGAAACGCCATTGCATTCTGTATCAGATTCATTACTACCAGCATTATATCCATTATTTGTTACCATTACAGCAGTAATTGAATTATTTGAGGGATTCACTGATGGAGAATTCGTCAAAACAATACCCGAAGAGGAGGGAATGGAATTAGAAGAAGAAGCAACTGTTGGAACATCAGAAACGCCTAAAAATAAATTTAACATTAAGGACTAAAATGACATTAAGGACTAAATAAAATTTAACATTAAGGACTAAATAAAACAAAAGACCTTTTTTCCTTCTAGATTCTGAAGCATTTTTTGTCCTCTCAGTTTGTTTTAGTTTTTTGTTTCTTCTCTTTTCAGTTCGTATGCGGTTCATCTCTTTAAAATCCCGAGAATTTTTGTTTGGTGTTGACATTTTTAAATTTTCTGAAAAACAAATTTAAATTTTCTGAAAATTTGCCGAGCAAGAAAAACTTTTTTTGAGCACCTATTACGGAGTTTTTTTCCACAATTATTAATCATAGTCTTATCTAATTTCTCAACGATTTAAATTAAGATCTGACGATTTTTAGCCAAGATATGGATTTTTTAAAAACTATAGTAAAAATTTTTAAACCAGTCTCACAGCAGGCAAAAAAATAGCGGAATTAAAATTTTGGTTAAGTGGATAAGAGCGCTGACTACAAAATCGTCTAAAAATGGGTCTCAGGTTCGAACCTTTTCATGGTCCTCTCCATAAAAATCTCTCCTCTCCATAAAATTGACGGATAAAAACCGAGATATGAATTTTTTAAAAAACCACTTAAAATTTTTAAACCAACCTAAATAAAACCAGAATTAAATTAAAACAATCAGAATTTGTAATTAAAAATCAGAATAAACAGAATTAAACAAATTTAAATTACTAACTAACACAAGAAAAAGAAAAAAAGTTATACGAGAGATAAGAAAAAGAGAAAAAGAAAAGATACAGAGAAGCTACTCCATTGTTGTTGAGTTGAGTGCATACTGTTGATGCGGGACACGCCCGATTAAGCGCGGGCTAATGTTTTTCTGTTCTCATTTTTTCAAAATCTATGACCGGGCTTATTTTTCGATATGTGTTTCTATTAGAGAGTGGGCTTTTATTAGAGCATTTATGGTATTTTTTTGAAATTTAAAAAATCTCTTAAAGTACTTGCTGAAGTTGGCCGAGCATTTGCCCAAGCAGTTAAACGTGGATGGAGGCCGAAACGAACATTGGTGTTTTGTAATTGGGATGGAGAAGAACATGGATTAATTGGGTAAATAAAAATATTAAGTTTTTACAATTTGAGTTTTACAAGCATTTTAAGTTTTACAATTCCCTTTAAGTTTTCAAGTTTGTTTTTAAGTTTTACAATTTGTATCTTATAATTTATCATGTTTTACAATTCCTCTAAGTTTTACAATTATTTTAAGTTGAACAATTTATTTACAATTTGAGTTTTCAGTTTTACAATCCCTTTAAGTTTTACAATTAATATTCTATGTTTTACAACTTCCGAAAAAGTTGGTTCTAAAACATATTAATATTTTTAATGTTTCCGGAATGTTTTGATGTTTTAGAAATATTTCTATTATTTTTCCGGAAGTTCATATATTTTTTCGATCCGGAAAAACTTCGATGTTTTCAAAGAATATTTAATTACTTTCCGGAATGTTTTGATGTTTTGGAAACTTTTCTATTATTTTCCTGATGTTCATGTGTTTTGTTGATAATTAATCGTTTCCGGAAAAACATTGATGTTTTCAAAGAATATTTAATTACTTTCCGGAATGTTTTGATGTTTTGGAAACTTTTCTATTATTTTCCTGATGTTCATGTGTTTTGTTGATAATTAATCGTTTCCGGAAAAACATTGATGTTTTCAAAGAATATTTAATTACTTTCCGGAATGTTTTGATGTTACTAAAACATTTTAAATTTTACAATTCCTTTTGTTTTTACAATTTTTTAAGTTTTACAATTTCATGTTTATTTATTATTTTTAGTTCTACCGAGTTTGTACAAGAATTTGCACAAGTTTTACAAGACCGTGCTATTATTTATTTAAACGTTGATACAATTGCTTCTAACCAATCACTGTAAAAAATATTAAATTTTTAAATTTAAAATAATATTTTTATTTTTCAAGTATTGTCAAAACAATTCCCTCACTTTTCTCCGCCGTTGTTTCCGCAGCTAAAAAAGTTCCAAATCCTGTCGAATCAGAACGAGCAAAAGGAAGACAAACAATTTACGACACTTGGAAAGCTTATTATCCACAAAAAGGGAATTTTACCTGGCTTTCTCCAGATGTGCCAGATATAGATTTACCTGGAGGTGGCACTGACCATATGTCTTTTCTCAACTTTTTGGGTATCCCTGTTGTTGATTTTACTTATCGAAATGTTTCGTGGGGCTCTTATCCACTCTACCATTCACGTTATGAAGTGCCCTTTGTTAATGAACATTTGTTTGACCATGACAATTTGTCGGTTAGTTTTTTGGAGAGAAAAAAGTTTTTTGAGAGAAAAATATTTTTTTATCAGAAAATTTTTTTCTTATCACTAAAAAATTTTTTATCAGAAAATTTTTTTCTTATCACTAAAAAATTTTTTATCAGAAAAAAATTTTTTTTAACAAGAAAATTTTTAAATAGGTCCACAAAGCAATAGGCCAATATTGGGCAGAAATGGCACGCTTATTTGCTGATTCCCCCCTATTACCAATTAACGCTAGCTGTTTTGCTTTAACACTTGCAAACAATTATTTGCCTGGAATTGTAAAAAATTTGGACAATTTACATGAAAAATGGCCTAAAGAAATGGGGCCAGCAGTAAAACAAATGCGTAACTTGTGGAGACAAACATGGCTGTTTGTTGGACAAACACAAAAATTTGAACAAGATGTTTATTCTGAAAGTGCAATGAATGCTGAATGGGCTAATAGAAGACTGCGTAAAGTTGATCAATGTTTTGTAAATCCGACAATGGGACTAGCAGAGAAAGAAAAAGAGAAAAGGTAAAAGAAACTAGTTTTACAATTGTAAAACATTAATTACTAAATGTGTTTTGGTGAATGTTTTGTTGTGTTTGTATTGTGAGAGAGTTATATATGTTTTTCCGGAATGTTTTTATTTTAAAAAACTTAGTTTTCCGGAATGTTTTTATTTGTTTAAAATATTTCCGGAATATTTGTGTTTGACTAATAATGTTCCGGGATGTTTTCATTTAATAAACATGTTTATATTTTAAACTTAAAGGCATGTGCTTTTCTCACTTTCGGATGCCGACACTTATTCCGCTTCTGTTATGTCGGCAGTCAACGATAAAGTATGACAAGATTAAAATAAAATATTTATAACTAATTAATTTTAAAAAATATTTTTAGATAACTGAATTCAAAAATGCCGCAGACGATAAAAAGCGTCTTGAGCTTGGTCAACAACTTGCGGTAGAATTAGCAGTTGTTCAATATTCTGTGCTTTGTGCAACGAATATACTCAAACCTTTTTACTAAATTAAATTTATTTAATAGAGATTTAAAAAATTTGCAATTATTATTGGTCAATACAATTTATTTATAAAAATATAAACAAGACAAATATATTTTTATTTTCCGGAAAACATGTAAAAAATGTTTTGTTTTTCAAACATGCTTCGGAAAACATTTGAACATGTTTACAAATTAAATAAACAATTATTATTTTATTTAAACATTAAAACAACAACACAAACATGTTTTAATTACATGTTTTTCCGGAAAACATTATCGAAACACAAACACACGAAAACACAAACATACGAAAACACATGTTTTACTAATTAAACAAGTTTACCAATTAAACAACAAAACAAAACAACAGTTAAAACAGACAAGAAAACACACGAAAACACATGTTTTTCGTTGTTTTTGTGTATTTTCCGGAAGTTTACTATATCAAAAAATACAAGTTTGCAACAAACATTTGTTTATTTCTTCATTTGATTAAACGAACTTTGTGTGTGTTTTATTATTGCGAAAACATTAAAACAACATTAATGACGATTTATTAAATGTTTTTACAATTAAAAGGTTAGTAGTATATTAATATTTATAATAAACAGCTTCTCAATCAATGAATGAGAGAAAATGCGTCAATCTTTAAAAAAAAGTTTTTATTTTAGGGGGATTTTTGTTGTTTTTATTTTTGCATTCCCTAAATATTTTTAGTAGTAAATATCCAAAAAATTCTAAAAATATTTTTTATAGCTCATTCTTGTAATTTAATACTTTAAAAAAATTTATTATTTTTTAAATATAACCCCCTCTAATTTTCGTCATTTATTTTAAATATATATCCCTCCTACGCTTTTTTAGTAGTAGTAATTCAAAGTCAAGTATGTATTTATTTTTTATTTTTGATTCATCTTCCCTGATCGGAATTTTTTTATTTTTTACTATTTAGTATAGTACTGGATAGATCCTTAAAGGAGGTAAAAATACTTAGATTAGGCTAAGAAATATTTTTTTAAATAAAATATTTTTAGAATTTTAATTTTTTTGGGTTATAGGCACAAATTTCCAAAAAAATTTTTCTGGACTAAAATTCTATTTTTTTTTATTTTTTTCCCCAAAATTTTTTTTTCTAATTTTATAAATTTTTTTATTAGAAAATTTTTTCGCGCATGAATCGCATGTTTTCCAAGTCATTTGTTTAACATACATATTTTAAGACATTTGATCCCAAAAATGATTTATTAATTTTATTTAAAATTAATTTACTTAATTCATCATCTTTGAACCCTATTTTTAAATTAAATTTAAAAATTAAAAATTTTTTTTTTAAATTCCTTCAATAAATCAAAAAAGTAGACATTTTGTCCCAATAATGAATTTAACAAATTTGGTCTTTTTTTATTAAATTAATTTTTTTAATTAAAAAAAATTAAAAAAATTTTCACACATCAAAACCAGTTTTTCTTTTTAAATTAAAAAAAGTAGCACTTCAATCCATTTTCTTTTTTTTTTAATATTTGATAATTTTCCCCTTTTATCTTTTTATCAATCTATGCGGGGAGCTGATCTATTATTTAATTTTTTTATTTTAATTTTAGTTTTTTTTATTTTTAGTTTTATTTTTTATTTTTAGAGGGTTAATAAATATACCTAAAATTTTGGGGAAATTTTTATTAAAAATTAAATTTAATTTTTTTTTTAATTTTTTTCTCTCACAAAGAAGGGTGTGTGGGGGCAACAAGTATGCGCCTAGAAGCAAGTTTCAACTTAAAAAAAAATTTTTTTTTCAAAATTTTTTTTTATTTTTATATACAAAACCCAATTCATTATTTAATCGTCAAAACAAAATCTATTATTATTCTATTCTTTAAAAAAATAAAAAAAAAAGAACGATTACTGCGTCTTAATGTGCGCAGTCATCTTCTTCACAAAATCTTCTTTTATTTGTCCTCTTCCTAAAAACAATTTATATTTTTATTTTATCTCTCTTCTCAACAAGAAAAACAATAAAAACAACCAAAACATTTAAAGTTTCTTTATTCTGGTTTTTATTTTTTTTCTTTTATTTTTAAAGTGTTTTGTGTTTTTCTTTAAATATAGTCCCCAATACCTGCGCGTTTATTAATAGAAGCAAAATAATAAAATACAATCAGAATTTTATAAAAACATTTATTTCAGAAAACACAAATTTCAAAATTAATTTTAAAATGACACACATTACATAAAAATCAGAACAAAAGAAAACACAACTTAAAGAAAATACATTAGTAGGAAATCAGAATAAAACCAGAATTATAAGCATAAAACACAAATTTAATAAAAATCAGAATTAATAGAAAACACATTTTATTTAAAAATCAGAATTAAATTGCAAAAATACAGAATTAAAATAAAACCAGAATTAATAAAAAACACATTAAAAACCAGAATTAAAATTCTAATTCACTAATAAAAACACAAAACAATCCTCTTTTATTTTTACAATTGTATTTTAATTTTTTATAATCTTTTTTCTGTTTTTCTGTTTTGTACTTTAATTTAACACACCTGATTTATTTTTGTTATTTTTTTATTTTTTGGTCATTAAATTTATTTTTTAAATTTTAATTTAATTAGTCTTTATTTTATTTTTTTTAATTTAATTTTTTAGACTAAAATTAAAGTTAATTTAAAAAAATTTATTTTTTTTTTAATTGAGAAAATTTTTAAAAAATCAAGTTTTATACTATTATTTTTAAAATTAAAAAAAGAATATTTTTTTAATTTTAATAATTATATATATTTAAAGGACTTGATTTTTATATATTCTTAAATGTTTTTTTAAATTTTTATTTTAAAATTTTTTATTTTCTTGAATATTTTTTTCCTCTTATAATTTTGACAACAACATAATTTTAAGAATTTTTTAATGAATAATCATTCCAAACATTTTTATTTTTTTTCCTGGAAATTTCAAGAATCCTAAAAATTAATTTTGAAACATTTTATTTTTAAATAAAATTATTTTTTATTTTATTATTTTTTAAAAAATAAAATTTTGTTAATTTTAATTCAAAATTTTGTTCCTAATTTTTATTTTATTTTCTAAATTATTTTTATTATTTTTTTAATTAAATAAACACGTATGTCCACGTCTTTTAATATTAAAATAAATTTTTTCTTTTTTTCCAAATATTTTTAAAAAATAATAAAAATGTGTCAAATACAATATTGTATCGTTTTGAAGTTGTTTTTAAATGATATCATTTTTTGGAAAATTTTTTTAATTAAAAAAAATTTTTTATGTGTAAATTTATTGTTAAGAATTTAATGCAAACAAGCAAATGTTTAATTTTTAAGTTTTCCGGAAAAGTTTCAAGTTTACAATTATTTGTTTTTCAAGTTTTCCGGAACGTTGTATTATTCTTTATTTTAATCAAGTTTTCCGGAAAAGAAATATTTGTTTTTAACTTTTCCGGAATGTTTGGAAATTTTAATTATATTTTAAATGTTTTTCCGGAATGTTTTTCCGGAAAGTTTTATAATATTTAAAAGAACAACTTTTTAATAGTTGAAAAGCGGGGGTTGAGAGAAAAGAAATTAATAATTTTTTAATGCTTTTATTTTTTGCAATAAATTACAAAAACTTTTACATTTAAAAATGTAGCAATATGTTATAAAATACAAAAGGTTAAACTAAAAGCTTGGAATTAATTTAAAATTTTTTTTCTTTTTTATTTTTAATAAAAGAAGCATCTAAATAGGGGTGGTGGGAGTATCTACTAGCCAAATAAAAAATAAAAAAAGAAAATTACTTTTTTTTTGGCATGACGCGAGTTTTATTTGTCATTTTCCGGGGTTTTGGATCTTTTTAAAAAAAAGTTTTTCCCCCTTCCTCTTTTTCTTATTTTTCTTCCTTCCTCTTCCAATAAATATAAAAGGGGGAGGGAATGGAGGGGGAAGTAGTAAGTCACTCATTTCTTAAAGCAATCATTTTTCTTGGGGTTTTAAATGACACGAATTTTTAAATTCTGACTTGGGAGAATATTTCCTTAATTAGAAAAATTGTTAGAATTTTTTTTAGAATTTTCTAGAATTTTTAAAATTCAGAAAATCCCCCAAAATCCCTCTAAAATCCCATGAAATTCATTTTTAATTAAAAAAAGCCCATTTCTTATTATAAGTAAAAAACAAATAAAAAAACAATCAAAATAAATTAAAAAATTTAAATAATTTTTTAAAATAGAAAATTAATTCAAATAAAAATTATTTTCCACAAAAGGATTCGAACTCTTATCGATTAATTAATAATTTAAATAAAAAATGGCACACTAACCAACTTAACCAAATAAATTTTAAGCATTAAATTAATGTGGGAAGGATAGTACCTATTTAATTTAATTATAACTCGAGATTGAATTATCCAATTTAAACAAATTTGGACTTGTTTGATAGAGAATTAATTTCTCTACAAAATACAATTTAAATTAATATTTTAGCTTAATTATAAAAATAATTATAATTAAAAAACTAAACTTTTTAACGAATTTTGATGGTTTTTTAGTTTAAAAAAATTCCTTCCTTCTTATTTCCACATTTAAAATTTTTATTTTATTTTTGTTTTGTAGAGAATTTAATTCTCTATCCAACGATACTAAGAACGTTTATAATATTTTTTGTTTCAAAAAGCTATAAATTTTTGAATACAGTCACCTCCTCTAATGTTTATTTAAGAAGAAAAATTAATTTCAACTAAACACAATTAAAAATAAATTTAAAAATATTTTTAAAATATTCCTTTCTTATTATTTTCATTCCTTTTTCTCTTTTTTAAAATTATACTCCATATATAATCATTTATTTTTGATCAAAACCCCTATAATTATTTACAACTAAGGGTAATTAAAATCAAGTTTTTATAAAAAACCTGTGTTGAATTATAAACTTTATTTTTTATTTAACACATCTTTGGACCTTTTTATGGTAATTTTATTTATATTTAGAATTTTTATTTTTAATTGTTTATATTTTTTAAATTATCTTTTTATTAAATTACTTCCATCTTTTTTATTCCTATCTTCTAAAGAAAAAATAACTGTAGAGTTTCCGGAAATTATTAAAATTAAAAAATGTTGAAACTTTCCGGAAAACATCAATAATATAATATAATGTTGTTGAGATAAACTTTTTCCGGAAAATAATTAAACATTTTTTAAACATTAAAGTTTTTCCGGAAAAGATTAAAATTAAATTATACCTTTCCGGAAAATGTTTGAGTTCATGTTTTAGTTTAGAAAATAAACTTTCCGGAAAATTAAATGTTTCGAAACATCATAAACATAAAAACATTCCGGAAAACATTAAAGTTATAAAATGCTTTAGAAATAAACTTTTTCCGGAAAATAATTATAATTATTTTCTTCTTCTAGTTCTCTCATTTTAGCCTACTATTTCTTCCATTTTCTTCATTTATTCTCCTCTTATCCTCTCTAATAATTATATTTTATTTTCCTCCATCCCTTCCTCTATGTAATTATTTTTTAATTTATTTTAATAAAATTTAATTTTTTTAGAATTTTTCTCCTCAAACTCGGTCAAATAAAGGCAGTTTAAACGAATAATTTGACTGCAAAAAAATAAATTAAATTAATTTTTTGTTGCATAAACACTTCAATCAAAGAAATACTCACAACCCCCAATTCCCCTCAAAAAATGTTGCCATCCCCCTTTACTAATTCCTTCAGCCATCCTTTCCACAAATTAACAACTTGTTCAGTAACAAACTTGCCAAATTGTTCTTCAAATATTTTGAGGTTTTATCTGCTTGTGTTTGTATCATCCCAAAACTTTTTGTCGTTAACTGGATCACCGTCTATGAGGAATGGGGCGTCAATACTTGCAGGTACATACTAATTTTTATTTAGGTTTTACGGAAAATTGTAATTCTAAGATGTGACTAGAATTTCGGAAAGTTTCCAAAATTTCTAATTATTGTAAATTATAAGGTTTCCGGAAAGTTTATTTTCTAGACTAAACATTAAACAAAACATAGACTAAAACATTTTCCGGAAAGTTATATTTTAATTATAAAGTTTTCCGGAAATTTATTTATTGACTAAACATTTTCCGGAAAGATAATTTAATTATACTGTTTCCGGAAAGTTCGTTCTTGTAACAAAAACATTTATTAAAAACATTTTCCGGAAAAAGTATAATTTAATGTTTTCCGGAAAGTTATACATATTTTATTAACTAAAACATGGGCGATTTTATTAAATAAGTTTATTTATTAAATAGGCTATTATATTCGCCCAATAAAATAAAAAAATCTTTTTTAAAGATGATATAAATGTTAATAAAGAAATACACCGACCAATATACGAATCATCTGTCCATAAAAGAACAAAAACTACCCCCTCAACTAACAACAGCAATACTCCCCTATCTCTAGTAGAGGAACATCCATTATTTCAACAACAACGACAAAATGATCCTTTTCCTCCTAATAGAGAAGAATCTCAACAAGAAAATTCTGTTAATAATGTTGTTGAGGTTGATGCAAGTCCTGGTTTTGTTAAAGCGGCGGAATTGCTTAAACATTCCATTGACGAACGGGTAGATCCTTGTGAAGGTGAGAAATGTTTTTAATAATTCATTTCCGGAAAGTTTTGTGTTTTTCATTGTTTTGTATTTTCTCAATATGTTTGTGTTATTTAATAGAAATAAACATGTTTTCCGGAAAGTTTTGTTTAAATAGGAGTTTAAACTTTTTCCGGAAGGGATAAACATTATCAGGAAGGAATAAACATTTTCCTGAAAAAATAAACATTTTCCGGAAGGAATAAACATTCTCAGGAAGAATAAACTCTTTCCGGAAAGAATAAACATTTTCCGGAAAAGTTTCAAAGCATTATTATTCCTTCATTTTAAATATACCTAATTTTAATTTTATTTTTTAGATTTCTTCGATTTTGCTTGCGGTAAATGGGTGGCCAATAATCCAATACCTGATGATCTCGTAATAATTTCTAAAAATAAAAGAAATATTTTAATTAATTTTTAGACATCTTACGGGCATTTTAGTGAATTACGAGAGAAAGTTAATCACGAAATGAAGACTCTTTTCGAGTCAGCAGAAGAACCGACTTCTGTAGCAATAAAAAATTTAAAAAGTTTGTATCACGGCTGTATGAATACAGAGGATTTGAATAGAAGAAATAGTTCAGAATTATTAAGGTAAAAATTTTCCGGAAAAGTTTATTCCGGAAATAAAATAATTTTTCTCCCTTTCTTCACAGTCGAGCAGCAAAGTTTGGTCATTGGCCAATTATTTCTCCAAATAAATGGAAGGAGGAAGAATTCGATTTAACCGATCTTTTGGTTCATGTTGGCCGTTCTCGAGCTATTGACGTGTTTGTAGATGTTTATGTGTCGTTGGATCAGAAAAATGCTACGAGGCGTTTACTTAATTTTGATCAAGGCGGTTTGGGATTGGGGGCTAGTGCTCGAGATTATTATTTAAATGATACAAGATATGGGAATCAAATGGCAGCATATAAGCGTTATATGATTGAGAAGGTGAATAAATTGAAATTTTATTTTAATTATTAAAATAACTCGGAAATTGACGGGAGTCTCAATAACCTCTTTCAGTCCAGTTGTCTTTATTAACCTACAACTTTTTTATTTTCTGATTATTCTGAATAAGTTATATACCAAACGAAAGCTATTAATGTGCAGATTATTTTACCTAGCAAGGTTGTTTTGATTGGATTGCCATATATAAAGTTATAGCGAAATACCTGTCGAAAATCACGATTGCGCACACTTATTAGGCCTTAACTTTTTATACAGTGATCCGATCAAAACAACCTTGTTAGGTAAAATAATCAGCACATTCAGGGCTTTCGATTGATACAAAAATTATTCAGATTGGTCAAGTTTGGACAAAGTTATGCCCAAAAGTACGCCATCGGAACTAGGCATCTCCTACCGTTGGCATCTCTCTCTCATAGACTTTCCGGAATTTCTTTTTAAATATTTTCCGGAAAGTTTAAATAAATATTTCCTATTTCAACAGATTTCTTCTTTCGCCAGAGATGCAGGCACATATCAATCAGATCCCAATTATATTCCTAATGAAGTTGAAAAAATAATAAATTTTGAGAGGGAATTTGCACGTATATTGACACCAGACGAGGATCGTCGAAATTTTACAAAAATGTTTGGAAAAAAATATTTTATTCTAATTAAAAGGACATTTTTAAGGTACAATTTGCATCATCTCTCAGAAATGCAGAAAATTTTTAATTTAATGAATTGGACAAAATATTTTGATTGGCTAGTCCCTTCAGAGATGCACGAATATTTAAAATCTGACCCAGAAATAATTTTGGCTGAGCCAGAATATTTTGATAGATTAACCAAATTATTAAATTCAACGCCCAATAATGTGTTGGCAAATTATATATTTTGGAGATTTGCGTCGTCCTGGTCTTTCCAATTAGATGAACGTTATGATGATATTCAGCAAAAATTTCTTAAGGCGTTTTTGGGAAAGAAGGCGAAGAGTCCAAGGTGGAAGGATTGTGCCTCAGCGGCATGTAAGTCGACTTTTATGGGTGTTGGAACGATACAGTAATACCGAAAGATAATTTTCGGTATTACCGAGAAAAATTCCGGAAAGGTTTCTGTTGTTTTACAAAAGCCTGTTTCCTGAAAATTAATGTTTTGAATGCCTTGTTAATTAATGAATGTTTTCCGGAAAGTTTTCCGGTTGATTATAAGAGTTCAATGTTTTCCGGTTATTTTATAAAAATTAAATATTTTCCGGAATGTTTCCGGTTGATTATAAGAATTAATTATTTTCCGGTTATTTTATAAAAATTAAATGTTTTCCGGAAAGTTTAAACGCATTATTATATTCTCCCTCTTTAGCCTCCCGAATGAGCTATGCCAGCGGTGCCATGTACGTCCGTGCCCATTTTGATCGTTCTTCAAAAGAGGCCGCTTTAGCAATGATAGAAGATTTAAGGGCTTCGTTTAAAGCAATGTTAGCAGTAAATGACTGGATGGATCCCGGGACTAAAGAATATGCCTTAATTAAAGCAGAGCAAATGCTTAGTTTAATAGGCTATCCAGACTTTCTCTATAACGACACACAACTGGACGATTATTATAAAAATTTTGATTTACATCCAAATGATCATTATGCTTTACAAGTATACATAGAGAGAAAAAAAAATTTTTTTAATTAAAATTAAAGGTAGAAAAGGCAAGTATTTGGTCACAACGCAAAGCCTTCCGTCGCCTAATCGAGCCCGTCGATAGAGAAGAATTTGGGACTAGCAGTGCTGTTGTTAATGCTTTCTATTCGGGTGTTAAAAATGCTATAAGTCTGTCTAGAAAATTTGGGAATTTTCAAAAAAAAATTTTCCTTTCAGCCTTCCCAGCAGCCATACTTCAAGCACCCTTTTTTGACCGAGATTTCCCCAAAGCTACAAATTATGGGTGTATTGGGGCAGTTATAGGGCATGAGATTACTCATGGATTTGATGATCAGGTAGCCAAGGAGGGGGAAAAATAAAATTATTTTAAAAAAATTTTAAGGGAGCTCAGTTTGATGGCCGTGGAAATTTGAAAGATTGGTGGGACCCACTAACCCAAAAACGTTTTGTGGAGAGAAAAGTAACAAAATTCGAAAATAAAAATTAAAAAAAATATTTTTTCTCTTAAAAGAAATGTATAATAGACCAATATTCGGCCTTTTCCGTCCCTCAAACTGGACTTAAAGTTAATGGGATACTTACACAAGGAGAAAATATTGCTGATAATGGAGGGATTAAACAAGTAAAATTAATAAAAAAAAAATATTAAAAAATTAAAAATTAATTTAAAGGCTTATGCAGCCTATCAAGCTTATTTACGCAAGCATGGACAAGAAAAACGCCTTCCCGGCTTGGAAAAATACAATAATGAACAACTCTTCTTTATTTCATATGCGCAAACGTGGTGCGGACATACAAAACCGGAAACTGTCAGTTTTTAAATTTATTGCTATTAAATATAGTATAATGCTTGGTATAGTTTCCGGAAGGTCTACAAATTGTAAAAATAATAAAAATTATTTTAATTTGTAAAAAAGAAAACTTGTTCCGGAAATTGTAAT